>OW028737.1:34116859-34760596 GCA_932294355.1 Aporophyla lueneburgensis | reverse complement strand
ATTAGGACATCCCTTCTCACCTATGTCAATCACTTCACAGTTTGCACATAACTCTTTAATCCACGTAATCTTTTCCAAACCCTTTGTCATAATTTTTTTATTTTCTAAATATGGTAAAATAACACGTTTAAACTCTTTGTAGTCTATGTAGCCTTCACTCCAGTAAATTCCTCGATTTCTTTCTAACCATCTCACCTGCTTTTTTTCTTCTAGTGTTAGGTAATGGAATGAATATGGTGGTTTCACCAAGAACGTCTGTGTATGATCATGACTCGCAATGGCCAATTCTTTGATAATAAAATGATTTAAAGAATCTTTAAATCCTTGATAGTATATTGCATACAATTTGTTTTATTTAATTTTATAATGTTATCTTTAGTTACACACACACAAAATGCATTAAACATAACACATATATCTAAAACACAACACACATTATAATCCTAACTACTATAGTCTACAGTAACATTTCTATTTTTATCTATTTCAATAATATTATCAAACTCAGCATAAACAATACAGTTAATTGTTTGTATTAGTGAGGATTCAAATCGTACTTCTAATCTTACACTACCATGCTTTATGAGATTCCAATGGGCTGATGAGTTAGCTGATAAATCAGGAGTTAAATCAAATGCTAAAAGACAGTAACCTTTGGCATACTGTTCACGAGAGATTGCATTTCCTTCATTAAGAAAGTGAGTCCCCGAGAATAGAGTATGATATGCTGATGTAAATATATTATTATTAAAAGATGGTTGCAAAGCTTTGGAAGGTATTTGTTGACCATCAATATATAAGCTGAAAGAGTTAATACCATAGTTTTCAAAGTTAAATGGATTTTTAGTAAGTGAACCATTAAATGCAGAATTATTCACAAAACCAATAATACATCTTTTGGGTACCTGTCCTAAGAATATATTATCAAGAGTTTTTCCTTGAACACCCGATGCAATTGTTAAAACTTTAACTTCAGCACGAGTAATAGGATATTTAGCAGTGGTAGAAGCTAAAACTTTCTGATGTGCGAGTAATACACTTGGATTAATTCGTGCTCTTCGAACAATAAGAGTTGCGTCCGTAATGCAAACTTTAAACTTTACATCATTTGACCCAGCAATTAAATTAAAACTCTCTCTTGACCGAACTAATTTTACACTCATTTCAACGCCATTAATTAAAAATTTATCTTGATTGAAAATGTCACCATGAAGATGACCAATCATTTCTATTTCCCTGCTTTCATTAACTAATTCCTGTCTTTTAACAAATCCTATGTTTTTACCATCTGTGGAATCCATTTTTCCTGCTGTATCATCATACCAAAGACTACAAGTAAGATGAGATTGTTTAGCAGCAGGAGCATAGTTTAAAAGGGTTTCCATGTATGCTCGATAGGCATAGGTATTATTAGGTGGTGATACAAGTTTTTGGTTTAAATAAACATCGAGTTGACTAAAAAGTGAATGCAACCAATTATTTACAGGTGCTACTGCTGTAGCTGATATCAAGTTTGTTGAATCTTGATTTAATACTTTTGCCTTTATGTGGAGTAATGTATGAGACAAATCTATGTAGTCATCGCCTGTTCCAGGAACTTGAAACTCGATAGGTCCATCATCAGCAAGAGATGAAATTGGTTTATAGTGAATCCACAATCCATTTTCAATGCTTGTTTGTGTAGACGGTAATGCAAACAAATCTAATTCTGACTTAACGCACTCACAAGAATGATTATGAAGGAAAGACATACTTAATTTGAAAATATATCTTTGATGTTTTTTGGTTTTAGACCAAGTTTTTTCGTAGCTTTCACTTTAGCTGTTAGTGGTGGAATGAACGAGGCCAATCGTTTTCTTTTACTTATATACCCAGATCCTGTCATGTTAAATCGATCAATTTTGTCATCAGCCTTTCGTTTTAAGTTTGTACTAACTTGCTTTAGACGATCTTTTATTGAGGCTTCCATAGGACGGGCTTGAACCATATCCGATAAAAGTCCTACTCCAGCGTTTAATGCCTCCTTACCAACCACTCGAGCACCACTTGAAAGTAAAGGTAAAACTGATCTAAATAACCCTCCTAAGAAGCTCCCAATACCATGACCGCGTTGGTATGGTGAACCCTTATAAATTACTCCAACTCCTGATCCAGCTTGATGTGAATAATAATTTTCATATGGACATTTATGATGATCATGAGGAGAATACATTATTATAATTTGCGGAAATGTAGTTTAACACACACGGTTCCAAACTGGAATGGTATTTTTTGTCCTGTGCTCGATCTTATATCTATTTCCAGCGTATCGAACTCTCTTCGCATAACAGGTAAGTAGTGAGGTGGAGAGAAAATGTACATTTTATTCGCACCATAAATGTATTTTGAAGGATCTAATGAAATGACTCTTAATAGTGGAGTCATAACATCACCCACAATCTGAGGATCGATAATGTCGCAATATAGAAATAGTTGAGATGGTAACCCTAAGTGTAAATTAGCAGGACACTTCCCAAAATTTCTGTCTAGGAGATTTGTATTTGGTTCATAACCTAGTTGTAAACTTAATTTGGGTGATAATGTTACGGATGTTATATTTTTATCCAAAACAGAAATAGACACAAATTTTGTTATTTCATCATAACGAAATTTCAAGCTCTCTCTGATACCATTTAACGCTCTTAAAATATGTTCAACGTTATCGTAGTTGGTAGCGGGAATATGTTTTTTGTAGTACACTGTTGATGGTTTATCTTCATTAGGCATTAACATGGTTTTTGTGATGTATACAACATTTTCATGATCTTGAACAGTAAACATGGTGCATGGATATTGAAACTCGACAACTCCAACCGCCCATTCACCTTCTAATTTCATAGCTTTTGGTAATTTTGTTGAAAAATTTGTGGTCTTGTTATCAGGAAAGTATTCCATTGAACTATTGCTGAGCAAAGTTAAATAAAAACTTTCTTTATTCATATTTCTTTTAAACTAGAAGCTAAAATCCAACTGTTAAATTTATCTGGATAACCTTTCCACTTCACTAATACTTCTTTTCTGTTACCCGAATAACGAGTGCCAATTATTTTATCTATTTTATATTGTGAGGTGGGGTTGTAAGTGACCTTCTGTAATTCTCTTTCATAAAAAGTACCAACTATTGGTTCATTTTGTAAATCTGTTATTGTATAAACAACCCATGGAGATCTATCAATTATTGAAGATATAATAAATATTTCATCACTCCAATTTGATTCATATCCTTTTTGGAAAACATGTTTATATTTAGTTATTCGAACATAATCACCCACGTTGAAATTTGGTTTTGGATTTTCTAGAGAAAGTTTGTTTGACCCTCTATCATAAAGATTAGTCCAAACTGTCATAATATTGTTGGAACTTACATCACATGGGCACATCTTAATACTCGAGTGAATGCTGTGATTATAAGAGTATATTAAATCTTGTAAAACATCTATATATCTATAAGTATTATTATGAGTGAAATAACGCCACATTTTCATTTTTAGAGTTCTTTGAAATCGTTCAACAATACTAGCCTTAATATCAGGATTGTTAGTGGTATAGTAATTTATCTTTTTGGATTTAAAGTATTTTTGTACATCTTTTGAAACAAATTCTGTACCTTTATCAGATTGTATGTGAGTAGGTGTTGTATTACTTTCAGTAAATATACTTTCAAAACATTCTTTAGTTGTTTCTGAGTTTTTCTTTTTCATTGGTCTTGCAAAAGCATATTTACTAAATACATCAATAACACAAAGTATGTAGTTGAAACCATCATTATATTGAGAATAAGTTCGCATATCACTTAAATCAGCTTGCCACAGCTCATTAATATTTGATAGAATGTACTTATTACGCGGGAATTTTTTCCGAATGGGTTTATGTAATGTATATGTTTCTTGTGATTGTAACCATTCCTTTGCTTGCTTTTTATCCATTTTACCCTTCATAGCTTTTGATAATTTATCAATACTACCAAAACCAGCGGGGTTAGATGGATCATAATAAATCCTGTTAATTTCTTCTAGTACGGGGTCCATTTTTCCCAATCGATCTTTTTATGTATTTTAGTTATAGATCTTTTATCTCCACTGCTCGGTGTAGAAAACTCTTGAACTTCAATCTCAGAGGTTTTGTTCAGATCTTTTACTTGAAGTTGGTTAATAAACTCACATCTCTTTGGATTTCCAATATAAGTAAGTGGTACTTTAATATCTTTTAATGCTTTAGCAAATCTATCCCACCCTATCGGATCACTTTTTTTTAAGGGTCTAAGTGAATCATTTATTAAATCAACAATATTACTTCCTGGAATTTTTTCATTATCAATTATGACTGTGCCTTCATTATCCCAACGTATTTTACTTTTACTTGTTCCAATTAAGTTTAATAATGACTCACCTTTTTTATTATAAGTTTTTGGTATTAAACTGAGTATTTGTGTTGATGAATACAGTGGATTTGCCTCACTTTCTATACTTTTAATAGATCCTTTCTCCTCCAACAAAGATTCAGCATCAACTGAACTTTTTAGATCTCTATCTTTATTTTTAAAACCAATTTTAGACCCATTTGAATCTTCATTAGATGTATCAGAATAAATTGGTAATCTGAGTGGTTGACGATCCTCTTCGGTAAAGTGAAGGTATCTTTGTAGTGTTTGTAAATATAACATCCACTTCTTTCGGTCTTCCGTCTTACTATTCATAATATTTTGCATTTCAATATCTAATCGAGACAAATTACTAGTAACCTTATTTTCTTGTTTTAATTTTTCAATCAATCCCGGTTCAATAAGTATCATTTTCTTAGCATTTTCCATGTTAACTGGCTAGTCCACTTACTAATCCACTCAATATTGCACCTAATATTATTGGTAAGAAAGCCCCTCCTTTTTGTATAATAATATTTTTTCTTAGTTTATGTTTACACTTATGCACCAGTTTACGGAGTATATTTTTGTGTTTATTCAATTTTTGTTTATCTTGATCTTTAAGAGGTATCTTTCCTTGTAAAACGTTATGAATACATTCACAAATACAATTTATTTCTTCTTCATCACACGTTTTAAGTAACGCTCTTTGATATTTTGGTTTAAGCGTATGCAAAGCGTTTAGCAAATGTTTATGCGTTGTGAGTCGACGATGCATCATTTAGAAATGATTTGAATTGTTTGATTCTTGGTGTATTTAAACTGCAAAGCGTTTAGCAAATGTTTATGCGTTGTGAGTCGACGATGTATCATTTAGAAATGATTTGAATTGTTTGATTCTTGGTGTATTTAAACTCTTTCGTGGGGACGTAGACTGTGCAGTAACCATTAAATGGGAATACATTTGTCTTGATACGACAAAAATCATTTGTATTCTGTTTTAAATCTACCATTAAATATCCATGCGCTTCTAAAGTTGCATCCCTGTAGGCGTCTTCAATGAATTTTGGGTTATCTGGTGACACTTGTCGTGCTAAATATCTTATTTGAGTTTTATCTCGAGGGTTTTTAAAATAAATTATATAACTTGAGTTTAAAGAAATGTCTCTTTGACCTTTACCTTGATGAAATAAATTTTGTGTTAAATAAAATACACTAAGATTCCTGTGATGACTACCTTTTGTAAATATATCCACAATTCTTCCATCAGACTCTCTCATTAGATCATCAATAATAATAAGGTGTGGGTTTTCACCATCAAACATATTAAGATTTGGAATTCCTTGATGATAGTTAACATTTGGTAAATTATTTAAAGCCTGCATTTCATCAAAGCACCATGTGATCTGATTAAAATCACAATTACATATTTCTTTAACTGATTTTATGAAATTTGTTACAAAATTTGACTTCCCACATCCACTTGGTCCTGCCACAATAGCAGTAAACGGATGGATAAAGTGAAACATTTCACACGTCTAGAGTTTTAAAGGGATGAAATAAAAATGAAAATTTTGGTGTAAAAATTAAATATATATATATATATTGCTAAAATTATATAAAACATGTAATTTGTGAAAAACAGAATGATCTGTATACTATTTCTAACACAATTAGTACTTATCAGAATTTCACAATCACCTCAACGTCAAATTTAAGCACACAAATAAAAACTACAATTATTTTACATTATTTACAATCAAACAATAAATTTTAAATATGTAATAAACTATTATATAACATTACAGTAATATCATAATTTTACAATCAGTACAAAATTTGTATATACACACAGAAATAAAAGTAAAAAGTATTACACTTAGCGTAATTTATAATGTCCCCAAGCCAATGTATCAATGTTGTTGTTCATAATACATCGTTTGGTATCATTATATGATAAAGATGTTTTATTTATTTTTTGTGTAAAAATAGTGTGTTTGATTGACTTAAATCGAAGCATACTACAATATAATACATTTTTATTAAACAAACACGATTTGTAATTTTCCATATTCATTTTTTTGGTAACACTTTTGTTAACCCCTTTTGCCTTTGCTATAAATTTATCTTCTATTTCTAAGGCATACATTTTTGATCGCAACCCTACAAATTCCTTCAATACTTTACCATTATTCTCATCTTTAAAAAAACCTAACTTTTTTTTATTTATTTTTGGATATCCGTAAATATTATTTTCCGGGTAATCTGATGTATCGAAATAGTGAAGTAGATCTGGTTTTATATCCTCATAAAAATTGTCTGTAAAAATTTGATATATCAAACTATCGGTATCGGTGTACAATAACTTAATTTTATTATGAAACTTTTTAATCATGTAGTTATAATGAAATTCATACATAAGGGTCTTAGATATATCTAAAATACAAAATCCTAAATAAATCGGCTTATCATAAATTAATTTTGTTTTGTGTAATTGTATTGCAACTAAATGTTCTGAAAATATTGATAAACTATGGAATTCTGGTTTTGCAATCCAATCCTGAGCACCTAAAACTTTACCACGATTATCCCAGTGAGTTAGTAGTTTAACGTTTACTCTTTTTTCAATATTTTCCATAGTCTTACCGAAGACAGAATTGTTCATTAATTTAAAAAAGTCTTTTTCAAAGTTTGATGTAGCTAACGTTCTCAAACTAGTATTTAAGTCTATGTATTTCTTTAACCAAGAACTCTGTTTAAATTTTAAAATTCTATGTACTTTAATTAATTTAATCCCCATTTCAATGCATTGTTTTAAATTCCTGTAGTGAATGATGTATTTATTTTTATTATTTAAATTAGGAACTAATTTAGTTTCTTTAGTATTACCCACACATATGTTTTCAGGACATAACGGAAAGTCAGAATGCAAATTATGAAGTTCATCAGGATATTCCAAATCAACTTCTAAAACATAACCGAAATCAGAGTTATCCGACACATTATAATCTGTATTAGAATCTATCCATTCGAAACCACCAACAGGAAGAGATTGAGACATTGCCCAACCATATAAATTATTCGCATCAAAATATGTTAGATATGAATTAGGTTTTTCACTATCATAATCTTCCATGAATTTATTATTTGCTCTAGCAAAACGATTGCTACACTGAGATACACCCCCTCTAATACCAGCTTTAAAAAAAGCAATTTTGTCATAGTCCGTTAACAATTCTAATTCTATTTTGGTAAATTTTAACATTGCATCCCAACTTAAACCTGGGGCAGTATAGTAATGAGCAGGATCTAATCCATAAGTTTTAATACAAAGCTTTCTAAAGTTTTCGAATACATCAGTCAAAAGTAAAACATCAGTTTTTAAATATAAATTGGAATAATCAGACATACTACTACACTTAAAATGTTGCCAAATATCTTTTGCGTGATTATAATCATCATTTGAAATATTTGAATCTGTGAGTGAACTATAAAATTGGTGTTGATCAGGAAGTGATGGATGTTTCAAGCAATCACTATTACACATAAATTCATAAGGATAAATACCTTTCCGTCTTAAACGTGAAAAATCTTCATTATTAGGATAGTTCCTTTTTAGTTCTGTAAACTGATCATCATTAAGATTTTTAGCTAGTTGATCTAAACTACACGATAAAAATTTCAATGAATCTATGAATCTTAAACTTACTGGTTGATTATTTATTGTTAACTGTTTTGAAAATGATATGTATCGTTCTTTATTTTGTGGAATAACTTCAACTTTGTCATCATCGAGGTTTAATGCATGGATAATGAAATGAGCATCGTAATGACTGAGGTTATGTAAAAATATTGGAATATGACGAGGGGTTCTGTACTTAGAACTACACACTTGATGTGCAACACCCCTAAAACTGCCAGTGTGCCAATCAAAATCGTAAAAAAGATCTTCATTTAACTCAGTTTCACAAATATGACATATGTTTGAATTTGAAATTTTAATTTTATCTTCATCTGATAATGGAACGAGACATTTTTGGAAACTATTTTTTTTAAATATTGTTTTCACATCTTCACAAAGGCGATTCATAAACACTTGTGCACAGTTTGACCCACTATACGTCTCATATTTTGATAATCTGTTATCATATGAACATTTAATGTAATATCCAAAACTATACACTTCATGTTTTTGAATATTAATTGTACTAGGCTTGGATGGATCGTTACTACATGATTCTATTGGGTTCAAAAATGCCTCAAAGTCTGCATAAACCACAAAGGGCATTTTCAACTTTTTCACGAATTTATCAAATTTTAATTTATTATTTGAGGTTGCTTTACCAAACCAATCCTTTTTGGAATCCTCACCGTTTGGTAATTCCGTACAAATGTGAGCGCAATCATATTGTTGATGGTTATTAAGTCTTTCCTCCGATGGGAAATGAAGTAAACATGAATCACATATATAAACTGCACAATGATGTCTTGATATTTGTGAACTAACTAATCGCGATAAGTTTTTAATATAACAGTAATGATTGTTAGTACCATTCGATATATATAGTAGGTTAATATGATTAGGTGTACGACATTTTGTTAAATATAAAGGACCTACAACAGAATTACACTTTTTTTCTTTATTATACTCTAAGCCAAAAACATTAATACTAATATTGTTTAATTTCTCTACTTTTGATATATCTGCAATTATAACCGGAAAAGAAATACCAGTAAATTTTAGTTTATTTCCATGAATTGCGTAAGATGCTACCCGATCTACACTTTTACATACAGGATATAAACCAGAGAGTAATGCCCATTTGAAACACATATTATCATTATTTTTAACATTGATTACAGCTTTTTTTGATTTAATATCTTGAGGAAGGTCGATATATGAACTACCACGTAGGGGGTTGAATTTGTTAACATTCATATCTATGTATTTAATTTGATTAAGACTCCAACCACTATCTTTTTTTTCAAATTGACAAATTTTACCGACTACAGTGTCTATTAATGATGAATAAAAAATATTTAAGTCATCTCCCTGACAAATTATGTAATTAAACGTTTGAAAATCAAACGTATTTTTAATATCTTTAGTTTGTTGTATGAAATCAGCATGCAATATGAAGTTTATTTTAAAAATTGTATGTTGTTGAATACATTCATTTATCAAAAATAAGATATCAATTTTTAGCGAATTTAAAAACGATTCCGGTGTTTCAAAATATTGTCCCGATTGAAGTGTTTTACTATTAATTCTATATGTTAAAATTCGATTGCCAAAAGCGGTTTCAACAACTGTAACATTTGTTAATGAATTATGTGATTTTAAAAGATTATTTTTATGTGAATTGCTTTTTAAATGGTTGTTTAGATACCTTTTATTAATATAAACATGACATGTATCACATTCCACCTTATTGTTGTCCACATCATTGGTTTCAATTGATGATGTAGAAGCTCCTTCATCAAATTTTGCTTTCTTGGTAACCTTATTTTCATCAGTAGTGATACCTCGTTTGATACCTCTTCCAACTTGTTGTTGACTGTAACAAAAAGAAAATTATTAGACAAATCTTAAAATAAAACATTACTACAATAATATTTCTTATTGAGTTTGTACTTCTAATACTTACATCAACTTTGTTTCAACCATCAAACATTGATTATACAACTCATCATCATACGATGAATCGAACAGTTCATGCTTCTCTATTTCATCACAAACTTTAGACAGCTCCTGATTGAATTCGCTGTTGGATTGTTCTATATTCTCTTCAATGGGCGCGGAAAAGAAAGCACTGGTGCACATTTCACTGAAGTTTTCCATCTTTATAATAAAGAAGAAAGTATGTAGCACAGTAAGTAACAGTTAAGTGTTGGTAGAGCAACTGATACCCAATTTCAAATAATGTCCAATATTCATAGTCTAACAAAGGATTAGGAAAGTCATGTAAAATCTAATGAGTACACAGAAGTACTTTAAGTAAACAGAATCACATTCACTAATCCACTAATGAGTGTCATTGTTAAAAAAGTATTTTTTAACTTTTTCACTTTCTGCTATTGTCTTTGTAATATTGTATACGAGGCCGTTTGTGTTGTCGTAGATGCTATCCTTATTATTCTTTATGTAATATTTAATCCTCGTGGTAGCGTGCTTCCAGTGATCACTAGTTGGAATCTTGGATAGTTTCTTCATATCATACATTTCAATTTTTATGAGATGCGTCGCTTGGTCTCCGTCGTCAGAATTTGTAGAGATGTATGATACGCCATCTCTAGCAGCTCGTGTCACAGTCGAGGATAGCAGCTTCTTCCTTTTTATTTTTGGTACCACTTCAAAAAATTGATCAATCGGTTGCGATTTCCTTTTTCCACCATCGTCTGTGTTATTAACGACGATGTCATCACTCTCTTCTTCGTGTTGAGGAGAGAGTGGCGAGTAGTAATACTGTTTATAGGTATTTTCATTATCGTCTGCGAAGCTGAATGATCTCTGCAACAACAGAGTTATCACGTTAATATCAATTTGTTTACACTTAATCACACACGTTAGGAAACAACAACAGAAATACAAGTAAGTTTGTCAATAGAATAAACACTTACCTCCATGGCCATTGATGCGTTGAAGTAACACAAACGTAGTATTGGTAGACGTAGACAATCCACTGTGGTCAAACGACCATAGACTGACTGCATGACTGCAACTGTTCGATCTTATATAGCACCATTCTTATCTAAAGCAAATTACTAAGTACAACGAAACTGATTGTAACTCTATGAGTCAACAAACTTATCTCACGTTCCTTATTCTTATCTAAAGCAAATTACTAAGTACAACGAAACTGATTGTAACTCTATGAGTCAACAAACTTATCTCACGTTCCTTCGCAACAGGCATCAACCTGCTTTGTGACTCCCACAAAGAATGCGATTTAATATTTACAACGAGCAATACACCAGATTTCAACAGTCGTATTACGGACGTCGACCGGAACCCATATTAAGCGAAAAACAGTTTAGAGATTTAGCACCGCTGTTTGTCATTGATTGCTCTAGACAAGTGGATAATCTAAAGACAGGGCCAGTTGTGGACGTGAGAGTAGAAATTGAAAGTGATTCGGAGATACCAGATCAAACTTCAGCATATTGTCTCATTCTGAACGATTGCATTGTTGAATACAAACCATTAAGTAACATTGTTAAGAAGATATCATGAAGACGGACACCCTTATAGTGGAACTCCAAGGATTTAAAGATTCTTTAAATCATTTTATTATCAAAGAATTGGCCATTGCGAGTCATGATCATACACAGACGTTCTTGGTGAAACCACCATATTCATTCCATTACCTAACACTAGAAGAAAAAAAGCAGGTGAGATGGTTAGAAAGAAATCGAGGAATTTACTGGAGTGAAGGCTACATAGACTACAAAGAGTTTAAACGTGTTATTTTACCATATTTAGAAAATAAAAAAATTATGACAAAGGGTTTGGAAAAGATTACGTGGATTAAAGAGTTATGTGCAAACTGTGAAGTGATTGACATAGGTGAGAAGGGATGTCCTAATTTTGCGACATTAAAAAAAAAGTTCTGTAAAAATAAAACTGATTTTAATTGTGTGAACCATAAATTGAATTGTGCATTGAATAATGCTGTGTGTATTAGAAAATGGTATTTTGATAATAATATGTCTGTATTTAATTTATTTATTTAATAATTATTGTGTTGATCAGTTAATTAAAAATGTCTATGTACTCAAAGTGTTTTATTTAATATAATCAGACCCATATAACAAACTTTAAATTAGCTGCAGCAAAATGATAATCCTAAGCTTTGTGACTCCCACAAAGAATGCGATTTAATATTTACAAATCACTATAATTGAACATTCCTATGACAACCATTGAATAGATTGGTACTGTAATAATCTGCTAATAACAGTAATATCATGGATACACTAGAATTACAAAAACATATGAAAAAGATTCATCCCAGTCTAGAAAATAATGTTTATGCTGCTAATAGACTACCTATGTATACACATGTACCAACGTATATAATATGCAATTTGGATGCGGATGATAAACCAGGTTCACACTGGGTAGCTGTACATATCGATACGAATGGTATCGGTCAATATTTTGATTCATATGGACGAACACCTGAGCGATATCATCTCCAGTTTTTGAAAAGGAATTGTAAGAGATGGGACTGGAATGTTGATAGGATTCAGAATGATTGGACTTCAGTTTGTGGTGAATATTGCTTAATGTATTTGCTATTTAAGTTTCAGGGATGTTCAATGCATAGTTTTACGAACATATTTACAGGGAACACACTGCACAATGATATTTTTGTGGATGAGATCTTCCGCTCATATTTTGTAGAAAAAAGTAATAAAATATTGAAATAAAAATGAATGTGTTTTATTGATGACATAGAAAAGCAGACATACAATGAGTAATAGATAAGAACGCCAAATCAACCGTAGGGCAACAGATTCGTGGGTTCTGGCGCAACGTAATGAGGTGTTCGAAGTATAATAGATAAAAGGATTAGGCGAACAATGGAATGCTAATGAGGGTGCAGGACCACCGGAAATCAATGAGATAACAGTTAATTGATTTGCATAAGTCCAGAACCACGCATCCTACGCTAAAATGGACCGCAGATTTGAGATCAGAGCACACCAAAACCTTTTTTTTTTTTTTTTTTTTTTTTTTTTTTTTTTTTTTTTTTTTTTTTTTTACGATGGGTGCTACAGATTCGCGGGCTCTGGTGCAAGCGCGGGCTCTGGCGCTTGCGCCAGAATCCGCGAATCACAACTACTTACGAACGCTCTTTAAATACGGGAATTGCCTCTCTGGCCTCTGTTTATGCAACCCGTAATTCTTGGAAGCTCTTATTCTGGTATAATGATTTACTTCGATGAATTAAAGATTGAACCTTATCATGAAGTTGCAGTAGAGCCCTCAAATACTTTGTATTGTAAATATTCGCAAAGCTCTGTCCCCTGCGCGGCATACTAATCGAGGCACTGACGTAACTACGTTGTTTGGTACTTCAGATATGCTGCTATTGAGGACAGCACCCGCATTCACTGATAGTGATGATGTTATTTCTGTTAGTTCAATCACTGCTATAAATGATTGACTATAATAGAGGTCAGTAAGGATATCCAATCAGTACAAAGTCTTGAACTTCGCAGCCTGATATAATCTCATGACCGTGCATGGCCTAGGGATTGAACTGAAGACTCTATACTCTACCGTCGCACTTTTGGCTACTAGTACAAGAACTCAGGATTCGTTTAGCTTTCACAAATATCCACCCTAATTGCTAAACACACTATCAATAAGAATCTGATTCATTTTGAAGGATATTGCTAATTCTATATTATTTATTTATGTATTTATAAGAATTGCTCGCTGCACTTATAGTAAGCACCAAAGCCAAAGCAGCAAGGCAACAAAATACTACACACACACACGTACTCATAAAACACACTACACTTACACTAAATAATTCACTTCACTACTTCATACTTCACTTCTACGTACTTCATATGTTCGAAAAATTGGTCCGTTCAACGACGTAAGCAGCGTAACTAATGTTAAGTATTGAACTATCAAAATGAATACCATTACTAGTGTTGGTGTGTTATGCAAAATTACCCGTCAGTAATGGTAAGCATTGGTCAGAGTGAATACTCTCTAAGGCTATCGGATATTCTGTGTATGTCCAGTTCCCAGTAGCACTCTCTAGTGCTTGCTTTTAACTTGTTGTATCCTATCCGATGTAAGTGCAGTCATATTTGGCGACTGCACCGCACGTTCATCGTTCCAAACGTTCAAAAAGTGCTGACTCGCAGCCTTGTTTGAATAAATGACTTTTGATTTTGAAACATCGGAGTTGTATCTGTGGTTGAATGTCGTTTGCTTTGATTACTTATTGTAGGTACCTACACTAGTTTCATCAGGATTTATTCGCTTCATATGAATAATATGTAAACATCCTGCTACTTTCGGTACCTATTTTAAATATGATTATTAAATTCATTCCTTTGTTTACTTTTCGTCTTGATTAGTCATAATTAGCTTTTGCCTGCGGTTTCGCCTGTGTGGAGGTCGAAAATATCGGAGAACGTACTACCGAGATAAAAAGTAGGTATCCTTTGTGTTAATCCAAGCTATAATCATCTGCCTAGCCTTTTCCCAACTATGTTAGGGTCACCTTACAGTCTAATACCCCTCGACTAAAAAGGCTGTTATTACTTAGCCACAACTTTAAATTATAATCTGTGTACCAAATTTCATCCAAATCAGTTCTGCTGTTTTTGCGTGATTGAGTAATAAACATCAAAACATACAAACCTTCTCATCTATAATATTGTAGGATACCAAGTGAGTGGTAGACAAAATCATCATCACTATCAAAGCTTTTGTTTCCCACTGATTAGATTGTAACGGCAATGGCCAACAGCAGTCACCTAATGGGATCGTATATCACGAGCCGTAGACATTGATTGCTGTATATGGGTCGCTCCACATACACGAACACAAGGGAAAATCAAGGTAGGAAACAAAAGCAGAAAGTTAGTTTATCGGGTTACTTGAGGGCGCGGCTCGCCAGTCTTATCTTTTAGTAAGTTAGTAATTTAATTTAGTACCCAGAGTAAATAGCTAGTTGTGTGCTAATTGTATATAGGTGAGCAATTAAATGTGAATAAATAATTTATATCAGAAAAAAACCGGCCAAGTGCGAGTCGGACCCGCGCACTGAGGGTTTCGTACAAACCTGTAGGTATTCTCGGTTTATGAATAAGGTTAATGTTTATGAAACTAATTGTTTTTTTTTTAAATTTTTTATATTTGAGTTGATTGAATGAAAGGTAAATTGCGGTTTACGATTTATGACGTATTAAAAGAAACTCTTTACTAAATCTCGTTCAAACCAATTTTCGGTGGAAGTTTATATGGTTATGTACATCATATATTTTTTTTAGATTTATCATTCTCTTAGTTTAGAAGTTACGGGGGGGGGGGACACATTTTACCACTTTGGAAGTGTCTCTCGCGCAAACTATTCAATTTAGAAAAAAATGACCTTAGAAACTTCAATACCATTTTTGAAGACCTATTCATAAAAACCCCACACGTATGGGATTGATGAAAAAAAAAAAAAATTTGAGTTTCAGTTCTAAGTATGGGGAACCCCAAAATTTATTGTTTTTTTTTCTATTTTAGTGTAAAAATCTTAATGCGGTTTACAGAATACATCTACTTACCAAGTTTCAATAGCACAGCTCTTATTGTTTCGGAAAAAAGTGGCTGTGACATACGGACGGACAGACAGACAGACAGACATGACGAATCTATAAGGGAATAAAAACACATTTACGGTTCATAAAACCATTTTCCTAGTAGCAATACAGCATTCCAGAAAGAAGTGTATCGTTGGTGTCTGTAGTGATGAAAAATACATAGTATATTTTCAATAAATCCTGATAGGTTTATAGTTGAAAAGTAGTATAAAAATGGTCATTTAGTTTCTACGATGAAACAAATAATATAATATAATAAAGTTTCTATATTTTGTTGTTTTTTCTAGGGGGCCGTTCAAGTATTACGTAAGCACTATAGGGGGGCGGGGGGTCTCAAAGACCCCCCCGCCCCCCTATAGTGCTTACGTTTGCTTATTTTTGATGACATGGGGGATCGGGAGGTTTAGATGGTGATTACGTCAGCAGGGGTGATTGGAATATGGGTGCAAAGCTTTAAGGTGAAGATAGTATAGACAATTTAGAACCATTTAAGCCATGGTTGTCTTAGACGAAGTCTTACCAAATTTTTAAGTTTTTTTTCGGAAATTCTCAAAATTTAATGTAAACTGCATAATTATGGCCAAATTGAATGATAAATGAATTAATTTTTTATTTATTTAATTAAAGTAATGTGTAAGCAACCAAGCAAAACATGTTTTAGACTTCTGTGTCATTAGACATTTTTTTACAGATATTTAAAGCTCAGAAAAAATAAAAATTTGTACAATACGTCTTTTAAACGATATTTAAAAAAAAAACGAAGGGTGCTTTTTTTGTTCAAACCTTTTTGAAGACATGCTTGATAATCGTTCTTTCTTTTGAGGTATCATTTATGCGGATATCTTACAAATTATTGAAATTAGAACCTACAAACCAATGCGAGGGAGAAATTTTAAATTTTAGGCAGTCTAACAAAACACAAAATTTTTGCTTAAAAGAATACTTTATGTGCTCGAAATGATAACATTGTTCAATTCTAAGAATTTGTGGCACATGCAGGAACCAATTGAGGGGAACCCATTGAGGGGATTCTCTAAACAATGGCCACCGAGCGCGGTGCGACGGCATTTCCAGATAGAACGCCCAATGAATAGCAAAAAGCGATAAGAGTTGGTTTTTACAGCAAAATGGTCTTAGTTACTGAGGCAACAAAGTCGTTTTTCTTTAGTCAGGGTCAGTCGGTCTGTGATGAAGCCGTTACATCTTTTACTTATTAGTCAAACTACTGCCCTTGTGAGTGGACGTTGTCGTGTTGATTCACAATTTACGGTGTTCAGTTGTAGCCCTTTGCGTTCCTGCACGTGTTGTTTGCGTTAGTTTTGAACTTTTTTGTTTCACCGTGTCCAGTCGTAGCCTCGCGCTCCTGCACGTGTTGATTTTTGACTTAATTGTGTTGAGTTGACATTTAGTGCGCTCCTACGCCGTTTTTCTTAATTGTTAAGTGACTATGGCTACTTTTTCCAATCAAGAATATGCGGATATCGTATTTATGTACGGTAGAGCAGACGGCAATGGATCTTTGGCGCGACGGATGTATCAAGAGCGCTATCCGAATCGCAGGATACCGAATGTCCGAGTGTTTTACAACACGTTTCGTCGTCTTGCCCAAGATGGGTTTCACCGCGTGGAACTTGGAGTCAACCCGGGCAGACACGAAACTGCCGTCGACGAAGACATTTTAGCAGCATTTCAAGCGGATCCTACTACCAGTACTAGAGCAGTAGCTCGAAATTTAAAAATTTCTCAATGGAAGGTGTGCATTGTATATGCACCAAAATGATAAGTATCCGTTCCATGGCAGGAGTGTGCAAGGTCTAGTAGAGCAAGATCCTCAAAGAAGAATTCAGTTCTGCCGTTTCCTCCTCAACAGAGACATCGAAGATGCGTGGTTTCTGAAATCAATCTTGTGGACGGATGAAAGTAAATTTTCAAGGGAAGGTATTACAAACTTTCACAACATCCATGAATGGGCCGACGCAGACAACAATCTACATTTTAAGAAGCAGGTGTCATTTCAGATGAAATTCTCTGTGAATGTATGGGCTGGAATAATTGGCAGAACATTGATTGGGCCCCACTTTTTGCCTGATCCATTGAATGGCGAAAATTATTTGCAATTTCTGCAAATTGATTTACCACTGCTGGTAGAGGAATCAGGTGTCCCGATCTTTGAAAGAGACCGAACAGTCATCTTTCAGCAAGACGGCTGTCCAGCGCATTGGACTTTAAATGTAAGGGAACACCTCAACAATTGCTTTCCTGATAGCTGGATCGGCAGGGATGGACCCATCCCTTGGCCCGCTCGCTCCCCAGATCTGACCCCGTTGGACTTTTTCGTGTGGGGCCAGGCCAAGGAACTGGTGTATAACAACATAGAAATAAACACTAGAGAAGAATTGATACATAGAATAAATTCAGCGTTTGAGACAGTGAAGCAGGAGATGATGTTGAAAATAACGACTACAGAAGTTAGAAGACGGGGCCGTGCTTGTATTAGGAATCACGGCCGTCATTTTGAACATGAAAAATAAATAATTTTAATTCAAATGTTGTTTTAATTAGTCTGCCTAAAATAAAAAATTTCTCCCTCAAATTGGTTTGTAGGCCCTAATTTCAATAATTTGTAAGATATCCGCACAAATGATACCTCAAAAGAAAGAGCGATTATCAAGCATGTCTTCAAAAAGGTTTGAACAAAAAAGCATCCTCCGTTTTTTTTTTAATAAGGTTTAAAAGACGTATTGTACAATTTTTTTTATTTTTTCTGACCTTAAATGTCTGTAAAAAAAATGTCTAATGACACAGAAGCCTAAAACATGTTTTGCTTGATTGCTTACACATTACTTTAATTAAATAAATAAAAAATGAATTCATTTATCATTCAATTTGGCCATAATTATGCAGTTTACATTAAATTTTGAGAATTTCCGAAAAAAAACTTAAAAATTTGGTTAAAAATATTTGGTAAGACTTCGTCTAAGACAACCATGGCTTAAATGGTTCTAAATTGTCTATACTATCTACACCTTAAAGCTTTGCACCTATCTTCCAATCACCCTGTATATTTTTTACACATAAGGCAACCCACACATTGTCTATTTTTGAAAATGAAACGCATTTTCGGGGATTCTCACAAACAATGTAGACGTTTAGCTACTCGCTTCGAACCGAGTAGGGAAATGACTGCGCTCTATTCACTTGACTTTTCTTCCGTTAACTTAATGTTTCATTTCGCTACGATTGATGATTTGATGTATTTTAAATGAATATATGCGTTAAAGTCCCCAATCCTAAATCTATTTGCTTATTTCAAGTATTAGAAATGCTGCTCATGAATCAATAAAAAAACAGAGTCGGTACATTAAAAGAAAAATGCATATAATAATGTTTACGTAAGCATGGGAGGGGGGGGGGGGGGTGGTAAGAGCTTTGCTTACTTTTGCTGACAAGGGGGGTGGGGGAATACAAAAAAATTAATAAATGTGCTTACGTAATACTTGAACGGCCCCTAGCCTGTTTCTCTCACTCCTTGGCAAAGGTATCTATGTTTCTTTCCATTGATGTCCCTGTTAGTAATAGTCTTGAAGAACTTAATTATAAGCTTTCCCTGCCAAAGAAGTTACATATTAGTTATGTAAGAGATTTCGAAAATCACTTCAGAAACTAAAAGTACCAGAACATAATTACCTCAGACGTATTCTTACATCGTCTTCGGCTTGATACATGTCGTCACAGATTCACGCTGCCAGCAATAACATGTAAATATGTATCAATCGCGACGTCGCACAGTGGTTCGAAATCGACGCTTAGTGGACATTGAAATCAAAATTTCTGTAGGCGAAAAATAAAAATCGGAACGGCTTTATTTCAGTATTATTTATAATATTTGGTAATATGACAGCTATAGACAGCACCATCTCCGAAAAAAATTTATTTAATATTTTTTTGTATGAAGAAAAACACAAAAGTCGTTTTCTCTCACAACTTAATAAAACTTAAAGCCTGCGGCTTACATGGGGTGTTGTTCCACATGAGGCAATTCCGAAATGCTATAACACGCACAACCATGCGCGCCGCTTCACTCACAGCAGAGTGTTGAATTTCGAGAAATCCAGTTAGAAATTTTTACTTTGATTTAGGTGTGATCTTGAAAATATACAAAGTAATTTTAATTTTTAATTTTTCTAAATTAATAGACTGTTCTGATGATACAACACGGAGAATAGTTAGTTGCGAATTTTTGGATGAGCTCCTGACTCAATCCAGTGATATTTGCAGTCTTCTCAGGACACTGGAAAAATTTTCTAGCCGTGTTGCCATCATTCGTGATTCCAGCACATTTATATAAAAATATTGATATGAGAACATTATTAGATAAGTTGTATAATATTACACTAACTAAAAAACCCTTCAATATTATAAAAAATAAATAAATCAACTTAGCTTTTTTTACGATATCCACTAGGAGTCCCATTTCCTCTCGAAATTTTCGCTGTATCGTCTGTTTGCGACTTTTCAAAGCTGCTTTACTAGCTTCGTCTCTGGGTTGCCATTTTTTAAAATCTAATTGGTAAGCGATATGCAGCAGGCAGTCCATAGATCTGATCCATGCATGCTAGTACTAACATAATCTACTAACAATGAATTAAATTATCATAAAAAATATTTAAAAAAATATTTATATTGTAAATGGATCTCTACTTGAGTGTCTTTTAGTTTTTTTTTATACTGTATATTCCATTGTTTCTCATTATCTAATCTAAACTAATATTATAAATGCAAAAGTAACTCTGTCTGTCTGTCTGTCTGTCTGTCTGTCTCGCTTTCCTGCTAAAACTACTGAACCGATTTAAATGAAATTTGGTACACAGATATTTTAGAGCCTGAGAAAGGACATAGGCTACTTTTATCCCGGTAGTATGGTCCCGCGGGATAATTTCCGACCTCCACGCGGGCGAAGCCGCTGGCAAAAGCTAGTAATTAATAAAATTAGCACACTGAGGTCAATTACTTTGTATATTTTTCAAGATCACACCTAAATCAACGTAAAAATTTCTAACTGGATTTCTCGAAATTCAACACTCTGCTGTGAGTGAAGCGGCGCGCATGGGTGTGCGTGTTATAGCATTTTGGAATCGCCTCATGTGGAACAACACCCCATGTAAGCCACAGGCTTTAAGTTTTATTAAGTTGTGAGAAAAAACGACATTGGTGTTTTTTTTCATACAAAAAAATATTAAATAATTTTTTTTTCGGAGATGGTGTCGTCTATAGCTGTCAAATTACCAAATATTATAAATAATATTGAAATAAACTCGGTTCAATTTTTATTTCTCGCCTAGAGAAATTTTGATTTCAATGTCCACTGAGCGTCGATTTCGAACCATTGTGCGTCGCAACGCGAGCACACGTCACACGTCATGACCATTCACGTCACGTAGACGAGCCCAAACAACTTGTGTAACTCTGTCAAGCTGTGTTGCCAGGTGACGATTGAAATAAAATACAATGAAGAACTTCTGGAGAATTTTTATATAAAAACAAGCTTCTGCCCGCGACTTCATCTGAGTCAAATTTTTGCTCCCCTGACCCTTCCCGTCGCATCGAATTGCCTGCCAGTGTTCGTCCATTTTTCGTTGCTGCTCCGCTCCTTTTGACCGTAGCGTGATGTTATATAGCCTATAGCCTTCCTCAAGGCTACTAAACACAAAAAGATTTTTCAATGCGGACCAGTAGTTCCTGAGATTACCACGTTCAACCAAACAAAAACACCCTTCTGCTTTATAATATTAGCATTGATAGTATAGATTTGATATAGGAGGAGGAGCACTTGTTGGACTGAAAGGCGAACTAGACTTGTCATTAATAAACGTCTAGCAAGATAAATAGACTAATTAATAAAGCCTAGAGTGGATTCTTAAACAAATGTGCCTAATACCTTGCCCTATACAACATTTGAACTTTCCAGAACTAGAATAATTATATTAGCGTACAACAAAATTATCTATTCAATCTTGTGGGTATAAAATAACTTATCAATAAAACCAAAGAGACGTACAGTAACATCCAATTTACAAATTGAACGAATTTGGTTTTACTCTATACTAGGCATATTAAATTAACGTATTTAGGGAAAGTGCTGATAAATAACCAAGCACTTTATTTCACCTCTTTGATGCTTAAAACTCTTCTAATTTGTTGCTCTTTGAAGCGATTTCTTCATTAAAGTTTGTATGACGATGTTTTGGAAAACATTAACTTTAATTTGAATCTCAACTTCAAAGTTTATCGTAATCACTGTGACGACATTGGCGTACAGCATAATAATTTTATTTTCAAAACTAGTTTCTGCTCGCAACTTCTTTCACTTGGAGGTCGTAAAACACCGCAAATATACTAAAGTAACAGCATTTTTTTTTAAATAAAAATCGTTATACTTATACAACGTTTGTAGTTTTGGTCTCAACAGCCAAAATATACAAAGCAGGTCAACCAGGCGATCAGGGCTGGTAATGTTATAGGAAGTGACGTACAAAATAAATAAAAAAAACAAACAATCGTTGAAAATCAAAATTACATATAAATACAGTTCTGAAAAACAGCCATAGTACGACTAAGAAATTTACTTCTTTGAACTGTGACAAAAAATATCCATTCTTATATTGTATATAATACTAGCTTCTGCCCGCAACTTCGTCTGCGCCAAATTTCTTGCTCTCCTGACTCACCTCGTCATCGCGTCGCCCGTCTGCCCGTGCGAGTACCTGCTCGGCTTCTAATACATCTTTTCAGTTAGAACTATCATTCATCATTCTCTTGCCCTTATCCCA
Source organism: Aporophyla lueneburgensis (assembly GCA_932294355.1). Taxonomy (NCBI): domain Eukaryota; kingdom Metazoa; phylum Arthropoda; class Insecta; order Lepidoptera; family Noctuidae; genus Aporophyla; species Aporophyla lueneburgensis. The sequence goes on along the minus strand of OW028737.1, from coordinate 34,738,024 downwards.
ATTTATTTGGGGTCGTCGCAACATGTCTTTTTCTTCCTCACTTCTCTATTAGTCGTCATCTCAGTAGTCATCCCTTTTCTATCCATATCATAATTCACACAGTCCATCCATCGTTTCTTTGGTCTTGGTTTTGGTTCTTCTGATTTTCAAGCCAACATTCTCGAGCTTCTGATGCCACTTCACCAAATTGCTCTGGATCTCAGGAACATCTTCACCGACAAGAACAATGTCGGCAGCTAACAGCATACACCAGGGTGCCTCTTCCTGTATGTCTGATGTCAGAGTGTCCATGATCAACAGGAAGAGGTAAGGACTTAGTTAGAGCCGATCCCTGGTTTTGAATTTTTCAGTTCGAACCAGTAATTCGTATTTTGTTTTACAGTAGGCACTCTCTATTACAACTTTTCTTGCACGCTTAGTCTGTTTAAACAAGGTTTAAACCTGATAATTACTGAATATGATCCTCCCTCTATATGCAATAACTACAATCTAGTCACCTGCTATATACCTGGCAACACCATCACATCACAGTAGGAGTACACTTGTGTTGTGGGACTATATTGTGATTGTCTCCGGTGTTTCCCGTCATGACGACAATGCCTCGCCAAGTGCAGGTGTCTGACAAGTATTGTCAATTAATTCTTTTGTTAGACTTCGAGTCAATGTGGTTTCCCCCGTAAGCAGGTTGATCGATATTTTGGGGGGTGAATTAAAAAGGAGTAGGATAAATTAAATTTTCTCGAAATTTCAAGACACCATGGCTCTGTTTTTATCTTTAAATTGTAGGTATATACTGAAATCATTCGAGCGATGACTACTCCGTAATTTTTTTGTACATCTCATATTTACTAATATCGGAATAAAATGTTATCTTGATTACTTTTAAAACGCTCATTTGTAAAGTTCTTGTACAAAATTATTTTAAACTAATTTGAAAATAACCGCTGGGATCTGTACAAAAACCATTACATTACTCTGAAGAAAAACTCGTTGTTAAAAATGTATACATGTATCGTCAACGGCATGTACACAATTGGAATTTGACAGCGTCTTCTTAGCAGTAAGGGTGGTTTTCATAGGTCAAGGTCATCATCATCATCATATCAGCCGAAAGACGTCCACTGCTGGACATAGGCCTCCCCCAAGCTCCGCCACTTCGACTGGTTTTGTGCTTCCCGCATCCAGCGGATTCCTGCGGCCTTCACAAGGTCATCGGTCCACCTTGTTGGAGGCCTTCCAACACTACGTCTTCCGGTACGCGGTCACCACTCCAGAACCTTTCGGCCCCATCGCCCATCTGTTCTGCGAGCAATGTGCCCTGCCCACTGCCACTTTAGTTTAGCAATTCTTCGGGCTATGTCGCTTACCTTGGTTCTCCTACGGATCTCTTCATTTCTGATTCGATCGCGTAGGGAAACTCCAAGCATAGCCCTCTCCAAGGTGGTAGGTGGTAGGTCAAGGTGTATCTGAATATTTGAAAACAATTTTAAAGCCAATTATTCTTAAAAGAGTAACATGGAATGTCTTTCCGGCTCTTCTTCATAGGAATCAACAATTTGGAACCGTGTACTGTAGCTTCTGACATTTCATAATTGCCCATATAGGTTGATTTCATTTGATTAAGTTTCCATAATATTTTGTCCTAAATGTCATCTGAATTCTTGTGTGAATTTGTTAACTCAGTTACATCATTCATAGTAACCTGTCTATGATTTATAATTTTTATTGCTCATAATAACGGGTTATTAGAAGAGTGATTAAATCCAAATTCTCCGTTTCAAATGGTTATTAAGTTTTTACTGGTTATCTTAATCTAAATTGAAATCTATTTCTTATAACTTTTTGATGTCTGCTAATAATTTCATCAAACATTTATGGGGACTACTGGAATTTACCTTGAAAATGTACCGTGTGGTGCCGGACGTAAAGAATAACACCACCCCATTTCTTCCCGTGGGTGTCGTAAAAGGCGACTAAGGGACCTACTAGAAAATGTGGAGCAGCGTTCTCTATGCATTTTACCACCATACTGCGATCGCCAACCCGCCTGTCAAGCGTGGCGATTATGGCGAAGCCCCCCAAATTTGGGTCCAGCAGTGGACGTCTTACGGCTGAAATGATGATGATGATGACTGGAATTTACGATAAATTTTGCAAATGGGAGCCGCTTTGTGTATAATAACTTATTTGTAGGATTGAATAAAGTGAAACAGAACGATATTGGTATTTTACATGTCATCATATCAACTTACGATTATATATTTATGTTGTTAGGTTGTAAGAGATTTATCTGTTTTAATGGTCTTAATAGACATGACACAAGGTAACTACTTTTCTAGAAAATAGTAACAATAGTCATCTCTATACTTGTGATAATCTTTCTTCTAATCTCATACTTCTCAAACATTATATTTTTCTAAATATTTTGATATACCGTCAATTCCAAATGTTGACAACATTACAACAACTTCTATTATAGTTCGAATTTCTCATCATTATCAAGTTTCATTGTCGATACAATATTTTTCTTCATTCACATAACGCGAGACAATGATTTACATGAAAACATAAAAGAACGAACTGGCTTTTCTTTCGTTATTCTTTGAAATAGACTTGATTTGATATTATCTTTAAGAACCTTAGCATTTATAACATGTGTAATAACGTTGGCTATCTCTTGCTAAATATCAGGGTGCTTATATAATATTTAGTCAGTTTTTGTATCTCCGTCATCACTCATCGGTTTGCTCAATTTCCCCAAAATAAGTTATGTGGCTGTTATTTTATTTGGTTGATAGCTGCCTAATGCAAGTCATGCAGTCTCATACTAACAAATCTCAATGCCATACTGCTTTTTATGCTTACAATATCAAAGAAAACTATTTAAAAGGAACTTGCTATCACAACTAGAGTGCGAAACAAACAGACTTACAAACATCTCGAATGCTTCGGCACGATCTCTCGATTGTCTAGTCTCATATTAAACACAGATCTATTTATTAGCGAGGCATAGTAAAATGATATGCAGTGCAATGCAAGTATTTGCTTAGCCACTGGAGGCAGGTCAGGGTCGTGCTGACGATCGTATTTGCTGACTACTCGAGACTTGTGACGCGTGCACTTCAAATGTAGTAGTCTAGAATACTAGCAAAGTAAAAGTAATTAGATAAAGTGAATTAAGATGACGCAAGAAAAGGCGATAGAAATTTCGTAACATGGTTTTCTCTCTCTTTCGTCTTTAACATTATTTTTCTGAAAATATCGGAATCACTTTTACAGGTAAAAATAAAAAAATGGAGTAGACATATTCTATCTGACTACTTCTGAGAAGAAATGGTGAAAGTAACTCAAAGGTCAAAGTCTCTTTTTAAGTCCAGTCATAATCTTGGTCAGATCATATGAGGACTTTGTAGATTACTGCATGAAATGGTATTTGGAGAACAACACAGATTAGTATGGACCAGTCCATTCAGTGCAAGCATTGTCAGTAATCGTGTAGCTCAACTTAGAACTTGAAAGAAGACCTAATGAAGTGTACGAAAAATAACTTTTCTCAACTCTATATTACTAAATCCGTTTTTAGAACATAATTAAACTAATTTGAATTACTTGTATATTTATCTGTATAATTCCTGAGAGCATCGTCTTCACTCGCCAGAGTATCAACCTTATTATGATCATCTTCAGCTTCGACCGTTAATAATTCACCTTTGCTACTTATTACTTACTCAGTACATTTCTTCAGTACTAATCCGATCTACATAAGCACCGATGTCAACTATCTTTACTGTCCCATGTCTAAAAATGGACTGCTAGACTCAATAGTAGGAGGTGATACATAGCTAGTAGTATAGAAGGAATGTGGTGTGCTGGTTCTTTTCTACATAGCTGAGGTCAAGGTCAGTGTCACATAATTGTTAGACCGAGTCGAGACAGGCGACGCGTGCAGTCTAGATATATCATGTACAGACTCATTCCTATTGATATTTTCTAGCCAGCATTTAAAATGTAAGCCGCTTTAAAGGATGACGATAATTAGTGATGATTTTTTTAAATTACTTGAAGATACGCTCCCAGATATTATTTTATATTATTTATGGCAGCAATATCGTCCGCACATCTCGTCGCCGGACGATTAACGCTTCGCTTTCCAGTCCTTGGACGCCACTCTGTCAAGACTTGTCATCACCACGCTTTGCCAGGTATTCCATTTCCGATAGAGGGGCTTGTGGCTAAGTTATAAGATACGCACGGGTCGATCAAGGTTAATGCTACACTCGCCGTAATTGGTCTGTGGATGGGGTACCATCTTTGCATATCAAGACAGACCCCTGTATGCCTCGGAAAGCACGTTAAAGTCGTTTCTCTCGGCTGTCATTTTTGGATCTTTGACAATCGTTGGGGGTCGGCAAAGGCCCGATAGTCTGACAATCAGTTTTACCAAAGAGTATCGTCATATCATATTCAGTCTGTTATTATTTTGTTCCCACTGCTGGGACACAGGCCTCCTCTCGGTGAGAGGGAGAGGGCTGTAGTCTACCATGCGGCACCAGTGCGGGTTGGTAGATGTCGAATGTCTTCGAATATTTTGGTTCTAGGACATGCCGGTTTCCTCACGATATTTTCCTTCACCGTTTCGAGAGCAGTGGTGATGAAATTATTTACACAAAATAATGCGCCTGCCTGGGTTCGAACCCACGATCTTCAACTCGTAAGTCGAGGCTGATACCACTGGGCCACCACAGCTCTACGATATCGCAATAACCAATCTTAAAACATTACTTGAGATGAGATTAAACTTGAATTAATTAATGGACATGTCTAAATACCCGGAGGAGGATAGTATAATAATATATTTACATGTGTGTATCTATGTTATACAACGTAAATAACGTAAATAGAACGTAATTCTTGAAATCGTTCACTTTGTTACTTAGAAAACGGTGAATTTGCAAACTAAGCGGAAAAATATTATTTTACAAGGATTTAAATTAATCAATAACTCATGTACCAGAGAGCAGTGGTAGCTTAGTGGTAACAGTCGCGACTTACGAGTTGTAGGTCGTGAGTTCGAACTCAACCAGGTGCTTCACTTTGTGTAAATTATTTCATCATGACTGCTTTCAAAACGGTGAAGGAAAACATCGTGAGGAAACCGGCATGTCTTATAACCAAAAATTCGAAGACATGTGACATCTACCAACCGATTATCTCTTTGTCTTATTTCTCTTACCGAGAGAAGGCCTGTATCCCGCAGTGGAAACATTAGAGGCTGCTGATGAAGCGCCTGTCTGGGTTCGAACTCACGACCTAAAGCTCGTAAGTCGGGGTCGACACCACTGGGCCATTGCCCTCACTGCCATCATCATAGGAGTATTGTGTTACCTAGTTACTGGTTTGTTGAGGTCAGATAGGCAATGTCACCACGTACAATACTGTTATTTAACTGCATCTGGTTAGTCTGGAAGCCGACCGTAACATAGCTGGGAGAAGGCGAGGCAGATGATGAACTTGTTTACGATATCGAAAACCTTCGAGTACGCCTTCGGATCTCGACATCTAGGTTGAATAAATGTGATGCCAAACGTTTATTCGCGTATTTCAGAATAGGCTTATACATAGGATATTCATGGTACTTGTTCCCTTTTTACACGCTTTATATTAGCTTCACTTGTATGTTTGTTTGTTTGTATGTTTCTTTGTAACCGACTCCTTATAGCGCGATTTTGACCCACTTTAAACGACCAGATTTCATTCAAACTTTGCACACCTGTCAAAGACCAATGACAATGCAATAATTTCATAAATTTGTGCCATTATCCGTACCAGGGTTACCAGGACAGCAAAAAAACTGTCTACGAAAACTACGCTGACATACGTCTCAAAATTCAAAACACACTAAAATATAGAAAATAAATAATAGTTTTAAAAAACTAAAAAACACGCTTCCATAGAAAACGAAATTATTGTTTTTAGTTGTTTAAACTATTATTTATTACTTTCAGGATTGTGGGTATCCGATTGTACACTTCCGCCTTAACCCACAAACACTGTGGTTGTGGTAAAATTCAACTTCTAAACAAAGATGTTTCCATAGAATCAAGCCGTCCTAGATGTCTTTAATCAGCGTAATTGGCCTGAGGCAGCTCTAGTTAAGGCCAGAGAATACATGTTTTATTTTAATTACTTTGATTAAGAAATTGTCTGTTATTGGCATCTTTTGAGATGTTATTTTCAATTTTACATTGTGTAGATTATTTCTTCACCACGGCTCTCCAAACGGTGAAGAAAATCGTCGTAAGGAAACCGAAAATATTTTAGAACCACAAAATTCGAAGACATGTGACATCTACCAACATGGGTTGTGGCCCACTCCCTCACACCGAGAGGAACCTTGTGTCCCAGCAGTGGGAACATTATAGGCTACTGTTGATGAATATTGAAAACAACTATCAAATATTTTAACGTTGCTGGGTGACGATATATTATTGTTTAGAAGACTGAATTAAAACAAAGTATTACTCACGAAACGTACTCTCTCCGTACCGTCCTGTTTACTAACATCGAATACAAATGATCAATTGGCAAACACTGCCAAGAGAAACGTGTTCCATACATTAGATATACAATTATTTGTAAAGCGTTATAAAGAGATGAAGACGTGTTGCGACAGACTGCGCGCCTTGAATGAAAGAAATCGTATCGCATGACATGTCAGCTCTTGAGGATTGTAATATGGACAGGTTTGAAGATAGTGGTGATGAAAACATGTTGCGGAAGTACCTAGTTACGTGTCAAGAAGTTGTTTGTTGTTTAGAAGGCACGAATCCGTGGTGTGCCGGACGTAAAGACTAGCACGATCCTATTTCTTCCCGTGAGTGTCGTAAAGGGCGATTAAGGGACTCACTAGAGAATGGGCAGCAGCGTTCTCTATGCGTTTCACCACTATACTACGATCGTCTACCCGCCCCTTATGTTGAGAGAGGCCTATGTCCAGCACTGAACGTCTTTCAGCTGAAATGATGATGAAGAAGGTACTTATACACTACAGTTTAATTAATTGTATTGATCAGAGTAAACGAAATTCACAAAGTTTAGTCAAAACGAAACGAAAACCGGAGTACCCCAGTAACTTCTCCCTTATTTTTCCGGGTCATTGACCATTTTTAATCAAAGTAAATCTCTCACTTATTGCGAGTGTTCATGAAATTGTAAAACGTTCAATCTATCGTAGGTACGGTAGGTAAATAACAAGAGTAGTACAGTAGCAAGTACGTCTGTGATACATCTGAAACCTGGATTGCGTAACATCTAATTATGTAGTAGGACCTAATACAGTAGAGACTTAACCGGACTAATTGTTATCGTTAGGCATTCGAATAATCAAAAATCCGGATAATTGAATGTATAAAGAAAAGCGGTTTTTGTAAATATTATTGCTATAATATTAAAAAGAACAAATATCAATGGTTAGTAAAAAAATATTACGTAATGACATAATATTTTCTAGTACTGCAAGATCCAACATGTCCGTGCATGCATGGATTGGACTTAAAGGTATAAAGTTATTTGATCGCAGTTAGTAGTCCGGATAATCGCAAATCCGTAAACTGAGGGCCGGACAACCGAATCTCTACTGTGCCTCTGTGCATCTATTAAAACTGAAAATAATACACGAAACAGTGGCTCTACTCTCTTAGTATGAAAATGAAGATACAGGCCCGTCCGAAGTAGTCGATTTGTTAAATCAAAAGACAATTCATATTTCACGGACGGGCAAAAACACATCAGGATTAGGGACCATTGTGAAATCGTGTTGTCATTCACTACGTATTAGTTCAGGGCCCGAACCCGAAAGTGATACGGAGTTGGAAGCGCCCGTAACTTCGACCAAAACTTCGGATTTCGTGCTTTGGGTGCACCCCTAGTTACAGAAGACTTGCCAACAGTTTTTGAAAACCGGTACTTATTTGGATTCCCGTTCGTAATTGCATTTAATTTTTCGGTACGGTTCCGGTTCTGTTCTGGTAACAAAATATAGGTTTAGAAAAAAGGTTCCATTATGCCGGTTCCGTAGCATCCGATTTAAAGGTTCTCTAAAGAAAAGATGATATGTTAGACATGTGCCTGGCGTATGTTTTCTTTCAGGTTGCCTTGAAAAGTTTGGCGAATTGTCTGTACTGTATAGTGTCCCGAATAAATATTGTCATTGTCGTTTAGGTTCTAGGAACGGAAATACGAAATACCGGTTTCTTTATCAGTATTTTAGGAACCTTTTCAATCCCTTGTTGCCAACCAAAATGGTCTCCTGAATACCTACGTAACTACTTGCTCATTCTCCTCCATTAACTTTTATTATTTTGCGCAATATTTGCGTCCTTTCTTTCTCTTACACGCGCTAACTTTATTATATTATTTATGTTCAGTGAATAATTAATGAACGACTTAGCAAAATGTAATTAAATGTCTGTTGTCAGCCTAACTGACTTGTATGTGTTTGTATAAGCTTTGGGTTTGTTACAAGAGATTTGTATCGTACTCTCCAGTTAACCGACATCAGGAATTTCTCAGTTACCACCCGGTTTCTGGATTAGCGCCCGGTTGATGGCAATAGGCCACGCCATTACATGGGAATTAAACATAACTAATGAAACGTGGGTGTAATACAGGTACCTGTAATACACCTACCTACGCGTCAGCCCTAAAGGGTTAGGAAAACAGGTTTTATGTTATATTATTAAATGTTAAATGATATAACAAGTTTCACCCTTAGTCGACAGTGTGGTCAGAGAAGTTTTGCTCTGATTAATAGTACTCAGGTACCGGAGAAAACGTGAAAATGGTAGGTAAGAATTCACCCACTGTTCCCTCATCATTAGGTATACCTAGTGTAAATACTGAAAACAATTCCAGTAAAACAGGTTTTCAGTCCAAGAAAAAAGAACGGCTTTTGAGGGATAATTGGGTGTTTGGAAAAAGGTTCAGGACCCATTCTCACAAAATAATTACCGATTTCTGTTACCTGCCACATTTTTTTTTACGAGTTGTAAGGACTGCCTCTTAATATTGTATCCGGTAATCACAAAACATTAATAATGTATTGTATGATAGGTATGTATGTATGTTATTAATCTTTTGTATGAAGGAAATATGTTTTTAAGTGAGCAGGGTCAGATGGATCGTATTACCACAGTATAGAATTACCGTGGTATTACGCTTAAAAAACTGTCCTTATAATGATCGCAAAAGGTAATCGAATGAAAAAAGGGCTTATGTATTTACTTATTGTTTGTTTGTAACTTAGAATTTGATGAATTGTGCTAGTTTTATCGAATTTATATTTATTCAAAGTGATCATGTTTTTCTCATTAAATGTATTGATATTATTCAATTTATTAATACCTAAGCCGGAATATCATATAACCAACCGGAGTGTGAAGGTCCGATGGCAGTAGCTCCAAGTAAAATACTTATTATATTCAGCTGAATCTGGTAACACAGGAAGCTGCTTAGGGTGGCATTCGCTACTGAGGCGGGCCGCGATGTCGTGTGGAAGGCAGCTGAGGCTTGGCCGCGGCGGGAGAGGAGTGCCGGAATTGAGATGCGCCGCTCTCTACCTCCTTATCTCCTGCAGCCGAAAATTGGTAGGCAGTGGGGCCACTATCCTGGCTCATCGTAGGGGCCAAGCTCGTACATGGGGTCTTCTGGCCCCATGTGCTATATAGTCCCCGGGATGGTCACGGCGTGCTATGTTTTCTGGCTCGCCGTCGATTGGGGGTACGCCCCAAAGGTGGGTCCGTTAGCGGGCAGCCACGGCGAGTTCACGGAAAAATGCTTACGCGTGCCCGTGTTCCCGTCATAAGCGGTACAGGAGGGAACCGTGGAGTTTTAGTGGTTTAGAGATGGTGACCCACATAAGCGCAGTACGCATGAGCATTTCCCCACGTTACAAAAAAAAAGGTCACCTACGATGGTCAGGAAAAGGCTAAGCAGATTGATTCATTGAATACGGTGAAATTATTGTTATAAAGGCTCAGCCATAGGTCAATATCATGAACAACAGTCAAGCCGAGGTGGGTACCTAAGTATTTTACTGGTTTCTTAGGTGTCACCCGCACTTTTCTAGGCGGCGCGTGTACCAAAGCAGTAATGACTTCTACTCCGATGTCAATGCCCGCTATTGTGCAAGAGGGTAACATTTTCACTGGGTCATTCGTGCCTACCTTATTTTTATTCGTTTCAAGTCGCACAATAGATACAATAGGATACTTGACATAACGATGTCTTCTGTAAATATGACCACTACAATAGTTACGTACATTATTTTATCTTCTTCTTCCTTTCGTGTCGATGGTACTTGTACACTTTTTTTTAAAGTACTTTGAGTCTAGAGCCCAGTAGAGGGCCACGATAATTGTGACATCAGTGGCATTCAAAATCAAAATCAAAAGTCATTTATTCAAACTAGGCTGAGAGTCAGCACTTTTTGAACGTCAAAGTTACACAAGACAGTCCCCCCAAAACGCCCGCCCTTCGACACTTCCTAGTGCTTTAGCTGGGAAGAAGAAGTGGCGGAACAAACTCCCCAGCAGCACAGCTGTCTGTTAAGTTAGAAGAACTTGATTCTATACAATACTGTGTAAGTAATTAATATTATAAAACAAAACATACATTATTCACATATGTCAGCTAGCACACGCCAATATACCACCAACAAAACACTGAAAACTAAACTCAAGCTGAAATAAATAATAAAACAAAATCGTAAACAGAAATTAAAACGTAAATAAAGCCTCCAGGCATAAAGGGCGTGCCCGCTTACATATTCAACGATGCAAATTGATACATACAGCTAAGTTGAAGTTACAATAGTTAAACTAAGGACCTCCGGACCAAAATAAAATAACAGTTAATACAAGTAACAATAACAAAAACCATGGTCAGCAAGACGACCAGTCACCACAAGCAGCACCCGTTCACGAGCATAACGCAAAGGTCAGCCATTACCCCCCTCGCCATATTTGAGGGAAGGTGGTAACCCGACCCCCGACGCTACCGCAAGCAGTGACATCTAAGGGAGCATGACGAACTTGCTGCCGGTTGGTGAGACAAGAATATTATGAACAGCTGACGAGGTCGCTAGCTAACTACATGTTACAATACAATTCATTTACAATAATTGTAATGAGTAGATTATGTCCACAATAAATGAAAATAAAATAAATTAACAAAATCAGTGAAATAAAAAAAAAAACAATTATATGAACTACCCATATAAACTGTCGGTAGGAAAGCTAATTCTGGATTGAAAGAACATAAACATTGTCTTGAGTTAATCACAGCGACCAGCTATTCTTATCGTTTAAGTAGTCGTTGATAGAATAGTATGCCTTTGAATAAAGGTTGGATTTTACTTTAGCTTTAAACTCATTAAACTGCAAATCTAGCAAAGCAGAGGGAAGCTTGTTATAATACCAAGACCAACAAAAGAATTATGAACCTTATGAAGCCGGCGAAAGGGGGCTCGTAGTTTGTCCTTATTTCTAGTATTAATATTATGAAAATCACTGTTTTTAGTGTACAAGTGAATATTTTGCCTAATATATAAGATGTTGGCGAAGATGAATTGTGATGCCACCGTAAGAATACCAATATCTTTCAACAAATCTCTCAGAGAAACTCTAGCACCTAGTTGGTAAATCGCTCGAACAGCTCGTTTTTGAAGAACAAAAATATTTTGAATGTCCGCGGCTTTGCCCCACAGCAGAATGCCGTAGGACATTATGCTATGAAAATAACTAAAATAGACTAATCGAGCTGTATCAACGTCCGTGTACTGTCTAACTTTCCTTACGGCGTAGGCGGCCGAACTGAGCCTTCCCGCTAAGCTCGATATATGTGATCCCCACTGAAGTTTGGCGTCTACTGTTATGCCCAGAAAAACTGCCGAGTTAACAGTTTCAAGCACCTCATTATTTAAAACGACATTAGGTCCTAGGTTTCTAACATTCGGCAACGCAAACTTTATACATTTCGTTTTCTTAGCATTAAGAACTAGGTTATTTGTAGTAAACCAATCCGTGGCCATTGAGAGCGCATTATTCACGTCGTCAAAATCTTTTCTATTCCTGTCTACTTTAAAGATAAGTGAGGTATCATCAGCAAATAGTACAATGTCACAGATATTCTTTAAATAGAATGGCAAGTCATTAATATACACTAAGAATAAGAAAGGACCCAGTATTGAGCCTTGAGGTACACCTAACTGAACTAGTAGCCCGGAAGATTTTACACCATTGATATCTACACATTGGTGCCTATTTTGCAAATAAGAACTTATGACATTGAGAGCTTCGTTTTGAACACCGTAATGACGCAGTTTACGCAAAAGTGTGTCATGGTGAACGCAATCAAAAGCTTTGGAGAGATCACAGAAAACTCCGATAGCATTTTGCGAGTTCTCCCATGCGTTGCAAAAGTGTTTTAGCAGAGCAACACCCGCATCTGTTGTCGAACGACCTTTTGTAAAGCCATATTGCTCATTATGAAGGAGGCTATTTAAATTAAAATGTCTTAGTAACTGCTTGAGTATTAACTTTTCAAATATTTTACTAAATGCAGGTAAGATAGAAATGGGCCTAAAATTGCCAACGTTATTTTTATTACCTGTTTTAAATAATGGTATGACTTTACTACTCTTCATGAGGTCAGGAAAAGATCCTGAATCGACACATTTATTAAAAGTTACAGCTAGATAGGGGGCTACGATGTCTATTATATTACTTAACAGTTTAATGGAGATGCCCCAGTATTCTCCAGTGTTTTTTAACTTAAGTGTCTTAAAAATATTAACCACGTCACGAGGCGTTACATGTTCAAAACTAAATAAGCGACTACATCTGGGCACACTACTATGCAAAAGGTTTTCAGCTTTAGACGGGGACGAATTTAAGGAGCAAGTCGTAGTTATAGGTATGTTGGCAAAAAACTCATTAAATGCCTCAGCTACGTCGGCAGCCTTATTTACCAATTTGTTGTTAATCATAATCTCTAGTTGTTTTTCCTGTTTAACCGATTTACCCGTTTCATTGTTAATAATTTTCCAAGTGGTTTTTATTTTATTACTGGATTTTTTTATGGTATCGCTTAAAAATTTAGATTTAGCGAAAGCACAGATTTTTTTAAATAACTTTGAATAATTTCTGACGTACTCTAGAAAAGGAGTACCAAATATATATTTTTTTAAACCATATAACTCGTATAGTCTCGCTCTACTTTTATAAATACCTGGAGTAGCCCATTGGTTGAAGCTAACAGAGGTGCTATTAATGTCAATAGTTTTGGTCTTGAAAGTAGATTGGTATTCTTTTTGCACAATATCAAAAAAGGGCTCCATAGATTTCATTAGGATTATCGTGTTCTACTATAGATGGTGTAATCCTATGAGCAATATTATTTTTAAATTTGTTGCAACGACTAACTGTATAGGGCCTGCATTCTATTTTATGCGGCTTTTTTTGTAATGGCAAAGGGAAGCTGGCTAATAATCCACGGTGGTCAGACGTTAAGTCACTTAACACTAACTTATTATTGGCATCACAATCACTGAATATATTATCAAGACAAGTCGAAGACGATGCTGTGATCCTAGTAGGTTCGAAAAACAAGTTTATTAAATTAAATTACTTAAACAGATTCAGTAGTCTAATACTCAAATGGAGTAACATCTAAAATATTAATATTAAAATCTCCACATAAAATTATACATTTATTAATTGATTTTAATTTGTTGAGTGAGTCCTCCATGACCGACTTGAAACGAATAAAATCCCCAGAGGGTGGACGATAAACGCATATTATGACGTAACGCTCTAGTTCAACACAAGACAACTCAATAGTGCGCTCGATGGAAATATTAACTAAATCTAAACGTTGTTTACATTTCAACTTGTTTGAAACAAGAACTAATGATCCACCGCGTATAGCACTTTTCCTCACAAATGCACTTTGCACAGTAAAAAAATCATCATTCATAAACACTATTTCATGTTCTTTCAACCAGTGTTCAGTCACACATAATACCTGAACATCATGGTTTTCTATGAATAAACTTAACTCTAGTTCTTTGCCGGACAAACCCTGCATATTTTTATGAACAACATTCAACATATGCGGCTTACCTGTTGTCGCACCTAATAGTTTAAACTACTAGGTGTATCAAAAGTGGTGCTAGAACCACTACTAACAGTAATCACTGGTACCCTACAAGTACCAGTGTCACGGTGTAAATTGTATGCTAAAAGATTAGCAATTTGTCTCCCACAACTAGGTGGCAAATACATAGTATAATTTGTTAATTTGTAATCAGTAATAAATTGATTACAATCAAAATATAAAATAGCGTCACTATGACAACTAGTCCTATTATAAATTAACATATTTAAATTATAAATGTGCCTGTTTTACTCCTCAGACAAGTATTGAGAATAAGGCAAGGCACAGAAAATAAATTTACAGTGATTGGTCTCATTGAGATGTAACATCAAATGGACACATTGAATTATTTCTTTTTTTCTAACATTTAAACATTCTTTAGGTCATCCAGGTGAATGGGCACTCAGGACTCTCCAGCAAGTGGGGTATGGTTTCATCAGAAGCACCGCACTTGCACTGGGTGTTGGTCACCAAGACAATAAGTAATTTGTGAAAGTTATGATATCTCATGTCTGTCGGGGGGAATTATATATGTAGAAACTATACAACCTTTGAGAAACATCGTTTTGCTATAAGATCAATACAATACAATACAATATACATTTATTTCTCTCACAAAAGGTACAGATTTGGTACATGGTTCTTAGTTACTGGCTAATTTAGACCTTTGTGAGAGCTGGAGTCTGTACTGGGTTCGGGACCTGTATTACAGATCTCCAGGCTTCCACCCTTAAAATTAAAGTAGTAAAATAACACTTACGTACAACAACATTTTAAAAGCATTAAGTACTGAGAGGAAGAGGATTAATATAAAAAGCAAAAAGAGATGTGCTATGTGTGTCTTTGTAGAGTGTTGTGTGTCCATGAGTGCAGTATGTCCTCACTGCCCGAGAGTGTGTGTGTGTCTGTGTGTGATAACAAGGCGTAACGCGATTTGAGATTAATGTGAAAAGCAAGATTATTTTAGAATATTTAGTATATTTTCAGTCTGTGCATAGTCCAATTCAAGCAGCCATTTCGTAACAGTCCTTTTATATTTTGATCTACACATAGTGTATTAAGAATTTTATTAACCTTATTATAAACGTAGCTACTGAGGAAAGAGAAACTACGCTGGGCCGAACGACAATATGTGCGGATGGAAGGACAGACTGTATGTTTACGTCGTTGGGAGCCAAATTTTTCCGGAGCGGAGCGAGAGTGCGTGGTCAGAACAAGGTAAGGATGAATAATGCGAACGGAGAGAACCGTACATGTTCTATAAAGATCAACGGTAGGAAAGCGGTAAGGTAACCGCCATCCAACCTTTAGGATTGCCCTTTGAGCACGTTCAAATTTCAGCATGTGTGTTTTTGCTGATCCACCCCAAGTAATTATGCAATATTTTAAAAGCGATTGGCAGAGGGCGAGATATAAAAGTCTTAGCACTGTAGTGTCCGCAATTTGATGTAAGGACTTAAAAATCGTGGAGGCGATCGGCGGCGGCGACCTCTCGCGTCCGGCCCTGGTGCGAGCCATGGTACGGAGCGAGAGGGAATGGGAAACCGTCACCTCCTTCTGCGAAGCAGTAATGCTTGCGAAGGAGGAGGCGGGGTGCGTGAGGGAGTGGCAGTCTCAGCGCCCTCACGTTCCTAGCCGCCGCAGGAGGAGACGCCCCGGGCGTCGGGAGTCGATTGCGGACTCCCGGCCACCGTAGGCGCGAGCTTGCGGGTGGCGAGCTATGGGTAGCTCGCCGCCCGGTAAGGACCAAGCTCGGGTCGACGGCGCGTAGTGTTCCACGCGCGCCTCAAAGAGATGTCAGCAAAACTGAAGTGGTCTGCTAGGACCGATGCCTGCCGGGGTTGCGTGATTGTTCGAAAGAGATACCGTGACCCTGGCACATGGGCAATTGAAGGAACACGGGTGGGTTTTAGTCAGTTAAAGTCTGACATGCCCTCCCGCTCCGCCCAGAGCGGGAGAAGTCATTTGATGATTTCCCATGAAAAAAAAAAAGGACTGGAAAATCTAGATCAACCTACGCAGTCGCGAGCAGAGTGTATTTAAGTGTGTAGAGAATGACAGACAATCGAAAATTTGTACACCGAGATATTTTACACAATTGATGCGAGAAAGGCTGGGGCAATCACACTTTGTGTAGTGAACACAGGAGTGGGCAATCAAGGAAAAAGGAGAAGAAGGAGGTTTCCCAGCGGCAGTGAAGGAAAAGGCTAAGTAGTTGTTTTGTCAACATTTAAGGTAAGCAAGTTTAGAGCCAACCAGTTGGTGACAAGGTTAAGGCCGGATTGCGCGAACACGAGTTCCCAGGAGTCTCCGTGGAATATTAGGGCAGTATCATCAGCGCAGGTAAAGATGGATGCATTGGGCAGCGTTAGCCGGCAGAGCTCATTTATATAAATGAGAAAAAGGGTTGGGCTAATAATGCTGCCTTGGGGGACCCTGTATGGTATGGGGAGCTCGTCGCTTGTCCAGTCACCAATCCTGACGCATTGTCATCTACCCGTGAGGTTACTTTCGAAAAGAGCAAGTTGAGTGCCTCTAATATCGATGCTTTCAAGTTTATCAATAAGATTGGGGACAGAAATTGCATCGAAGGCTTTTACCAGATCCAGGAAAATACCAATCACCTTCTGCTTTTTGTCCAGGTTAGAAAAGATGTTGGTGGTTAGGTATCACAGCATTATTTGTGGAGATTCCGGAACGAAAGCCATATTGAGAAGAAGCGAGATGATGATTTTGCTCTAGGTACTTAACCAATCTATTATTTTTGAGCCTCTCAACTAATTTTGAAAGTGTAGGCAAAATAGATATAGGTCTGTAGTTATTTGATCGATCTCTGTCCCCGCCCTTATGCACAGGATGCACTACTGCCAGCTTAAGTGCACTTGGAAAGACACCGGAGGTAAAAGCTAAATTACATATATGAGCCAGAGGGCGGATAAGGAGATTTTTAAATTTCTTAAGGAACGCACACGCACCCGATATGCCATCAGAACCCACCGCACAGTCACTTCTCAACTTCCCGATCAAAACATCTAATTCAGATTCATCTGTTTCCATCATGACAAAGCTGTTAGGGCACTGTGGGAGATCATCAGTTTGTGGAGTTAAGCATGTGGAGACGGGTGGTACGTTTTTAGCTAACGTACGTCCAATGTTAGCGAAATACGAATTCACTTCATTTATAGAGCGCTCTGGTTCAGAGTGTGACGAAGCATGTGTTTTAAGCTTTGATGTATAGGTGATAGATTTTATAGCATCCCAGAGATTTTTATTGTTATTTTGTAATTCGTTTTATTGGTTTTAAGTATCTTAGAGCAATAATTCCTATACCTTTTAAAAGTTGTTTATATTAGAACAAACTTGTCTAAAGATATACCACATACATAGTTATAAGTCTATTAGCATCAAACTAACACCATACCAACATCCCAATATGCATAACATAAATTACGCTTCAAAATGTTTTCCTTAAACATTAGTAACAGAATTCTTTAGGATTTAGAAGCATAATTTATTAAATATCAATTTCGATGATGACTCTTTTTTATTATGTTTGTATCGAACTACTCATTATTGCATTAGATGACATTCTCATTAAGTACCTTTTGTGTTTGTCATTAAATTCTGTTGTCCATTTCGGCGGACAATTTTTAAGGACCTACACTACAATTTTTTGCCATCTGGTGAGGAGTTACTGTTTTGCAAAGAACTACTAAGATATGTGCAAACATAGTTTACAAACTCACAATGTACTATGCAATAAAAAGAGTGATTATCCAACGTGTAGTGTTTGTCAAATGATCTCAGTGAAGTAGTAATGAGTGGGGTCAAGGTTGCCTAACTTACTTGCACAAACACGCTTCGCGAACATTCTACTTGTACTGGCATCGTAGAAACATCTTGAAGTAGTGTGGAGGATAAAATGTGAAGTTTGTGGATTGCAGAGAAAAGATTAGATGATAATTATTGTTTATGCACTCTTTGGAGGTGTTTTCGTTCCTTTTTTCCTTTATCCCAAGGACACTTTTTATAAGAAACTGCACAGGCAGAATATTATATGGAAATAAAAAGTTTTACATTTTTAACTAACTTCAAAATTAGAGAGCGTAACACACGTTTTAGCTCGTCTTACCCATGGCGTAATATAACTTAAATACGATTACAATGAATAAAATTTCCTTTTGATACATTGCATTTAGAGGAATCACTTGACACTCGTATCGCAACGATGCATAGCAACCGGCAGCATACATACCTATGCTATCACATCCATACAAACATACCAAAATCGAAGGAAAAATATTTATTTCAAATGAAGAAATATAATATGTTCAAAGCTTTAGAACTATGGTGACCAGCTATCGAAGAGAGCTTTAATTGTTATTGCCAACAAGAAAACAGCCTTTTTCTTTAGAAACTTGCCTAATACCCTGTATCTACATAATTATAAATTAACTAGTTTCTGCCCGCAATTTCGTCTGCGTCTAATTTTTGCTCCCATGACTTCCCGTCGCATCAAATTGCCTGCTAGTTTTCGTCCAGTTTTCTTTGCTGCTCTGCTCCTTTTGATAGTAGCATGATATTATATAACCTATAGCCTTTCTCTATAAATAGGCTACCCAACACAAAAAGAATTTTTCAATTCAGACTAGTAGTTCCTGAGATTAGCCCGTTCAACCAAACAAACAAACTCTTCAGCTTTATAATATTAGTAGAAACTATCTAGTTTCAATGCATAGCTGTTGTCTCACCTCCGACCGTCCACGTCTTAGGGGAAGATTTTAGCCGTTCTTATAATATAGGAGCCGATTTTTAAATATATTTTACCTACCGATATTCTAATTTGGGAAAATTAGAGTTTCTTGCTAAATTATGACAATAGGTCGATATAAAGAAAATATACTATTTTTTATTTAGGCACATGACGTGGACTTTAAGTTTGCCTTAAGGTATGTTTTCAATCTACCTTTGGGTTCAGTTAAGAATTTTAGACGTTGTAATATAAAGAGGCGTCACGAGATGAAAGTTCTGGTGGCAATTATTTTTAAGATTTTTTAATATATTCAACCGTATTTATTTATTTAGATTTGAAAAGTAGAAAATCTTAGCTGAAAATAATAATTTGTAATGAGCTGCCCACGACACCTAAGAAAGATCATTTATTTCGTTCTTCAAAGTGATCAGGTGGTTGAACCCGAATCCCACACTTAGACATCGCTCAAAATAACTTTTAAACAATTCAAAGGAAAAACATTGCAAACGAAGTAAATTGTTTTGAAATTGCTAGATACGCACTTTTTGCAGCAACTCTAATAGTCTGTAAGTACATACTGGCGTCCATTTTAATATTTTTTGTTTACGGGAAAAATGCACACGACAAAAACTTTAGATCTTTTCTGAATAGTTCATGATTAGCTTCTTTTTGTTTGTGTGACTCGTTAACTTTTTCATGATTTCTATGCAAACGAAAAACCTAATATTAAGATTTAATTAATGTAAATTCAACTTTACTTGATTAAAAATAAAACTACTGTTCGCATGATTTGATGTCGTGATAAAATTTCTACAACTTATTTGAGCCAGACTCAGATTTAATGAACCATCCTAAAAATCAAATTCAAATACCTAAGAAGATTAACAATAACAATATTGTATTTGCGTTGCTGAATTTTGGGCTAAACAGTTTAAAAAACTAAGTAAAATACTAACTATTATTTTTATCATTGACACATCATCAGCAGCCAATAAATGTTCCCACTGCTGGGACACAGGCCTCCTCCTTTGTGAGAGGAACACACATAAAGAATATTGTACGTCCTAGTCTTCAGAAATAATGTCATAGCGGATCACAATAGTAACACAGTAGAAATGGAACGTCAATCTAAACAAATCAATGAATTGTTGTGAAGGGAAGACTATTGTACTAGTGGCTTGTAAGACAATAGTAAGTCTATAGGATTTCCAGTCTTTGTTTTACGTACTGGCAAAAGAACAAAATTCAATGAAAAGTATTTTGTGGATTCAGAGGTTAAATCATAATATTTATTCTAGAAATTGCTTGTCTTTTGTTATTTATTGTTGACTCAAAAATATACATTAAGGGCCCACCGTGAAAGTGAATGATAGTAGGATGGGCGTGGTTTATGGCGGGTCAACCTAAAGTGGCCGGCCGCCACAAACTTATATCTGAACCGTTTATAGAGAATAGGAAAACAAGCGGCGAAAAGTTGAACTAATGACAGAACTTGTCTCGAAATAAAAAACGTTACTGACTTAGCATAGCCTTGCTGTAAGCACTATTCCTGTCACTGTTGCACATCTGTCAAACTACAAAAGCAAGGTAGAGACGGAAACATCTTAGAAAAAAGTACGTGAAAGTAGCATTAATTTAGTCGGTCTATGAAATTTTTGCACATAGCGTGCGATGGAGTAGACAAATAATACAAATATTTAATTATAAGCAATAAAACTATCTTACAGCAAGAAATTATATTCTTTATCTATACGTAATATTATAAATGCGAAACTAACTCTGTCTGTCTGTTACCCTATCATGACTAAACCTTATTCGTTACCCATTAACCCTATTTATTCCGCGACTTCACCTGCGTCCGCGTAACGTAAGATTTACGCAGACGAAGTCGCGGGAAAAAGCAAGCTAATATTTATGTACGGATGTTGGGTTATACGAGATTGATTAACTCAACATAATTAAAAATATATAATAAACAATTTAAGTATTTATTAATTACTAGTGATCGCCCATTGGTCGAAATTCGACCGTGCTTCATTTGAATAGAAATACATTATTAAGTGAAAAAAAAAAAAAAAAAAAAAAAATTATATGGTTAAAGGACATGACCAGTGGGCTTAAGGGTGTCTGCCTAGGTGTAACAATCAATGTGCAGCAAATATTGTTTTATTTTTGCAATCGTTGTAGTCCATAGTTTACAGACAAAAAAGTTTCACGGGTCTAAAAGGTAAAGAAAATGAGAAAAATAAAGAACTCGTCGGGAACTGCAATGAATCGTCAAGATCTCATGCAAGCAACTAGGGATGATGAATGGCGATCTGAGATCAATAAATCGATTATTTGTGGTTTCTCAAACCTAACACGCTAACATCGAAGTCAGTTGTTTATATTGAATAACAGTGCTGTAGTAGAAATGGTGGTGCTTACGACCTCCGAGTTGTAGGTCGTAAGTTTGAACCCAGACAAGCGCTTTAGTTTGTGTAAATTATTTCATCACCACAAGGAATATATCGTGTGGAAACTGGTATATCCTAAAACCAAAAAACGAAGACGTGTGGCATACATATACCAAACCGTACTAGGCTCTCGTGGTGGATTACGGCCCATTCTCTCTCACCGAAAATATGTCTGTGTTCCAACTGGAGGAACAGTAGTCTGTCTATGATGATTATGATGAACAAGTCAACTGTAGAACCATATTTTCAATCAATTATCTTACTTCAGAAACAGAACTGATATTAGGCACTAAAACAAAAAAAAAAGCATACTATTAAAAGTAAAACGTCACTTTTACTTAACTACAAATAAATCTATACTTATTATTAATTAAACAGAGTTAAAAATGGTAAAATTAAATATCAATTTAGTAAAAAATCTATTTAAACCTCGATTTTAGTGAACCGATTTTTCATGCTTCGAATAATCGATTTTCTGACAAAAAGATTGCTGCCTCTTTTCTCCCTACACAGGTCCACCACTAATATCAGATGGACCGTCAAAGATATTTCTTTGACAATGTATGTGACATAAAATGTTATTAAACTCCTTTACACGCAGTCATTGTCTAAAAAAGATGGTGTTTGATCTTAGAATTATACACAGTCTTGTCTCTATAAAATCCTAACCTTACGTGTGCCATGTCAAATAAAATTAATTATAGGTATACAAAACATATGTATTCCTAGGCAATAAAATTCACGTGATCGACAAAATAACTAGTTCTTAATTTATTGTTTCCATAATATAGGTAGGTTGCTATGGTAACGAGATGATTATAGATACAACGGAACGCCAAAATCAGGAAATGCATTTATGAGAATAGCAGAAGCAATTAACATACTGTTTATTCAGGTATTTTATCCTTGCCTTAAGCCGGATTAATATAACCATGATAAATAAAACCTTAATTTTTATTTTTTTTTTGTGTATAAACTGTTATCCTGCACAAGTCCCCGTTCTTGAAGGCTATTTCTGCTCATGTCCTTTGACATTCAGTAACACTATAGACAGTTTATATTAAAAACAAATATTCTCGATATGATCATAGATTTAAAAAATGAAATAGGTTATATATCTATAAAATTAATTTATTACCTATGGTTATACTTGACATTCAGTAATCCTATAGACCACAGATTTGGACTGCATATAAACAAAATAATATCTATGCATGTGTGTATTATTACATACACGGTAATGAATAGTAGTGTGTGTAACGTGTTATTTATTGAAAATTTTTTTTTTTACGCATAATTTAAAAAAAATATTAGCATTCTTCACTTTTTCTCCGTATAAGTTATACGTGTGCGAAATTTCATACTCCTCCGTCCGCCCAATTTTCGTAAAAAGGGATCCAAAGTTTTCGCTTCACGTATTAATATATAGATTTACAACATGAAATTAAAAATAACGAATTAATCTTCTAGAGGTCTATAAATAAAATATATGACGGTGTTTAAGAGATTAATAAACCTCAATTTCGTTTCACCGATTACTATACATTTATTTGGTAAATGACAATTACAATATTTTACATAGACTTCGTCCATTACGTAATACTAGTTATGAGTTTTTTTTTCACCTTGAAAACCAGAACCGATATTATTGCCGATATTTTGTAACTATGTCTAGATTTTATCTTTTTATTTGGGTGTTTTACCCGACTGCAGAGGGCAATGTGTTTATCAGCCTATTAACTCGTATGTGTGTTTGTTCTTTTATTAACTTTATTTTTCATTACAGTTATTTTGGGGTTAGGGGTAATTCAGAGATGGAGTACACAAATAATTTGCTAAACAGTCTTCATAAGATTATAGAAGTATGTTTAGTGTTATTCAAAACAGAGTAAAACACCATTGTTTTGTTCATCCATAAAATCTTGTAGGAATGAAAAATTATAAATAGCCAATATGTTTTCAGAAAGCACTCTTGTAGACCTTTGATAAGATATCGATTAGATATCGAGAAGCAGTGGTTGCTCAGTGGCAACGGCTACTACTTACGAGTTCGAACCCGAGCAGGCGCTTTACTCTGTGTAAATTATTTCAACACCACTGCTCTCAAAACTGTGAAAGAAAACATCGTGAGTAAACCGGCTTGTCTTAGAACTAAAAAATCGAAGACATGTGACATCTACCAACCCGCACTGGGCCCTCGTGGTGGATTATGTCCCACTCTCTCTCACCGAGAGGAGGCCTGTGTCCCAGCAGTGGGAACGTTATAGACTGCTAATGATTAGGTATCAAACACGGTACATATAGGGTTCAAAACAGCTAGGCCCGGCTTCAGGCCACGTGCCTGACATGGATGACTTCGTGAGAGGAAGAAGAGGAAGAAGCTTCGTAGTCGCAACAAGTGTTGGACCGCGCTAGCAGGACTCAATATGCTGCTGCGTTCAGCTACACTAACGACGCAGCTCTATGTGTCCCGTTGACATTACACCACGAAGGTTGAGGAGATCGTGGAGTTTGCACGTGTTAAGTCCAACTGGACCTTGAGGGTCGAAAAGTTGGAACCGTGCCACAACACGAACTTCAAGTCATTCGTGGTGCGAGTTCCAACTCATCAAATCGAGACCTTCCTCAAGGAAGAGTTTTGGCCGAAGGGTGTCGTGTATCGGCGAGTCTTTGTAGCCCGAAATAAACTGATTTGATTGATTGATTGATATATGAAATTAAAATGTAAATTTTCAATAAAACTTCACATCTGCTATAAATGATAAATGATTTTATTCCTGTAAGTAGGTTTGTACAAACACTTATACATGCCAATGATATTTTTTTAAACTAGTTCAGCGTTTGACACAGCCTGTTTAAATCATTACCCTTCTTTGGGCTGCTGTCAAGTAAAACCTCACCTTTTTTACAATTCTAATGCTACTCCATTCATTCGTTGTGCTCTTGCATTTGAAGTGACAGTACTTGACGTATAGATATATTGTTGACATACTTCAAACCTACAAACAAATTATATATTTTATTTTATTTCTAAATGAATGATTATTATAAGTTTTTGGGATAAAACAAACGTTCTTCTCTAGAAAATAATGTGTTTACTTAATATTATTTTACAAAGTGAGAATAGATTGTTGCTGTAATGCTTTAGTGAAGGTGGTGAATTCGATTTATTGTTATCATCATCTTATTGGTATTTCATTCTTGCAAAATGAATAAATTAATTGCCCTGTGCAGGCACTCCTAACCTTGAAGGTACCGTTCAGTTTTGGTTTATGGTTCTTCCCATTTTCATACATAATTTAGGTCGTCTCTAAATGGTAATGTTATATTGTTCACAGTCACAAAATAGACACATATACAGTCGAAATACAAAGTTATTTGGAAAGCCAACACTTTTTATAATAAATAATTACAGCAATATGCTTAAGTACTACCTTTTTCTGTGAAGACAAATATTTAAAATACGTAATTTTGATCGCACCGATTTGTAAAAAAGTGACATTGGTTCGTCGTCGATGAGTCCTACTGGGCGACTGATTTATGAACGAACGAGAGTGATGACACTACTTATGATACGCAAAATAAGAGATGGCGATAATGTGTGTGCGCTAGGAATAAAATAACGTATTTGCCAAAACGAATTGCCATTTTTATGAATGAAAAGTATTATTAAAACGAAAACTGTTTTACAAAAACTTAGATACAATTATAATCAATGTTTTAAAGTAAACTATGTTTAATAATACATACGCATCGAGCCTTGAGGCTAAAAAAAATCATAATCATAGATAGAACTCTGCGATTTTTTTGTATCGAGAAAATTTCATCGCATCGTGTATTCCTTTTACAGGATACTAGATCATATAGTCAAAAAACATACACTAAAAGATTAAGTATGGATGTCATACGGTAAGAAAGGTACGCTAAAAAGAAAAAGCACGTTTTTCTCAACACGTCACCTTAAGACATATCCATGATGTCATTTCATTACTCTACAATTTTAGCGTGAAATATTTTTCTTCTTCTTTTTTAGACTGCTCTTAAACTCAAATCGGCACTAACTGAATTAACTAATAATATAAATACAAGAGAAAAAAATGATTTATTGTATCTTAACAATTACGCTTGCGCGCTAAAACGGTTATGATGAAATTTGGCACATGGGCTGCCTGGATCCTAATCCAGTCCTAACATAAGATACTTTTCTCCCAATATTTCCATGATGTCGAGACGGGTGAAACTGTAGGGCGCAGGTAGTGATAAATATAGAACAGAAAAGCTCAAATGTTGTATTGTTTGTACTCAACGCTGCTTGAAAATGTTCATAGCAGCGTTGAATCAATTTTTGTGTTATATTGTGATTAAGATTATTGTGAGTCTAACTATAAGAATTGGGGCCCTGGTGAACCTTAACACAGGTATTCAATGCCTTCTTCGGGCTCCAGTCTCTAACAAATGTTAATATATATTTTTTTAACTTTCTGTACCTGCCTGCAACATTTGTGATGAGAAAATAAATTTAAATTTATGTTTATGATATTAGGTTTGCTCCCTATTACATTACATGGCATTTGTAAGATTACTGGCAAAATCGTGGTAATCCACGTTCGTTTATTCATGCAATACAGGCGTGATCTAACGATGATATTTTTTGTTCGTTGATTGAACATTTGAGACATTCGATGTAGAATTCTAGAACTTGCGCAGATGGAAAACACTTTTTACACTCGCTTGGAAAAGTTTGACTTCATTTGCTGAGCCAGGAACTAGCCAGAACATTTTGTTACTAACAGAAAGGAAACGTATTTAAAAAGTTAGTAACAAAAACTATTTCGATACAGAGATTCAATTAGCAATTGTTGTTTTTCTTTGCTTTAAGCTAAGAAAATGTACAAAAAGTTGTCGCAAACAGGCAAAGTAGTGAACCATTATATGAGATCTCAACACTACAAGTGGGTGATATAATAAAGAAAAAAACCGGCCAAGTGCAAGTCGGACTCGCGCACCGAGCGTTCCGTACAAACCTGTAGGGATCCTCGGTTTATGTATAAGGTTTATGCTTATGAACTTAAAAGTTTTTTTTTTTTAATTTTTATATTTGAGTTGATTGAATGAAAGGTAAATTGCGGTTTACGATTTATGACGTATTAAAAAAAACTACTTACTGGATCTCGTTCAAACCAATTTTCGGTGGTAGTTTACATGGTTTTGTACATCATATATTTTTTTGAGTTTAATCATTCTCTTATTTTAGAAGTTACGGGGGGGGGGGGGGACACACATTTTACCACTTTGGAAGCGTCTCTCGCGCAAACTATTCAGTTTAGAAAAAAATGATATTAGAAACCTCAAAACCATTTTTGACGACCTATTCATAGATACCCCACACGTATGGGTTTGATGAAAAAAACATTTTGAGTTTCAGTTCTAAGTATGGGGAACCCCAAAATTTATTATTTTTTCTCTATTTTAGTGTAAAAATCTTGATGCGGTTCACAGAATACATCTACTTACCAAGTTTCAACAGCGTAGCTCTTATAGTTTCGGAGGAAAGTGACTGTGACATACGGACGGACGGACAGACAGACAGACAGACAGACAGACGGACAGACAGACATGACGAATCTATAAGGGTTCCGTTTTTTGCCATTTGGCAACGGAACCCTAAAAAAAGCGCTTTTATGTTTCTTCTGGAACTATCCAGATTGGATGAATCTATATTATCTAAAGAATCATTGATAATTCGAACATCATCATCCTACTTATTCCAATTTATTTCGGACCTTTTTCTTCCAGACTTAATATCTTTCATAAATTCCATCAATCTTTTCTTTGGTCTCCTTCTTTTCTTTAACATAACCCACATTCGCAATGACGCTCGGTTACTCTTCAGCTTTTCTGTCTCAAACTACTTTAATTCTGTGTCTTCATATTCCATTTCATCAGCAGTTTCATGCTACTAAGCGGTGTATACTGTGTACTATGAATAACTACTGTCTATAAGCAAAAATTTGTTTTACGCGCGTATCTTTGATGACCATTACGTATATTGGAACTTCGATGTCAGTGCCATTGTTTACATCAATACAATGTCATCCAATGTTCAATAATGATTTGATTAGAATATTTATCTTGACTTTTTATCAAGTCTTGAAATTTATTTATAACTACATAAAATATCATTTCGTCTTATAACTTAGGATAATATATTGTAGCCTAAGGTCTGACTTGGCTAGTTCTCATATACGAATTATTATGTTCGATGGCTAGTTTCTACCAGCAAGTCAAATTTTTGGAATAATAAAATAAGAACCGACAAGTAACAGGTTTAGAACTTGCGAGGGCTATAATTCGTATATGAAAACTAGCCAAGTCAAACGTTAGGCTACAATATATTATCCAAAGTTATAAGAAGAAATGATATTTTATGTAGTTATAAATAAATTTCAGGAATGACCATTGAACTTGGCACCTATTTAGATCTCACTTCTTTTGTTGTGGAATCAACAACCAAGGCATATATAATAATGTTGAACTTGGCTCTCATTTCACATTTATGTTTTTGATGGGATATCATTACTTTTTGTACATAAATTATTAGTCGGTACTTATTTATAACAACAAAGTTAATACCAAATGGTTTTTGTTATAAATGTCCTTAATAGAATCAATTATGTGAAAAATTATAATAAAATGATAAAAAATTACCAGTTTCTGATTTATTCCTTTGTATTCACCTAATTACCTATCTGCATACCAAATTTGAACTTTTTAGGTCATCTGGAACTGGGTTAGAGTTTTGATCTATAGGTCAGTCAGTGAAAAAAATGACGTTAATATCTAAATAACCGTTTGAGATGTGTTTATGAAATTTGGAGCACATATGCATCTCGCAAGTCTCAATATATGAACAAAATTTGACACGTTTATGTGAAATATTTTATGAGTTATGAGGGGGTCAAAAGTGGCTCCAAATGGTTCGTGTAATATATTAATTATTATATACACACGGTGCTGCTCGCCAGTTCTGTTACTTGAACTTGACACGCTGCCGCGTGTCTAGACTTAAAAAGCTAAAGCCGTCATTGACTCCATTAAAGTTACATTTGTTAATTGTTCCAGGTTGGCGGTGCAGACAGTGATGTGTTAACGCGACGACACAAGTAGTCGGATCATTAAAATCAAAGCTGGGATCAAGTGACCGCTGCGCCCGCGCGCCGCCCTCGGTACCCTCGCCGCCCGCCAGCGCGCCACTCCATCGCCGCGAGCCACCGCACGCGCACGCGCCGCGCTCCCGCGATATTTGTTCCGATACAGTATCCCAAAGTGACTGATTAGTGTAATAAACGTAATCCAAACTGATTACAGAAGTCTCTTCATTAAATGAATCGACTATTATTTTAATGAATACGCCTTTTTGTTAACATTTTCTCTTATAGACGGACAAGTGCATTGAGTAAGTGGAGAAGGCTACATTCCAAACCGGTGTCGTTCTTTAATGGACGAGGTGTGTACTACTCTGTGTGTGTTTTAGTAGTTATCGGATGGTGACTGGTTAGGTTTTCGGAGTGTACAGCTTTTCCTTTGCAGTAAATAGTGACATACAGTAAGAAACGTTAACTGGACACTGGTGAACGCACCTACGCGTAGAGCTCGTTAGCCATAATGTAATAGTGCTGAACAAAGTGAGAAGCACTCAAAAGAAAAATGGCTCGCGGAACGCTGAGTGAAAACGAGCGCCAATGTTTAGAAACAAGCGCAAAAAATCAATCAGAACGTCTACAAGAGTCGGAAAAAACACTTGGTGATTGCAAATCGAATGGACTAAGAGTGCGCTTCCTGGACGAGGAAGGAAAAACGGAAAGGATGGTCAGCGCCGACGAGGTCGACTGCACTGTCTCACGAGTCAAGAAGATACACATTCTTAAGAACAGAAGCTCGAGCGAAACTAGCATACTATTGAGGAACCCGTCCCTCATGAAGAGGCGGTCCAGTTCCGAACGCCGGTTCAGTGACGGACTCGCCGACAATCTAAACAACAACAACCTGAACGAAAACCTGAACGGTAGAATAAAAACGACAGAGTTTGACAAATCCGATAAGACTGATGAAGCTGATCAAACCAAAGAAGTAAATGGCCAGAGCTTTAAGAAGAACTGCAACGTTTACAGTGTGAACCAAGCGAAAACCTTGACTCCGGAGAGAAAGAAGTCGTTGCCGCTGACGATGCCGAGGTTGATCGGGCACAAGATTCAAGAGAACGGACAAAACAAGTCGATCTTGCCGGCTGAAGTATTTTTGGCAGATGGTGCGTCCGGTAAGGACTTCACCGCTCGAGCGATCGGGCGGCTCTCCAGGGGAATCGGGAAGCTGCTCCGTCGCACAAACAGCGTGCGCATTAGTGATCCCGATCCGGTGTACAAAGTGGCGTATCTCGGGAATGTACTCACCGGCTGGGCTAGAGGTGAGTTTCGCTTAGTCATTACTTAATATAGTATAGAAAAATGTAATTAAACGTAAGGTTATGTAAGTATTTAAACATATGTGTTAAGAAGAGCGGAATGAAAACAATTTCAATATACATATAAAATGTAGTAAAGCCAAATAAAAAGTGAATTTTGGCATTTACTGGTCGGTTCAGAACCGAGACGGTTACTCTAGGTTCGGGTAACAGACGAATCTCGTCACGCTCTGTCTCTCGCTAGCCGGTACAACGGCCTGTTAGATAATATTATCACTTACGGTATCTCCTAATAAAAGTGTTCGTTGCTCAATCTTACAGTTATCAGTTGAGATATTTGGGTCAATGTATTGATAGGTAATTTTGCAAAACACAGAAAAAGCGGCGGTCCTAAGTTAATCCCCTGCGAAACATCGGGCCGTTGCTATATTCTAATAAGCAAATTGATTAGATATTTGGTTAGCTTCAACATAAATGCAAGTACAAATCACAATAACCTTCCTGTGTTTAGCAACATAATTACCGTTGTTGTAAAAAGATTAGTTTAAATAGGAAATAATAAAGCAAATTCTCAGGTTAATCTCAGACGGAATTGTTATTAATATTACATTAACGCCCAAGTCAACGTAAGAAGTAAATAATAAGATAAAGGTAGCGTTAGAGAACGTATCTATTGAGGTCTCAGTTTGTAATGGTGTATAGTTTTTTATAGTAATGTCAATAGAATCGTCGGTAACTGAGGTTGCGTAAGTGGTCCAAGGCGAATCGGCCAAGCAAAACGGTCGGATCCCAAATTAGTAAATTAACTCCAAATAGCGAATATCAAAAATACATACATAATACACCATTTAAGGCGATATCCGAAATTTTGTGTCCATTACCAGCACGAAACATCCCAATGATCGATGTATCGATTCTATTTATGTAATTGTTGCTTCAAATGTTTTTATAGATTCAAAATACAAAACATTTGTATCGCTGTAATGCTGTTTAGTGTTTTGTTAATCTTATACCTTTAAACGAGCAATTCATGTATATATATATATATAATCTGAATTTCGGAAACGGCTCCAAAGATTTTCATGAAATTTTGTATATAGGGGTTTTCGGGGGCGATAAATCGATCTAGCTAGGATTCAATTTTAGAATATGTCATTTTATACGTGGTTTCAATTATCAACTTTATCGATAATCAACATAAACTTATGTTTTTTTTTCTTATTGGAAGAAAAATAACAAAATGTAATTTGTATTTAAATATAATTTCTAAAAAACGTAATTTACAAAAAAAAAAAATACCGAGCAAAGCTCGGGCATCCAGATATCTCGTATATTTAATCTTTAAACGAGCAATTCTTGTATATATACATATATAAATAATCTGAATCTCGGAAACGGCTCCAACGACTTTCATGAAATTTAGTATAAGGGGGGTTCGGGGGCGATAAATTGATCTAGCTAGGATTCATTTTTATAAAATGTAGTTTTATTCGTGTTTTCAATGACCAACTTTATCGATAATAATCAACTTCAACATAAACTTATTATTTTAAACACAATCTACCAAAAAATACCGAGCAAAGCTCGGTCATCCAGATATTGATTAATTATTGTTGTATTACTATTGATTGCTCATCCCATTCTCCACTCGTATCTGTTATATTATGAATTTGCGTCAATCTAAGAAGCTTTAAAACGAACGACTAACTGCTTTGTTGATAAAACTATACTTCGGATCGATAACCAATCTGTATTGTGAATATATAACTTTTATTACAACATCTGTAGACAATTATGTCGTTATTAAACGGAACCTTACAAGAGATAGAAAATATTTGAAAAAACTTTGCATCATTTATTTCTTCGCGGAATGACAATGTAAATTTAAAATGCAGGAGAAGTGCTAACGTAAATGTTTCAATTTAAATAAATACATCAAACAAAGCGAAAGGAATGTCGATGTTAATCAGAAAGAGACTTTCGTTTTAGACGCATCCGTCATGCGTCGCTGTGTCCGATAATTAGCGAGATATCCGAAACGTTCTGAGAGAAACTGAACATTTGATGAAGCCTTATCACATGATGATGCAGCAGGTTGCTGTTATTTAAAAACTGTTTATAGAATGATAAACTATATACTTGAAAAAAGTAGGTGAAGATCGCGCACTATTTAGACAAGTGTTATATTTGCATTTGAAGACGCTTATACACGACCAAACAGTAGGATTTGTTTTAAGTTTGTGATAAATTATTATGTCCAAATTATTTCTTTGTTTTAGAAGTTGGTATTTTGGTATATCTTTAATAACATGCACGTCAATATATATTTTTTTCATCTTTAACTATTTTATCCAAAGACGTTCACCACTTCCTTTCCTAGTGGTTTATTTGGGAAGAAGAACTGGCGCTATGCGCAACAGCAGCAACTCCTCAGCAGTCATTTGTTTTTTCAAAATCGAACGTCATTTACTCAAACTGGGCTGCTAGAAGTCAGCAATTTTTGAAAGTCAAAATTACAAAAAACAGTCCGTGCCTCAGAAAGCAAGTTAAGCAGTTGGAGCCGGGTGTCATTCGTAGATGTTTGACAGTCGTTACGGGTCGTCAGAAGCCTTATCAAGACCAACGGGTTAAAGAGCTTTCCGAGGCACGGAGAGGTCTCGGTATGTACAGATGGTCCATTCACGGGCGAACCGTGGCAAGCATAGCTTAATCTGATCAATCGAACCTTGCCGCTGTAATTACTAAGCCATAACCCAATACAAACGAAGAAAGTAAAAATTCAAATCGGCATGATCCAAGGAAAGTTGAACCTAGTAGTCAATGAAGTGGACATAAAAGACTGTGATCAGAATTCGTGTCAACCTGGACGC
Organism: Aporophyla lueneburgensis; assembly: GCA_932294355.1. NCBI lineage: Eukaryota > Metazoa > Arthropoda > Insecta > Lepidoptera > Noctuidae > Aporophyla > Aporophyla lueneburgensis. The sequence goes on along the minus strand of OW028737.1, from coordinate 34,705,270 downwards.
GGAGTTTATTCACGAGTGAAAGTCCGCAGCATCTGCGCAGTGCATCCTAATGTACTTTTACTTGATCCAACTGGATCATTAACATTCTTGTTATCATACGTGACGTTATGAGATAAGCTTAACTGCGCAGAATGTTAAGATCATGGCTAAACCTATTATGGTCATTAGTCACACACTTGACGAGTTTCTTGTGATTTATGGTGTTAATTGCTCGTTTTTCACGTGAGCTAGACGTGAGGAACTTTTTTGTTAATTTATTTTTGACACAAGCGCGAATTCAAGCTTATCCAATTATTGAAAAGATGTGATTTGGTTGATTAATTTTAAAGTAAATAATTACATTTTTGACGTATTATGGTGCTAAATAAACCAGTTTTGGGTTTAAATTATATTGCGACTATTACTTATATTCTTTTATGTAGTAGTCTTCTTATAGGTAACAAAATGCAGTCTGGAATTGATAGTGATTCGGATGCTGATTCGATAATAAAAGGCATTACAGAATGTATTTGCTGTAATGTCTGTTTTCTAATTGTAGCGTAGGTTATTATAAACGTGGACCGAGAGAAATGCTCGAAAGGCACCATGGGCATGGGCCAGCCTTTCACTGCCATTACAATCTTTGCACTGGGCAAGTTACTGGCGGACTCAGCCGTAACCAACTCTCTAAATACACAAGAACTTAAAATATATTTTACTTTTGTTTACATCTCTATCACCAATATTAATTGGATATTCCGTGGTTATCAACTTTTTACAAAACATTGAACTTCTTCAATGTTAAATTCAAGGTCCTGTATAGATATGCATTAAAAACAACGCGGGTAAGCAAATAATCAACCATTTTGTATAATCTTTTTGTTTCTTGTCGCTTAAGATAATAATATGTGTTGTTTATGAGCCAGAATCACTTGACCCGAGATTTATTTTTATTTGCTATCAAATTAGTGTTACCTCAAGTAGTAAAATTCCTCGACCATGAGAACTGTTTCTATCTCATTAAATTTTTCTTTTTATCTTATCAATGACTTTAACCTACTAAATGGACACTAGGCCGTCAGTTGCTTTTAGCATATAAATGTTTATTTGAAACACTTACTTACACGATTCGCATCTAAGAAAACTCAAAACAATAATGGAATGAAATACAAACTTTTGTATCTATATTTCTAGTTACCTCTTTAAATATGTGGAGAATGAGAAATATTGCTGTTATTTCAACATGCCTTTAAGAAACTTGTAGAATTTATAGATCAAAGTTTGTTTCCAAAAGTTTAGCAATGATCGTCAAGGCTAAATCTGAATGATGATATTGTAGCTACAAGTGTATGATGTATGGGCACCGGTCGCAATGGGACTAATTCTATCTTTATTATTGCTGTAATGTGATATTTATTTATAATAATTATAGTCACATTAATACTAATAGTTCTATTGTTCTAAGATAATATTTCGTGTCTTCATTATTGTAGTATAATCAGTTAAGTCAGATGTCCGATGAGAATTAACAGAACCCAATAATTTTAAGAGCGACGTAGGTTGATACGGGAAATAAGTCATTGTCTAAATACTCTTTGGCGACAAATTAATAGTGGGAACTAAAACTTTTTATCATTTGCTAGCAGCTATGACTTTCGACCACATCCGTAACGTTTCAGCTTTTTGCAAGCAAGCAAAAATTATTTAGGTCTTAATTAAAACGATGCAGTTACTTTATTAATTAAAAAAATAGTTTTTACAAAGATGTTTATATGTTTTAATTCTATTTTTGATACTGTGAACACTTTCTCAAAACTTTATCAAGATCTGCCTTGTCGCTTTAGCTATAACATCATCCAGATGAGAATCTGTAAGTTTTCTGTAAACGTTCTTTGTGTATTTCATTTTTCTTAAAGGCGATTCGCTCACATACTTTTTTATTTATTTTATAAATAGGATGGGGGGGGGGGGTAGTAGGATTTGGTCACATCTTTGGACGCTTTTATATTTTTGGGGAACAACACTCCAAAATTCCACATATGTGGCGTTCAGCTCATAAAGGTACCTCTCTATGGCTCTGTGGTATTCTATGGCTCTGCGGTATTATTTTATTTTTTGTGATTTATGGGGGAAATTATAATACCTTGGTTATTGACACCCATCCTTTGTAACAATCGTCAGATGGGCCAATAACAAAGTATAGCTGATGTAGATTGTTGATATCTCCCCTCGTCGACACACCTGACTCACTGTGGGTTTCACTTCCACCTGAGACTGTCACTGGATCCCATGCTACAGCGGAAGCGCACGATTGCTTTCTGTCTCGTTTGTATCCACCCTCTCGCTCGCACTCTTTTTTCATATCGCATTCCAAGCATCATTGTTTGGTCGGTCGCTCCCACAGACACGCTCGGCGGCATCTACTAAGCCAACTGACGTTATATCTACCATCCATATAAACTCTACCAATTAGGGATTAAAGTCTAATTTCCTTTGTATCATTGGCCTCGTGTTTGTCCCTAGTCTACTGGATTTGTATCATTTGTTAACGCTATTCTTCATTATGAATGTACTAGTAAATTGTAATCAAACGTTCACCGTTCCTTTGCTTTGATGTTCTATTATAAGGAATTGTAACGTTGGTGCCATAAATCTTCTGAGTTTTATGAATAAGTTAGGTTAGCGGTATTTAACCGCTTGTTAGATTTATTATAATATTATCAAATGTCTCAATTTGCTGATTAGTATTCCTTACATCAAACTTGCCTTACGTATTTAACAAACTTTCGTCTTTTGAAGTGACTTTAGTATCCTTTTGGGTAATGGAAAAGGGTATAAATATGAGCATTATGTAATACTTTTCGTTCTGATCATTTAATGGTTTTCATGTTATTCACTTGCACCCATGTTTCTAAAATACAATTGTTACGTCTTACCGTGTTAATTAAATTTGTAAAAATTAAATAAGTTTGACAGGAAAATACGCTATAAACCACTGTTATTGACGTTTTTGTCTGAAATGATTAGTGGTTGTGATTATAATGATGGGATCGATTTACATTTTATTACTTTGTGTTGATTCACTTAATTCCTTTGCTAAATTGTAATTAGACGATGACAAAAAAGAGAACATGTCTGCGTCTAAAACTTTAGCCCAGCATTATTACATTAGCTGTTATATATGTGGTGATGGTGACACAAGAATTTTAAGAAGCCTTAGATTAACTAGAAGTACTTTTGAGAACTCATAGTCCATGCATGATACCTTATCAAATCTCAACCCTTTGCACCGAAACCGTTACGCCCATCAAATCTAATTTAAAAAGTCGTTACTCAGCGGAACACGAATAATTCAAAGTTCGGACACATTCGAACAGGTTTTATGTGAAAAGAAACAAAACGACACGAATTAACTATCGTTTTAGTAATCAAACCGTGACTGGGACCACGTAACAACTCTTTATGATCTCTATTAAGATTTTTTGTCGTACTTTCGGACTTTGCTATGGCGTTGCGCGTACCCTTGGCCAAAATGTTTGCGTCTTGTATCTTGCATTTTTTTATTATTGAACCTTGAATTATGCGTTTTTTATTCAAAGAACCTATAATAGTCACTAAGAACAATTTGTACTATAATTGGAACAAAAATGTAATGGCATTCATTGGACCAGAAAGATCAAATTTAGGCAACATGAATACATAATTTTTCTCATCAACCTATGTTATGTAAAATATTATAGGTACTGATTATTTAATAGTTGTGTTCTTCATGACGATGGTATATTTAAATTAAATTGACCCTTGCCTAAGATAAAACATAAGTCCAACCATAAAAATCTAAATCAAGCATGTTATTTACGTCAATCACTTCTTAATTGACGCAAAATAGTTTAACGTTACGATGTTTATCATTATTTGACATATTAAATTGCGTGAATGCTTAAAAAACTATTTTACATTAATAAAACCCGTTGGTTAAGTCAACCCGCCATTTTTTCGGCCGGTTTGCCTTCACATGTTTGAAAGGTTGGCATGTCTTCCAATTAAGGATTAAATTTCGAAAGACGTATTTGTCTTCAGCTCTTCACTTTTTATACAATTTTTTTTATTGTATTTCTATGGTCGTACTTATATGTTTTCTATGGTCGTACTTATATATTTTGTATGGTCGTACTTATATATTTCCCATACATCCGTTAATTCATTCACCATCATTCATTCAGTTTAAACAAATGACGTTAGCTAGAGCTATGTACATGTCACTATTACATAGAGCAATCTGATTAGCATTCATGCCATAATTAATATGCAAAACACGGTTCGATTACTTCATAAATGTAACTCCAATGTATGTTAGTAGTACCTACTTATACTTGTTTTAGAGGTACTGATCTGATCATTCATACAGAACAAATGAATTCAATGATGGAGTGATTGAATTAGACGAGTCACACAGAACGGAGCTTCATTTGGTTAGTGTATTTATAATCAGTGGGGTAATTGCGTTATACACTATCATTAGGAATCGCTTTCATTTTGATAGTACCACGAAATTCATGGTGTTGTTTACGTTGCTAAGCAGACAATTTTTTCGAAAGAAAATCTCCAAATGATTCAGATTTTGATTAATAGTGTATTTCGTAATTAGGGTGCTGTATTGTTACATTGACTATCTCATCGCGATGGGATTTATTTTATTTGTGCAATTCGTGCTGCCCGAAGTACAGCCACTGCGAACAGAACTATTCATTCAGAACGAAATAACTCCGAACTCCTCTACATTCCTAAGCCCGTAATACAACAGCTAGCTTAGAGATACCTGGCCCCGATGTTTGCATGCAAGCGAGTCGATTACCGTTGATAACCGAGCGGTTATCGTAACCCGTCGGTAACCCACTTCGCAACAGGTGCAACCGACACTCGCTTAGATCTTTTATTTTATTTCTTTCCAACATAACTGGCCGGAAGAATTTCACTTTTTTTCAATTGCTGTAGCTTTCATCTGCAATTAGGTAGTCTAAAAATAATATTTTATTTCGTGAGCATGTATGCATTTATAAAAGAATGTATGTGTGCATCTATGTGCGCATTAGTTACACATTTTGGCTTCGATGCGTGAAATTACAAAATATTTATGCGTTAGCGATAAACTACAAAGATTATAACCAAGTACAGTGTTAAGTATAGGTTTGTAAAGTAGCAGCCCATTACTTGGCAGCCCATTAAACTGCCTTCCCTGGACAAGTACGTACGTACTCGCAGTACATCATAAAATGGTGTAATGTACACTTCCTATAATAAGCGATTACGGTTATATTGCAGTATCGTGTAAGCGTTTATCGGTTATACGTTTTCAAAATGGTCTTCTACTGACTAATGAACATACATGTTTAAGTATCCATATAAGCTCGTCATTGTTTCACATTTAAACTGTAGAACGTAGTTTATTTAAATAACTCCCTATTTTATGACACATGGGTGCATGGTGCATGGGTCGTTCCGCTTTCCGAACAACTTCCTTTTACAGTTCAGTGAATTTGAATAAGAAACCCTTTTTAATGCTTCCATTCCCGTGAATCCCTGAAGTGTGACTAAACTCTACTACTATTCCCCTGTCAACTATCCTAGTATGAGTAACAGCGTCCACTTGTACCTGTATCTAAATGGCAAATATCGCAACTTTCGAAAGAAGTAAGTATGAAAGATGTTCAAGATGTGTGCTCCACATAATATAGTACATTTTCATTGTATTTTCCTACATATGCTAAACGGCCTCTCGTACGCACTGTCACGGCTGGCTGCCCCTAGAAAGTACAATTTGAAGGTCGCTACATACTGGACTGACTGAGGTAACCATAATGTAATGCAGCTTTGAAACAGCACGTGCCTAGAATATTGAGCATGGAGTATTTGTGGAGGTGCCTCTGATATTTGGGACGACATAGTTTGGTTTCTATTAGTGGCTTTAGTACTACAATATTATCTATTCTGTGGTAATGTTGTGTTACCATGGTGACGCTCATCAAATACTTGATGCGGAAACACACAAGGTTGCGAGTGCAAAACTGGCATGTGCCTTTCGATGTTAGATTTTTATGATAAAAGATAAGACGTGAACTTTGGATAAACGGCTGCATGAACTTGTGTGATGGTGATCACTGCTTATTCCTTTTTTGCTTACGAAGAAGCATTTGTCTTGTAAGACAGTCGCAGTCCAGTGTAGGTATCATGAGGTTGGTTGAACTCAACCAATTCGTAGAATGTCATAAAGTTCTCGGTATTAGCAACGATTTATATTGCTTCCACTGAAATTACTAGCAATACGTACTTATGAAAATCTGTACCTAAATCAGGCAGGGACTTGTGACCTTCCGTAATTCTAGGTAACCAATCTAGCCATCCAAGCATATATACCAACATCTTTGTTTTCATATCCTGCAATAATCCTACACCAACCAGGTATGCTTCTGAGGTGCTTGTATCGTGTGTACACGGAGAATCGTTGGTTGGTGCCTCATTTCATTTGACGCGTCTAACGGACCTCTGTGAGTTAGCTTCAAAATGTTTTGCCCTCCAAAGGTCCGGAACCCCAGGGTTCCGATATACTACCGTGGCATAACTAAAATGCTGTTATCCGACATATGGTCGATTTTAACTTTTAATGCTATTATAATGAGAAAAAAAAATCTATCGATCTGTGTTTCCAAATTTTCAATACCTTGAATAGTTTTGGAAATAAAAATAGATGTTGTCATTGAAAAGTGACATCGGTTTAAATTTTTACCGCGGTTTTTGCATGTTATTCAAAACAACGGTTTTAGTAGATAACGGCATTATAAATATATCACGGCAGTATAATATGTCAGACACTCTACATCATGATCATTAGGTCATCACCTTTGTATGTATTTGTCTGTTCCTTTCTTCTTGTCTGTTTAAATATCCGTACGTAACGGGTTACATAAAGAAATAAACATGCATACATTTTTTAATATTTGTATAAGAATTTTTAGGTGACGAATGCACTTTAGGTAGGTATGGGTCATTTATGGACTCAATAAAAATGTAATGTGCTTCGGTTATTAAACATTTTCCATTGTGTTCCGAAGTGCTCCCTTCAAGTTGCCTTTGTTTCTGTAAAATGTGCCACAATGGGCTCATAAAAACTCTAGCCCTAATGCACGCTTAACGTGACAAGTATCACAGTTGTCGTGGAGTTTTTGTATGAGGGAGTCGACTAACTTCTCGACGCCACATAGTCCACATATCACGGTGTTGTGTGCTTAGCTGTGTATATCCTTGAACTTGACTGTGGCCGTTGTAAAAAGAATTCAATAAACAAACAGGTGCAGGTATAAAAACGCACAAAGTATCGAAATCAAGTGTTTTTCATTTGTTTTGTAACTTGGCTGTATATTTTTCTTTATGGTTTTGGTTAAGATAAGGATATTTACTAAATTAAGCTTTTTAAAAATCAGTAAATTTTATTCATTAGGTTATTTTGTTAAGAAAAAATAAAAAATACTTAACCGCTTATCATTAGGTACATTTTGAAGTTAATAAACTATTTTTCATTTTTTAACCAATTCTTTATTGTCTACATTATTCACAATGACAACACATGTTTTGCTGATAATCATAAATAAACAACATTCCTAAGGAGTACCTACTACATAGAAAAACGTTGGCAACGTTGTTATTAAAAAGAATATATGTACACACACGCAATATTGCATTCCAAGCAAAAATACTGACACAGATTCCTAATTCAATCTTTGTAATGCAAATTCTGTTATAATTTGCATGATTTGTGGTTTTATTCACGCCATAACATGATTACTGTTATTTTTTTAAGTTAAAAGTTTTATTATATTTAAGTTAGAAGTTTTGGTCTATATTTTCATCTGTTCAGAGAGTGTTAGTAAGCCACCATCACAGTATTTCGTGGTTAAATTGAAGGTAAAAATTAGAGTTTATTCTCAGTTTGTAACACCAAATTGCAATCACCATTCTCGTTCTCCAGTAGTAGATACCTACATACTTGCAATAAGCGTGATTATTATAAATATTATAATATTAATCATGTTCTGAGCAACCTTGTAGCATCACCAGCATAGTCGTGCTCATTGGAAGGCGCTTATGAGTGAATTAACGCGAAGACGCGTTCTACTATTTTAAACAACTTCCAAAAGGGGACAATTCTCAATTTGTCTTAATTTTCACATGCAATTCATACTTATTTCGTCGTATTAGAACCGGCCAGTAAGCGTGAAATATTCCGGCATTCCGACTATGAGCAATTAATTCAATCGTTGAAAAATACGTATGCTTGCGATAGCATTGCAATGAGAAACGAAAGGCAACTTCGATATTTTAACGTTCGATTTCTAGAATTGAGGCGAAATTGTTGTTTTATTCGACTTTTCTCTGTTCGTGGTAGGTTGCATTTTGGTTAAACCTACTAAGTCTTACAAAGATCCAAAAGACGTAACATCATGCTTGTATTATCTCGAGGCTTTGGCCGAGGCAGGGTGTATAATGGGTCACCAAAATTGCCATGTTTTTTATAGTCATAGTGGTAGAGTATCACACAGATTTTTTTTTAATTTCAATAAAAGTTTGTCATACATATTAAGGTACAAAAAATCGTATTGTGTTATAAAGGTTTGATTTGATTCAGGTGGTATTTATGACTAATGAAATGCATAGTCACGGAAATGCAGCATGGACTCGAGCCAAGTCGCCGACTACACGGTTGTGTCAATGGCGCCATCATTTATGTAAAGGAAAACGGCGCGCGGCGGCGGCAGTCAGATAGCACTTCTTTAGGTTTACAGGCCGTGCGTCCGATGAATTTCCATACTTTCATTTTCATAACTCCTTTCTTGGTGCCTATTTCCGTGTACCTCTGTAAAATGTTATCTCTCTATAGGAGTACCTACCCCGTACTCTTCCCCGAGGACCCCGATCTCCGAGGACCCCGTCCCGGAGAACCCCGAATACGATAAATATGATTACATTTCTTTTTTTTCTTTTTCTGTTGCTTTCAACTTGTACGGTCGACATAAAAAGTGCTTAAATGTATGTGTTTGAAATACATAAGACAAAAGTAGTTTATTTGAAATTTTGTACAATGTTCAATCATAGTTTAATAGAGGTAATTACAGTTTGAATAAAATGTATCAAAAATATAAAATAAATGTTACAATATTATCAGATCATACTTAACAAATTATTTTTAATAGTATTTTTGATTTACTGTATTGTAAAAAAATAATGTAAGTGAAACTGATTTTACATGTTAGAACATTATTTGACAGTTAACTTTCCTATGCTACATTAATTACATTTAAAAAAGAATTCCTGAAATTGAGAGATTCGCGTATTTTTTAAATTATATTAATGCTCCATGTAGAGTAGATATTTTGATTTTCTGTATTGAAAAAGAAACTATTGTGATAATAATTAAAACCTGTAATCGCTCTAAGAGACTATATATTGTATTCTCTAATTATAATATTTACTTTAACCAAGCCTTTATAATTTTTTCCTGATTCTTAAAGTTAAGTATTATAATTTTAGTTAATAATAACATTTAATTTAACACATCATCTGCTGACGGTACTTTTAAGCTAAATTGACTGCAATTGAGTTTATCAAGATAAAAATAAATCGGGGTCCTCCGGGACGGGACCCTCGGGGATCAGGGTACTCGGGGACGGGGAATAACCCGATATTTCTCTGGGTCCTATGGGTTGTGTGTTACTGAATGAATTTAAGGTTTTTATTATCTAGAAAATGTGTAAAGTCTAATAGCTAGTTATTTTTAATACCTATTCAAAATTTACAGAATGAAAATATTTCAACCAACAGTTGTAGAAAATCTATTTTAAGCCAGTGTAATACCAAAAGTAGAGGTGTGACAATCACCGGTAATATTCTAACAACGAGACTTCCTTAACTGGATTCAGTTAATATTGCATAGTTCTAATGTGTCAATAGTCTACTTAAGTAACTATGGACAATTTCGTACACCGCGCCACTCAGGTGCAACAATAAGTGCAAGCAGACATATCGCAACTGTTGACACAACTTATTCGCACGTTTGTACAATGTGGATAAATGAAATGCAGGAAAAAACAAGGCAAATTAAAACAGTTTGTAATTGTTCAAATTACGCGGATATTGTTTTTCCTTATCGATATATTGTTCTTAGTATTATGTTATTGTTTTATTGAGTATATAGAAACCTTGGTCTCGTTTGATTGAAATATTTTTGAAATCTTCTTGGAAATAATGTGTAGGTAATTTTAACTCCATTTAGCACATAAAAATGTATACAATGTACGCAAAACACGAGTAATTATCATAAAATTCTGCCCCATTCAACAGACTCAGAACATTCACACAGACTCTAGGGAAATAATAATATTTTACAAGCGTTGCCACTTGCCACCTGTTCAAGTGTTATTCTTTTCGCAAAAAGAAACAAGTTCACGTTATTCATACTTATTTTTGTAAAAAGAAAATGCCTCTACTGTACATGACGTGGCAAGCAAAGGAGTTCTTTATATTTTTTAAACAAATTATCTGGATTTTTTCATTAAATACAACTAAATATTAAATATATGTTTTCCTAGTACACCCACATTTCGCCAGTTATGTTTAAGTCATCATGTAATAGGGGGTGAGCCTATTGCCATCAACCGGACACAAATCCAGGCTCCGAACTGCTCCTACACAAAACATTACCTATTATAAAAACTCACGTAATTAAGCTAACCATTTTCGAACTGCCAAGCAATTAAATATTTTACTGCAACAATTGAAAAAATAATAATCGAAGATATTTAATTATTTTCGTGCATGCAGCAATTGTGAGTTGCGTAATATTATACACATGTACGATCAGTTTCGTAACCTGGATAATTTATAATTAAATTAACATAGTTCATTGTTTGTGTGCACACGTAATGTATGTAGGTAATAATCGTTCAAATGTATGATTATGAACTACTTTACGATGTTCTGTAACTTTTGCACGCGATTTACTCAAACGTAGAGATTATAAAAACAATATTATCGTTATCTACACGTTACTCACAGCACATCAATATGTTTATAGGTAGTTTATACAGGCGCTTGAGCTTTATACTATAACAGCTCATTTTATAATGGAAAGATTAAATAGTAAACTAGCTAGTGAATGGAACTGAATTTTTAATGGCGGGCGTCCTGAAGTCCACATCACTGTGTTTACATATATACTCCAAAATATTTCGTTCTCTTTTACATGGAACTTCTTTTGAAGGAGAACGACTAGTGTAAATGCCACAAGCGAGTGACTGTCAAACATCTTAAAAAAAATGTGTTTATAAAAGTGTACCCAACCAAAAAAAGTTGAACCATAAACAAACACGACGCGATCGTGAACACGCCCAAGAAGGCTTTACTCCCCAACGATTTATAAGCGCACAGATACAATCTGTGCAAACTGGCCCGGGCTGCAGTGTGCGCAGCATCGCGCCATCTGGTGTTAAATACAGTATAAACATTGCCCGCGATAATTGTACCACTCGGTACGAGTTGAAACAAGCTTACTTATTTTACAAATAATAATGTATGTATAACACATACTATTAACATACTAAATTAACTTTGAATTTGAAATGATGCATCACACAGTTACGTTACGTACGTTCTCCTCCCTTTTTTGTAAATATGTCATCATATTATGTAATTGCATTTATTTCACGAATATGGGTACTCAATTCATATTTTGTGAACAATATGTTATAGGAATAAATATATAAATTTACTACCTTCAAACTTTGCCATCCAACGTGGCTATGCAGCCAGCGTTTTTGGCACTTTTCCCATTGACAGCGATAAGGACGAATTCTTTGATGCCCAGTGAGCCCTTCCCTTTATTTACTTTATATTGAGCATAATGTATTTATTTTAGAGTTAGTTTCTGTATTGTATACTCGATGTAAAAATCGTCCTCTTGACGATTCGTAGTTGATTGATAATGGTTTACATAATTCGTTCATTGATGCGAATCACGCCTGAGTATCAGTGTTAACACAATCGTTCCTACTATTATCGTAATTACTTTAGTTATAAATAATTAGTTGAGTGCACAGCAACAATTAAGTGGCGAGTGGCGCGGGTGAGAGGTTGACTTAGATAAGATAATGGAACGCGGCTCTATAGCGTACGCGTTACCTTAAGATACTTATTTAATTGTAGGTTTCTGAACAAAATGAACATGGCGACAGATCTTGATTGAGAGTAGTTAAGAGGTATTATAGCCCATGTATATTGTGGACTGGCCACTTCATTATGTACGGAAACCAGAATTACTACATAATTAATGATAAGCCAATCGTATATTTCCAGCACTTCAAATAATATATTTGAGAAAATCTACGCACAAATATCTTTTTGAAATATACTATGTATTTAAAAAATAGGTCTCTTAATAGAAAATAGATCTTATAGGCAGGACCTTGTAAGATATTAATATAATTAATATTTTACTCAGTCTAAGAAAACTGAAATATCACTATCGAACTTGCGACAATCCAGTGTTGTTATGACCATATTCCGTTACAAAATAATTAACACTTAGTTCAAATAATCTGTGCACCGGTACTTCCGCCATTGTGCGCCTGCGCAATGCGATAATCGATGTTACGCCGGATTGCAGAGCCTGATGTACCAAGTTTTTATTAACTGATAAGCTGCGGAATGTCGGACTGAAATGCGTAGAAAGTGTGTTTCAAGGTGAAACTCTTTTGTTTTGGACCAACATAAGTACAACCTTCTATAGCAGAGTAGAGTACTTCTTCTTCAACCTGCCCTTGTTCTGTTATTTGGGTTTGCGTTGGTGCAAAATGTTTTTCCCTTACTCTAACTCTGTCAGCTGTTGCGTTATCATTTACCGCTTTTGCATTGGTTATATTATCAATTTATCACACTATCCATTCATATTTTCCTTGGTTACCCTCTCTCCCGTTGTGTATAAATAACCACCGGTTCTCTATTGTGTGACCTAACTTTTTTATCCATAATCTAAAGAGCCATAATTTTTTTTGTCCTAATCATCATTTGTTCGAATGATAACTTGCCCGAACTAAATGTCACATAATATCACATGCCATAAAATTGAAATCCCTAAATACAATATGCCCTAAATCCGTTTGTCATAAATATTACTATCAATAATATAAAAAAGACTTAAAACTGTTTTCCATAAAAGTTATAAGTTCTAAATTCAAATTATTTTATGTTTATTTATCCTAATCATATTTTTAAAACAAATATGTATTACGGAGTTCATTAAGAATTTCATTATTTTATCAAATCCAACTGATACCAATACATAAATAGTAAAGATGCAAAAGCATTATGGCATTTATGGCCTGGCATGGCACCGCATGTAATATCACTCAATAAAACTGGTGATTGTGAACATGTGATTTTATTTCCCTCTAAGAAACATGCAAACAAGCATACACCATGCATGCAGCATGCATGCAACCAAGCAACATGCAATCGAGCATGCAAGCCAGCATGCATCATGTAGCATGCAAGCGAGCATGCATGCAAGCAGGCAAGCATGCAGCATGCAAGCGAGCATGCATGCAAGCAGGCAAGCAGCATGCAATCGAGCATGCAAGCAATCATGCAGTATGCAAGCGAGCATGCATCATGCAGCAGGCATGGTTTCTGTCACGGCTCCGGCACTGCGGGACTTAGGCGGTCCCACGCGAGCTCCGCGCCTACGCGATTTTAAATTACACTCTAGGGGTAGGGCAGACAAGACTACGTGGAGTCGGATTTACAGCGATTCGTTTCTGTAACTAAAACCTAACTTGTAGCAATTTTATACTACTAACGATTTTATTATAAATGAACATTCGGCAAAATACACTTTATATAATACAATACTTAGGACATATGACTTTATAACATGCAAAATTAGAAGATTTAATTATTATAGTATTTGATATTATGACAGAATAGTTTTAGAAGCAAAGATAATTATGTAAATCAAAATTTCGACTTTTTGAATATTATGGTTATTGCCGTTTATAGCTAACGTGTTATGGATAATGATTTTCGGACAAACAATTTTAGGAGAAGAAAGGGAGTACCATAACCACCGCATCCGAACGCCAAATAACAAAGCTATATGTATCATAATATATCTAATTTGGAGGAAAAGGGTGTAACAAAAAGCAGACACATAACTCTTCTGATCATCTTTGCCCTTGAGTGCCCAAGGATACGTAGGGAAAACGCATAAACAAACTTCCTTGATCATAAAACCTTTATTGATGATCATTCGTACCTGAACAGGTATATATCAAAAACGATAAAAAGAAACTTTGATATTTTCCCCTTCATTCTAAACAAACTGTGTTTTTATAACATTTGGGATCAAATTATTGAATACAAAGAAACGAGATGAATTAAAAATAACGTGTATAACATAACGTCACATAACGCCCGACTTACCTAAAGGCAGATTTTATCAGCTGGTATAATTAGTGATGTTTTCTTTGAGTACCTTATGTTTTTCTACGTTTTTCTACGATTGGAAATTCATTATAATTCTAACTTTAATCACACATATTTTTATTTTGTAAATCAATTAATTAAATAAAAAACATACCATATAAGATTATCGCGTTTGAAAAGCAATTTGGCAAATGATACGTGTTTTGAATAAATTCTAAAAATTAATTGAAGAAAATTGCTGACGTTAGTTTTTAGCAAAAACATAATACTGTATAACAAAAACCAATCACTAAATCGACTGTGGTTTGAAATATCGTAAGAGACGTTTAAATCCCTGTCCTTTACGCCATTTGCAATTTCCACAGTCGCAATATAGTATGACGATTATTTTCTCAAGGTATGTAAATAAAACTGGTTTGTATTGTTCGGAAAATTCATACAACATAAATATTAAAATGTTTGTTTCACATTTTTATAATATAATAAATAACTCTATTATGATTTCTATAAAACTAAGTATTATTTTTAGGAACTAGTCTGGGTAAATCGTACATTTTATTTGTTTAATGTATTATCTTGGTGTGTTCTGATGAAATAAGTTGGTGTCTAACACAATGAAGTATTTGTATCAGCATATATGGCAGGTGCTAACAATTGATCATTTGTTTTCTTATATTAGTTCGTTCAGGTATATTTAGAGATCATTCCCAAAGATTAAATATCACATTGCTTCACAACGTGATACATTTGTATTAGGGAAAAACTTTAATAAGAAAACACGTTTTGTCCAATTTTAAGTTAACAAAATTTAAAATCATGTACCGTTTTATACTTGGGTAGTAATGAAGATTAAAATATACGGAAGAATAATGTATTGATAAGATCACAGAAAATGGCTAAGCAATTTTATATAAGTAACATACACAATCAGTTCAACAAATAAAATATCAATACAAAATCCATTCTGGTTTGTGGTTTCCTTCACCTTGTCTTCGATAAATTTTAAATCAGAACTGCAAATTGATTTATTCGAAATCGTACTCTAGGATTTTAGTATAAGGTTTTTTCTTCAGTGGCAGAAAACAGACCTAGGCAGAACAGGCTAAACTAGTTATACAATGATGTGTCTAAACAAGTCTAACATTTAGATTTGGACACGTTTTTAGGCAGGACATGAACTCATGTATTTGTGGCAGTCAAGTGAGTAGATAAGGATATAAAATAAAAAATGCTTCGTTACTCGGCCTTTTTTTCTTGGAGAGGAATAAGCATCTACAGTATATTATAAGTAATATAATTATGATAATTACTTGATGCGTTTACAGTAGGTAAATTTTCTCGAGTGGTTTAATAATCTTATCAAAAGTTCCCACAGTAATCAAAGAGCTTCTCAGCAGCATGAATGGTTACAGTATCCTAGCAAGAACAGATACGATAAGGAGAGAATTTGTAATCTGCCGGTAAAACTAAATATGAATACTAAAATAAATGACTGTACCAGTTCTAAAAACATTGAATAAATAGTCAATTTAAATTCCTCGTATCTACTAAAAGACACGTTTCCGATTCGAAGGAATTGTCAATATTGAAATGCGGCCCCTACACTTGTCTTGTTTATTTACTAAGAATATTGCAATAGAACGCACGTCTTTCAAATCAAAACGTTTACAAGCGATTGAAAAACAATGTCTCCAGCGTAAACATAAGAACAACCAAGGTAACAAGTTATTACGTACGAAGGACGACGCTGATGTTGTTTATTTGCAAAACTTTACGCCGTGTGTGTACTTGTGACGTGTCGCTGGATGAACTTAGCGATGACGTTAATTCTATAAGTGTCAATGAAGTTATAATTCTTAAAGTAAATGAACAAGGCAATATTTTTGACGTTGTTACTTAAAAAAAAATACAATGCCAAAGTCGATTTCAAAGTATTATTAAACAAATCATTAGCAAATACTAACAAATGGGTCTAAAAAGTACTTGCTGAAACACTACCATCAAATACTTCACATTCGGTAAATGACAAATCATCATGAGTGTCACATACGTCGATACTTTGTATAAGTGCTTCTCATTTTTCGCTATTAGTGCCTTTTTGGTAATCAGTCACTGATAATAATAATGTAGTACTTAGGGATCAGTAACCATTACTCTTGTTTATTCATTGTTCGTTTGGGTTAAACACACAATGAACTAAGCTACTCAAAATGTATATGCATGAACTCGACATCATCTGTGACATTATAACACGTGAATGTTAGGTCATCAAACTTAATCTCTCTCTGTTTGTATTTCAACTGCTATGCGACAAGCCGCTACACACAATTTAATCCTCGGATTACACAACATTAAAACAGGCACTCGCACTCGTTACACATTCATGATGTACCGCGTAACCGATGTACCAGGAGTCCATATCTTATATGTAACAGCATTTAGTAGCACGTGATAGTCACATCGAAGTTCACGCGATTCCGTCCAGTTAATCGCAGGTTTGACTCAGACGATCGTGTTACGTGCGAAATTGATTCCCATAAAACGCGTGACTGGAAGCTGTAAATGAATTGTCGAGATGATTGGAGTGGCAGTCGATAGCGAGTGAACTATTATGGGCAAGCTTTTAACTTCCGAACAAACTTAGCTGGACTAACAAAAAATATTAGTTGAGATACTAATCAAAATTGAACTCCCCGTAACCAATCTCATTCTATGACAGTTGTATAACTACTGTTGTTCTACAACTCCTTTTTTTTTCAAGAGGTAGAATTACTTTTTTATCTGTGACAGGTATTTTTGCAAAGAAAATAAAATGAAGCACCCTGTCTCGTCAACCTTCTTTCAAGATGAACAATAAGTTGGAGTTTTACAAAAACGTTGGGAAAAATACGCTTTTCGTATAATAATGTCACGTACATATTGTAGAAGTGTAATTAAGTGGAGAGTGTTGAACTGGCTCACCTTTCAGAGGGCACTTTGATAATTCTCCCTCGTGACAGGGCAACACGCGGTCACAGAGACCACAAGTGTGATAACGGTGATGTGATGATATAAACAATAATAGAAACGCTTTGGAGACTACAGGATTATAATCTGTTGCTCATTGATTTGATTTTCTAAGGACTGAAAGAATCTGATTGTAAAGCAAACACAAAATGAACTCGTTTTCTCTGCAACATGAGGTAGGAATTCAAGCGTAGAGAATGTGATACTTTTTCGATGCCTAAAGAATAAATTAAAAAAGAAAATGTATAATGTACTCTGTGACTGATTAGATATTAGGTTTCTTTTCATTTTCTTTGCATGCTATTTTGTTAGGAAAACGTTGATATATCTTCTTTACAACAGATGTTAAAAAACCGGCCAAGTGCGAGTCGGACTCGCGCACCGAGGGTTCCGTACAAACCTGTAGGTATTCTCGGTTTATGCATAAGGTTCAAGTTTATGAAATTAAATGGCTTTTTTTATTTTTATATTTAATTTGATTGAATGAAAGGTGGTAGGTAAATATATAATGTAAGCTACTTACTCGATCTCGTTCAAACCAATTTTTGCTGGTAGTTTATATGGTAATGTATATCATATATTTTTTTAGTTTTATCATTCTCTTATTTTAGAAGTTACGGGGGGGGGGGGGGGACACACATTTTACCACTTTGGAAGTGTCTCTCGCGCAAACTATGCAGTTTAGAAAAAAATGATATTAGAAACCTCCATACCATTTTTGAAGACCTATTCATAGATAGCCCACACGTATGGGTATGATGAAAAAAAAAATTTTGAGTTTCAGTTCTATGTATTGGGAACCCCAAAACTTGTTGTTTTTTTTCTATTTTAGTATGAAAATCTTAATGCGGTTCACAGAATAAATCTACTTACCAAGTTTCAACAGCATAGCTCTTATAGTTTCGGAAAAAAGTGGCTGTGACATACGGACAGACAGACAGACAGACAGACATGACGAATCTATAAGGGTTCCGTTTTTTGCCATTTGGCAACGGAACCCTAAAAACTAGAGAGATAAAACATCTTAGTTTGTTTTTACCCATCAAATTGACCAACAAGCTATTTCACTGAAGCAGAGGTAGCTGAAGTAAACACAAGCAAAGTAAAAACAAAATTAAAATTTTGGGTAGGAATAACGGCTGAAAACAGCAGCCTTTGTTCCAAAGCATTTGAACAATTTTATTATAATTTGATAACTTTAAGGATGGTACCTAAATACCAATAGGAATCCAAACAAGAGTAAAGTTTATGGGATATAAATTTATTAATTGCCAGAATATCTGTTGACCTCTCGGAAAAAGTTGAATTGGTTTGGAATGAGCCTATTGAAATTAATCATACAAATGATCATGTATACCAATTTCTTATTTACTTATTACAAGTACAGATAATCCTTGTGAGTGCTTAAATACGCACATTAGCTCTATGTACCTAAAACCCAACTATTTGAGATAACAATGTTATCATTCTCAATATTAGTTTTATTTGTTTGTGATTAGACTAATGTGAAGGATTATCTTGTTATTTGGCACACGATATCTGTGCTAATGTACCTACATTAGCATTTTTGCACCGGCTGCATTTGATTGATTGTTTCTTTTTCTTCATATGCTCACACTTTGAGTACGCGTGAGCATATGGAAATAGTTGAAGCTTTATTGACATTCTTTCTTTCTTCGTATATTTCGTCTATTTAAAATGGAGTTTTGGTTTCATATCGTGTTTGTTATGATTTTGCGTACTGATCGTCATCCACAGAGCCAATTTCACCTACTATTGACCATAGGGCTCTTTTCATTTGCGCCAATTTATAAAATATCTTGAGTTTATTAATTACTCAATCAATCAATCAATCAATAATTTATTTTGTTAAACATGGGTATAGTTACAGATAGTCAATGTCAAAAATATGTGCACTATGTTTTGCCAATAAGTGGCGTACAAAATTATAACAAACAAACAATTAAATAAAGGAGGCATGCAAACACATTACACTATAAAAAAAAACACTCAGTTTGTAATAAGTTATTATGTTCTTTTCGGCATATTTAAAGGGTAGTTAACATTCTGTGACGCCTCTGGACACCATGAGGCAATGTCTGCGTCGCAGTCGATGGTTTTAAGCGAATAAAAGTAAAAGTGGAACCTACTGACGGATTTAGTTTCATTTTTAAGCATCAAAATACCTTAAAAATTATCATTGTGTCCGCGAATTATTTTGAATTCCAACATTATTTTAGTGTGACAGATTAACTATTATGCTTTTTTTCATTCAATGATGAACAGAGCAAAGTTCTGAAAGTTGATCATCATTTGGGTAATTATGTTATAATCTGCTCGCTACAAAAAATGTATCACGAAAATGATGCGTGTGATCGTAATGACGGTCATAATGACAAACTTACAAATGATATGACAAATGCTCACCCATTGTCTTATGTATTTACTCATACATACATTGTAATGAGAGGGCGTATTGCACTCCTTGCTTCGCAGGGTACACGTCTCTTTTTCTTAAAATAATTTTAAAACGTTTCACAAGCCTTTTTATTTTGTTATGCCTGCGGCTGTCTTAAACATTTTAATGATACAACGATATGTTCGTCTCTTCAGCTTAAAATATTGCAAACAGAATTGAAAGTAGAATTATACAGCTCTTACAGAATTTTATTCACATGAACCTTGATATGTTGATTTACACATATAGTGCTAGTATTTTTATATATGACTCGCTTCTGCCAGCGGCATCGCCCTCATATTATATATATAAATCGACCTTTTGAATGATTCTGTCTATTGACGAAAACCGCGTTAAATCCGTTGCGTAGTTTAAAATATCTAAGCGTACAGACGCGGAAAACTTTGTTTTATACTATGTAGAGACGGTGTAAGTCAAGTTTTGATCACATTGGTCTCAAAGTATTAAGAATCCTTATTATCTGCCTAGTGTTTTTCCAATTATATTGTGGTCACTTTCAAAATGTTAAGAATAATGTAGTTATAACAACACAGCTCTCAAATTTGTAGCCATTGTTTTATGGTCGGTATGGGCTGTTTCAATAATTACAGCTTACACAATTTGCCATAGCCTGTCATTACTTTAATCTTAACCTTCTGTTTGCAAGTCATCCGAATAGCTTGATGTATTACTTGTTTGCTGGATTTCCTGTTGCCGATTTTTTATGACAGTCATTATTTTCATATTTAAAGTCTATAATAACATGGTGTATTATGGTATTTATGAAGCCATACGTAATATACGTAATTCCAACCTAGCAACAGATTTTTAGCATAACAAAGTTTTTGGAGCAACGCTTAAGTTGCGACGCAAAAATTCCTGGAAAATCCATAGTCAAAATTCAATATTGTGAGTCAATATTTTGAGAGTTAAACAGTGAATTAACTAAGTAACTAGCTTGCTATCTTAGTTCTATATAAAGAGTTTATGATGAGAGTTTTATGTCAACCGCTATGATTACTCACGATACTACTGCAGTGTAATCCAGTGTTAGGATTTGTTCCAAAGCTCTTTTGGGATCCTTCAACATAATCATATCAGTGTGAAGATTACTGGTGTTTCTGACGTCATCGTCTGGACATCACGGGACTGCCTGTATTGACTGAGTCAACTGTGGCGTCATCCAATATGACCACTCGGTGACTTTGGGACCATTGTGTCGCATCGTGCTGTTGTGTCTATGCTTTTGGTGTTTTCAACAATATCTTTTAACTCTGTTAGGTATATATCTTTATTAGTACTACTCGTAACTAGTTTAGTAACTAGTATTAGTTATTACTTTTATATTTCTGTGTAACAAACAAATATTTTTCGAAGATTCTGGATTACCTTTAATTGGCGACCGTGTAAGTCCAAGGGTAATGTTACTTATATTTTATCAACGTGTGATTTATTATGTATACTGAATCTGTTGGGTAAACCTTTATCCATAAATAAGTAAATTTCTGCTGACTTGAATGTTTTGTGTCAACAGTGGTGATTGTAAAATGATTCCTAGGTTGTTCAATGCTCTAGTCGGAAGGTAGTCGTGAGTAGCAAAACCAGTTACTTAATCTATCTCAAACGAAACAAAGTTTCATAAAATAATGTCATTGTTTCTAGCTCTATACAATTGTTTCACGAATTTTCCACGTTCGGCCGGGCTGGTTTTTATACTGAAATCAAAAATTGACAAAAATTGTTTTGACTTTTAGAAAAAACTGCTATTATATCTTTATTTCTGTTTCTAAGAATAGTTTTGGTGTATCATTTTGAAACTGTTTTGGATAAAAACTTGGCACGAATCTTTTGGCACTTATTTTGAATGACCGATGCATTCTTCGGTTATTTATAATGATAATGTTCCCTTATAAATTGCGTTACCGATTTTTAAACAAAAATTATATTTTCTTATAACTTTAGTAAGCCTATTTTATAGTTATTAAGCTAAGTTATTGATATAAAAAAAAAATGATTGACTCCATTCATTAGTATAAGATGCAAGCCCAGCTATCATTTTATAAACGACTACTGGGCAAGAAACACAACAAAACATTGTCTACTAGATTCATAAAACAGATCAGACATGTCAATATAACGAAACAGACAAGAAGTATGAATAGTATGATGCTCGCAGACATTGATGTAATCTACCCAAACAATATTCGATTTGACTTTTATCTTTTTAATTTATTTGCTATCTGTATAGTCCACTTGGAATTCCAGCACAAGGAAAAGTCACACAAAAACCAAACCATTGAAATAAGGAAGCGGTTGAAGGAATAATTAATGTTAAGACGTACGTAAGTGATGCCCTTTTCATCGGCAGAAATGTTGATAATTTCTTCTGTTCACGGTAAACGACGCCGAACGAGTGAAAGTGGACGAACTTGACAGGAGTCGCCGCATTCCATGGCACCACGGAGATGTGATACCTGTTGAGGAAAGGCTTCTTGGGCAAAGGAGTGTGTGCCTTTGCGGTTTGGGAGGAAAGTCAGGACTTGTCGGAAGATAGGGCGATTTATTTCCTTAGTCATTCGTATTTTAATCGGTTTCTTAATTTGAACCTACCTGTAATTCAATATTATCTCATTATATCACTATCCTATATTATACATGTGAGACTTTGAATGTTTGTTATTAATATCGTTAATTAAACATCATCGTCATTCTCCTGCACTTATCCCAATTTATGTGTGGTCGTCGCAACATGTTTCTCTCACACCCTTACTACTCTATTAGTCGTCATCTCCGTAGTCATCCTTTTTTCTAACCATATTCTCACACAGTCCATCCATCGCTTTTTGATCGTTCCGTCAGTAATGAAATATATCATCAATTATTAATAAGGCCAAATTCTGGTCTGACATGGAGTAATTGGTCACTGACCTCATTTTTACTAGCGCACTAGTAGTTACTGATTGATAAAATATAAAATGCTTGCAAGGTCAAAACACGTATATTTCGTTAGCAGTGAAAATCATTACGAAAGCAATGTAAGAAAATGGTTTGAGCATATGTACAGACGCCACCAGGTCAAGCTACCCGAAACTGTCAATTTTTCCCAATGAACCTTGAACCTAATGCTCTAGAAATAAAGTCGAAAATCTATCAAAGAAATCTGACAGATTGTAGTAGCTTGATGTGTTGGCGTCTGTACATACATACTCGTACTTTGACGAAAAAATTATGTGGTTTAATTTGAAAGTAAACACATCTAAATAATTTAAACTAACTGAATTCTGAGAACTGTTGATTAAACCTTAAAGTTTAAATTATTGAAGCCGGAACTAAATGTTGCCATGCTAAAAATGAAACTAGTCGTGTGATGAATCTATAATAATAGCTGCAAAATTAAGATAAAGTTGATTGATTTTTTCGTCGCTTCAATCAGTATTAATTTAATTGTCCTCAAAATAATGATTTATCTTTAATTTATTGTCATTCAATTATGGTTTCATTATAGTGCTATAAAAATGGCTTGGATAAATAATAATTTTATTGTTTTACAATTTCTTGCTACCTTATCAAGAAAAATAATTTAGTGTGACTAAAATGTTACAATGCCTCTTTGCCTTGGAAATTAGTTTAGAGTATTTTTAACCCACGAAAAAAAACGGAGGAGGTTCTCAATTCAACGCGTATATTTTTTTTTAAGTATTACCATGCATTATTTTTTACAGAGTGGACCGATTTTGATAATTATTTTTTTGTTGGAAAGGGTGTATCCCGAAGGTGGTCCCATGTAAATTTGGAAAGAAAATTCCAACCCTAAGGGTAGGAAAACATGGAATGATTGATTGTTCACTCATTAATTGTAATGCATAACTTCTTACAGAATAGTCCGATTTTGCAAGCATGTAGTTATTAGTAGATTATAGCAACAAAAAATTATAAAATAAAAACTATTAAGCAAAAAATTCTTAATGTTTCAGTCATTTTGAGAAGGCGCTTTGAGTGATCTTTGTTCATTGATTGTTTGGCGCCGACTCAAAATGACTGAAAGATTTATAATTTTTTGCTTTTCAGTTTTTTCGGCGATTTAACCCATTGAATGCCGTAATTAGAGACACAATTAAAAACCATTGTGTCTACACCAAATGTGGTATCTCAGGGACTTAGAAGTTAATATTTTGTTAAAAAGTTTTTATAATCTCACTTTATCATTTGTCAAGCCGCTTAACTACAATAATTGATCATCAGTCAATTTAGGTACTTTTTCCCTGTATAGAACACATGTTTTATACCTGAAAACTTTCCCAATGAAAGCTTTTAAGTCAATATTTCACTCACGGGAGAAGCCACATGCATCATATCAGATTTAATTTCTGTAATGGACTCAATATCGTCGATGGCAGAGACAATACATTCGTTGAATGGACTCATATTATATGTACGCCATTATTTTAAAATTGTTTATACTCGTTATTGAATTTACATATATGTATATTTATGTGCACCCTTGTGATGACCGTAAACTATCCTTGTTATATGTGCATATACAGATGTAAATATATTTTTGAATCAATTAACGAGTTCGACCTCTGTGATTGAAAGTATTTCTATTTTCAAACTTTAGACGCCATTGTTTTGTTTGTCGAAAGAAAGTCGTAATCGGTCTTCATACAGCCAAAAACTAATGTTTTAATCAGTATTGTTGGCAAATTTCGGCTCACAAATGGCTTATTATCTCCTTCTTCTATCGTTTCGATGGCACGTTCTATAGCTTATCAGAAGTAAACATAATACGAGACGTATTATCATTTGGTATTATTAGTACATTTGCACACTATTTCACAGATTTATTGTAAAGACAATATAAGCACGAAATTCGATCATAAATTACTTTTGTCATTTTGTTTTGGCAATCGTTGAAACGTTCACCAGGGAGCTAAAATAATTTCTAAATATTTCGGAGATAGGCTATGGTTACCTGTTGTGATAATAGTTAGCTGTGATAGTGTAATGGGTAGGTGTGCATGAGCCGGCACTCAAACCCGTTACGTGTAACGACCGGGAGCGCCGCCCACTGCGCTCCGCTTAATCGTTCGAATAGCGATCTATAATATGGTCGAGTTAAATGATTTTAAGTTTTAATTATTACTGATTATTATAATATATCTGATGCTAGATAAATTTGAACTACTGTATTTTGATGATAGCTCCGGCTAACACGAAACTGCTATCAGAATATTTTAATATAGATTTTCAAATTCACAATCATATTATTTTAGAGAAATACGTTATTCTAGATAAATGTGTTGTTGTGTGTGCGGTGGCATTAAATTGATATTGCGTTTGTTCGAATCCTTCATTTTGATTCATAAACGTACAACATCTTAAAGTTCTACGTTTCATAAATTATTTAATAGCACTCATTTTATATTCCTTTTACTATTTACTTCGTTGCCAGTTGTAGACCAAGTTTCCTTTAGCATCCTATCCACAAAGTTGGTTGCCAACAGCTTTCCATCATTTATTCCGCAAAACACACAACAGATGCCAAAGCGTTCAGATTTCTTCCCCATATTCAGTTCACGTATATGTCCACCTGATAGTTTTTCACTTTGCCAAGAATGTAAACAGAGAGTCCTTTAGGTTGTTTTACATATCGTATTAAATTTAGTAAATCAACTCTGGTCGTAGTTATTATGTTTATTATTGCCTGTGTATCAGTGTCACTCTTTTAACAGTTATTTTATTTTAATAGACATAGTCCTGTTTCTAATTGCTCTTTATCCAATATGTCAAAATCACTGAAACCTTCATTGTTCCAATATTCCTGACGTATATCATCCAAGGAACTTATTTGTTCCAATATTCCTGACGTATATCATCCAAGGAACTTATTATCATCTATGTACAGTGTGGTCTGTGGTAAGATAACAATAGCCTATATCAAGAGTTCCTCGAAGAGCTGTCGGCTGCAGGTAGCTCAGTGATGTCACTGGTCTATATTCAGGTCATTAGGGCTTGTTGGAACTAGCTCACGGACGCTTTAAGGTGTGAATTTGGCCAGTTATTGATATCAACCCCTTGAGTGGTTGGTTATTAGGGTGGAGCATGAAAGTATGAAAAAAATTTTTTTGTCAGGGTTTTTGTTGTAATAGAGGGGGATTGGTGCCTTATATGAAAGTTAAAATAAATACATTTTTTCATTCAATTTGATCACTATCTTCTGCCTCCGCACTGACCTCAAAATTTTAATTTTTTATGAAAAAAGTCTAGTACGGATATGGCCAAATATTAAAATTAATTTAATGGTAAATGGGTGAATAAATGATACACAATATATAATTCAGATATTTATTAATCAACTTAAATAAAAAACATGAATTAAAAAAAAGCTATTATTAAAAATACAACTAATTTGCACGAAAATCTCTTTTCGTCTCAATGACATACGTAGACGCTTAATAATTTCATCAACAATTCTCTTGCCGGGTATCCTTTTGGCACTACGTTCCGTGATTCCAATTTGGCTTTTATTGCACCTAATCGTGACTTTTTTGTACATGGAGAAGTGGCAGCTTCCGTCGTCAATTTTACAGCCCGTTTGACAGTTTCAGTATGGCATGGAAACTCCATGAACAATACTTCACCCTCACCACCTGATTCAACGATAGACTGAATTTCTTGGTCAGAAAAGTTTTTCATAATCGGTGGTTCAGTTATTATTTCCTGCCAATTTATTAAATCAATATATGTTGAAGCACTGGAATTGATCACACTTCATTCTCTTCATTTTCTTCTTCATTGTTCACTTGGAATTGGCACTTCAAACATTCCAGGTGTTGAAGGTTGAGGCATCTTGCGTGACTTTAGTATGCGCCGAGCTGCCAGTTCACGAATGTGCTTCCTGTCATCTTTTATGCAAGGAGAATGCTCTCGGGATGTGCAAAATAGCTATTGCATTGAATGATAGGATCAAAATCCTTTTTATGTCCAGTGAAGGTCTTAATCATGTTAAAACGATGTTGCGTGCCATCTTTGCATGATGGTATATTTTTTATGTAAAACCAAGATGGTGCGTAAACTCTTTTACTACTAATGTAGCTAAAGTTAACAAGTTTTTTGATGGTGTCTCTGTTGTAACATACAATCGTAATATTCGGTTGGCACGTGTGAACCAACGGACATGTGCCATTTTGCCCGGAGATCTGACTGCTAGATCTTCTGGGAAATCGCCGTAAACTACCGCTGAGACAATCTTGTGCAAGTTCTGTTGATCTGTACTCAAATCTAGAACCTTTTCTGAAAGCAATTCTCCTTCAAAACCCGGATTTTTTTAACAGGCAATTTTTCACAAGTCTCAATTGCTTTCCCCAATGTTCCAGTGTAAGACTTAGTACAAAGTAGTCAAGATGAAGAAACAAGTGTCTCAAATGAAGTTCGTCCATGTGGAGTAAATAAATTATCCACTGTAATGGCTTTTATAGCTTTTTTTCAAGCAGTCTTATAACACCCCCATACTTGCCAGTATTCACATTGGTATCACCACAACCACAACCGATTGCCATAAGATGATGTTGTGAAATGCCTTCATGTGACTGGAAACCTATCATCGCAGTTTCATTCCTTTCGCTGAACCAAAGTTAGGTACTACGTACCCTCCCGCGCGCTCTCACTCCTCTTATTTTAAATTTTTAACATTAGCTTATGCATTTTTATTGTTTCTTTCGAAAATAAACTATAACTGTAATCATTTTTGGGAATAAAATAGGTCAGATTATTAAAATTTCATACATTTTTATCTCGTCAAATTGGAATCTAATATATTTATTTTTTCAAAAATTCAATGACGTTGCGGAGGCTGTTACTGTTAATCAAATCAAATAATATTTTACATGGATTAATTTAAGTCTAAAAGGCATACATTTTTCACTATTAGATCACTTACAACCAAAAATTTTTTTTTCGCTCCACCCTATTGGTTATGTACATAGACTACAAGTACATATCTTAAACTTCACAACAAAATTAAATCTCAATTTAATGGCTTTTAGGTTAGATTTATTATGGCTTTAGGGCACTTATGGGTCCTTTTTGTAAAAAAAGAATGAAATATCATATTTTTCAGAATTTGAATCAACACAATCTTTGTATTAGGGAGCATAAAAAACTAAAACGAACCAAAATACGAGTACCTTTCCCAACCTTTGGGTCCCAACACAGTCCGTGACGGTGATGTGAAGGTCATGTTACATCTGCAGTTCGATGACTTGCTCGCTTATTAATAAAACTTGCATCTTTATTAGTTCATAGATATTTGTAAATATTAAGACAGCATATCATTGCTTAATTTTAACCATCTTCTATGGCTGTCCACTCTGATTCTACTTCGTCATTAATTGACTAATTCTTCGTAACTGGTTTTATGTTGATTTATTACCAGTTTTGACATTTGCATATTACAAGATTTTGATTCCTATTGCTAACTTTATTCTGAATTGTTTATCAGGTATGAGACATTGACTTCACTCGAGAGTCAATTTGATAAAATTGGTGATTTATCTCGATGGGAATCCATATTTTTATATTGAGATTTGTGGCCGTTTTTCTGCTGGTTGCGGGAAGCTCAAAATCGGTGCTTGTGGAAGACCTATGTCCAGCAGGGGATCTCTTTCAACTGAAATTGTGATGAGTTTGATGAAAAAAATTTATATATATATATATATCTCTAAGTGACTATTTTTACCTTGAATACCTTTACACATATTATGCAGTACCTGTCAGAACATTGCAATGGACAAGGAATTTTATATATTTTTAATGAAAGTTTATAAATAGTTTGCGTCCTACAGCTTACCAAATAATAATACGGTTAATATTCATCAGTGAGCCTGAAGCTAACCTATTGCGCAAATATTATAGTAATAGAACAGCAGGTACACATGAATACATAACTTTACTGGAATTCCGAATAGCTGAAACAGATAGAGCACATAAGTAATGTGCTCTATCTGTGCTCTACATATAAAATGGCTCTATATTACGATATAGAGTTGAGACCTACTAAGTATACGAAGGTTTAGGCACTAATTCCTGACGTTAATATATTTGGTTTAGACGTACGGTTTTGTAACGTGTACGTTACTTTTGAGGAGCATCGTACACTATGGACCCATTTTAACGAAACATCAGATCAGTCTTCAGTCTGTTGATCAAAAATAGAAAAACAACCTTGAGTATAGCCTACGTATTACAAAATGAAACGTTACCAAGCGCTATAAAACATTGTTACTTCACTTTGTCGTACCGTTCCAATTAAATTGGAATGGTAGGTAGGTAGGTAGGGGCGTCAAAAATAGACCTTACCTGACGGACTTCAAGAACTGGTCTGCGGACGTAATTGTCAAACCTGTTCCCGCTCAAATAAATTAATGGCCGCTAAAATAGTTGTTTGCTTTGCTTTGACGGAGGCTTGGGGACAAGAGGCCTGAGGCTCGGGGCTCCGATTGTTTATGAGAAAAATTAGCTCATTCTATAATGTTTATGAAGGTAGAAGAAAATCTGATTTCTCCTAAGATCAGTAACTAATACAAGTAAATATTAAATTAGATTATTTATTAGCTTAATGAGTACACAATTATTATTAACATTAATTGATTGATGATTATTAAATCTTATAAAAATAATCTCTAATGGGAAGTTAATTAGGATGGCTATTAGTGTTGATTAACGATTATCCTTACGTCACTTACTTATGATAAATCTAACAATTCTCAGTATCGGCATAGATTTATAATAATGGGAATATGTGCTTATTATAACTTAATTGTACAGCAGATTTTACCTTCTGTTAATAACTGCTTTCTATGATGGAATGCGATCACTGATCAGTCTGACTTAACACCGATGGCATCAACTGCCAATATCCTGCTTGTAGGGAGCTAACTGGCTATCGCCCTACTTTTGCGAGCTTCTACACTCTTAAAGCTAAGGTCTTGTCCAGACGACGCGTCCCGCACGATTCTAGCGTACTCATTAAAGTAGGCACTAGGCGCCAATGCATTCATTCATGCGACTGTAAAATCAAAACATGGGCGTGAAAACGTGAGTACCATGTTGATTATTGTATGGTGGCGTAATGATTTGACAAACCAGCTAGAAATGACGAGAGGAATGTACTCAGTGCGACAGATATTACATCACCGAATACCTTATCAGCAGTAGCACCCATTACCGCCTTATTGATATATATTAACGGTGATTTTTGAATATGCTGCGACACAAACGGCAACTTAATTTGAAATCGGGAAGTACTCAAGACGTATCCATGTTAATTGCATGAATCGCGCGTGTAGCGAGTCATCTGAACCAGCTTTACAGACTAAGGTAGAGTGTACCCAGTTAGAAGTACGTCGTAACTTGTAGGGGGACTAGTATGCGGCTGCTTCAGATTTATTATAGTGTTCTCCTTCTATAAGGTATGCGATACAATGCAGTTATTTGCTGTTCAGGTGGCCATTAAAGAGAAAAGCTTGCTTCGTGCAGTCAATATCATATTTTTACTTCTTATATCACTAAAACGATTATTCTACGTCATTATTGGTATTTTCGTTTGTGTACATACTGAACAAATAAAACTGAACACTTCAAACTAAAAATTACGTTTTTTAAGGTCGTAAGTAACATACTCAATTTTTTATTTGAAAGGGTATTGATTTTTTTAGGTAGAGTTGTCAAATTAAATTCTAACTTTACTATATGCCTTTGTTCCGCACATAGGCATAAACTGTGATGTCAGGCAGGTGTAATGAGAATTTAATTAGTGCGTATGTGTCATAATTTCGACATCACATATGTATTGTAGGTATGTATATTGTTCTAGGTGTAACTAGGTCACAAACATAATAATAATATTGTAAAGACGCGGCAAGAAAAATATGCTAGAGAATAAAAATAATGAGATACCATTTTTTGTAATTTAATTAAGCCAGCTTTTTATGCGATGTTGGCATTTCTTATAAAATTGCTTGGATTTATCAGGAAAATTCTTGTTCAGACTGTTTAATCTACTTCAAAAAGGAGGAAGTTTTCAATTCGTCTGTATGTTTTTTTTTGTATGCACGTTCCACGATATCTCCGGCAACTGTCGATGGATTTCAAAAATTCGTTTTTAGATGGGTTCCGGTGGTCTCAAATAAATTTTATTTACTTGGCTGGGTTAGTTTTGGCGACAGCCTCGTTAGTACGTTTTTAATCCACTTTGTATATCTACATGACACTCTACTGCTGCCAGTTACTGTAGCTTTCATAGCAAAAGTATACGAATTGATGTAGGGTAGGTACCAAACAATTAAAAACTAAAAAGAAACAACTGAATTCCGAAAAAAACACTATCCAGTGATAAATTATTTTGATTTCGGAAGTCGGTGACAAAAAAAGTACAAAAAAGAGAAATTAAAGTTTTCATTTCATGGTGATTTTTGTTTCGGAAGTCGATTGTTTTTATATTTGGAAAAAAAAGTTGTAAAAACGACAACTAAGTGGTGGCCTTATGTGTGTAGTTGTAGTCTCTCATTTTATGAAGACATAATGTTCGATAGAATAAAACTATGCTCACAGCTGTATCACCTTATTACACGCAGCCTGATTTCTCCTGGCAAGCCATAAAATAAATCGCGTTCTGATTTCTACGCCACGTGCACCTCAGGAAACTTGTAACTCAATCAAAACCGGGGGCATTACAATGCCACTGTATTCTACCACTACAATGCCACTCTCGGTATATACCACGATGGGCACTACGAATACTACAATATAATGCCACTTCTCGTGAATTGTGCTACAGCTGTTGTGATGTGGGTCAACCTTTAAATTGAATTAATTGCTAATGTCAATACTATCCGCATTGCTCTGACAACCTTTATCCAAGCGTACGTGGTGCGGAACTGCGAACGTATTAATTGAAATATTTTTTTGAAAAGAGAACTTTCTAAAAATGTTAGTAAAACTACCTTTAATTTGGTAGGTATTGTGTCAGTTCAAATTAATAAAAAGCCTTACATTGACAGTGTGCCCCGAAATAGTCATTTCACCAAGCAACGCACATAGTCTACGAATTTCGTTTACTATTTTTTATTAAACTCATAAATTACATTGGACTAGCAAATAAAGAAACGTGAAATACACATACGCAAACAAGCAACCAACTCTAAATTAATGTTTTGTTTCTTTTAATTCCATTTTGGAAACACGTTATTTCGAGAAACTATTAATCTTTCTTCAGAATCTATAACTAGTCCTATTACTAACCACAGAATAAGTAAGCACCTTAGAAATATCCAATGAAGAGTGAATCAACGGAGCGAGATGGTGCAAAGCTTTCACCGGAGTGACTCGCCCATGAGCCAGACTACGCAAGTAAACGTTACTGCTATTATATCATCGCAATAACAAACACGACTCCCATGATTCACCGAACATCCACATTTACATCCCATAAACATTGCTCGAGATGTATGGAGACCTTGGATGGGTCATACACAGACAGGAACACACTGATAAATGATAATACATGTGTAGTATGTGGTCATACACAGTTGAATCATAGCCAAATTATAAGCGTCTGTTGCAGATTACAACTTGGGTGCTAAGCTATGTATGTGGTAAAATGTGGCGGGGCTTTATCGATATTGCTGTTCGGAAATAGTTTCAGAGTTGGAATATAAAAAAACTTTTTAACAAAAAATTAAACCGCCGAAAAACTGAAAAGCATAAAATAATACTTAAACCTTAAAATTATGAGTCGGCGCTTTGAGTGATCCTTGTTCATTGATTTTTCAGCGCCGACTCAAAATTTTAAGGTTTAAGTATTATTTTATGCTTTTCAGTTTTTCGGCGGTTTAATTTTTTGTTAAAAAGTTTTTATTTTATATTTTTTTGTGGCTTTAATGTACTAAAAATACTTGGCAAGGTATACCCTATCCAACACAAAAAGAATTATCAAAATCGGACTACTCTGTATAAAGTTATGCGTGTTTATACATTACAATCAGTGAGTGAACAATCAATCATCCCCTGTTTTCCGACCCTTAGGGTTCGATTTTGTTTTCCAAATTGATTGGGACCACTCTGGGAGTATACCCTTTCCAATAGAAGAAGAATTGTCACAATCGGACCACTATGTAAAAAGTTATGCGTGGTCATACATAAAAAAAAAAAAATATGTACGCGTCGAACTGATAACCTCCTCCGTTTTTTTTTCGTCGGTTGAAAAAGTATCCAGCTAATTCATAGCGCTGAACATATTAATAATATCATTCTGTGACTTTCATCTTCAAACGATTGACAGAAATAGGACGATGTTTTAAATTCATTCAGTATTAAATAGCGAATTAAGCGGCTTTAGGTAGTATTTTGTTTTGTAAGGACAATATTAAAGTACCTATCAACTATATAAACCAGCCGTTTACAGGCAAAGTCGAATTAAAATATATTTGTTGGCAAAATATTATCAACATTGTCAACAAATACATTTTAATTCGCTTTACACATATTGTGACACATACCTAAATAACATATAATTCATATTTGTTATTATTATTCAAAGTAATATTGAAAACCTGCATATTCTAATAAATGTATTTAATTTGTTTCAGGTAAGCACATTGAGAGTGTCATGATTTTTCGTGAAAATGTGGTAGCTATAACCTTCTCTTTTTGAAGTCGCTTAATAACCCTTTTATGAACAAAACACAACTGTTACATTTCAAATTCTTTGTGAATGTGGTGATGAAATAATTTGCACTAAGTAAAGCACCTACCTGGGTTCGAAGCCACGACCTACAGCTCGTAAGTGACGGCCGGTACCACTGGGCCACCACTGCATTTTGATACATGAGTGATAAGTTAAATTCCTCGTAAAAACAATAATTATTTCGAATAGTTTGCAAATTCACTGCTGTGTAAGTAACAAAGTGAACGATTCCAAAAGTTTTCTTAAGAAAAAAAATCCAAAACTGATCGTCGCAGTCACGTCAGACCGTAACGTTACCAGAGGTTATTGACACTAATAAAAACTAATTCAAGACCATATAACAGAGTTCAAGTTTTTTGGATATTAATCAAAAAGACGTTTTGCTTGTCAAGACGAATTTTGAGGCATTCAGTAATTTGCATGTCAAAAGATAGGTATAAATTATAATTTAGAAAAATACATAAATGGATTTGATTTGAACTAGTTTGAATATTATAAAGACATCAGTACTCAGTCGTTTACGGTTTGTATGGTGATGAAATATTATTCAAACTCAAAGCATTGATTTCAAATTAACCAATTTACAGGCACTTTTGAATTGTCAAGGGGTGGTGAGTCAGAAAAATGAAGATAGTTGCCCATTCCAAAGCGTAGGCACCTTTGGAGAAGACCGGGCAATAAACTCTATGGGCATTCTTTTAAATCAAAACATTGATACAAAAAGTTGGTACCTCTACGTATATGTTGAAATTATCAATGTGAGAACGATGTAAAAATACGTGCATATTAAATTCGTCTGTAATAAAAGAAAAAACAAACCAGAAATTAAAATAAGCCGTGGCAGCTAAGAGTTGACCAGTCCCTTCTGACGGCGGCCGTTCACGAACATGACGTATGGATCAGCACCATTCAGCTCAAACAATTAGAAGGGAACTTAAGAGTCTTTCCGTCTCAGCTTTATAATTTAATTGCAAGAAACAAAGTTTAACAATTCTAAATATACATTAGCGTGTTCTTCTCGATCTTACTCACTACGAGGATTCGTTGCGTGATCTTTTGTTACGCAATGAACATTTATTCGCGAAACGATCAACTAGCAACTATTATTGTAACAACTAGCTTCTGACCGCGTCTTCGTCCGCGGCAAAGTTTTGCTCCCCTGACCCTTCCCGTCGCATCGAACTGCCTGCCAGTTTTCGTACACTTTTCGTTGCTGCTCCGCTCCTTTTGATTGTAGCGTGATGTTATATAGCTTATAGCCTTCCTCCATGAATAGGAGTAATAGAGATTTCGGACCAGTAGTTCCTGAGATGAGCGCGTTCAAACAAACTCTTCAGCTTTATAATATTATATAGTATAGTAGTATTTATAAAAAGAACACTGTGCTTTTGAGACTTGTCACAGGCAGTAACCCAACAATCACTATCGACCTTACTACAACTACAATAAAATCTCAGTGATTTTGAAAGTGATTCAAAACACGTGTTCGCGAAAGAATGTTCGTTTCACGAATGTACGTTCTTTGCGAAATAAAAGTTCGCGCAACGATTGTTCGCAAAACAAATTCGTGAACCGTACGCTCTTGGTATCTTGGTGAGACCCTTATCAATCAAAAGAACTGATCTACTGATAATGAAGACATTGACTAATATATACAAGTAGCAATTATTTTGACTAATAGTTTCAACGACCCGCCCATTAACACCTCTATAACTAGTTTTATAATATTTGCTACTCAGCAATTTTAATTACATAATATCATATATTTTTTTCCCTAATTAATGTAAAAAAGTCATTTTACCAGTGTTCGTGAAATTATCGTGAAAATTGACACTTTTTGATCAAAGTTGTGGACATTTTTAATTCATTGAACTAATTCATGTATTAGGAGAACAATTTTTAAAGCTGGAGAAAAATAATGATAAGTCTGAAATCTACCAACTTATGATATGGTAAGGATGGTAAATATCTACATAATTAAGCAACTGTTGTGAGAATTAACACCTAAGTGACATATTCACTAGCTCCGGTGAAAGGCGATGTTTTCTGAAATATTTAAGTTTATTCAGTTTTAAAAATACCTTTCAACTGTTAAAAGATAAAGCAATTTGTACATCAAACAGAGTTACAAACTCAATCCTTTAATTAAAATCTTAAGCCATACTAAACCGATTAAATATTCGTTAATAACGCCTCAATGAACTTTATGATTTAATTAAAAGTTTATTATTTTTAACTTTAGCTAAGTGGTGATCAGCGCCTGACGTCAGAGAACCGGCCCCATCTGGTTGGTTATTATCTATGCAAATAAAATACCAAAATATTCCGGAGTGTGGAATTTAACAGTAAACAGTTCCAAGTACTTCTTGATTTATTTGTTTTGTCTTAACGTTAAGCTTTGAGACAAGTAATGAACCGCCTAAGACGGAGTGCGCATGTACTCATAAATACCTACATAATTACATACAAATGACAAGAGCTCGACTGTTGGTCATATTGTCAAATGTCCAATATCTCTTAAGTAGATATTTTATACCAAATACTGAGAACACAATATTGATTTAAGTAAATGGATTTGCCATTTAAATAACAGTCAGTCTCGTGCTTTTTTGTTAAGAGCAGCTGGGGATTCCACAAGAGTCTTAACGAAAAGTTTCGTAATAAAAACACAAAAACGTAATGTACCTATCAAAATAATAATTTTCCGGGATTTTTAACGGGAAAGATCACTTGAAAAATTATAATTTCACAGCTTATCGATCGAAAAGGTCGAACATTCAAAAATGGATGTAATAATGAATGGTCAATGATTTCCGTAAAAGTGACGTACGGGCCCAATCACTTCCTCGTTTATTTTTTTATATTTTGGCACCAACTTATGCTTAATTATATTAACTTACAAGTTTCATCCGCAAGTTTTTCCGGTGTAAAAAATGCTGATTAAAAAAACTAGTCAATTTAATACAAAATTCAATTGATTAGTATTGTTATTGAAAACTATGAAGCAATAGTAGAAACCCTTTGGAAATGAATCCCACAGTAATTTCGTACTTACGCAAGAATGCCAATACCGCCTCTCCAATTGATGCCACTTTCTACAAAAGAAATAGAACATGAAATAGGCATCGACAAGCACATCACCGAAACCAAGTGTTTTCAAACCTATCATTTGTTACGCTAGCAAATCACTCACCTTTACACAACACTTATACAACGCTTATATAATGACCACACTCAGAACAAAGTGTAGTCATACAAAAACACGTCTTCACTATGTTTGTTTATTCTGCTAAATCTTGAAAAGCATGTGTTGACTATAATTTTTACTAGCATATGAACAGATTTACTGTACTTTAGATAAGTGATTTGTTAACAAAAAATGGCAAAGACGATCCGGGTCGAATGAAGTTCAACAATATTTTGTGATCATTATGTGGTTGATTGTTTATTTAAATGATTGAAGTATGTTTTGATATGTGGTTTATTAATAACAAAACGCTGCTTAAATATAGCAAGGCCGTTGCTATGACCAGTGAGCAAATAAGTTGACCGAGTTAAAAAATATATTATTTCAGCCCCAAGTGCAAGGCAAACGATTTGCAAACGATTAACCACGGCGTGGCTCTGTGACATTTATATATCTCATTGTAAAAGTAGAGCTTTTACTAAAACTCCTATAACATGTTTGCTTTTATTGTAACCACATACTAATAGATACCTACTGTTTAAATTTCTGTGGTTGAATCACAAATAGTATTTATCACAATAATGCGTAAGCGCAACTAACAAGCACGCGACCAAGTTTCATCTTCAGGCAAGCTGTTTACAAAATACTGTTTGCTGTGATTACTATTATTGGCAAATCATAAATAAATTAAGTAAATAAAGTATAGAAGCAGAACTCAGCACTGATGAGATAGTTGTAGTAAACTGCAATCAAAATTAATTCTTAAAGAAATTCTGAAAAAATAACGGTTTTTTAAATAATTAAATTAATAAATCGAGCCAGGATTTAAGTAATTATTTACACGTACTCAGTAATATTTCCTGTAACAAAATCATGATTTCATGAATCAAGCATTCTAATTAAAATTTTACTCTCGTGTGTAATTATTGTAATTATTTCCATCCTTTCATTAATCATGTGTGTAGTTGTGTACGGCGATCGTTAATTCTCCTGTTGAAGTGCGGCGTGTGCCCGGACTGGCCCGGAAGTTGCGGCGCCTAGTCCCGCCACGTGACTTCCTTTCTTATAGTGCGTGATTGGACGACTTGCATACCGAGCCCGCCTGTGTTATGTCCGATATTAGGTAACGGTAGCTGATTTTGAGAAGGATTGGTGTAGAATCCTGTTGATTCCGAATTAAGTTAATTATCAAGCGCTACCGTGCAGACCTGCTTCACCTTTTCCGTTTTCCGCCATTTCTCGTGGCTGACAGATGACATTAGTGACAGCAGCAGCCTCCGCCTTCGTGCATGAGACAGTGCTTACACATCTATTAAATAGGAACACTATAGTTGGGGTACTTGAATTCCTTCTAAAAGTGCTATCGTCGTAGGTATCTATCGATCGTAGTCCACTACTGGACATAGCTCGCCATGCAACTCTGAAATATGGACAGCTGAAATGATTCTTTTATTTTCTAAACTTGCATTAAGTTATTTATAAAAACACAACAGGAATGATTAAGAAAAATCATTGTTGCATTGTTAGAGAAAAAAATCGTTTAACAATAGAACAACATTTATTTTAAGCAATGTTGTCATCAACACATATTTTGAAGATTAAACATCCACCTACAAACAATATACTATTGATGCATAGTTATCATAGCCATTCATTTTGTAAATGAAGAGCAAAGACAACTATTTCAAACCACCACACATTTCTATTGTTGAAAAGAATGTTAATTTATGACCATAGTCTATCACTGATGCTGACCACAGTGTGACATAATTGTCAGTATCCGTGTGTATATGTGATGCACTCCATCAGGATAGCGACGTGATCAATAGTAATATTTGTATGAATCATAGAGATCCGATCTTCTAGTGTTTATTATTAGTACAAGTGGTTATAATTTGCAAGTTAGATCATCTTGTTGGATATAAAAGGAATATCTAGATTTGCATTTTTCTTTGTGCAAATTGGCTCTTGCATTGCAATAATATCGTCTATCGGATGCAGTAATGATTAATTTATGTGACTGTGTTTAGCACAGATTTAATTAGCTACTGACAAATATTTACTAAATATTTTGATGTTTAATTGTGGTAACGCCCATACATTATAAGTTTATAATATCTTAGTGTTTCAGTCCAAGATATTCGTTGTAGGCATGTGTGGAATTTGTAACTCATATGTACATTATGTTTGTATGTTACAGTAAGCAATCTAGAGATAACAGGAAAATACAGTAAGTAAATATATTTGTGTAGTTAGTGGGTACATTGGTACCCGTCGCTTATCATCCCGCACAAGCTGTAAAAGGCAATTGATGGAAATGAGGAAGTCAAACCGCTCGCCACTCGTACGCAGATGAGATCGTTACAACTATTTTTCCTTGTATGGTGTCTCTATTAGCAGTACTAGTAACATAACGGTCTATACTAATCTACTCGACTGTTTAATAATAAATACGTAAAGATTACCTACAAAAGAAATATTGGCATGTGGGTACCTGTGGCACAACCTAATTCGTAACAGTCTCACTGCGTAGTTTTCTCATTTACATGCTCATGATTCCGTGTGCAGTTTAATTTGGCATGCAAATCTGTGCAGGCTTATTCTAGCGTTAATGGCTTTTAAAGCCACCTTAAAAAGGCTCAATCTTCAACTGCATCCAAATTTTAAGCAGTTCTATCGGGCTGGACAACTTTGAATATGATATTGTGATATTTAATTTCCTATTTTGTAACATAATGTTAATCCGGAAATATGTTTAAACTTCTGCACCCGCCATTGTGGATAGTAATTCTTTAGTAATTAAGGTCATAATGACTCTTACTAAATGTTAATAAACTTTAAAGATACCTTCATTGAAATATGTTGTATTTACTTGTTGTTACGTCAACTTTACTTGAGTTCCTGAATACGTAACATCATTAAGTTCTTCTTAAAAGGCTTAAATGTCATAATAATAACCTTTTTTTAAAGTTCTTTATTAAAACTTGATTTCGGGAAGTGCGGCCTCGTCGAGCATTACCTTGCATAACATACAAAATGTGGTTGAAAACAAAATGTATAAAATCCATTACGTTTTAAATCGTTTTTGCTGTCAGTAGAATGTCATACAATTCATCATTGTTATCATCGTAGCTGTAAATATTGACGATAAGCACGTGGGTTAGCGGTTTATCTCTGAAGTTAATCTCATAATAGGTACTTATCTATCATGATTGGCAGAGTTAGTTGCACTAAAATTCCCACAGACAGGCGTGACGTGTTTCTAATAAGACAATTGCTATGAAACCTTCATGGTAATTAATCTACTTGATTCGCATCGCCCGGTCGCGTCGCACCATTGTGCTGGAGCCTCTAAAAGGAGAATAAGTTTACGCATCTTCTCTTCGTGCATACTTAGAGAAATTTGTAAAATAGTCTTATCTTATTTAACAACGACTACAACGTAAATAACAAAAATCCTTCACAGAATAACATTTGAAGAGTAAGAAGCACAGTACCCTCGTTTTCATTTGTTGAAGATTTACAAACCCCTGTAATACCTATCATCACAGTCAATAAGCCTACTTTAGCCTCCACTCAGTTTCTGAGAAGTTCAAACCAATCGAAGGCTTCATAGAAAACAATTTATATAATTTGATGTGTTACATAATTTGCACGGCGCGGCCTGGCTGAGGAGGTATGTGGGTTATACCGTATTTGAGCTAAACAGACCTACTTTTTGTGAAAAATTATATAATGTGCTTGACTCACCTCCATACAGCATCCAAATATAGATAGACGGCTAAGAGTTGAATGACATGCGGTTACGATCGAATTTGGTTCCGGTAAAGGAAAGGCTACTTGTCCTTTCCGTGGGCGTTGTAAAGCACACCGGTGTCCTCCTGTGGAGAACCACAATTTTACGATTATAGCCTTTCAATATAGTTATATTTGTAACACTCTTACGAGCTAGTAAGAATAAGTTGAACAAGGATCAAAACCATCTGTTAAATAACTTAACATGTGTGTATTGCTCGTAACGGTCTACGGGAGGGACATACTCCGCAGTAGATACGAGCTCGAAGAATGTGCAATGTGACGATAGCACTTAATATTCAAAAGTATAGTTCACACATTACCAGCCCATTTTATGGAGTCGACAACCTTTAGGACTGATTTATTCTATTCTATTGGGAACGAAAATGTTTCGATTTAGTTTGGAGTTGTTTCCAAGAAAAGAATACTTAAATGAGTTCCTAGCAGGCAAGATGCAGGTAAACGACGTATTTGACCAACTTTGGCTTTGAAGATTGGTTTAGCCACGGAATAAAAAGGTACAGAAATACCACTAATACTCAAAACATTACAGAAACAAACTCATTGAGAAACCAATACATAAAATACCCTAAGCTCGGTCCTTCTTTTCAATTATTAGTTGCCAGTGTTTTCTTTAATATTAGATTCTTCAGGAATTTCTATATCACTCTTTTTGTGATTGAACCAATGATTGAACGAACTGTGTATTTCACTAACTTCAGTGGTTAACGTAGACAGACATTTTTACAAAACCAGTTTCAGTCAGTTTTGGTATAACGCAGAACTTATGATCAGAATAAAAAATAAATCGTGATACATGTAGTAGTAAATGAGATAAGTGATTGTTTCTGAATGATAATAATGACGATACCTAATGAAGGAAGATTTTGTAAAATGTGTGAACTTTATCTATACTAATATTATAAAGCTGAAGAGTTTGTTTGTTTGTTTGTTTGATTGAACGCGCTAATCTCAGGAACTACTGGTCGGAATTGAAAAATTATTTAGTTTTGTGTTGGGTAGCCCATTTATTGAGGAAGGCTATAGATAATATAACATCAACGAAAAATGAATGAAAACTGGCAGGCAATTCGATGCGACGGGAAGGGGAGCGAAATTTTGACGCGGACGAAGTCGCGGGCAGAAGCTAGTTCAAAATAAATGGTACAGTCGACTCTGCATAGGATTGGATTGATGCACAGTGTCGAATTTGCAATCAAAATGGTTTGTCTTCGTAGTAAACAAACTGAGTGAAAACAGGTTAGCTCTGAATAATTTCATTCCAACAAACATCATTAAATACAGATTTTTGTTGCTGCAAACCTGTAAATAAAATACGTGGTGTTACGGACTTTTACTTAATTTACGAGTGTGATGACTTTGCTTAGAAAAAGAATAGTTTACGTAATAACATTTTCGAAAAACAATACTAGGTGTCATCATCATCAGCCTATAATGTTCCCACTGCTGGGATACAGGCTTCCTCTCGGTGAGAGAAAGTGGGCCATAATCTACCACGCGGGTTGGTAGATGTCACATGTCTTCGAATTTTTGGTTCTAAGACATACGGTTTCCTCACGATGTTTTCCTTCACCGTTTTGAGAGTAGTGGCGATGAAAAAGTAATGCGCCTGCTTCATCCGGTTAATCCGGGGATACCGCACGGTCTCCTGCGAGGCGGCGAGCCTCCTTTCCGGAGTGCCGCCATGGGATCTGGAGGCAAAAGTCCTCGCCCACATGTGGGAGTGGCGCGAGGAGGCGAAACGCCGCCGGGGCGAAACTCCGCTGCCGCGACAAATCGCGGCACGGCGGACAGAGCTCCGGTGTGATCTCATGGCGACATGGCGGGTACGATTGTCGCAACCCAGTGCTGGGCACGCCACTATTGCGGCGGTAAGTCCCCTCTTTGAGGAGTGGATAGAGAGGCGCCACGGCGTCCTCACCTTCCGCCTGACGCAGGTTCTCACCGGGCATGGGTGCTTCGGTGGGTTCCTGTTCAGGATAAAGCGGGAGGATACGTCCGGGTGTTTCCATTGCGAGGATCGTCTGGAGGACACGGTGGAGCATACGGTGGAGGTGTGCCCTGCCTGGGCGGAGCACCGCCGTGTCCTCGTGGAGGCGATCGGCGGCGGCGACCTCTCACGTCCGGCCCTGGTGCGAGCCATGGTACGGAGCGAGAGGGAATGGGAAGCCGTCACCTCCTTCTGCGAAACAGTAATGCTCGCGAAGGAGGAGGCGGGGCGCGTGAGGGAGTGGCAGTCTCTGCGCCCTCACGCCCCTAGCCGCCGCAGGAGGAGACGCCCCGGGCGTCGGGAGTCGATTGCGGACTCCCGGCCACCGTAGGCGCGAGCTTGCGGGTGGCGAGCAATGGGTAGCTCACCGCCCGGTAAGGACCAGGCTCGGGTCGACGGCGCGCAGTGTTCCACGCGCGCCTAAAGAGATGTCAGCAGCAGTGTAGGGGTCTACTAGGACCGATGCCTGCCGGGGTCGCGTGATTGTTCGAAAGAGATACCGTGACCCTGG
Organism: Aporophyla lueneburgensis; assembly: GCA_932294355.1. Lineage (NCBI taxonomy): Eukaryota > Metazoa > Arthropoda > Insecta > Lepidoptera > Noctuidae > Aporophyla > Aporophyla lueneburgensis. The sequence goes on along the minus strand of OW028737.1, from coordinate 34,662,050 downwards.
CACATGGGCAACTGATGGAACACGGGTGGGTTTTAGTCAGTAAAAGTCTGACACGCCCTCCCGCTCCGCCCAGAGCGGGAGAAGTCATTTGATGATTTCCCATCCTGAAAAAAAAAAAAAAAAAAATGCGCCTGCTTGGGTTTGAACTCACGACCTACTATTCGTAAGTCACGGCCGATACCACTGGGCCACCATACTAGGTGCTCCTACTTAATAATACAGAATAAAGAGAAATGCTCTACCTCGTATTGTTTTTTCCGAGATTTTTTTTGCCGTACCTAAGGTAAACTGAATTAGGACTATCTGCAAAAAGCCATCATATAGGTATATACATTATGCGGATGAATTATTTTTATTTCAGCCTAAGTGCGTAAGTCGAAGTAAAAATATATAATAAACATATCCTGTACCGACCTACTCTTAATTAATACAAAAAATATTGATTGATATAAAAGTGTGTATTAAAGATAAGGTACTTAAGTAGCCCATCGTCCATTACTGTTGACTGATAGCAGGTGGGCCAAAAAATGCAGATTTAGGTACCCATATCAAATAGTCCAAGTTCGATTACTATCAGCCAATCCGCAGCTACACTCAGCTGCTAAGGCAACAGCGTGCGCGCACGGCCTCGTTCCGAGCGCCACTTTCTACACCCGACGAGTTTTTACGTGATCCGGCGCATGTGTTGCGACATCAACTGATTATCTCTGTATTGGTTATCTACTGACCCTTTTTGATAACAGGTTACATATTGATGGGCCAGCTCAATAAAGGCGAACCATTAAAAATGAGAAAAAGCTATAAAAATATAAAGACTTCTCGATGGTAGTTTCGTTATGTTCTCGCTGTTATTGATGTGGTTTTTACACGCTTTATACTAGCTATGTTTGTTTGTAACCGACTCCTTATAGCGCGATTTTGACCCACTTTAAACAACTAGATTTCATTTAAACTCTGTAAACTTATCGAGGAGCGATGACAGTACTATCTTCTAATATATAAAATTCTCGTGTCGCAGTGTTTGTTACCAAACTGCTCCGAAACGACTGGACCGATTTTTATTAAACTTTGTGTGCATATCGGATAGGTCTGAGAATCGGCCAACATCTATTTTTCATACCCCTAAATGATAAGAGTGACCCGCCCCTAAATATATTTTTTAATTTTTTGACAATTTTTTCTATTTTTATTATGATTTGGCATTGCAAAATACATACAACTCTAAATTTTCACTCTTTTTCACCCGGAAAAACAACGTTTGTTGGGTCAGCTAGTAATTTCATAAGTTTGTTCCATTATCCTTGCCAGGGTTACCAGGACAGCAAAAACTGTCTTCAAGAACTACGCTGACATACGTCACAAACTACGCTGACATTCGTCTCAAAATTCGAAACACCCTAAAAAATAGAAAATAAATAATAGCTTAATAAAACTAAAAAACACGCTTCCGTGGGGTGCCTGATAACAATAAAAAATACCCCACGCTTTTTTTCCATTATTTTCTACTGTTTAGTTTGGTTTTCTATGGAAGCGTGTTTTTTTTAGTTTTTTTAGCCTTAAAACTCAACTCAACTTTGTATGTGTGTGTGTGTGTGTGTTAAACATCTGCTAAACTGCTGTAACATGTCATAAAAAGCATAAACGGTATAAAAAACGCGAACAATCTGCAATTTATACACATAATCATGTTGATCTTCTGATCACGTGTCCATACGCGTGCACGAGAAAAGATTGTCAAGTTTTTACACATTTTTATTAATTAATTATAATTTAAATATTATCTAAATCAAGTTGTCACGTTGACTGGCACATGTAAAGCAAGTTAAACTAGTCTAGTTGTTCTGATATTCGGAATAGTGGCGAAAAAATACTTAAAAGGCCTATTAATTAGGTATTGGTGGATTAAATTACGAACAAAATATATTATAAATCTTGCTAAGTATTTAAGCAAATGGCATATTAACTAATTTATAAAGAGACAATATTGGTTTTTATTTTTTGTATGTTTGTTTGTGACGCTTTCACGCGGAAATGGCTAAACGGATTTGGATGAAATTGGGCACATGTGTAGACACAATTTTTCCAGGAAATCTGGACATGTGCGGGTGCAAGCGCGGAGCGCAGTTACTCAAGACATGTAAAAATCCCTTTTAATTGACTACCTTTTATTTAACCCGGAAATATGTATTTTTAAATGTCAGAGATCTTTCCCCGAAAGAAACATGGCGACATGTACTCGTAGTTACTTACGTACTCTTACATAAGTAATTTCCTCACGTGTTTATTAAAATTGATAGTTGCTAATTATTATTCGACATTACGTTTCCTCTTGATTGAATGCAAACCGGTTATTTTATTTAAAGTGTAATCACAAAAAAACCTATCAGGAACAAAATGTTTTATTTATTCTTTAAAAGTTAATACTAGAAGAACTTAATAATGTAGTTTTAAACTGCATCTGGTTGTATAACATGATTTCCGTGATGAACGATTATGGTTTAGTTACAGAGAAGTCAATTATGATTTACATAAAACAATTTAATTAAAAAACTTAGCTCTTGAAAGTCGTTAGATCATTGCAATAAACTAGTAATTTTTCATCACTCCGTGAATATAGTTAGCTAGATATTCGTTCAAAAACAAAAAAAATGAAGTACCAACGAGATATTGTAGGTAGATATGTGAAATGGTATAGTAACGATAGATAGTAACGACCTCCTGCTTAATTAGCAGCCTATAACGTTCCCACTGCTGGGACTCAGGCCTCCTCTCGGTGAGAGGGAGCGGGCCATAATCCACCACGCGGGCTTAGTGCGGGTTGGTGGATGTCACATGTCTTCGAATTTTTTGGTTCTAAGACATGCCGGTTTCCTTACGATGTTTTCATTCACCGTTTTTGAGAGCAGTGGTGATGAAATAACAGAAATATTTACACAAAGTAAAGCGCCTGCTTGGGTTCGAACTCACGACCTACTACTCGTGAGTCGTGGTCGTTACCACTGGGTCACCACTGCTCTCACTCCTCCTGCTTGAACTACTTTTAATCCCTCTGCTAAACATGGCAACTACAACCTGGTTTCCCAAACTTAATATGTCCCTATCCATTTAGTAGACATTAATAAAACCATCACAAATTACTTCGTTTTTCAGGGAAATGTTTTAGTTTACCTTAAATGCTCGACTATCATCCTCCATGTCTCCATGTGGAATGGTACGTACACCGTACTTTGGTACTCTGAGAAAATTCTAAGAATAACAGGTTTTGCGATTATAATATTATGAGACAGGCTATCATTACATTATTAAATTATGCTCCATTGTATTTGTTATTGCTAGTTAACATGGTATTGGCAGTTGTTATGATTAAACAATACATTCGAGTAATCGTGTGTAGATCTTCTAGTGAATATGAAATCGGTTCATCAAAAGCTAAATTTAAAAATTTAAATAACCTCCGACTAAAACAAAAACCTTTAAATTTAATAAACCTTTAAGTTTAATAAGAAGTTAAAGGTAATATTACGAAACGGCGAAACGGCTGAACCGATTTTGATAAAACATGTCTAAGAACTACCTACTACTAGAAAGCCTACTTATAATAAAAAAATTGCACCCAAATCGGATCACACAGACACACAGTCAGACACACATAGCGGTCAAACGTATATCCCAACACGTCTGATTGTATTAAAAACTCATCTTGAGTTTGTTTCTTTCAATCTTTTGGAATACTTCTCGTTACACTGTGAATTGTAAAGTTTGCGAAACTGGGAAATGCCTGCCTGAAGGCATAGTTAAATTATGATTGCCTCCTTGAGAAAAAAGTCTTTTTCATTATTCGTCCAGAAAATCCAATGGGGATTTGAAGTTGTCATGTTTTCAGGCGGTCAGAGTTATAAATTAGTAAAATATCAATGAATGAACTAGTACTTCAGAATATTATATACCACTAATCCTGCTATCCCTGTAATATTATAAGTGTGAAAGTTTGTATATTTGTTACTTTATCACACAAAAACGGATTTGGATGAAATTTTGCACGCAGACAGTTTATAACACCTAGGATACTTTTATACCGGTAAAACATCACCGTAAGATGATTTCCAACAACCTCTCAGGCGAATATGCTGTCAGAAGCTAGTTTTTAATCATTTTATTGTAACAAATGCAGCAACTATATTCATATAGAAATATAATAGAAACATTACAATTCACAACAACATACATGAATCGCCTCACATGTCAATAACCCTATGTCTACGTTGTCATAGGATTCCAAACTGCGCAATAGCTTGCGCAAACGTTATGTCACGCAAGGAATGCGCCTATTTGCGCACTAACATAACCACCGCTTTATTTACTTAGGCTACGCTTTCCAAGACAAATGGTTGCCGCTACATCACAGGAGTAGTGACGACATGGAAGTTATGTCACCGGGGTTTGACTTTACGTTGTCAAAAAACGATGTCTATAAAATCTCACCAACATGTCTTATAAATAACGTTCCCGGGACGTCATTCGATGGGAACGGACGCTATGTGACGGCTATCGTAGTCTTAAGAAAATCTAGCTTAAGTACGAATTAACTTCATGCTCAATTCTCCAAGAATCTATAACTGCGCAACTTTACGCCAAAAGTTATGTCACCCAAAAATGTGTCTATGTGCGCAGCGAGCATGACTAGAACGTGACCCGCTTCGCTTCGAAGTTTTTACCTGTTCAATTATCTGAAGATGTAACTATATGTTATGACACTAAATTTAAGCATTTATTTCGGCAGTTATATTACTTATATCACTAGGACTTACCCGACCATATCACCTCATTATAAATAAGCCCGGCTTTGCCCAATGTATGCAGTTTAATCCTCAAAGGATGGTAGCCACTCGTTTGTGCTGACGATAAAATAATATCAAATGAGAGGAATTGACGCAGAGTATTAGGGAATTTCACAAAACCCAAAACTGTTTGTATTCATAAGCTCCTTACCCGCCCTTCGTCGTCAAAGGATCTGTAACTACGCAAAAAGTTGTATAATTAATTCCAGCATTATGAGAATTTGTGTAAAACATTACTTTACTAGAACACAACCTATTCGCACTCACCCAGAGAAATCGGTGTGTTTACTATCATGTTCGTAACAGATTCAGCTATAGCTGTACTTGTGCAGGTAAACAAATCTAGATTTTCTTGTAGATACAAGTGTTATAAATTTTTGTTCCTGTACTCGTCGTATCTGTATATCTACGTCATCATAAGCAGCCTATTTCCACTGCTGTGACAGGGTTCCTCTCTTGGAGAGTGAGTGTGCTGTAATCTGACGCGGGCCTAGTGCGGTTTGGTAAATGTCACATGTCTTCGAATTTTTGGTTCTAGGACATACCGATTTCCTCACATCAAACAAATAATTCCTTCATTAGAATGCATTCACTTGAAAAACAAGTCTACGTATTTAAAATTTTAATTCTCAAACAGTTTCTCCTGTATCATGAATGTGTTAGCCAAACCAAATCTCACACAAATATCATCATCATAACAGTCAAAAGAAATTCATTTCGAAAAGGCTGAATTCTGCATCCACAAGTTCCTAAATATTATATGAATGAGGTTGCACCGGGATGAGCGGCGCGTCGCGGCGCGGCGAGGCTCGGACCAGTGTTTACATTTATACTCAGTCTACAAAAAATACAAAACTTGGCTACCGTTGGCAGCGCCACTCCAAAAGGTAATTTTGTAGTCTGAGCTTTTTTTACTCTCGGAATTTTGCTGTAAGCTTCCTAGTACGTAGGAGAGAAACTAACTGCTATTTTATTTTCAGTAATCTTTTCGTAACGTGTTAAGATAGATTAGTAAACCTTTCCAAAAATATGAAAGTCGTGGCTTAGTAAACCGCAAAAGTAAAAATAAAAGTGAAGATAAAGAATAAGTTTGTGAATATAGTCAAAAATATCACGTTGAAAGTTATTTTAAATAGTCTAGACAGATTGATGTTTTTCTCACATTTAATTTCAGCAGATCTTTTGGAGACGAAAGTACAATTATAATATCTCCTTACTTGATTACACTCGTAATCAAATAACTGAGGATAAACTCAAGTATTGCTGAATGCTTACACAGAAACTATCCCTTTAAAACCGCTCTAACCGTATGACCGGCCCGTACGTACTCCTTCATTCAAAAGAATCATGTACATAGGTACATCAAAGTACTCAATAATGCGGCGCACAGTGCAAGTTAATTATTCGTAGACACATAGTTGGTCCGTCACGACGCCGCTAACGAATGTTAATGAGCGTCGTGGTGTCACGAGCAGGCATGACGGATCGACCACTATCTCGTAGAAATAGGGAAAATACGGGAAAAAGTGCTGTTGGTCCGAGAAGTCAAAGAGACTAAGATCAACGAAGGTATTTAAAATCTGGTCTCCAATTTCAAAAAAAGCATAGTTATCTTGAAAAAAGTGTTACAAATTTACTTAAACAATATGGCTCGATCTGAGACGATCAACCAATATTTGTTCATAAATTCAAGTAGACGAAAGCAACCTGACGCTCTTCTTTGTTTTGGCCGAAAACCGGCTGGAGGTAAACATGAATTAAGGAATTTATAAGCGAAACTAAAGACTCGCCGGGGGATCGGCACGAATAGGGTTAAATCACCATATCCTTCCTCTAAAAGTAAGTGGCGGGCTGGCGGCAAATATTTGCGTTTTAATTGGGACAAACGCGGTCGGAAACTAAGAATAAGATATAGGTATGTCGCGAAACAACTCACAGCTCGTAATACGGTACAGTGCATGCTCTAGCCAGATGTATGGAGAAATGCAAGCTCTAATTAATATTGAATGTAATTGGGGCATGGAAGGCCAGCAGAATGTTAATGAAGATCGTGTGTCGTCGTTTCATGAGCATCGTAGTACTCGTGAACTATGTGGACCGCTGGACAAGGATGTATAAACATGAGATGTAGGAACGGTTCATCTTATGCTGTATTAGTAACTATTCAGTAATCTACTAGGTGCTTTGCTGTCTTCTGACATAGGCGTTCCCTATTTAAACGGTATGACGAGTGCAGGTCTGTGTAGCGTGTAAAATTAGTGTTTTGTAGTGCTCTAGTTTTGTGTCCCTGAACAAATTTTTTACTTTTTACTGTTTGTCTTCTGTCTCTTATATTCATATGCTAATGTCATGTATACCTTTTATTTGCATGGTTACTGAAGTGCCAATTTGAAATTTTTATTTCAATTGAATTGTAAGTGACTGTGCTTATTATAAACAAATAAATAGCAAAACCGCGTAGGAAATACAAAATACAGTCAATACATTTTTTTATTTGATCTAACAACTAAAAGTAAATTCTAAGTATATAGAATCATTCCTGTTTCCCATCTCCTTTTCATTTTCCCAACCATAACTTTATGATGTTCAATCGTATAATCTTCTAAAGTCGGTCAGGCTTATCAACCTGATTCCCTTAATACAGCCGTATGCTTATCCACCATATTAACCTTTTAACTCACTTAGACACATCAATTACAAGTAATTAAGCGTGTATGAATCATACGCACCCGTTCTCTGATATACGAGGCTGTCTAAATATATAACAATAGTAGGTATTGTAATTGTATTATTATGAAACAATATGTGACCTACTGAGTACTAGGTGTTTCGGTACAAATTGTGAAATTATGCTCAAAAAATTTGGTTCACTTACATTTTAGAGGAATAAAATCCAAGGTGTTGATTTCAATAATAATAGTTATGTCTCCTCTATGCTTATGCCTATAGAAATAGCTATGTAGAAGACAAGTATGTTCCTTAAGTTGTTTTAATAAATTAAAGAAAAATACTTTAAAACCTGCTGCACTTTGGGAAGTTGTAAATTCAGCTGAGTACAGAGTGCACTAGCTGTAATTCTTTGGCCAATTTTAAGAAACTGCGCGATCACATGCTTGTGATAAATTATCTGTTTTATCTAAGAACATTACAAAGTAACAGAAGAGCAGTTTTCTAACCAAACACACAGACCAACAAAGATGAGTAATCTCATTGTTGCACTTAGCAATATCTCATGAGTAAACTGTATGTATTGACTCTGTGGTGGTGCATTGAACACACATTTACACTCACGGTTGGTATAGGAATTAATGCACTTCCCAGTTCAAATAGGAGTTTATCAGTTCAGTTGACTCACTGACTCCCAGGTATGTGAGTCCACAGTTAATTGTAACTGCTTACTTTAACTTGTTGCGATCACTTGAACAATTTTTGACATTGCGCAAAATGACAGTTTCCGACAAGCATTCAAAAGTAGCCAAACCAGAAATCTAATAATAGTAAATTAGGCTCACTGGTAAAACGACTATATTCATAGAAAAAAAATCGCAATAAATTCAGTAATGCTAATAATATGCTAACCTTGGCTTATCGTAAACTAGATTTTAGTTTTGCCTCGCCTTTTAAGGTAGGCTGATAAAATAACTGAAATGATTGAAGTCGTTTAATTCGGCACGGAAATAAAACTGTAGAGGTAGTGAATGTTTTATAGTTTTAATAAATCAAATAACTTGAAAGCCTCACAGCAATACGCTGTTATCTTTAGGAAGATGTTACAGCATGTTGTGTTGTGCATATATTTGAAGGAAAACGTCTACCTTTTGGAGTAATAATGATCTACAAAGATATTGATGTACACCTCTAAAGAATTTACAGTTGCTGTCATAACAGTATTATTAGAATAACGATAATCATCATTAGATGATGAAGCCTAGATGACTTACCTAGTAACTAAACAGCACGCGTAGCATGACCACCATAGAAACGAGTTTTGTCATAGGAAGAATAGACAAAATGGCACGGCGATGTTAAAACTGAAGAGACGAAATATTTGTATTCTTCAGTCGACAAAATTCTACGATGTCGAGCATGTGCGACAATTTTTTTTCTACTTTTGAGTTGGAGTTTCAGTTGGCGGTACATTTTTTTACAGGATTATATTAAATTATAATCATCAATACAATACTCTAAGATCGTTTAATCCCACTGTCTGACTATTCAATGAAAAAGTCCTTAGCGGATCCACCTTAATTACATTTGTACCACTCTCTTGCTATGGAAAGAATAGCTGTCTTTGTCTTCATAGTAACCCGAGTCCACGGGTCGCCCCGTGCTCGGGCCGAAGAGATGTCGAATTGAATAGAAAGAACTTTGTCTATTCTTAGTAGAATAGAGATAGAATTGGTCATGCTAAGACTGTAGATCAACACAACACACCTGACGCAACATAACGTTGTCCCAAGTTTTGGGTCATCTCACAACATTCCCACAGATCGCTCGACATTTATCTATCAGTGGCGAAAGCACCATATAACACGATTCCTACCGGCTTGCCTTCGGGGATTCGCATTGGTAACTCTATCACTATTAAAAATACAATAGTATGTAAATAGTGGCTACTATTGTCAATAAATATAGTTACACTACGGGTATTTAATTCACCATAACATTCAAACAACAAAAAAAGGTTATTTATAGCTTTGTATTACAACAAAAGAGAAATGTTCTAAATTAACCCGGCGCCGAAACGTCATAATCGGGAACTAAAAATTCATACAACAGCGATCCCGTAATGATGTCACTTTAGGTCACGTGGCACCGCTTGATATGTACGAGAGCAAGCCGCTGTACAACGGGTTATGACAGAGACAGGTATAGAAAAATGCGTCAGCGAGAACGAGATAGAGGAATATTGCTTATTTTATTCGGTTTTCAGCTGTTCAATTTAATTGTATTTAATTCATTACATTCCTATATTAATTTTAGAATGATTGTAAGTATTCTTTATTGATGAGTCAGTAAGTTAGAGCCGACTTCGCATCGGCTTCTCTTTTTGAAAAAATTACACCTCGCCACTGTTATCTATTGTATCATATCAATATATTATTATAACAACATTATGGCTATGTATTACAATCGGCATTGAGAAGGCCAACCACAGATTTAATGTGGGCAAACCAATCATACTAAACATGTTGGTAATAATACTGTTATTTGGACAGATTAGATGAAAAACTTATTGAGTACTATGTTTTGAGTTTTGTTATTTGTGAGAATTAATGAGCTAAAGTTTTTTTTTTTATTTTAAATATTCCGTTCATGAAGCTATTATAATTTCGCAGTCTCATCTTGGCAACAATCAAATGTTAAAACTTGTCAAAAATGTAAGGAAACTCGAGCTAGTTTTGACAGATTGACACCGAAATTAGACCGTGAACGTTGTCAAAATTTAGGAAAATTGCCCCTCTGTAGTCAAATATGACATCTCATTGAAAGCATAATATCGTTTTAGACTTGAATGTCACAATATCGCCTTTCAGTCTAAATTGCTTTATGATTCGTTAGTGCAGTAGATTTAGTGCATTCGTGAAAAACAAACAATTAACCATGTCGTGAAGGTTCGTATTATTCTAGATGCTGCATATTTTATTCAAACATAAAGTTCAAATTATATATTTAACACTTTTAAAACAAACAAACAATTTGACGTTACCCTAAAATACGAAATTTGAACAGAACAACAGCACAAGCATTAGGCCCGGACGAACAAAATCGCGTGCAGCCCGCCTGTGCCGCTTGCATTGCAAATAACATTGGTCGGTAAAGCAGGACAAGCGTTTTGAAACAGGATATGTATAACGAACCTTAATTGTTTTACAAAATGCCGCCGTGTCCGTGGTAGGTACTTGCTCAATTGAGTACTTAAGGCAGGTTTTTTGTCGAATTTATTAACTTTAATTGAAGGAAATTTATCGAAATAATGTTAAATAAACGTTTATTGATTGCAGTTGAAGGATGCCTTCTTCGTTTTAGGGTCAATGCTACAAGTGGGAATCAAACTACATCACACTCACAATCGCATTTATTTTAGCAGGTCCACAATAGAATTAAAAATTTAATTACAAAATTAAGAATTATTTCTATAAATTTGTTAATCGTTGATATGAAGAAAAATATAATTGTCACTGTATTTGATCTCAACGCAAACGTCTTACCACATAAAACGTATACAGGATGACGTAATCTTTACATTTTGATGCTGCCTGCACACACATGATATAATCGCATTTCCACTTACTATATTACAACACTACCACCGAGAGACGACACATCGTCATTTGTCAATGCTCCCATACTTTTGACCGCGGTTACATTTATCTTGTTACTATAACTATCTTCTCTAACTATATTAGTGCTCCTGCCCAAATTATTTTCTAGAACTCGATCGCAGCGCCACCTATAGGGTTACAAAGTCACACCAAAAAAATCATCAAACTCAGTCCAGCCGTTTAGGAGTTCAGTGGCATACATACTTATTAGAAATTAATGTTGCTTGCCTTGGCTTTGCAAGTCCATTTAAGCAGCCAACAACCTCATAGGATGACCTGCAAGATGTCATTCCAAAAAAAAAGCTTGCTTTGGCTGTCTATGCGATCGCGATGTTCATCTTAACTACGCAACCGATTTTTATGTACACAGTTACAGCATGTATAGAATTTATAATTGTGAAAATGACTATAATAAAAATAAAATAAAAATGTTTTGTGAAGTCGTAAAAAGCGTGCGAATCAGAGGTCATGGTCACAGTCTAAGATTAGAGCAAGCGACTTCGACAAGTGTAATAAAAGAAAAACTGCCTAATTTAATTAGATATCTGGTGTCGTTTTATAAATTTTAAAAACGAATTAGTATTCTTTCCGTCGCTCGAGCAGTATCATTGCCACTTCAATATAGGTTAATTCCTTAATTATGCATTCAAATTGCTCTTGGAATACCTAAAATATTATCTTGTATTTAAATAAATAAGAATCTCGACTCCTTACTAGTAGACTGGCCGGATTGGAAATGTCAATGACGCGATGACGGTAGGTTTTATATTCATTTCTTTTGGACCTGTTTGTATTTTGGACGAATTATGGAGTAAACTTTTTCCTCGACGTGAATAACTTAGATACTTAAAAAACTTGATGTAAAACTCTGTCTGCCAATTAAATTATAGAAAGACTAGCTTAGAATAAATACGAATTTCGGCAAGTTACTCAGTCATATTAAAGGAAAAATTAAATAAAAATGAACAAACACCTGCAATCTGCAAACTGTGATGAATATTCAAATTCCCTGTGTAGATTGTGATTGCAGTGCAAATTGCAGGAGATTTTAATTGGAAACAATCTCGACAAACACTTCGCGGGACTCCAACAAATTGCTCTTTATAGATTTTGTAATTTTATCAAACGCCCGCACTGTAGAGGACTCTACATTTTTGTACAGCGGATACAATGAAACGTGAAAATGAATAATTATATTTATTGTAGACGAGTAGTTTTACCTTTGGCGTCGCTTTACACAAGAACCGTGCCTTTTGCGGGATAAAAGTCTATTATATCATTAATAGACTTTTATCCCGCAAAAGGCACGGTTTTTCTCACGGCTTTTCCCTCTGACTCTATGGGAATCAAACTATATCTAAAACATGTTGATCAACTAACAGGAAAGAAAGAAAAACCAGTAAAACGTGAAACAGAATATTATCTCATAAAAAAAAAATACTAACGAGGCAGAGGAAAGAAATATATCGTATGGCTTTTACTTAAAACATTACGCAAGTAGGTGCATAAATTACCTGTCAATTAACATAAAACTAATCTTCCTAATTAATTATCTTGTATCAAAACACAGCTTTGAGAAGTGTGTATGATCCCCTAATAGTTGTCATTTAAGAATGACGTCATCAAAAGACCAACGCTCGGCTGTAATTAACACAATCTGCTAATTGATCAGTTCCACAATTAACGAGATTCACGTCGTAATTACAAACTCATTTCAAGGAATCAATCGTCATATTACATTGTATTAATGACTAGCTTCTGCTCGCGACTTCGTCCGCGTGAATATTTTTATTCCCACCCCGTCGTTTAGCGCTCTTTCTGATCGTTTCTCCTAAGGGTTGCAACATGATGTTAAAAGGCCTATAACTTTCCTAAACAATTGGGCTATTAATTTTGACTGGTAGTGGATTTGTGCGTACATAAAAACAAACTCTTCAGTTTAATTATAAGTATAGATTATATAAGTTAATACTAAATGTAATAATGTTATAAGGTTCTTATTTCTTAAATATTTAGTCACTTATTTCAATTATAATACGTAAATCTATATACATATATATATAATTCAAAGTCCTGAGTGACGGACTGACTGTCCTAGAGACATGAAATTTGGAGGGTGTGTTCTTTGTGAGGAGTAGATACCTACTAAGAAAGGGTTTTTTGAAAATCCATGCCTAAGAGGATGAATTGGGGGTTGAAATGGTGAATTTTTCGACATCAACGCGATTGAAGCCGCGCTCAGAAGCTAGTAAATAATAAATAAACAACATTTATTTCAGATTTTTTTCCATACGTGTTAGTAACAATGAAGACTTAAAACCTAGTGTTAGTAACATTTATTCTAAGTTGTGTGAGGCACGGCAATCTTGGGGAATGTCTACTTGACTGCGTGCAGTCGTATCCACCGTCCCAAGGTCGGAGAGTCCCACCTATCAACCCATTATGCATGAAGTTTTTAGGGACTACCTCGGAAACTGCTACAAGGAACTCCCTTCTTCGTTTAGTCACAAGCGCTACTACTGACAATGAAGCCAGGCTTTTTCTATCATGATTTTTGTATAAGCTGGCTGAAGTTTAGATCTGTGTCCGATTGATGGCAATAGGCAAGCCCCTTTTACATGGAACTTAAACATACTGGTGAAATATGGGTGTACATAGCTACACCTCTCCCTACAACAACACCCTTCTGTGCTTCGGAAAGCACGTTGTGCTTTAGGTGTCGGCTGTCATTTGTGGTCTTTGACAGTTATTATGGGTCGTCAGAAACCCGAAAGTCTGACAACCAGTCTTGAGAGACCAATGGGTATCGTATTACCCAGTTAGAGTTGTGGAGGTCTAATAGGTAGTCGCTTAGAAATCAAAACGCACTATTTTAAAAGTAAACATCATCTATTTGTGCATAAATGTTTTGATTTAATTTCTTTGATTTTGAACAGAATTTTTATCACGAAATCTTTTGCCGTTGAATTACAGAAAATTCCAAAAATATTTTGTTACTTATTAAAACGTGTATTTTAAATGTTATTTTCTTTTGTTTTCAGGTAAGTGAGAAGTCATTTTAATAACGTTATTGACACTGAGCGCGGTAAGGTAACTTAAGTTTAATTTTAGGTGACCCAACTCAGAACACTGCAGGTATAATAATTATAAGTTAAAATTAAATGTCGATGAACTAAGGTCCTTTATAACGAGACACCTCTTCACCCGTGAAAATAATTGGGTTTGAAGATAAATTCAACTTGTAATGAAAACAACAAATTAATCTATGATATGAAAATCTTCTGCTCTTTGTATATAATTATTTATCTAGTTGTTGTAAAGGACCATCAGAATTTCTATTGATTTATCTGAGCGCATTCCGCTATTATAGAACAACAATAACTTCCCAATACATCGCAATAAGAAGCTGATTACCAAACAATAAGACAAAACACTTGACAAGTGCATACGAATAACAAAATAATATCAAGGCGAACTATACGTATCAGACCGGATTGGTATGCATGAATGGACCAAGCCTACACAACCATACTACTGAACCCACGACACGCTAAAACCAACCCTAATGTTAAAGTCTTAAAGTTAATTTTCTAATGCTTAGCCCATAAATCTAAGTTACAGTATACAGCGTGTAAAATTAAACTTTATTTTTAAAATCATAAGGTTTTTAATCCTTTAATGACGATATAGAATCTATGTTCTAAGCTATTTCGTGGTCATTGTACCTTAATAAGGCGCGGTTCTGCAGGCTTACGGCCTTATTCGGTGCGCATGCGCCGCGATATGTTAGCAATGCGTTATTCTTGGATTATAAAATCATGTCATTGGCACACATTGCTTGGAGCAAGGCTCTTGTTTCGTTTTGCAAGATTTCTGTATGTGGGTCTACTGTAGGTGGATTATCTTGAAATATTATTGAACTGATTTGGAGTTAAAAGATCTGAAGGTTTTTATGCTGTTTTTGTAATACATACGCAGTAAGAAAAATGCCGATCAATGTAGGTACGTAATTTCTTATTTTCCTCCGCCTCTATACTCGTCCATATACATGCTTTATTTAAGCTCTTTCGTAATCTTCGGGACTGCTCGAGATAATATAATATAAATGTTTATTTACCAAAAAACACAGATTAACAATCAGTGGGTAGAGAAATATACAATTAAATTGTTGTAAAATCTGTACAAAAAATTAAAACCCTGCCTCTCAAACTAGGTTATTACCTGTATTTTGAGAAACAGTGTACAGTCACCATTTTCTTATACACTATTTCGGTTACAACAACATTTTGAACGGTGTCGTTCTACCGCTGCAATAATTTATGTAATTATGTTATATTCAAAGGAACTACTGATTCCTTTGAATCTCGAGCAGTCCCGAAGATTACTGATTCTAACCCGATACGAATGGCAATCTTCATTATTGCTGAATGGCATGGGATATATTTATGAGTAAAAAAAAAGAAATTTCACGCGGATGAAAGTCGCAGGCAGAGGCCAGTTGACCATAAAGTTTTAAAACAAATAGTAATACTAACGAGTACATTAACCCCTAACAGAGTTCTTAGCAACTTAAACACGGTGTATAAGAATAAAGATCAGTGTAATTACCGCTTGACTAGATTAGCTAATTTATTTATCGCTTCATTGGTCTCTTCGTGAGACGGCACTGGAACCTTGGTCTGGGTTCAACGATCACTTAATCACAAGTATTAATTTAGCTTATTTTTGGGGTTAATTGCAGAAAAAACTTGTTAACGACCTAAATCGTTTAGATTTTCTTAGGAGTAGGTAAAATATAGGGTTCTTATGTTCTTACTCCTATTGAGTAGGCAGAAATGCAAATATAAAGTTATACTTCGCCTATGCTACGAATTACGAACCACATACCTACACTCTCTTTGTCCCTTTGCTCCGTCCATGTTCATGCATCTGGGCATATGCTGGCGTGATGCTATTTGAAAACAAATAATATCAATCGAAACAGTTGCAAATTTAATTTCTCAGTTCCTCCAACAATGTCATTGGCATGACTTCCCCCGGGCCCCGGCAGCGACACCCGCAGTGTGCACCGCCGCGTGGGCGTGGGAGAGCCGCTTGTAACGCGGCACACTGATCCGAGATTATCGCCGCAGGTGAACAGAACACGTTTCATATTCCTCATGATATAAATTTATGGCGTAATGTGGAGTAATAGTCATTATAGGATAGATTACGGCTAATCAACAGGTTCAAGAAGAAAAAGATAGCTGTATCTCGTTTAGGAGTTAAGTATCATAATCACGTTTGTATTTCACAAAGATGTACAGTAGTTACGCTCATATTTGCCAGAAATATCTAAGAAACAACTTGAGCCGGTTGTAATAAACCGGTTACTGAGGTTCCCAAATGAGAAGCAAAAACTCTTTTCTCAACCGGAAGATCGAATTCAGGATATGCTCAGCAGTCACTCTTGCAACCACTAGACCAACGGTGCAGTCAGTAACCAGACTGCTTGGTAGCCAAGGTATTAATTAAATTAACTGCAGCCCTTTTATCATTTATTTTTTTACTTATCTGTATGAAAGCGCATACTATTGTACATTGCCCTTTTTTACATAGTAACTTTTGAAAGATTGTTGGCAAACTAACGCCTTTTTAGCAAAAAAAAAATCATAGTTTTTCAATAAACTGGCATTACAATCTCGTTTCATACAAAAACGTACTTTTAGCACCAGGCCACAGTGTGAGTTTCCTCGTAAGTTATGAACAATTGAATGTTGTTTCTGTTTATAAATATCTGTCATCTGAATCATCACTGTTTAGTGGAAGTATCTCGGATTCCTATTTGTTTGTCTTTCCTATAGTGATCTAAAATTAGAATAATTAAATTGCGCTTAAAGCTAGCCATACGTGAAGGTGACATAATACTATGTAAATATTTTCGCCAAAACTGTTGATAGCTTGTTGGTGCTATCCTTTTAATATATCTCACGTCTTTAATGAATAATTAAAGATTAAAGCAAAGCAAGCCAACCAATCTTATCTGAGATTACATCGTCACTGAAGATATAGGAGGTGTTGATTGATCATCTTCAATCTGAGTGATATAATAGGTTTAATCTTTATTACTATATACATCGTAATAGGTTTTCGTAATTTATTAGTCAATTTTAGTGTTTTAATTCTTGTTTGTCTTCTGTGATTATGGTCAACGAGGAAAATGCAATATTGGGCAGCATAGTATAGAATTGAATACTTACTTTTTATTATGTTTGCCGTATGAATAACAGATTAATGTAAAAAAATAAGGGTGACACAATGGGGGTCTCATCGTTATAAGTGATCTACAAAAGACAACCTTTGGTATTAAAAGTTAAAATAATTTATATGCTAAATGCATTATTCTAAATGTTGTAGGTACAAAAGATTGGTACAAGATATTTGGGGTTACGCGTACTCAAAGTGGTTCTGTCCTTCCACTGAGTGACCTCACGGAAGAGGGAGCACAGTGTTTATGTGCTGCCTCGCACTCCTACAGAGTTAGGTGTCGGGGAGACTACAATACAGTCTCCCCAGAAATGGGCCCTAACAGGCGTTGCACAGAGGGGGTTTCGGATCGGTCTTTTGAGAGTGAACGGTACTCCTTTCATGTGTAAATAGTGACCACAGGGGTGGTTTTAGTGAGGTAATAATCCCACACTCCCCGGTCTTATCCCCGAAGCCCGAGCGACTTTTGAAGGTTTCCTCTCGAAAATAAAAATAAGCACAAAATATGTGTGAAGGTAGTACAGTGACACATTATCCTACACGGATAGGTTCAACAACTACTTCATCACGAGTGACGTTGATTTTGAATGCACTTTTAAAAGTATCATGTAAGATTTTGCGGTTTTACTTGCAAGCTCGGAAAACCGTAACATTCAGCACAATATAAACTAAACAGTTAAAGAGTCTCTCTATCTTCCTTCACCGAAGTTTAAAATTTCAGTACAGTTCACGGTGTTTTAAAGTTTAGTACGTATTTACTAATAAAAATAATTTATTTTGACCTAATTCCGACCTCAACATATTCACTTCAGGAAATGCTTGAAGAGTGTATAAAACCCACAAATGAATCAACTAACAACATACACGTGGGTTATACAAAGCAATTAGAGCACGTGGAGCCTTTTCTTTAATAAACTACGGTAACACATAAATACCGAACACTATCGTCTACGTAATACTTTTATGTTTCAATAAATTTTCTTGAGTTAACGCGCGTAGGATTTTTACTTTACTGTTTGTTCCTAACGCATTTACATACTAAATTTTTTTTAAACATTGTCAATTGTATTTGTACTTTATACTTGTGTACTTGAGACAGGCTTTTGGATAAGTATATACAGCCGTGAGGATCGATTGATCAGATTAAGCTACGTCTGCCGCGGTTAGTCCGAGGATAGGTGACTTCACATATTAAAACGTGCCACACAGAGCAAGTTAAACCATTGCTCCCGCTTGTCATTTGTGGATGTTTGATAGTCGTCACGGGTCGTTTGGAGCTCGAAAGGTTGATAACCAGTCTTGCCAAGGGGTATCGTGTTACCCAGTTACTAGGTTGTGGAGGTCACATAGGCAGTCGCTCCATGCAAAATACTAGTGCTGCATCCATTTTTTTTTTTTTTTTTTTTTTTTCAGGATGGGAAATCATCAAATGACTTCTCCCGCTCTGGGCGGAGCGGGAGGGCGTGTCAGACTTTTACTGACTAAAACCCACCCGTGTTCCATCAGTTGCCCATGTGCCAGGGTCACGGTATCTCTTTCGAACAATCACGCGACCCCGGCAGGCATCGGTCCTAGTAGACCCCTACACTGCTGCTGACATCTCTTTGAGGCGCGCGTGGAACACTGCGCGCCGTCGACCCGAGCTTGGTCCTTACCGGGCGGCGAGCTACCCATTGCTCGCCACCCGCAAGCTCGCGCCTACGGTGGCCGGGAGTCCGCTATTGAGTGCTGCATCCATACACTGGACACCAACTCCAAGGAAGTTGGGAAATGGCTAGCCAGATGATGACTTGTGCACATGAAAAGTTTCAAGAGTCGCGGTCATAGCAACTCTAATCCATATTCAAAATATTTAGCATTTCGGTGTGAATAGCCAAACAAACTAACTTTCACATCAGTACATTTGTTATTTCGTATAAGGAGATTATTCCTAAAATCTGTTTATCTTCCAAAATTTTCCGAGCGTAATTCAGTAGTTTTCCCATGACGTTTCAAAAAAGAGATCGGACAGAAATACTCCAACAAAGGTGATTAAAACTCATCCAAGAAAAATACAAATATTTTTAGAAACATCTTAAATGATAGACTACCAATAAAAAGGATGTACGTACATACCTACGATATTTCACTCAAAAACCATTAAACCCGCGAGCCGCGAATGGATTGAACATTTTACAGAGTCTTAAAGAAATCTGAAGCGAGCCGCGTTGATGGAATTATTAGTTTCACTCCAGAATAGCAATTTGGGAGGTTCGTGAGTAACATGTAGTGAAAACGAAATTTGTGTACTTAAGAGAGAATTAATAGCAGATCGCAGGTATCGATCGAAGTGGAAATTTCCTGTTCACGCAATAAAGATAATTATATATTTAGAAAATTATAGGAAAAAATAAATACTCGATAGTAGTAACAATCACCCGTTTTCTTTTATTATAAGTTGTTTTCTGTTAAGTCAATATCTATTATGTGTTATTTTATTACAGGTAGAATTATCTATACTTATATGATTACTTCCATTAACTAAGTACTCATTACATTAGTCATTGCTTTGGCACTAATTGTGAATGAAAATCGATATTTCTCCGAACTGGCTGA
This sequence comes from Aporophyla lueneburgensis, assembly GCA_932294355.1. Taxonomy (NCBI): domain Eukaryota; kingdom Metazoa; phylum Arthropoda; class Insecta; order Lepidoptera; family Noctuidae; genus Aporophyla; species Aporophyla lueneburgensis. Next base: position 34,642,045 of record OW028737.1, on the reverse strand, counting down.
AGAGGTCAGTATTTTAGCAATTATGAAGCTTCCAAAGAATAGCTTTTTCCTTGAAAGTGTCGCACTGACTCCTGAGTCATTCAGTACTTTCCATGAAATACGTGTTGGTTCAGATTCAGATATACTATAGGTATTCTGAATGTGAATGAAGAATGTTGATCAGTTGCCAGATACCCGGACGATAGTATTTATTTATCTTATTTTATTGCTTTTCATACAAAAACTGCAATAGCGTAGTTGCTACTTGCTACTGTTGCTACCACGATTTTGTGTACAATTGTAATATAAACGCCTCGTTCGCTATAATTTACTTTGTGAAATCATAGGAAAAGGCGGAGTTTATGTACGTATCAGGTTGCTATGTGAAATTATAGCAAACTGATTGATGGTTGTTGAAGAAAATGACGCACAGGTTATATACAAAAGTAAAATTACATGTCGTGAACTCGTGAAAGTGCATAAACATCGCAAGGAAGACATGACGCTGAAGCACCCCAGATCACCTGGTTATGGGAGTCGCCAGAAGTGCCATAACTTCCAGGCACATTCCTAGCAGAAATACACGGTGTGCATACAAATTCCTGTATAAAAGTGTTGCTTGTGAAGACTGAGCGTCTAGCGACTAGGTACAATCAACGTCACGTCTAAACTACGAAAACCATCCTTCCTGCTACGACGTAATGGCGCTATTCCCATGGACGTGCAGCTGACGGTACCATCCACACGAGGTGTTTGTTTACGTAAGATCTCTCTGTTCCCTTTGTTCCTGAACGATCTCCGTAAACTTCGATTGATTTTCTTGTAAGAATGTTATTATTGTTCGCCTTTGGAATTCCAGTACGTAAAGAGAAAAGATGACCATCACATCATTTAGCACGATTCATACCGTAAAGGCTTAGTATCTGGAGGGAATGATCTCAGACATCTGCCAAATATAAAATAATATAGTGGAGATTTCGCAAATTTAAGTCGCAAGAATTAGTCATTAAAAGTTCTGAAATTATAAAACCTTGATACTGAACAATACTTGTGATCAAGAAGGAATAATTAGTTTGAAGAAATGTTTTTCAGAAAACTTTCTCGACGGGAGAAATTATCTTAAATTCTGTAAAGGGCGCGCAGGATTTGATCTCACGCAATAAGCAAGAGAAATAATTCGAGTGGTTTTTCATAATATTCATTTTATTGGTGCAGCAAAACGACAGAACATAAGACTATGTGGCAAAAATTATGATTGATGAAAAAAAGCCGTGTACCCAACCCAAAGACTGTTTGTTTGACCCGAGTACACACATTAGAGACGATTGGCGGGCCACTCCATTGAATGGTGCGCACGACCATAGAGAAGCGCTAAGTGAACAGGGATGATCAACATTGAGGAACCTTCAAAAGACAGGAAAGGGTTGATAAACAATGAGATGCTGTTAAAGACAAGGATGAGGTGATCAACATTTTGGTTTTCTTGTCGTTCTTCTCCCCTCGATGGTATTTTTTAAATTAGATAGTCAAAAAATGCAGATATATGGGCGCTTGGGGATGTTCACACCCACAATTTGGTGATTAGGCACAATCACTGTGGGTGTGTGGTGTGACGTTCAGTCGACGCACTTTCGGTTGGAAAATTGATGTGTAACCAGAACTTTTTTGCCAGTTGTAAACATGGCGTACGTGGTGAATAATTTAAATAAATAATAATTGTTATCTATAGTAACTGGTTTAAAGACAAACCTCAAAACAGGCACGGGTTATCAGAATGTGATTATCATATTGTATTTAGTTAATTTCAGCTTTTCCTCTAAATTGATTCAATATAATCCATTAATATTTTATTTAAGCCATTTAATGTTATCGTGTGCCATTCAAATGAGTGATAAAAAATATAGGTAGGTTACCTACCTATATTTTTTATCACTTATTTGAATATTTTTAATAGTATTATGTAAACTTTTTGTACACATTCTGAGAATGATTAGCAGATCAGCGTCATAGTATAATCAGAAATTAATATCTTAGTGCGAAGTGTTTACAGTAGTAAACATCATTATTATTTATCAATCTATATGAATTGCGCGGTATCTATCTTATAAGTTCTAATACCAAAATCGTGTTTAGCCAATCAAAGTACACTTACATTAGGTATGATAGACAGGTAATGTTTATTTGCTAAAACCAGAGTAGTAAATTTTGTTATTGTCTACATTAATAGCTAGGTTTACATAAAAAAAGACGACGCAAAGGAAGCATTCCACACTAGGTCGAGCCTGTCTTGCGGAGTCCATAGGTGGTATTACCAAATAATATAGTGCGTATTGGGTTCCCTCTATCTGGCAGAAACTTGATGCTCCGAATTTTATTTGGCATAACACACTTGGCATAATTTTCTTTAAACGAATATTTGTAAGGCATTAAAAATGTTTAGCATAATCGTTGTTTGGCCGACTGTTTATATGTCCGACTTTACGCTGGCATACTTTTAAGATGGCAGAATTTTATTTCGCATAATTAACTTTGGCAGACTTAAAATTTCGCATAATTTCGTTTAGCATAACATTTATTTTGTGCGACGATTATTTGGTATAATTTCACTTGGCATACTATGAAGATGGCAGAATTTCATTTTGAATAATTTTGTTAGGCATATTGTCATTTGTATAATATTGCATTTTGACCTTAAATAAAATTAAAATAGTGTCTCAAAAAGTCAGTATATGTTGTGCTACAAAAGTTATTGACAGAAACGAATCGCTGCAGAACCGACTCCACGTAGTCTTCTCTGCCCTACCCCTAGAGTGTAATTTAAACCCGCGTAGGCGCGGAAGGGCGAGGCGGCCCGCGAGCTGAGGAGCAGGTGATTTTGACGCGCGCCGCCGCAGCTGAGGCTGGCCGGCAAAGCCGGCCAGCAAGCCGAAGCTGCGGTGGTGAGCGTAAAACCATCTGCGACGATGAGCTCGCGTGGGACCGCCGGAGCCTCGCAGCGCCGGAGCCGTGACAGAAACCATGCATGCTGCATGTTGCAGCTCGCCTGCATGCTGTAAGCTTGCTTGCATGCTGCATGCTTGCTTGCATGTTTGCTTGCATGCTTGCTTGCTGCATGCTTGCTTGCATGCTTGCTTGCTGCATGCTTGCTTGCATGCTGCATGCTTGGTTGCTTGCATGCTGTATGCTTGCATGCATGCTGCATGCTTGTTTGGATGCTGCATGCTTCTTCGATATGAAATGTATGCCAAAAGTTGATTCTAAGTTTAAAGTTTCTGAGATATGATAGTTCTGCCTTTTAATAACTATCGATATGAAATTATGCCAAGAGACGATTCTGACTGCGAAATTTCTGCGATATGATGGTTCTACTTTTTAATTATTATGGAATAAAATTTATGCCTAAAGATGATTCTGACTTATAAAATTATGCGTTGTGAATGTATGATAAATGAGTGTATGCCAAACGATTTTCTGCGAAATGAAGTTTATGCCATCCGCTGTTATGCAAAATAATATTATGACGAAAAAAATTCTGCCATAAAGGGTGGACCCGTGCGTATTATATGAATACTGATGGATTGTTACAGTTGAGAAGAATATGCAAAAGTGTTATTATTTTCAAGTGATTAAATAATTGGAAATCTGGAAGCACTAAACTGAAAGTATGACGCGCGGGCTTGTGAAACATAGAAATAGTGGAAGGAGGCCTTTGCCCAGAAGTGGGACAGCGTAGGCGAGTAAAAACATATTGTAATCTGTAGTCTAGATTTCAAACAGTAAAATGAAAACAACAAACTAGGTTAAAGGAATATTTTGATTGCAATGTGTATGTGTTAGAGGTATGAGAAACAGGATTTACACCCTTCACTCAACCTCAGTAGAAAAGCGAGAATCCTACGGCAAGACGGGTGCAGTACCTGGTGGGCAACTGCCCCACGATTGATCTCGGGGCATTGTTTTGACTTGGTTTGTCCATGAGTTGCTGATGCCACACAGTCTTCCGGCTTTGTGGTATACTGATTGAGCAAGAATTCTTGCATGTGTTCTACGGAAGTTTCATGCGTCGTAATCGAGGTACACTTACAAACACGAGTTTGGTTAAGAAGCTTCGAATTCCTGGGTTTGTGTTATGTTTTGATGCTGTTTTATATCATTTTGATATAAAACTGTCGGACATTGAGCTTGGCTTTGGCTTCTTTATACAAAAGGGTTTTCCGGTCTCTGAACAGTTTTTTGAGTGTGACTTTCAAAACCGATCGTTGGGCTCGTTCACTTTGGATCATGGTGGTGATTCCAAGTCCACCCCATACTGTTACACAGTAACACTGAATCGACTCACATAGTACCATATACCTCCTTTTTATATATAAGCTGAAAAATATCCAGTTTTAGTAAGCCTAGATCACATAATCATCAAGATAATGTGACATTTACAAGCAACCATTGTTGATGAGAAATCCCAAATCCCTCACTAGAATGGGAATAGTCTGCCCGGATCTTATGACTGAGCACAGATCTTTCTTGCCTCGTGATTGGCTTATCTTACCTACAGCCTTTGGATAGGCAATAAATTGAATTAGCCTAGAGAAGCTTGTTATACAATGTAGGAAAGAAATGATCGTTCTTGAGAATATCAGTGTTAAACTTTACCCGTATTGAATAGTAGATTACAGGAATCGGGCACAATGAAATGCTGAAACTCTGTGACTACTCTATTATTATTCCTGTTATCTCGTCTTAGACTACGATTTGATCAACAAATTCCTAAGATTACTGAGCTAAGACGATAACCGACAGTTTTTTTTTTGCAATCAATAAGTAGGTATTCCCGGATCTAAGAACAATCAGTCATGTTACGTGATTCTAACAAATTATCTGTTATTCAAGCTGTGACTTTGATTCGATAAATACCTAAGATGTTTTTCAGACGTGCGTGCAAATAGAAAAACGTGAATTTAATGGAGAAGACATTAAATTAACTGTTTATCTGTGAACATTGAATGAAACAAACAAACAAATGACTTTTCACAGAATGCTCTATTGTTACACAAATTCTATCTCCTGAATTACGGTGCGACTCAATTCTGGCAGCACAATTTCTATGATTTTTTCATAGAAACTGTTCTACAAGAGAAGTGTCGTACGGAAGTCTTTCAGAACTACACTCGAGGAGCCTTATAATACTTAGGTATTTTTTTTTTTATTTCGTATGACAAAACAAACAGTAGTATACTAAAGATAAGCAGAAAAAAAACTTAACATACAAATTAACAAATATACTACTCACTACATTTTCCACAGATTACAATTTACAAATTTACGAGCTGATGACAACATTAACTGTAATCGGGGCAAAATCAAGTAAACACTAGATAGGCCTAGGGCAGTAAGTCCGCCTTCATACCTATATTTTGTCTGCGAAAACTTTATAATACATAAATAAAAACACTATAAGTATTCGTAAGACACTTGTAGCTTTTTAACTTATGCCAACATCGAATTCATCTTTTAAGAGGAAAACATTTAAGTTTTTCTGGGTCGTTAGGAATACAAGGTGAATGGTAAAAGAGAAGGCCTCATTAGATATAATTATTTATTTCATACTAGCTTTTGCCAGCGGCTTCGCCCGCGTGGAGGTCGGAAATTATCCCGCGGGAACATACTACCGGGATAAAAAGTAGTCTATGTCCTTTCTCAGGCTCTAAACTATCTGCGTACCAAATTTCATTTAAATCGGTTCAGTAGTTTTAGCAGGAAAGCGAGACAGACAGACAGACAGACAGACCGACAGACAGACAGAGTTACTTTTGCATTTATAATATTAGTATGGAGTATGGATATGGAAGTATGGATAGTGTGGATGAGACATTACTGTTTCCTATAAAGTGCCTCAATAATGTTCGTAATATCTGAAGAGACACGAATTTCATAGTATTACAACTTAACAGTACTGCACCGTATTTAAATTCATCTCGGAAGGCTTTATAAAGTTAAACTGAGTTGAAGAAATTCCAGTCTTAAGACAGAATCAACCAAAATAGTCAATTTGTCAAGACTTCAGCTACAGAACCTTTATCTGATGAATGAAAACTTTGATCAGCACACTGCGAACCTCCATCACAGTACAACGGTATCTCGTGTCTACAGTCTGCGTGCCAAAAACTGCCATCAATAATCCGTGATCCACCAATTCGTTGCGAGCACACTATACTTTCTACGCTCACTATAAAAACACTATGCATAGTAATTGTCGTGGGTCTGCGCAACACTTGCATAACCCGCGGTATCCGCTGCTTCCTGCTATTGTGCGATGATTATATAAAAAGTATAATAACTTCTTAATATAATCTGTTTTATGAGAGAATCATGTTGATTGTAGTTTAATTGGTAAGTTTGAGATGACGGAATTTGGAGCGTGGCGAATGTTTGTTTTAGTGACTAATTTGTGAGCCCGTGCTGTGTTTTGTTACGCTGGGAGGCACATGTGCGTTCTACCGAAGGTTTGTGACCCCTCCTTCTGTGTTACATAAGTTGAGTGAGTGTGTCTGTCTCACAGGTAATTTTTGATATAGGAACGGCGCACTCTATATGCATAACTCCATTTAAACATCCGGGAACTATAAAATGTTGCTACCAGTATAATGTAGAATGCTAGGTGCATCCCTAGGGCGCCGTAGAGACTGAGGGTTTGTTACGCTTTCCTTACATATTGGACCCTTAGGCCTAAAGGGTTACATTTTAGCGTATCCTTCATAGGTTTTAGTTAGTTTTAGGGTAGAGAGAGATTAATATCTCGTGATAAGCGAGTATGACTGGCACATACACTGGCACTTACCAGATGTCTTCATTTATAAAATTTTGTGAAGCACATCAATGTGTACGTATTGAGATATTTAACACTACCAGGTCACCCGCGCCTTCGTCCGCATAAAATTTATAGCTCTGCTCTAGTTACTCTGGAATAATGTAGCATTTCATAAGTGAAAGTATTTTTTAATCGGTGAAGTAGTTTTTGAGTTTAACCAATACAAACAATGAAATGATTCTTCTTTATAATATAAGTGTAGATTAAAGTTCTCATAATCTACTGGACTACGGCGAGTTTCTAGCTTGTACTAATAAACAGTGTCTGTCAACAATGTCAATTAAACATTTCTAACCTCACTACTAAATATTGTACACAGCATATCAATATTGTAAATGTAAAATTCTTGAAAAATAGCGATAAAATTATAGCGCAAGTCATCTTCGGTATTGATTGACTGATAAATGCCTATTAAATAATAATTGTCAGGCAATTATTTTAATAATATTTAATTGTCTGCGATATACCTACCTACCGTTAGTTTGATAAAATGTGATGTTACAGGTGATAGGTATGTATTATCGCCATTCATAAAATTAACGTTAGGTATTAGTTTATCGTTTATAATAATTTAAATACACTTTTAGAAACAATTGAAAAGTTTACTTTGTTATTCATACATTCAAAGGGCAGGGTATATTTTAGTCGATCCAAACTCAACAATAAATACCTGCCTAGGTACGCATCTCAAAGTCTGCCTTCTTCTCAAACTTCGAACCAAAATAACTTCAAAAACTCGCACATTTCTTTTCAAACAATAACAGTTCATGCAAAACGAGGTTTCTTCAGGTCAAAACCATTACAAAGTCAATACTAATGTCCCATTGTATACTGGGAACGTCTTCAAAACTTCGACACACTTAGAACGACAATTAATCAACACTTCTTTATACATCTCTCCTTTTGTATTACATGTTCTTACGGCAGCGGTAAGTGAATTAGCTATGAATAGTACGCAATGAAAACTATGTAGGTGAGTTGCGTTCACGGTAGCAGTAGGTCCCATTGTCGTGTCGAAATATGATATACGGTACTTATATGTCCCATCACTATTGTTCCGATGACTTTTGAGGTGCTAAGGCTGCCGCTGAGATTTTTACCCTAATATATAAGCAAGAAAAAGGTATGTAAATGGCTGTGGATTGCAAGCATGTTTGGACACGACAAGTTCTGACAAAAGGTAGATAAAATTGCAGGAATGTAGAATAACTTAGATAAAATAAAATTTATAAAATAGAGCATGTATTTTACCAGTCGCAGACACCCAGATTACTTTTATACTTGATCGTCGAAAAAAGATACAAAAATAAGCAATTTTAAGTAATTATAAATTACTAAACAACTACAGAACACTATTAAGCAAAAACAATTTCAAATAAACGTTATTTTTTAATAATAAATGTACGTACAGCGATAAAACACAAAATCAATATTAACTTCAATTACAAATTCATGTCATAACTGTTTAGTAGCAGTCATAATGTGCGGTCATAATTCTTTGTAAGTAATCATTTTACCGTAAAGTATCGTGTGGTGCCGGACTTAAAGAATAACACCACCCCATTTCTTCCCGTGGGTGTCGTAAAAGTCGACTAAGGGACTTACTAGAGACTGGGCAGCAACGTTCTCTATGCATTTTACCACCATATTGCGATCGCCAACCCGCCTGCCAAGCGTGGCGATTATGGCAAAGCCCCCCAAATCGGGGGAGGCCTAAGTCCAGCAGTGGACGTCTTACGGCTGAAATAATGATGATTTTACGTGTAATGTTGAAACTGCAAATAATACTAACAGTAATATGTAGGTAATTATTAGACATTTTTCGTTAAGGTGTCATAAAATGCTTTACCTAATAATAAAGGTGCTATAATAACACATTGCGTTGGGTATTACCTACTGTAATAGAAGAAGATCGCTAATCTTATGTCTAAATGTTAAAACAGAATAAAGAACTAGGAATTACTTTTCCATTGTATGGGTAAAAGTCGCCACACAACATAGGTGTGGTGGTGAGATGACCTGGACGCCAGCACGAGGTCTGGTACCAACTGGCGCTGGAAAAGAGTCCTGTTTGCCGAATTTCATCCAAATCCGTTCAGTAGTTATTAACGTTCGTTAAAGATTAACGAACATCCATACATCCTTATAATTTTTCACAGTGACATGCTTCTTTAAAATGAATAAGCACTTTAAATCATTTGCGACTAACTAATCAAATCTTCAAGAGACAACCCTATCGGCACGTCACGCCAACTTAGTGACGTCACTTCCTCTGCGATTTGCATCCGACAGGCGACCGCTCTCTTAGTATTGTGGCTATTGTTATTATGTGCTAATAACAGCTAAGTGTGCACATAAACACAGAAACTGTTATGTATTGACACACATCATGCGTTATTTATCCATGCTCAAGAATTTATGGGAAATTATTGTGGTAGGATAGGCATTCAAGTTTTTCTACATATTTCAGTGTAATGACACCGTTTGCAATTTTTTATTGCAAAAGATTAAGGGTGTATGATGTAGGTACGCAACTAGTGTCGATAAAAATCAAAGTGTTGCCATCGGAACCACAACCGCTTTTTAATAGTATCGACAGGTTCTTCCTCTGATATTTTTCTAAAAGAAAAAGTTTTAAGTCCCTATCGGACTTAAAACATAACTGGCGAATGTAAGTGTGCTATAGGTACACCCCTGCCCAAACCCTAAGGGGCAACAAGGCGTGATGTTACTTATGTGTAGTTATGAGAAACTAATATGTTAAAAAGAAAGAGAAAAGAAAGAAAGAAAAATTGTTTATTCTGCACAAACAAAACGCACATTATAAAATTATAAAATTAAAATAAAAAAAGATACATAAAATGCAACGTAGCCAAAAGCCCCGTATTTAAGTCAATAAAAATATAACAGTTTAGCAATATTGACATTGCTTGTGTTATAAGACTAGTGACCAAAGACAAAACAAAAACAAAATGCCGATTGTATATTGCATTAATTATCTACTCGTAACTAATATAAATTAAGAAACATTAAATTCATAAAATGTATTCTCTACTTATAGCTACAAAAGTCATAACATCATTTCGGAAAGCAAATGTTATATGTAATGGGAATTTTGAATTTAAATTGTACGACCAGTCAAAATGACTCGTCTGGTAAATCTAGTGTTAAAACAATTACAGTAGAACTACCAATAAGATCATAGGTATACGTACTAAGAACAAGCCATGTTAAGTATAGATATAGTTGTTCATCAACATCGTCATTTCAGCCGTAAGACGTCCACTGCTGGACATATGCCTCCCCCAATGTGGGGGGCTTTGCCATAATCGCCACGCTTGACAGGCGGGTTGGCGATCGCAGTATGGTGGTAATTCCAGGTGCCCATTCTCTACCTTTTACGACTCCCACGAGAAGAAATGGGGTTGTGGTATTCTTTACGTCCGGCACCTCACGGATAATAGTTGTTAGTAGATCTTTATCAGGTAGCAAACTTGATTCTTTTGATTGATTGATTAGTTTGACCCGCGGGGCGCGGGCGCTGATTGATCAACTTCCTACTTGAGTTTCCTAAGTTCCTACCCGGAAATAGCCTTTAAGAACTAACTGTTCATTACTTTAAAGAAAGAGACAAAACATGTTTCTTTGCATAGAAAAGACAAGGATTCAATTAGTGCATACAGATTGTGTACTTGCTGAGAAAGTTCGAGATTCCTAGATCGAGTTCGTCGGAGAAAGCTTACGCCTACTTACACCTAGGCAGCCCTTGACTCAGTCTAGGTATATAGGGTTTAATATCTAGGCAAGAGCTAGTTCTGCGTGAAGTAACTCGCAAGTGCAATTTGGATACTAATTTGCCCACAAAAGTTCCGTGGTGGAACACAATAACTTTGAATAAAACGTTGACAGTCCTCTTTTCCTCTCATGAAATTTGACAATCCAAATCTAGGTTATATTTCCGAAATGTGAGAGTCAAAATGGCGGGTGTACCATAGCGAATCAAATTATACCAATTACCAAAAAAATGTACCTAAAACGTACTATTTTGTACCTAGCTCCAAAAAATCTGTACCACCATCAGAACAAAATTATTTCGGAATCAAGGTACACCCGCCATATTGATATCAAGATGGCGGGTGTTCTATTATATTTTATCGTTTAACTATTACTCATAAAATAAAATTGCACCAAAAATTTGTACCCAAAAAGTACCACAAGTAAAAAGAAACACACTTGATCAGTGGGATACTTCCTGAGAAATAAAACAACCGTGTCTCGTTTACTTCTATGTTCTATGTTATGGGAGTTTGGTTTCCGCACTTAGTCCTTTGTGTGGACCATTGTGCGTGGGCCATGGCGGCCGTCAGTGTTTACTCCAACCAGCCCACCTCCCTCCAGAAGCTGGTTATGTCTCCTGGTCTGCTGAGAACGTCTGTGTAAGATTTGGGTGTCCTGAGGGTATCTGTACTAATCTGGGTGACGCCTGTACATTCGAAGAGTACATGCGCAACGGTTTCTTCAGCCTCCATGCAGGCCCTGCACAGGGGGCTGTCTGTTATGCTTATTGTGTAAAAGTGTTTGATTAGCGGGCAGTGTACTGTGATGGTGCCCGTCATCAGACGTAGATCATCCCTGTCCAGACGTAGCAGACGTCTGGTTAGCTCGCCATCCGAGGATGGCATAGCTTCCCTGGACTGCCTGCAGCCTGGTGCCGAGGTCCACCAGCTCTCCGCTTGTGTGTGGGTAAATTCCTGCAGCCACCTGCGTAGCTGGTTGAAGGGAGTGGGCACGATGGGCTCGGGGCCGGAAACTGACGCGTTGGATGCCTTTTTGGCCAGTTCGTCAGCAGCGTCATTGCCTAGTGATCCACTGTGTCCTTTTATCAATTGCAGTGTCACTTTGTTGCGATTAGAAACTGTTACCCGTACTAATGCGTTGTGACATTCTAGTGTAAGGCTCAAGTTTATGTATCACTAGCTTCTGCCCGCGGCTTCGCCCGCGTGGATGTCGGAAGTGATCGCAAAAGGACGTACAGACGACAACACATCAAGCTACCACAATCTGTCAGATTTCTTTGATAGATTTTCGACTTTATTTCTAGAGCATTAGGTTCAAGGTTCATTGGGAAAAAATGACAGTTTCGGGTATCTTGACCTGGTGGCGTCTGTACTACCGCGTTTAATGTATTGAATGCATTAATCCAGTTTATGTAGGTAATAAGAGAGCAGTTGAGTGAGAGCTAGAGATGTAAATAGAAAAAAAACAAAATGTTTTTTTTAACAATCTTGAAAAAAAACATGAAAAAAAACTTGGCACCATTGTTTTTTTTCTACATTTGGTTTTTTTTCAGAAAAAGTGAAACACTATAGCTAAAGTGGAATAAAACACTAAATTTGATTGTTTTGTTTTTATTCAAGTCAAATTATGTTTAAATCAATGGGTAACTATTATTATGAACTTAAAAAAATACTTAAGGTGTTACAATCATCTGTATCAGTGTCAGTAGCTACGGCTACGCTTGTTTTATCACCATCGGATTCATCGGAATAATGTTCTGTGTCTGTATTTGTTTCAAGACATGTATGTTCTATGGGCAGCAGCGTTCTCTATGCATTTTACCACCATACTGCGATCGCCAACCCGCCTGCCAAGCGTGGCGATTATGGCAAAGCCCCCCAAATTGGGGGAGGCCTAAGTCCAGCAGTGGACGCCTTACGGCTGAAATGATGATGATGATGATGATGTACTATTTAACAAAAAACAAATGGTATTTTCTAACTGAACAAAAAAATAATAATATCAACTCATATTATACGATAACCGCCTTTTCTCTTTTTATTTTCCTACTCATGGAAAAAAAACCTGCTCCAGAAAAAAAACTGTTTTTTTTCATGTTTTTTTTAAACGTTTTTTTTCATCTCAGAAAAAAAACCGTTTTTTTACAACTCTAGTGAGAGCAGAGGTGGGTCAGTGGTATCAGCCCCGACTTACGAATTGTAGTTCGTGGGTTCGAACCCAGGCAGGCTCTTTACTTTGTGTAAATATTTTCATCACCACTGCTCTCAAAATTGTAAAGGATAACATCGTGAGGAAACCAGCATGTCCTAGAACCAAAAATTCGAAGACATGTGACATCTACCAACCCGCACTGGGCCCGCGTGGTAGATTACGGTCCACTCCCTCTCACCGAGAGGAAGCCTGTGTTTCAGCAGTGGGAATAATATAGGCTAATTATATATAGGTAATAAATACTATCTGTGTGCCATTTTCGACCCAGATCCAATGAGCCGCTCTTGCGTGATTGTGAAACAAACAACTAATCATACAAATGTTCACATTTATAATATTAGTAGTAAGTAGGTTTATAATTCATATTACTTCGGATTCATAGTTTATGAGAATATCATGTGTGTTTGATGAATAGTATTCAGAGTAAGAAGACTGTGAAATAGGGTTGGATTGAATTGATATAAGTCATCCTGGTTTTTCTTAACGCTCGTTCGTATTCTACCTATACAGACACTCAATCATTTACCAGACACCAAATCGATCATAGGAATTATTGGAATAGTACTTTTGCCAGTGGCTTCGCCCGTATAGTTGTCAGAAAATATCACCTGGGAACCTACTACCGGGATAAAGTATCCTTTATGGTAAGTATCCAGGATAACCAAAAATCCAAAACCATCCAAAAATCTAAACATCTAAGCCATATTTCGCGGTCTCTTACTTGGAATAATACAATTAGGTTTATTTTGAGTACTTCGAACACACATGATATTCGCATTTACTATGAAGCCAAAGTAATATGAATTACAATATTACAATCCTATTAATCCTGCACTACCCGACCGCTACCAACCGGGACGGCCGGACGCGGGAAGGCCCGCTAGCCGCTCTGCGGCGATTTTATTATAATCTCTGATATCTTCTAAAATATTAATTTTAATGATCTGTAAAGGGCAATTTTGATCTACATGAAATGCACAATTTATTTAAGGTACTTAATTGCATAAGGATTAATGCTGTATTGCTTAAAATCGCATTCATAAATAAGCCATTATTTCTCGTAAAAAGTAAAGGATAAAAATGGTTATTATGGGTTATCCCTAAGAGTTAGACATATACCATCGCGGACTTTTTTGTAGAACTTTTTAAGGTGTACAATACTGTAGTACATTATATTGAGCTATTTCGTAGGGTTCAGCCAGCGTTCGCAATGTAAGCGCAAAAAAATGTGTTTATTTATGACATCACATTAGAAACCTCTAAAATTATCTGCGTTTCTTTACTATATTATGCATGTTATATACATATAAACCTTCCTTTTGAATTACTCTATCTATTAAAAAAACCTGCATCAAAATCCGTTGCGTAGTTTTAAAGATATAAGCATACATAGGGACAGACAGACAGCGAAGTGACTTTATTTTATAATATGTAATGTAATGTAAAGATAAAGATTTGGCTAGGGATTGGAGGACTGAGGCGCTGTCGGAGAGTATGCGCCAGCTCTTTGAGGCGCGCGTAATGTTCCACGCGCGCCTCAAAGAGATGTCAGCAATACTGAAGGGGTCTGCTAGGATCGGTGCCTGCCAGGGTCGCGAGATTCGTTCGAGAGAGTTACCATGGCCCTGGCATATGGGCAACTGAAGGAACGCGGGTGAGTTTTAGTCAGTAAAAGCCTGACACGCCCTTCCCCTCCACCCAAGAGCGGGAGACGTCATTTAATGATTTCCCACCCAAAAAGAAAGGGCGAGGTTTAACTGGGTTCGCAGTACATTGCGCGAAATAACAAATCGTCTTTGCGTTTTTTTTTTCATACCTAAAGAAAAAGTCGTTTCCCGGCAATAATTTTTGCGCCAAGCTACTTTGTTAGATGTACAGTATGCGTAGTTGACGGCTATGTGATGTGTCTTTTAACACCCTGTATCTACCTAGATCAATATTATTAATCACTAGCTTTTTCTGCTTAGCCCGCAGCTTCGCCCGCGTGGATGTCGGAAATTAACGCAGGTTTTTTTCTATAATAAAATATTTTTTCCAAAAATTATTGTAGCCTAAGTTACTCCTTATTACATCAGCTACCTGCCAATAAAATTCCCATCAAAATCGGTCCAGCCATTTCATAGATTAGCCGGAACAAACAGACAGACCGACAAAAATTGAAAAATATGTTGTTTTGGTATATGTACCGTGTATACTACATCCATATACACTTAGTAAACAGTGGTTATCTTAATATTACAAACAGACACTCCAATTTTATTTATTTGTATGTATAGATGTTTAGATAATAATAATAAATAATAAAGTAAACGAGACACGGTTGCTTTATTTCTCAGGAAGTATCCCACTGATCAAGTGTGTGTTTCTTTTTACTTGTGGTACTTTTTGGGTACAATTTTTTGGTGCAATTCTATTTTATGAGTAATAGTTAAAAGATAAAATATTATAGAACACCCGCCATCTTGATATCAATATGGCGGGTGTACCTTGATTCCGAAATAATTTTGTTCTCATGGTGGTACAGATTTTTTGGAGCTAGGTACGAAATAGTACTTCTTAGGTGCATTTGTTTGGTAATTGGTATAGTTTAATTCGCTATGGAATACCCGCCATGTTTTATTTCTCAAGAACTATCCCACTGATCAAGTGTGTGTTTCTTTTTTCTTGAGGTACTTTTTAGGTACAATTTTATGGTGTAATTATATTTTATGGGTATAGGATAAATAATAAAATATTATAGAACACCCGCCATCTTGATGTCAATATGGCGGGTGTACTTTAATTTCGAAATAATTTCGTTCTGAAGGAGGTACAGATTTTTTAGAGCTAGGTACAAAATAGTACGTTTTAGGTACATTTTTTTGGTAATTGGTATAATTTGATTCGCTATGGTACACCCGCCATTTTGACTCTCACTTCCGAAATCTATGAAAAGTAATATTTTTGTGATGGTCAATCATCTCACGGTTTTGTGAATTGTATTATCTACGTAAGATAAATTAAGACACCTCAAACTGTTTGTGTAAGATGCAAAGGATTTTGGAAGTCATAATTTAAAAAAAAATCAGTAATAAAAGGACCTAAAAACAGTACAACTCCTTTTTAAATACCTGATCAGAATTTTCCTTCAACTACATTTTTATTACAACCTCGTTAAAGGAGACTTCCTTAAAATTTCTAAGTTTCTTAGCCTTCACGTAAACTACGCACGTGATATGGGCAGATAATTTGAAGAAAAACAGCCTTCACTAACTCGAGCACCGACACACTTCCGCATGTAACTATTCCATTACCCGCTTGCTTCCGAGCGCGCGCCTGCGCGGCGAACACGACTCGCAGTGCATACTGAACAGGAGGAAATCTTGGTTTCCTTATTACCTGGACATTCTGCTGCAGATCCTAAGTGGAGTAAGTAGGTTATTATGAGTTTAATTTAAAAGTAACGTGCAATATTGTCTCATCTGTTTTAATTTCATAATATTATTCTTAATGATCATAGAATGTTTGGATTCCAGAAAAAGATCATATAAAATAATACCGATTGTTTATGTCTGACTGGCCTGTTAGTCTAGTGGTTAGTGATCCTGACTGCTAAGACTGAGGTCGTGGGTTCGATTCCCACCCAGGAAAAATCTTTGTGTGATGAGCACGATCATTTGTTCTGTGTCTGGATGTAATTTATCTATAATATGTATATATTTAGAAATATATAAGTATGTTTATCAGTTGTCTGGTTGCCATAGTACAGGCTCTGCCTAGTTTGGGATCAGATAACGGTGTGTTGGTTGTCCTAAGATATTAAAAAAAAAAATGTATATTTTTTACCTACTGATCGACAGCAATTTTATTGATTAGCTTGAAAATAAAAACATGATCATGCGTACTAATTAAGAAATCAACAAAAACTAATTCATACATAAGACACAGGTACCAAAACTGATATTTATTTGATATTTGGGAACATGTTCAAGGTCGATTTGAGTTGTACCCACGATTTACTTACTTCGTAGTTGTAACTGGTTGGAACTAAACTTGTTTCTTGACAGCTTGTGACGAGTGTAGATATTGAATTTGGAAAATTAATTTTCTTTTCTAGATGTGTGAAGTATTTTTTAGTGTTGTTTTGTTCGGTAAATGAAACTCTTGAAAATAACCAGTATTTTAATAGTCGTCACAAGTATTTATGTACGTCACATTACTATTAGTGGTATATTTAGCAACTACTTGTTAGATTTTTATCTTTTTTATAGGCATTTAATTAAATATACGCAGGTATCAAAACAATAGACTTAAAAATATATACCTGCGATGGCCGTAGGTATAATTTTTTACACGTGTTGCGACAGTAATATAACACAGTAGGTATAAATGGTTATTTAATAAGATAGTTATAGTTATGTAGATACCTTTACTGCTATATATATTTAAATTTCAAACATATCAAATAGTTCTGGTAGTCAACCACCGCATATTTGTAAGGTAATGTTTATTCAGATGGAGACAATTATGAGTAAATGTGGAAGGTATATACTAGGTACAGACAGACGCCAGCACAAAAAGCTACTACAACCTGTCAAATTTCTTTAATAGGTTTTCAACTTTATCGCTATATAATAAGGTTCAAGACCGATTGGGAAAATTTTACAGTTTCAGGTA
This sequence comes from Aporophyla lueneburgensis, assembly GCA_932294355.1. NCBI lineage: Eukaryota > Metazoa > Arthropoda > Insecta > Lepidoptera > Noctuidae > Aporophyla > Aporophyla lueneburgensis. Next base: position 34,624,536 of record OW028737.1, on the reverse strand, counting down.
GTTTAATGTGCTGGCGTCTGTACATTCACTTGTAACAATATTTATATACGTAGCAAAATGTAATACCGTTATCATATTTTAAATTATTGTTAGTACAAAACACATTTTTTAGAAAAACATCGCTTAGTCGAAATCGGAGCCAAACATGAGTCGCACCTAATTTACATACGTTTTGCTCCAAATAAAATTAATGGTATTTCTGAAAAACAAAGCAAGTACTGTGTGTTATAAATCTTATCCACAGGTGTGAATAACCAGTACCTGATAAAAATATAATTGTTTAGGTACACCTAGAACAAAGAAAGAAGTTCATAAAAGGTTGTTTTAGCGATCAATTGGAACAGATTTATTGATGAGCTTCCATGAAGATTATAGCGCATATTTTTTTTTTTAAAGTGGAAACACTACGGAAACCCGCGAAATTCATTCCACATTCATTCGCGAATTTTGTTACGATTTTTGCAATTTGCAGGTTCACATACAACCTGAAACTGACATTGGCAAATTGTAAAAACCGGAAGACAATTTCACGGACTACCCTGGCGCTTGCATCTAAGTACCTGTTGTGCACATACATGCATACCATAATCTCGCGGCTTTTCCCATGGGACAGGAACTGTAGAACGCCACCTGCTGATGAAAATATGAATTTTGACATTTTGGGTGATATTAATACTGGCCCAATATCACCACTAATTTGTTCTTTGAGAACCTTAGCTAATTTTATCTTTCTTCTGTTTTCAGGTAAGCAAGGCAAGTCACGCTCCACACTTCTACACTAACTACTATGATAAGTACCTAGTACTTACACTACCTATACTACTTAACCTACATACATGAAGTCAGGTAAAGTACATAACAACGAACCAGGAAGGTATTACTTAAAAACAAATGATACCTATGGGTAAAATGGGAACGCGCGCACCTTTAATGGTCATGAGAGCTTGATAGTGTCCCCCTAGGTCCCCAAATAAATTACGAAACGGAATTTTGTAGTGTGTTTGTGAACTAGGTTGTCTGTCTGACATTCTCGACACGAAAACTAAATGATATTAAGCCTGTATTAAACATAACATAAAATGTAGAAGAGTTTGAAACAATTTATTATTTCTAGTAAAGAAAAAGAAACCATAATTATAATCTCATATCCAAAGGTAGGTAAGTCGAATGTTAATTGCTAAAACAGAAAATGTGAGCAAAAAGATTATTTAACCCAAAGATAATAGAGATATAATATCTCGACGTAATAATTAAATAACTCGTATTATTATAGTGGTAATAAAACTAATACCATAATTTACAACGATTTCATGCAAATAAGTTCAAATAAAAAACATGTCGAAGGAGTATTAGGAACCAGTTGCTAACCAATTTACACATCAGAAAAAACTGACATTATAAGGAATTAACTAACAATCTCTGATATCATGGCAGTCTTCTTGAAACTACCTACTTATTGGTGAGCTTGATTTTATCACAAATGGTATTTATAGTAGACTAAAAAAAAAACATCTAGCAAAGCACAAGAAAGTGTACTGTGCCTTCGTTGACTCGAGGAATATGACAGTTTGTGGAGGGAAGAACTGTGGTCAACACTATCCATGTACGGTGTAGACTGGCGCTTGGTACGGGTACTGAAATATTTATACAATGATATCAGTGCTTGTGTTAGGATAAATGGGGTATATACGAATTGGTTCTGCATTTTGAGGGGTGTTGGGCAGGTGAAGAGTCACCGTGACTGTCCAACTGGTGACTGTAATGGAGGAAGGATATAAAATGAAGGGGGTGAATATAAATGTGAGTAAGATTATGCTGTTTGAAATAGAAGGGGATGAATCGGTGTGTGATGTAAAAATAAATGATAAGAGTGTGAAGTAACGAACCAAGTGAGTTCGCGTATTTGAGGAGTCTGTTTACAAGGGATGGAAAGGTTGGTAAAGATGTGGAAAAGAAAGTAAATGCAGATAAAACGACGAAAAAAAAACGGAGGAGGTTATCAATTCGACGCATTTTTTTTTTTTTTATGTATGACCACGCATAACTTTTTACATAGTGGTCCGTTTGTGACAATTCTTCTTCTATTGGAAAGGGTATACTTTCAAGGTGGTCCCATATAAATTTGGAAAACAAAATCGAACCCTAAGGGTCGGAAAACAGGGGATGATTGATTGTTCAGTCACTGATTGTAATGTATAACACGCATAACTTTATACAGAGTAGTCCGATTTTGATAATTCTTTTTTTGTTGGATAGAGTGTACCTTGCCAAGTATTATTAGTACATTAAAGTCACAAAAAAATATAAAATAAAAAAATTTTAACAAAAAATTAAACCGGCGAAAAAAACTGAAAAGCATAAAATAATAAACCTTAAAATTTTGAGTCGGCGTTGAAAAATCAATGAACAAAGGTCACTCAAAGCACCGACTCATAATTGTAAGGTTTATTATTTTATGCTTTTCAGTTTTTTCGGCGGTTTAATTTTTTGTTAAAAAGTTTTTATCAATTGATGTCCAAAAAGGCTCGACTAACGTTCATAATGGTGTGCTGGTGCCTACGCTTGTGTATGGAAGTGAATGTTGACAGCAGCAAAAGAAGCATGAAAGTAGAATAAATGCTGTGGAAATGCATTCCTTGCGAAGCATGAGAGGTGTATCTATGAATGATCCATCCATCTAAAATTTCAAGATTATAATATTTGTAAGAAGTAGAATAGCTGAGAATTTATATGTTAAGGCTTCGGTGCAATTTAAAAAAATGTAAAAGAGTATGCTTAGATGGTTTGGTCATGTTTTTTTTTTTTGGATGGGAAATGTTTGGTTTGGTCATGTTGAGAGGATGAATGAAGGGACGGCTTACAAAAGGTACTTACAAAGCATGTGAGTGAAACTGCGGTTACTGGAGGGGATGTCATATTATAGTGACTTTTTTGAAGAAGTGCTTCAGAAAGGTGAAGTGCACAGTACTCGCATACATGTATGAACGTAAACCAGGTACAAGGAGTAGCAGCAGGTTAGTTTCTGCCTAACCCCATGAGGGGCAGGCTTGAGTTAATTTTATGAGTAAGGTTTATGTAGCTGCTTCGTTAAGAAACAACGGCGACAATTCAAAAGATTTTATAATAACTTAAATATTAAAGTATAATTCACATTAACCTTTCGGAATAAATTTTCTAACTGATGGTGAAAACTACATCAATCTACTAGTTTCTATGTTAACTCGTAAATGTTTTCTTAGAGATTGATAATATTCTCCATGGCAACTTTTGAGGAGAAATGCCGAAATTAAATTAGGGTCATTCTCCTTTATTTCATGTAAGTCCGTTCAAAATATTTTGACCAAGCTATTATACTATACATCTTTCAAAAAACGAGCTTAGAAATAAAAAGAGCTAAAGCAAACCTCGGTTCAATGAACGCTGTAGCGAGATGAGAGTGAAAGTTGCGCCTGCGCCGCGTTTGACAAGTTCACTTACCCGCTAGCCATCGATCTTAGTGCGGTCTGTGTGTTGGCTGTTACTGTAAACGCACTGGGCAAAATTAAATTCCCGTATTTTTAAGAAAGTTCACATTCGAACCTCTCTGATTTAGAGGTCACATTTTTGCCAATTTATTGACGTTGATTGTCAAAATAAGATTTGGAAGTTGATAGTTTTAATACGCATTTACTAGTTTTTATCAATTCAAAATACCTCAAAAAAGCACCCCACGTTTTTTCCATTATTTGCTTTTTTGGGTTTTCTATGTCAGCGTTTTTAAAACGCGTTTTTTAAACTATTATTTAGTTGAGTATGATAATTAGCCCTCATTTCTTCTTGTATTTAATACAGATGCAAGATTGTGTAATTTATTTTATAAGTTGGACTCCGAACCACTAAATTCTCAGATGTGTTAAACAGAGGCGCTTGATTTGTATTATGCAAATGTAAAAAACATTTGAAGATCTTTTTCTTTTAAGAATGAGAATGTTTGAAATACTTCGAGATCAGCTTGATTCATTGAATACTGGTACATTCAGGATGACTAACCATTGATCTTTCATATTCCTCTTTAATGACGATACAACTCACGCCGCAAATGACAGTTCAACCCGGGAACTGCATTGACTCATCACTTCGATGAAATTAATACCGACGTAATACCTGATATAAGCAAATAAAGTGAACATCGTCGGGTGATATAACTAGTGCATGAGTAAAAAAAGTGTGCCAACACTTTATTTGATTGTTCATAATCAAGGCTTGCTCTTGAAAGCATTACGATGTAAGTGTGGGAGAAAGTTTGTCAGTCAATCCTGCAATTATGTCTAGAGGAAAACTTTGAGTGGTTCCCATTTGACGTTGATTATAGACTCGGAAGTAGCCAATAGTAACTAAAAGTTTTTATTAAATTCAAGTGCGCTAATCAGTTTAATTAAAGACATTATAATTTTACTTCTTAACTGAAAGAAATAAAAAACTAATTATTATCTTGCTCAATCACTTATGACTATCTGTGAGTAGTGGATTCATTTTTATTTTCACCCCTATACACCTAGTTCTCTTAACACACACTTGTTGCTAATTTAATATTATACTTTTTGGTACAATAGTGCATTTGTAACATGAATATGACCAATTACAAGTTATCATTATCACAAAGAAGTAAATTTTGAGTTTCATAACTCTCAAAATTCGTTTGTCCACAAGGTAAACAAAACAATGACCGTCTGTAACACGAAGCCAGCATTAACACTATATCCTTTGACCGCAACATCTCCGGTAGTGGTCACTCGCGCATGCGTACTACATTACACAATACGGCCCGGCCGTTATCCGAGTGACGTCATTGTTGCTCAACCCGTCAGCGTAGTGTGACTGATTGCAGAATCACGCTTTAGACGGTTAAACTATTTGCAGAATTTAGAAATTATAGAAATTGTGTATTAGTGCAAAAAATTATACAGAATATATTTTAGACTAGCTACTGCCCGCGACTTCGTCCGCGTGAAATTTCTTGTTCCCCCGACCCACCTAATCGCATCCCATTGTCTTCCCGCGCTATCTCTTAGCTTAGCGTTCTTTCTTACTTTATATTTTCCTAACGGCCCTGGCGTGATGTTTATTAGCTTATAGCCTTCTTCAAGAATTTAATCAAATTCAAAAATATTTGTCCAAGTATTTCTTAAATAAGTGTTCTTAAGTTTTCTAATTTTCCGCGCAATTTTTAATTTTTTTTCTTTCATAAGAACCTTCTCCTGACATTAACAAACACAACAACAAAAAAAAAAGTGAAATCTGTCCAGCCGTTCACGCGTGATGGCGTGACCAAGGGAAATAGGGATTCATTTTTATATATATAGATCTATATATTAATACGTGAAGCGAAAACTTTGGATCCCTTTTTAAGAAAATTGGGCGGACGGAGGAGTATGAAATTTCGCACACTTATAGTTTATACAGAGAAGAAGTGACGAATGCTAATATTTTTTTTAATTATGCGTAAAAATACATTATTTTCAATAAATAACACGTTACACACACTACTGTTCATTACCGTGTATCTAATACACACATGCATAGATATACTTTTGTTTATGGTCCAAATCTGTCTTTACTATTTTGTGCAGTGCTACCAACACTCAGAAATATTTACCTCTAAAGCTTAAGTTAAAAATCCCTAAAATTGCCACAATTACTAAAAAAATCCCCTAAAAAATTTATAATGAAAATAACCAACGAATGTTCAGTAATCATAGACCGGCACACAGTAGTAATATTTGTCTATATTTATTACGCGACATTTGTTTAACATTCACTCTGCATTCTTAGTATCGAGGAACCGTACTAGAAGTCGCTAATACTTTTATTGTAATCAAAAATACAATGAGAAATGTAAGATGGCAAAAAATCCCTAAGAATACCCCTAAAAATGGAACGCCCCTAAAAATCTCAATCCTCTTATTTACCCCCTAAATTTGGGAAAACCCCTAAGTTGGTAAGCCTGATTTTGTGTCTATATTCCTGAATGTCAAGTATAACCATAGGTAATAAATTAATTTATTTATATAACCTATTTCATTTTTAAAATCTATGATCATGTCGAGAATATTTGTTTTTAATATTATTTGCGACGATAGGAATTTAGTTTATACAAGAAATATTTTTTGTGGTTTTATGGGGAGTGTCAAGTATGGCATTAGTAAGTTTCCCATACAAAACTTAGTGTCGTGTGCAAACTGTAGAGGTTGTATGCCTCACGATTGTACAGGCTGGTCATAGATTGTACAGGCTGGTTATAATTATGACATTTGGAACCGTCATAATTAACTAAAAATTATAGGGAAAATTCTATAAAAACAGAACAAATTTCTGTGATAATTCATTCCATATTGTTCCATATCCAGCAGTTTAGAAGTATTAAGAAAATAAAGAAGAGAGTCCTGAAGAAGTAATCTTTACTCATTACACCTACGTCCTGGTCCTGGCCATCATCATCCCGCCAGCGAACCCTCTCCACAGTAGTACAGCGTCAACAATTTGTCTATAGTGTTACTGAATGTCAAATATAACCATATTATATTTTTATTTTTATATATATTATTATCTATATTTTTTCATTTAATAATGTATTTCTATTCAAATGAAGTACGGTCGAATTTCGACCAATGGGCGATCACTAGTATATATTAATACGTGAAGCGAAAACTTTGGATCCCTTTTTACGAAAATTGGGCGGACGGAGGAGTATGAAATTTCGCACACTTATAGTTTATACAGAGAAGAAGTGACGAATGCTAATATTTTTTTAAATTATGAGTTAAAATACATTATTTTCAATAAATAACACGTTACACACACTACTGTTCATTACCGTGTATCTAATACACACATGCATAGAAATTCTTTTGTTTATGGTCCAAATCTGTCTTTATTATTTTGTGTAGTGTTACTAACACCCAGAAATATTTACCCCTAAAGCTTAAGTTAAAAACCCCTAAACATGCCACAATTACTAAAAAAATCCGCTAAAAAATTATAATGAAAATAACCAACGAATGTTCAGTAATCATAGACCCGGCACACAGTAGTAATATTTGTCTATATTTATTACGCGACATTTGCTAATCATTCACTCTGCATTCTTAGTATCGAGGAACCGTACTAGAAGTCGCTAATACTTTTATTGTAATCAAAAACACAACGAGAAATGTAAGATGGCAAAAAATCCCTAAGAATACCCCTAAAAATGAAACGCCCCTAAAATATCTCAATCCTCTTATTTACCCCCTAAATTTGGAAAAACCCCTAAGTTGGTAAGCCTGATTTTGTGTCTATAGTCTTACTGAATGTCAAGTATAACCATAGGTAATAAATTAATTTTATGGATATATAACCTATTTCATTTTGAAAATCTATGATCATATCCAGAATATTTGTTTTTAATATTATTTGTATTAGCGACGATAGGAATTTAGTTTAGATTTATAAGAAATATTTTTTGTGGTTTTATGGAGAGTTTCAAGTATGGCATTAGTAAGTTTCCCATACAAAACTTAGTGTCGTGTGCAAACTGTAGAGGTTGTATGCCTCACGATTGTACAGGCTGGTCATAGATTGTACAGGCTGGTTATAATTATGAAATTTGGAACCGTCATAATTAATCTATACTATAATATTATAAAGCTGAAGAGTTTGTTTGTTTGTATGTTTGTTTGATTGAACGCGCTAATCTCAGGAAATGCTGATCGGAATTGAAAAATTATTTTTGTGTTGGGTAGCCCATTTATTGAGGAAGGCTATAGGTTATATAACATCACGCTACGGTCAAAAGGAGTTGAGTAGCAAACGAAAAATGGACGAAAACTGGCAGGCAATTCGACGCGACGGGAAGGGGAGCGAAAATTTGACGCGGACGAAGTCGCGGGCAGAAGCTATTAAAAATAATAGGAAAAATTCTATAATAAAAACAGAGCTTTCTGTGATAATTCATTCCATATTGTTCCATATCCAGCAGTTAGGAAGTATTAAGAAAATAAAAAAAGAGAGTCCTGAAGAAGTATTCTTTACTCATTACACCTACGTCCTGGTCCTGGCCATCACCATCCCGCCAGCGAACCCTCTCCACAGTAGTACAGCGTCAACAATGTGTCTATAGTGTTACTGAATGTCAAATATAACCATATTATTTTTTATATTTATCATTATCTATATTTTTTCATTTAATAATGTATTTCTATTCAAATGAAGTACGGTCGAATTTCGACCAATGGGCGATCACTAGTATAGATTAAATATGTGTGTAATTTTAACAGAATCAACTTTGAAATACAATGTCAGTTCATTACTATATTTCACTACTATGAGTTTGTTATTTTCATTTCTTATCATGTCAACACTAATGGTTAGAAAATAAACTTCTGAGACAGTTAATTCTTTAACATTAACTGCTTGTATATAAATTAATCTTATGACACGCCGGGGCATACGCAATGCAGGCAGTTCGATTCTGCAACAAAACGCAAAGAATTGTCGTTGTCGCGCAATAAACTCCATTCACGTCAGTTATGTTCCAATGTTCCTTTTGCGAATTTTCAAACATGCCGGTGATTCTGTAAACTTTCGTAACCACCTTAAAATATGGAGTACGAACCTTTTTTTGTAAAAAATATTGCCCGTTTATTATTTCAAGTAGATAATTTATGCAATTAAAATCGGTCAAGTGGATATTAAGTCCTCTGTAAGCACAAATTTCTTATTATTTAAAATTAAATCTATCATATCTGAAATTCTGAATGTTTTGAATTAAAACGAAATTGTTTAACTGCCTATTAAATTTCGTGTTTTTAACGATTCTAAAGGCGCCTAGATACCAAAGAAACTTGGCTGGTTTATGTGAAATCGTGAAAAATATATCAAGTACTTATGTAAATACAAGTTCGGGCGCCATCTATTTGCATGTAATGTTAATAAACAGTTCATTTTGCGAATAAAATTGGTAGTCTCACGGTTGGAATCGCTTCCCCATTTTTATAGGTAAAATCTTTAGTGTAATAATAATAATATCTGAAACCTGAGTTTTGAGTAGAGTAATAGTTCCAAGGTAACCGACACAGCCCGAAGAACTGCCAAATCTAAGTGGCAGTGGGCAGGTCACATTGCTCGCAAAATAGATGGCCGATGGGGCCGAAGGGTTCTGGAGTGGCGAAAGCGTACCGGAAGACGTACAGTTGGAAGGTTTCGCACAAGGTGGACTGATGACCTTGTGAAGGGCGCAGGAATCCGCTGGATACGGGAAACACAAAAAACTTTTTTACAAAAAAAAACAACCGACTTCCTTAAAAACACTACAAAGTGAAAAATAACTTTAATTTCGGAAGTCGGTGTCTTAGGATTTGTATTTAAGATTTTTGCCACCGACTTCCGAAATTAAAGTTATTTTTCACTTTGTAGTGTTTTTAAGGAAGTCGGTTGTTTTTTTTTGTAAAAAAGTTTTTATTTTTTTAATTTTTTAGTTATGGTACACGCACCGCTCCGCACTAATTCCAAACAAACAAAGCATATTATGCGATAGCAGAAATCGCGATTGATTTGCTGTCATTTTTTGAAGAGTTCCGGTGTCTGTCTCCGGAACTCATCATCAGATCTATATGAAATTTATATGGGACCATTTCGGAATAAACTCCTTTCGAACAGAAAAAGAATTTTGCAAATCCGTTTATAAATGACGGAGTTATGGCCGAACATACATAAAAAAAAAAAAAAAAAAAAAAGTATAAACAACCGAATTGATAACCTCCTCCTTTTTGAAGTCGGTTAAAAACCGGTCAAAATGGCGGGGCTTGGGGGAGGCCTACCAGTGGCGTACATTGCATATAGGCACGTAAGTAGTGCTTACCTCGAAAAATCACCATAGGTCTGTCAATTACATTTTAATGTGTGTCCCGATATTATTAAGAAACTAACTAAATTATTATATCTAAACGAAACCCGCGTTTGTCTGCCTAGACAAGAACAGGCAGCTTAGTGCCTACCTGCAATACACGCCTCTGAGGCCTACATCCACGTCTCACACGTACTAACAGATAGACCAGAAACACCTATGTATGTACCTAATATACTTACAAATGGTTTTGTTCAAAATAGAACCCCCAAAATCCCGTAGCACAGAACCCAAGTACTCCATCACTTATTTAAACGAGATACTACTGTATTATGTATAATTAACTTTAAAAATCTAGTAGAAGCGACAAGCTTTATCCATCGGAAGCTGGAGAGGAGCTTATCGCCTGCAAGTAACAGGGAAGCCCCTTGGATCTTCTACTTGACATTTAATTAATATAGGTCATTAGAAGGATTCGGTTGGAGATTTAGACACGCGGTAGCGTGTCAAGCTAAGTTCAAGTAACAGAACTGGCGAGCAGCACCGTGTGTAATACACGAACCATTTGGAGCCACTTTTGACCCCCTCATAACTCACAAAAACTATTTCAGATAAACGTGTCAAATTTGGCTTATACATTGAGACTTGCAAGATGCATAGGTGCTCCAAATTACATAAACACATCTCAAACGGTTATTTAGATATTGACGTCCAAAAATCGTCATTTTTATCACTGACTGAACTATAGATCAAAACTCTAACCCAGTTCCAGATGACTTAGAAAGTTCAAATTTGGCATGCAGATAGGTAATTAGGTGAATACAAAGGAATAAATCAGAAACTGGTAAATTCTTATCATTTTACTATAATTTTTCACTTAATTGATTCTATTATAGGAACACTTATAACAAAAAACATTTGGTATCAATTTTGTTATAAATTATAAGTACCTACTAATAATGTATGTACAAAAAGTAATGATATCCCATCAAAACATAAATGTGAAATGAGAGCCATGTTCAATATTATGATATATGCCTTGGTTGTTGACTTCAACGACAAAAGAAGTGAGATCTAAATGGGTGCTAAGTTCAATGGTCAGTCCTGAAATTTATTTATAACTACATAAAATATCATTTCTTCTTATAACTTAGGATAATAGAATATATTGTAGCCTAAGGTCTGACTTGGCTAGTTTTCGTATACGAATTATATTATAGCCTTCGCAAGTTCGAAACCTGTTACTTGTCGGTTCTTATTTTATTATTCCGAAAATTTGGCTTGCTGGTAGAAACTAGCCATCGAACATAATAATTCGTGTATGAGAACTAGCCAAGTCAGACCTTTTTTTTTTTTTTTTTTTTTTTTTTCAGGATGGGAAATCATCAAATGACTTCTCCCGCTCTGGGCGGAGCGGGAGGGCGTGTCAGACTTTTACTGACTAAAACCCACCCGTGTTCCATCAGTTGCCCATGTGCCAGGGTCACGGTATCTCTTTCGAACAATCACGCGACCCCGGCAGGCATCGGTCCTAGTAGACCCCTACACTGCTGCTGACATCTCTTTGAGGCGCGCGTGGAACACTGCGCGCCGTCGACCCGAGCCTGGTCCTTACCGGGCGGCGAGCCACCCATTGCTCGCCACCCGCAAGCTCACGCCTACGGTGGCCGGGAGTCCGCAATCGACTCCCGACGCCCGGGGCGTCTCCTCCTGCGGCGGCTAGGGGCATGAGGGCGCAGAGACTGCCACTCCCTCACGCGCCCCGCCTCCTCCTTCGCGAGCATAACTGCTTCGCAGAAGGAGGTGACGGCTTCCCATTCCCTCTCGCTCCGTACCATGGCTCGCACCAGGGCCGGACGCGAGAGGTCGCCGCCGCCGATCGCCTCCACGAGGACACGGCGGTGCCCCGCCCAGGCAGGGCACACCTCCACCGTATGCTCCACCGTGTCCTCGAGACGATCCTCGCAATGGAAACACCCGGACGTATCTTCCCGCTTTATCCTGAACAGGAACCCACCGAAGCACCCATGCCCGGTGAGAACCTGCGTCAGGCGGAAGGTGAGGACGCCGTGGCGCCTCTCTATCCACTCCTCAAAGAGGGGACTTACCGCCGCAATTGTGGCGTGCCCAGCACTGGGTTGCGACAATCGTACCCGCCATGTCGCCATGAGATCACACCGGAGCTCTGTCCGCCGTGCCGCGATTTGTCGCGGCAGCGGAGTTTCGCCCCGGCGTTTCGCCTCCTCGCGCCACTCCCACATGTGCGCGAGGACCTTTGCCTCCAGATCCCATGGCGGCACTCCGGCAAGGAGGCTCGCCGCCTCGCACGAGATCGTGCGGTATCCTCGGATTAGCCGGATGGCCATGACCCTCTGGGCTGCACTCAACCGGCGCGCTGGGCGCAGCCTCAATGAGGGCGCCCACACCGGTGCCCCGTAGAGGGCCATGGACCGCACGACCCCCGTGTAGAGCCTCCGGCAGGAGGCGTTTGGACCCCCCAGATTGGGCAGGAGCCGCTTTAATGCAGCCCCAGCCCGCTCCAGTCTGGGAGCCAAACGTCGGAAATGCTCAACGAAGTTCCACCGGCTGTCGAGGACAAGTCCCAGGTACTTCATCGTCGACTCGACGCCGATGTGAACCCCTCCTACCGTGAGTTGGGAACCCGCAGGTGGCGCGTTCCGAGGACCATGAAAACCCATGGCCTCGGACTTGTGCAATGCCACCTCGAGTCCCAATTGCCGGATCCTATCGACGATTGTCGCAACCCCGCGTGTCATAATTTCGGCCGCCGCCTCGTACGACCTCCCCTGCGCAAGGACCAGCGTGTCGTCAGCGTAGCAAACTACGCTGACGCCGCTAGGGAGGTCGGCGCGCAGCACCCAGTCGTAACCGATGTCCCACAGATGCGGCCCCAGGACCGATCCCTGTGGGACACCGCACGACATCAAGCCAAGTCAGACCTTAGGAGGCATTTTACATTTTTGCGCGAATATCTAAGATTTTAGTCGCCTTATTTACCTCTCATCTCATCATTATAAATACTCTGGCATTGACGAATACATGTAAAAAATAGATCAATCTTTTGTTTTGTCACTTTTAGTAGCACATTTACAAAAACTTATTTGTATACTTTGTAGTAATTAATCTCCCACAACTAGTTTTCTTAAAAATCAGCGCAGGGTCCATTTCAGACTCCTATTTCCATCATTAATATGTAGAAATTTGGGTTAAAAAAATACACAAAACCACAGACATATAATCTAGTTGTTACATTTAGTACAAGAATATTGATTTTTGATATCATTAATTAGTAATAAAATTAAGTCTTATGGCAATTTTTACGATTTATTCGCAAGTTTATCGCGTTTTTTTGGTTTGAATAAAGCATAATTACACTAAAAAAAATCATGTCAATATAAAGTATGCTCTATAACCAATCGAATTCTCAAGTTTTATTTAAATCTGTTTATTTAATTAGACATAATATCGTTTTTGAAATCACTCTAAATTAGAATAAATTACGATGCACAAGCGGGCAACGTTAAGTACGGCGCAAGCGCCCACCCAACGGGGAAGGACCCGTGTCATTTTTTCCAGCGTCTCAGTTTACGGGTACTCGTATCGTGAACGCAAAAATATACTACGACTACAACATTTTGCTACTCATCGCATTTTTTTTTTTTTTTGTATAAGAATTTCGTTTATTATCAAGTAAAGCATTATTTTAATAGATTGTAGAAAAATTTTGACTAAAATAATTTATTTTAACTAAATCTGACTATTTTTAATCGCGATTAAAAAGGTGTGGAGTAAAACTAGTGGTCATGAACAAAAATTCACACCAACGGCAACGTCTCGCCTCACGTGCAAAAATAGTACTGTATTTTTTTTTTCTTTTGCTTATATCTCGAAAACGGCGTGTCCTAGCGCAAAAATAATGACATTTTCGACCCCCTTTATAAAACCCCACACATATAAATCTCAACACGTGGTTAATATATTTTTTTATTTTTCAAACAAAAATGAAAAATTCCATATAAAACACGTCCAGGATGCCCCCTTGCGCGCCTTCGTATCTCAGCAAGTTCATTGCGTAGCGCACAAGTACTAAGTTGCGAAGCCAAAAGAAAAAACCGGCCAAGTGCGAGTCGGACTCGCGCACCGAGGGTTCCGTATAAACCTGTAGGTATCCTCGATTTATGCATAAGGTTTACGTTTATGAAATTAAATGTTTTTTTTTTTAATTTTTATATTTCAGTTGATTGAATGAAAGGTAAATTGTGGTTTACGATTTATGACGTATTAAAAAAAACTACTTACTGGATCTCGTTCAAACCAATTTTTGGTAGTAGTTTATATGGTAATGTACATCATATATTTTTTTTAGTTTTATCATTGTCTTATTTTAAAAGTTACGGGGGGGGGAGGGGGGACATTTTACCACTTTGGAAGTGTCTCTCGCGCAAACTATTCAGTTTAGAAAAAAATGATAATAGAAACCTCAATACCATTTTTGAAGACCTATTCAGAGATACCCCACGTTTGGGTTTGATGAAATTTTTTTTCAGAATCATCAGAATCAGAATCAGTATTTTATTTTCTTTTTTCCCAGTTCTAAGTATGGGGAATCCCAAAATTTATTGTTTTTTTTTTCTATTTTAGTGTAAAAATCTTAATGCAGTTCACAGAATACATCTTCTTACCAAGTTTCAACAGCATGCTCTTATAGTTACGGAGAAAAGTGGCTGTGACGTACGGACAGACAGACAGACAGACATGACGAATCTATAAGGGTTCCGTTTTTGCCATTTGGCAACGGAACCCTAAAAATACCACGTTGAGTCGCGATTGTCAAATTTGATTTTAGTCGTGTCAAAATAATTTTTAAGAGATTATTTCTTGCAGAATAGCGTAACAATTCTCATAGCTAAAAGTAAGCAATTTTAGAGATAGTTTTGTTAGTTTAGTTCGGTGTACAACAGAATCGGCACCAATATGTAATTGTTTTAATTTTTTTTTTTTTTATTGTATACTTTACATAACATATAGTTGTATTTTTTTATTAGTCTAGAAATATTTATTAGACTGGATAAATAAAAATAAATATTTTCATAAATATCTAAATACCGCATTATAATTCTAAAGGCTCAAGATTGTTTAGACCGGCTCGCCACTCGCGTTACACTGTTTGTATTGTGCATGTGTGGATAGCTACGCACACATACATAAGATTGCCGTCTTTTACCTAAACTCGAGCGTTCAAATTTTGTAAGAGGGCTCTTAGGGTACAATATATTCGATTATCCTAAGTTATAAGAAGAAATGATATTTTATGTAGTTATAAATGAATTTCAGGACTGACCATTGAACTTAGCACCCATTTAGATCTCACTTCTTTTGTCGTTGAAGTCAACAACCAAGGCATATATCATAATATTGAACTTGGCCCTCATTTCACATTTATGTTTTTGATGGTTTTATTTTATCTGAATTATGGAAGGATCGTAGCACATGATGAGTTATGTAGTAGCTACCTAAATCTATCTTCATAGTTGTACTTAGAGAACTTAAATAATAAAAAGGAAGTAATGAATCTTACAGATAATTTTTATGTCTTTGTTTTTTTATGTTTTCTAGCTGCAGGATACTCCATTGTTGTCCATTGGTGTACCGTGTGGTGCCGGACGTAAAGAATAACACCACCCCATTTCTTCCCGCGGGTGTCGTAAAAGGCGACGACGGGACTTACTAGAGAATGGGTAGCAGCGTTCTCTATGCATTTTACCACCATACTGCGATCGCCAACCCACCTGCCAAGCGTGGCGATTGTGGCAAAGCCCCCTCAATTAGGGGAGGCCTAAGTCCAGCAGTGGACGTCTTACGGCTGAAATGATGAATGATGACTCCATTGTTATTTTATTAGCAACGTAATGTAGATCATGACAATATTCATAAATGTTTTTTTTTCTAAACGTAGGTATGTACAGACGCCAGCACATCAAGGTACCCGAAACTTCCAAATTTTCCCAATCAATCTTGAACCTAATACTCTAGCGTTAAAGATGTAAACCTATAAAAGAAATTTGACAGATTGTAGTAGTTTCAAGTGCTGGCGTCTGTACAACACTTTAACACGTCAACCATTTTTATAAAACTAGATGAGGACACTTAGAGGTCGCAGTCTCTTTAAAAGTTCAGACAAAATCTTGGTTAGAACATGTGAACAACGAGTAGATTGGTATCTGAAAGAGTTTTCTTAGGAAAGAACCACACAGATTAAGTGACCTGTCCATTCATTGCACGCATTTGTCAGTAATTTAGCTGCTATTCCCGCGGTACTATCCATCCTACCATAATCTGCCTCCGTAGCTTTTTCTAACCCTCTTTAACAGCTCTGATACAATTAACAAGTGCAATTAAAAGTAAATAAATTCGTTACATAGTTACTTTTGTTTTACGATTCAGCTTTATGGGGTTGTCGCGTCCCATTCCATGACTTTATGCGTTGTTTGATCACTGCATTTATGGGGCCATGGCGCCCGGTCAAAGGCTTTACAAGTCTGACGAATTACTTAATCTGGATTGGTTTAGTTAGAGGCTTTTTGGCCTGATAATCATGTTGATGAATATTCTGAGTTCTGGCTGTAATATATACATGATCAGCATATAATGTTGCCACTGCTGGGCTGGGGCACAAGCCTCTTCTCTTCGAGAGGGAGTGAGCTGTTGGTAGATGTCACATGACTTCGAATTCTTGGTTCTAGGACATACCAGTTTCCTCACGATATTTTCCGTCACCGTTTGAGAGCACTAGTGATGAAATAATTTACACAAAATGAAGTGCCAGTCTGGGTGCAAACCCAATCCACACTTCGTAAGTCACGGCCATTGCCACTGCGCCATCACTGCGCACAATGAATGAATAAGCCTGAGCAGACAAAAAAGAAGACATGTGCGAAATTTAATCACCATTCTAGTTCGCCGAGTATTAACGGTCTCTGACTCCTTGGTCTCTTGCCTATCACGCCAAAAATCCTAAATTTTACGAGGCTTTGAATGTAACATAATATTGCCAGTCTATTCTACTAAAATGTCACCACGGACACTTCGGTGAAGTGAGCTTGATTGAATTGTGCTGTCATTCCTCCTCATGCTAAGGTTTGACACTATTGACAGCTCAATTCAAGGTAAACTCGCTTTCACAGTATATTTTTGGTACATAAAACGCGATAACTTTTGTATTTAAAAGTTGTTTCAAGTGATTTATGTGACATAGTAGCTACAGAAGCCATTCCCAGCGCTAATCAAAATTCAGAAAAAAGAAGTGATTGACAAACATTTTTAAACATTTCCTGAACGTGATACAAATAATTGCATACAATTTATGGACCACAACATGTTACATTTCACACACGAATCATGTGCTAGCTAGTAATTGAGTAGACGCTAATAACGTTAACACTTAGATCAGATCACGACGGCTGTGATCATGCTAACATAACAATCATCTTTTTAGCGGAATGATCTGAACCTATTACTTATTAACACGATCAATATTGTTGTAGGCAGTTACAATTTACATCGTTATGGCGCAATTTTGGTGAAACTTCTTGAAGGCGGAAAATCTTAAACAAATTTCATCATATATGATGATCAAAAGAAGATGACAGAGCTGGGGGTTTATTTATTTTCAATGTTATTATAATAACTAGCAATGCCTTGACCGAGCGGTGAAACCCACCCGCTAAGGTCTCGATCCCGTGGGAATATCGGAATAAAAGTATCCTATGTGTTAATTCAGGTTATAAACACCCATCCAAACATCTAAACCTCTAAACATACAAACTTTCTCATTTATAATATTAGTAGGAGAACTCTTTGAATACCAATCTATTTTCATATCAATCTATCAAAAATGCACGCACATAAGATCTATTTATATTTTCTAATTTTTCACAAAGTCGAAAAGATGATAAAAATATTTGCGTGGGTTCTGTGATTGGATTCTTTATAAATGCACGTCATACTTATATATTTAAACGTATGCACTATATTTATCATAGGAATATTTGTATCTTGAATCACCACTTTAAAACAACCGAACAAACTGCAAACAACATATTTTTTCAGCAATTCCGTCATCACGATATTCTCTGGTGAAGGAAAATTCGCTCGATTAGGTAATGGATGTAGATCAAACAAGGTTTAAAACACCACGTTATTTCCTCTTTTCCTCGATTGCGCACCTCGGTGTGCGTGTCAGATACTTTCCCTGTTTCTCAACAGTTCTCAATTTCCTCCGATCGAGTTTAGATAAAACTAGTCGCAGTAATTTCCCAAGTAAGTGTAACAATGGAGAAAATGCCATAAATATAGCCTTTTTACCAGTTTCTACTTTATTGGATAAGAACATCTTAAGAATAATCACGAGAGCACATTCATTTAAAAGTAGTGCTACGAATTAATCTACAAATAGAACTTTCGTGCCTTTACATGGGTGAAAACTTGTGAGGCAAAAAACCATATCTAACAAACATCAACTTATTTGGTTAAAACTCAGCACAAACATCCAGATGAAGAACACCATGTGATTGCTTTTAAACCGACTTCAAAAAAGGAGGAGGTTATCAATTCGACTGTATGTTTTTTTTTTAATGTTGTTACCTCATAACTTTTGACTGGAAGAACCGATTTTGAAGATTTTTTTATTTGAAAGCTGGTGCTTCCCGAATGGTCCCATTTTAATATGGTTCCATTTGGACAATGGGGTCTATGTGAAAACCATATAAGTCTTAAATTTGCATTACGTATTTGCGCGACAAATGAACGAATAACGCGATTAGATTAGTGTGGAGTATCTACCACAACTAAAAAGTTAAAAAATAAAAACTTTTTACAAAATAAAACATCCGACTTCCTTAAAAAAAAAAAAACACTACAAAGTCAAAAATAACTTTAATTTCGATATTCGGTGTCTTAGTATCTGTATTTATGGTTTTTGCCACCGACTTCCGAAATTAAAGTTATTTTTGAGTTTCTAGTGTTTTTTTTAAGGAAGTCAGTTGTCTTTTTTTTTGTAAAAAGTTTTTTAGCTGTTTATTGATAAGTGCCCATTATTAAAGACTTCTAAATGATACTAAAAGGAAACTTGCTTCTATAGTCACCTTGATATTACTCTTATATTCTTTACTCGGAAAAAAGCCATCGAACGTTCTAACAATGTGGCAACATGAAGCTTCTAGTCCAAGCACCGTGATGTTCATATTATGAAGGACCACGACAGGCTAACTTTTAAGGGTCGTAGTTTTATTCCGTATTTTAAAATTAAGAGTTGTTTTGCTAACGAGGTTTTACTGACTCTGGGGAGTTTTTTGCACCACTTCTTCCCAACAAGCACTAGGAACTGGTGAAGGGCAGACCATTTTGGAGATTGTTTTATGTAATTTTGATGTTCGAAAAGAATATATGACCAGATAATATCAATTTTCAATATAATTTAAATAAATGACTTTTTATTTTCAAAATTGTTTCGCCTACTAACTGCTGCCTAAAACCTGAGTAGGAGGTAAATCTTATCTTAAACTAGCTGACCCAGCGAACTTCGTACCGCCTCAGAATCAATAAATGTTGTGTTAACTTATCAGATTCCACCAACACAAAGCAAAGAGCACCAAGTACCATATACCCATGTTAGACCAAGTTATTACAAACTATTTTCTAGCTACCACACACCCATGATAGGTGAGCTCCTACCAAATTATGCCAACCTAGTACTTCCAAGACATAAAGAGTTTTCTAGCTACCACACACCCATGTTAGTTGAGCTCCTACCAAGTTATGCTAACCTGGTACTTCGAAGATATAAAGCGTTTTCTAGCTATCAAACACCCATGTTTGGTGACTTTGATTTTCTAATTTCCGCGCAATTTTTTAATTTTTTTCTTTCATAAGAACCTTCTCCTGGCATTAACAAACTCAACAAAAAAAAAAAAGTGAAATCGGTCCAGCCGTTCACGCGTGATGGCGTGACCAAGGGAAATAGGGATTAATTTTTATATATATAGATTAAATTGAACATTTTCCTTCGAAGAATTATCCTACTAAGGCGAATACTTAAGCAGAATAGCTTGTTTGAAATCTGTTATTGAAATAAGTAAGCAAGTTTTGAAAACCGGCCCACTGACGTCATTTCTACCCATCTCATTTCAGTCTTCAAATAGATGTAAGTTATTTTGGACATGAGAAGGATTTTCGGTGTTTTCTGACGTCATTAAAAACTAGACTCCATGTCACGGAGAGCGCGCTAATAAATGTATCTCACCTCACTACATTCTCACCAGTTCACCTCAAAACGTTTCGATCGACAGATCATTATAATAACAGATTATGTACACACAGATTACAATGTGGAAGTGGGCGAACGTATCTTGTTCTACACTATGATTAGCTATTATCAGCAAATACACAGGCATTATGAGGAAGCGAATGCATGTTCCTATATATCACGCTAGGATTGAAACGTTAAAAACTATAAGTTCTTTCCTCAAATGCTTTCGTTGGTAACACTTTTATGGATCTATAATAGTTTCTTTGTAGATGATCACAAAAACCTGATATTCTAGTTTCAAATAAATTGATATTCTTTCAAGACCAGCTAGACTGGTATACAACATGTTAGATTAACATATACTTTAAATCACATATCTATGTGATGTATCGTTTTAATTAAATCCTGCATAAGCTTCTATAAAACTGACATATTAACCAGATGTTCTTTGTTGCAGGTGAGAGCTGCGTCGAGAAGCCGCTGGCGACATTGTGGCGCAACTACCAGCAGTCGACAAAACCTGACGTCGTGATGAAGCTGTCCGTCACCAACTCCGGCCTCAAGGGGTTCACCAAAGAGCACGGTCTCACCGAGTACTGGTCCCACCGCATCACGTACTGTGCCAGCCCACCGCACTACCCTAAATTATTCTGCTGGGTTTACCGCCACGAGGGCAAGAAACTGAAGCATGAGCTCCGTTGTCATGCAGTCCTTTGCACCAAAGAATCAATATCAAAGAAGATTACAGAGGAACTTCAAGTCAAACTGAAGCAAGCCCTAAGCGAATTTAAAAAGGACAGAATCTCAAAACAAAATGCTAGGCTCAGTCTTGCTAACAGTGTGTACGATAACCCTAGTATGCCTCGCAGAAAGATCTTACTAAGCGTCGGAGCTACGAACTACAGACCACCGCTAGAGAGGTCAAAATCAGCTCCGAAATTGGGGGCTATTGAAGAACTTTGTTCGGAGGAAGATGAGGAAGAGGCGGAGATGAACGCTAAACAGAACGGTGAGCCCTGGTCACGAACGTCTTTGACGATGGACAACTGCTATTCCTCGCAAACGCTCGACAGACGACGGCCCGATATAAAGTCCCCGAGGAAGACATCATGTCCCGAGGGAGTTATAAATAGAACGCTATCCGACTCTGGAAGCGGTACCGTCACCGTCTCTGATGAATTCCTGGAATTGTTGGTAAAGGAGAGCCAAAAGAACGGACGTGTCGATGATACTAGTCATAGTGATGGAGAGAAAGAAACGAGATTGCTAGAAGCGATTGCCGAATCGAACGAACTGAGTGAAAACGCGGTGGCTGAGGGCGACTGTAAGGCGCTGATGCAAAGTAACTACCTCGTCACGGATAGCGACGATGGATCTGTTTCTTCGGGCTGCGAGACCGCCAGCACGGTAACTGACACCGAGCCGTCATCCCTACCCTCGTTCCCTCAGGAAGACCAGAAGGAACCTGCTGACACTACTGCCTCTTATATGGAACAAAGCTTCGAACATAACGATATGAGAAGCAGCAATAGAAGCTACAACTCTGTGCACATTATGAACAACTCTGATACCAATGGCACCGAAGAGGTGAACCACGTGCCGATTGGTGAAAAGAACGCCTTCCGGCGAAGGTCCACATATCCCCCATTGCGAGCGGATTCCAATATTTTGACAGACTTTGAAGGAAAGTTTGAATCTCTCATTGACAATTTGACGGATGTTGACAGTCTCAATTCGAGCACAGAAACTGAAGTGTTCAAGAACACTGGTGACAATGACAGCGCCTGCAGCGATGAGTCCGGGTACTCTGAACTATTGGATGGCAAAGAGAGTATCATTGGTAACACTATTATGGTCTAAGTTTACCAAACTTTAGCTGCCCCTATCCGAGTGTTTGTTTTCAAAGAAAATTGACGTCCCAAGGACAAGTAACGCTCCCCTGATCTCTGTGCGGGGTGGCTGCCATGTTGAGAACTGTCGAATTATTTCAGATTAGAATTAGAAATCCAATGGTCTAGCAAAAACAATGCACGTAGGTAAATATTATTGTGAATCCTTTATTTAGGGTATAAATTGTATGTAATGTTACAAAGGTTCTTTTTGGGTTATTACGACGAATTTTAAATATTGAGTCTCGGCAGCCAGTTTCCTGTCAGGATTGTTAATATCTGTGGCTGGTTGTCAGTCTCTGTCGTGTGTTAGAAACGCACCGATTTCTTTGTAAATAACAGGGTACAATAGTACTTCATCCAGTTGTCGTATTACTATGTTTAAATGTTTGTATATATTGTAATTTAAGTTCATGTATTAGATGAAATTTATCGGAGATTTTATTTGTAAAAGATTTATTATACTTAGTTACTTTATTTAGGATGCGAACATCTGTTTTGTTTTTGTCTACCTATATTTATTGTTTGAAGTAAGTATATTTGTTGAGGTGGCTGTAGGCGGCAGATTGTGGGTGCCAGTACATTTAAATGAAATGTATTGGCACTTATACAGGCGCGTGGGGTTCTGGGACAAAATAGCTACATAATACTATTATGTTTACATTGTGCGCGAACGGTGCTCCTCGTAAATACCGTCGCTTATCAGTTGCCTCTTCAATTAGTTTCTGTTAGATCGCAGCTTTAAGCAATACAATGACCTTATAAAGGATATGGTAGGATGAAGCAGTAGGTACCACTATTAAAGGTATCAAAATGGAGAAAAGTTAAAATTGAAAACGGATATATAAATTCATGATAGGATAAAAGAGAAAGTCCTACAGGTTTTCTTTTTAAAAAGGTCCATTACCTCGACTGCACCATCTAGCCATTCAATTATGACTAAGCTCATTGTGTCTGCTTCAGGCTGTGACAATAAAGTCCCCTGTTCACGACCAGTCAGTATGTACTTACGCATTCCATTTGCACGTGTCCACACGATACCGGGTCATCGTTATCCTATCATATTTGTAGCGGAGAATATTTTTTCGATGAAAAATAAATGATTAAAAAAATTATGAGTGTGATTTTATTTTATTTTCTAGATGATAAAGTCTTCCATTTTTTTAGCTAAACAAAACGTACTATGTGTAGGTACCTATTGATACCAACATAGTTACAAACGTAACATGAACATTCAATATCACAATATAATTTATTATACACTTATATGAAAACCTATTATATTATTGTTCTACGTAACAGATTAATTATGAACGAAAACAAAGAACTAATTGACATATAATTCGTAGCAATAAACGAAGTACCCAATTTAAATGCAATTAGTAAGGACGACTCGTGTCGCTGGCTGGCGACCAAGACGATTGAGTTTTATATTGGAAACAGTCGAGCATTGAGGTTCGAATCCTCTTGCCTTTGAGAAGTGGAATCTTTGAAGCCAGTCAGACGTTTTCACAGATCCAAAACTACCTTTCGAAAACTAACATTGGATCAGTTCAAAACTAGATTTACAAATAGCAACGAAAATACATCGCATACGAAGAATTTTCCAACACTACTTCAAAGTTACCAGAACTTCATGATATACATATGTATATACTGCTGCAGCTTCAACGAGTTTTCATCGCCATGATCAACGGAGTCTAGTAAGTATTTCGTAAGTATATAATATTTCAATACAGAAAATGGCTTACAGAAGTATGTGGAAAGGGGATAGGTTCAGAGAGAGGACTTAGCCTAAAAGTGGAAAAATATATCAGTTAGCAGCTAAATAGATGGACAGACAATGTATGGATTAGAATTTTTCATATCCTATTTGAAGAGAAATTCAGCGCAGAGCAATGTTTGATCAAGAAAAAAAAAATACGATTCACAAACAGGTCTAAGAGTTAATTATCATTTCATCACTCACGGATGCTGTTGCTTGTGGTGACATAACTCCATCTTCTACAATATCACAGCAAAAAAGGGCAGTTGTTTCTTTTGTTGAAAGGTTCCACGTGTTGATAGAAAGACATAAAGGACCAATTAGCAATTGCCGTAGCAATTGCTAATTAAATTATTGCTATTAAATTATTAAATCATTAAACTGAACAAAACACGTATGTTTTGTTCAGTTTAATGATTTAATAAACAAATAGAGACTTGTGTTATTTATCACACACATCTGCGAAATGTACGTATTCTTAATTGTTTTGAATAAAATTTACTATCGACATTTGTAAATCTAAAGAGTTTCTGTCCGTTACGTAATGTTGCTCTGCACGGGTTCTCCGTGATAAAGAGCATTGAGTTACTTCATGGGAATCTTGAGGATAGTCAGAACACTGCAGTTCTATTTACGTTTGTAGGAGGAAAAAATAAACTTTACCTGTTAGTAAACGTTATTTACATAAATATTGATACTTACTACAAACTAAGATATATATCTAGTGTCGTGAACTTTTTTTATGTATTACTTTTATACCGAATCATAATAATCACTGTGGCAACATTGTCAGAGTAAAAAAATACAATATTAATGTTGTAACAAAATATTAAATTTATTTTCATTATAGCAATAACGGTTATGATATTATCATTATTTCTGGGTGGGGCAAAAGTCATTTTAAATGATATAGTGCAATGTACAAACTAGCGAGCCGTACTTGCTTCGCATAATTTAACAGATTTCTTATTTTAAATAATTTTAGGTACAGACACCAGTACTTGAAGTTACTACAATCTGTAAAATTTCTTTAATAGATTTTCAACTTTAACGCTAAAGAATTAGGTTCAAGATTGATTTTGAAAAATTTTACAGTTTCGAGAAACTTGATGTGCTGGCGTCCGCGTCTGTACTATAGATGTGATGCAAATAAACTGGAATAAATTATCTAAATGATAGTTAATACTGCATCCCAATCTGCTGCGTAGTTTAGAAAGACATCGCAGTCATACATACGAATATGAAAAAAGACTTTAATGTATTATAATTATTTAGATAGCTAAGCGAGCCGGGTTCATTTGAGGTGCCTATATTTGGGATAAAAGCAACTCATTTATGAACCATGGTTCTACTGCCCGTACTTACTGTAGCAACTATATAAGGTGTATATATTCATACACGAAATGTTTTAAGAGGTACACCTGTAGGTGGTAAAGAAGCTACAGCAACGAAAATAAAAAATTTCTAAATGTATTTTATTCAAAATTTAATATTTATAAAATATTTGACGTACATGGAAAATACTGGCTCCTTCTTATTTTTTACGGCCGAGACACCGCGGCCATACTTGTGCTGTCCGGTCGCCGCCCTCGCAGCGTTAGGCGGGCCATTCATAGAATTTGGAGTAAAGGTTTCATGCAAAACTTCTCAAGGAGTTTTAAAATTATAATAATTACGGAAATTCAAAAACGCTCAGGATTTTTTTTCTTTTTGCTTCTATTGCTTCTTTACCACCTACAGGTGTACCTCTTAAAATATTTCATGTATGAATAGATACACCTTATATAGTCCTCCAAACCGTATTTCGGCCGTCTTGGCCATTCTCAACGGAGAATAGCCATCGGTGCGGATGATATTATAATGCACAAGTGTATGCGCAGATACAGAGGCACTTACTCACCCCCCACTCTCTTAACGTGCTTTCCGAGGCACTGGCGTATCACACCGCCAATTACAAGACTCCGGGCTGTTACTAAGAAATTCCTAATGGGAAACCCAATAACACTTTGCCCGACCTGAAAATCTAATCCAGGACTTCAGGACCGGCAATCGCGCTTGTGATCACGACACCAAAGGGGCAGTTAGCAACTACCAAGATGGCAACAGCAGAAACAAAATGCCACTAGTTGAAACACCCCAAACTGTTTGTTGACTAACTTGCACCAGAGTTCCAACCTGGCGTTCCAGGCGTTACATTAGTTCGAGACGATAGTAGTAGTCCTTCTTTGAATAATGTGAGGTAAGTACACGCACAACAGAACTGATCTGTCTCATCATCATCATCATTATTTCACCCAAAAGACGTCCACAGCTGGACATAAGCCTCCCCCAATTTGGGGGGGGGGGGGAGGGTTTACCATAATCGCCACGCTTGGCAGGCGAGTTGGCGATCGCAGTAAGGTTGTAAAATACGTAAAGAACGCTGCTGCCCATTCTCTAGTAAGTCTTTTATTCGCCTTTTACGACACCCACGGGAAGAAATGGGGTGGTGCTAAACTTTACGCCCGGCACCACACGGATGCGTCTAAAACAGATAAAACTGTTTTGACTAAAAATAACAGCACGCTAGGTATCTTAAATTACTCATTAAAAAACCTATACAATAAAATGCTGATAAACTTATAAAGTAACCCTAAACATTGATTGCCCGTCATCGGTCAAACGAATGTTAGCAAAAAATAAATAATGAAGTGAAGATGCGCACTGATATCGTGCATCGACCGCCACGGAACATTATTTCGTGTCTAATCGCTGGCATAACAACCATTTATCTTCGAGAAACTAACGCAAATCATAATGATGTGTTTTGTTTGTAGGTACGGTCAGGGAAATTAATTGTTATATTATACGTCAAGTCGTCGGTCCTTCGGTCATCCGACCGTGTGGTGCCGGACGTACAGAATAGCACCACCCCATTTCTTCCCGTATCTGTCGTAAAAGGCGACTAATGGACATACTGGAGAATGGGTAGCAGCGTTCTCTATGCATTTTACCACCACATTGCGATCGCCAACCCGCCTGCCAAGCGTGGCGATTATGGCAAAGCCCCCCATATTGGGGGAGGCCTATGTCCAGCAGTGGACGTCAACCCGCTGAAATAAGGACGTCAATTAGCCGTACTATAGCTATTTCACACAGCAATCAAATAATTGTAGTTATCATTTGAATATAAGGTGTATCTATTCATACACGAAATATTTTAAGAGGTACACCAGTAGGTGTTAAAGAAGCTACTGCAACGAAAACAATTTTTTCCTAAATGTATTTTTTTTTCAAAATTTAATATTTATACATTATTTGACGCACATGAGAAATACTGGCTCCTTCTTATTTTTTACGGCCCGAGACACCGCGGCCATGCTCGTGCCGTCCGGTCGCCACCCTCGCAGCGTCAGGCGGACCATTCATAGAATTTGGAGTAAAGGTTTTATGCAAAACGTATCCAGCAATTTTAAAATTATAATAATTACGAAAATTCAAAAACGATTAGATAAACATTATCTTTTTGCTTCTATAGCTTCTTTACCACCTACAGGTGTACCTCTTAAAATATTTCGTGTATGAATAGATACACCTTAAATACGGACAAATAAAGTAGGTGACTTTGGGTACCCTTTGGTCGGAAAATGATAAGGTTAAGTTTTATAGAACATAATGTAATAAGAAATAATTGAGGACACATTTGTGTACCAGAAAAAGAAAAAAATATCATCGTGCCGAAATCTTTAGGTAATTGTATGATCTGAACAGTGACAGGCCAGCAAGAGTGGCAGTCACTGCCCTATCTTCTCTCTATTTGTAGAGATCTTGCAGTAAAACTGTTGCCTAGAGTATAAGGTGGTTTTAATGCCTGGAGGCTTTTATTGAGGTTTCAAGTTCTGTTTATGTTTCTGTTTTTTATTATTTATTCTGCTTGAATATAGCTTTCAATGTTTTGTTAGTAAATTAACGTGTGCTAGCTGACATATAGCAAATAAATTTATTATCTTATATCTTGAAATGAGCAATTCTTGTATTTTTATATATAATCTGAATTTTGGAAACGGCTCCAACGATTTTCATGAAATTTAGTATACAGGGGGTTTCGGGGGCGATACATCGATCTAGCTAGGATTCATTTTTATAAAATGTCGTTTTATTCGTGTTTTTAATTTTCGATCACTTTATCGATAATCAACTTAAACATAAACTTATTTTTATTTTATTCGAAGAAAAATAACAAAACGGTGCCAGTGTTGCCACTTAAACATAAACAGTAAAATATGATTTTTCCTGACATCTATTGGCGAATAATAATACTATTTTTTTTTTAATTGGACTAACAGTTGAACTAACTGCTTTAACGACATAACACTCAAGCTACTCCAGCAGATAGCATTGTTAAGCAACACTAAAGCCAATTAGTGTTTGGTTTGACTTTAGACCAGAAAATGTCATTTTATTCGTTTTTTTGCAATAATCAACTTTATCGATAATCAACTTAATCATAAACTTATTATTGGTTTTTTATTTAAATAACCAGTTCATATTTTTTATTATTATGTCGGTAAGATCGGAAAATACAATATTATTCATATTTCATCATTATGTAATTTGTATTTAAATTTATTTTATAAAAAACCGGCCAAGTGCGAGTCGGACTCGCGTACCGAGGGTTCCGTACAAACCTGTAAGTATTCTCGGTTTAAAAATAAATGTTTTTTTTTTAATTTTATATTTCAGTTGATTGAATGTAAGGTAAATTGCGGTTTACGATTTATGACGTTTTAAAAAAAAAACTACTCACTCGATCTCGTTCAAATCGATTTTCGGTGGAAGTTTACATGGTTATGTACATCATATATTTTTTTGATTTTTATCATTCTCTTATTTTAGAAGTTACGGGGGGAACACACATTTTACCACTTTGGAAGCGTCTCTCGCGCAAACTTAAGAAAAAAATGATATTAAAAACATCAATACCATTTTTGAAGACCTATTCATAGATACCCCACGCGTATGGGTTTGATAAAAAAAAAAAATTGAGTTTCAGTTCTAAGTATGGGGAACCCCAAAATTTTTTTTTTCTATTTTAGTGTAAAAATCATGATGCGGTTCACAGAATACATCTACTTACCAAGTTTCAACAGCGTAGCTCTTATAGTTTCGGAGAGAAGTGGCTGTGACATACGGACGGACAGACAGACAGACAGACAGACATGACGAATCTATAAGGGTTCCGTTTTTTGCCATTTGGCAACGGAACCCTAAAAACACAATTCACCAAAAAAAATAAAAATTCCCAGCAAAGCTCGGTCATCCAGGTACTATTGTTTTATGTTTAATGGTAATTACTTACCTACTTATTATTGTATAGAATCAAGTTCTAACTTATCAGACAGCTGTTCTGCTGGAAGTGAAGTGAAGGGCGGGAGTTTTCGATGACTGTCTTATATAGTTTTGACGTTTAAAAAGTGCTGACTCGCAGCCTAATTTGAATATATGACTTTTGATTTCATTTTGATTTTGACTGTGGTCAAAATTTTCTATAGTCTTTTCCTGGTACACCCTAAAATGAAATAACAGCTTGAACATAAAAAATAAATCCTTCAAGAGCCAAGTTTGTCGACCTCGTCGATACAGGTACAGCATGACCTCACTCCTCCGAAGGCAGAATTCTTACTCCAACAAAAAGTAATGACTTTTTTGGATATATCTACTTAATTATTGCGATTATGGGCCGCACAGCCTTCGTTTTTTTGCGAGGCAGTTATTTTACAGTTGTTTCGGAGATAAAATATTAATTTGTGTATGAAGATACTGCTGGAATGTCTGTCTGTCTGTTTAAAAGTTTATCTATACGAACTATGTATTTACTTGTGAACTTATCAAATGTCGTTGCTCTGCTCTTTCATAAGAGAAAGCTGAGAGTAAATAATATAACATTAATATTAAGATTATATACTCAGAACATTTAGTTTCACAATATTCTTCCTCTATAAAACCATTACTATATTTAGTACCTGCTTACCTGTAACCATTAAGTTATATAAATGGAGTGCTAATCCAGCACCTTACTACATTAGTATTGTAGTAAGGTGCTGGACTACCGGATTACGGGAGAGTCGGCCGATTGTTTTCATTCGACGTCGTTCGGTAGGTAGAAAAGATCTACCCGTGATGAATATGTGAAGGCAATTACCGTTTTGGGGGACGTTCTTATATAAGGTGTATCTATTCATACACGAAATATTTTAAGGAGTACACCTGTAGGTGGTAAAGAAGCTATAGAAGCAAAAAGATTTTTTTTATCTAAGCGTTTTTGAATTTTCGTAATTATTATAATTTTAAAACTACTTGAGACGTTTTTACCCTTTACTCCAAATTCTATGAATGGCCCGCCTGACGCTGCGAGGGCGACGACCAGACGGCACGAGCATGGCCGCGGTGTCTCGGGCCGTAAAAAATAAGAAGGAGCCAGTATTTCTTTTGTGCGTCAAATAATTTATAAATATTAAATAAAAAAAAACGCGGTTAAAAAGCAACTTTGCACTCTTGTATAACAAATAACTATTAAAAATTTTTTTTCGTTGCTGTAGCTTCTTTACCACCTACAGGTGTACCTCTTAAAATATTCCGTGTATGAATAGATACACCTTATATAATTTTGACATTCAAAAAGTACTGACTCTCAGCCTAGTATGAATTAATGACTTTTGATTTTTATTGACATGTGTGTACAACGTGTTTCACAACAATCGAGATGCACTTTTATCCACTGCTATAATAACAGTCCCCAGACATTCGTACTCCATATCGTCTCTACTCCGTGGCTGCACCATAGTATTACCGGGTATTATCTCCTCTGCTATTAACTGCGCCGCGAAAGCGGATGTTGCGGGTTCGACTCCCGGTTAGGAAAATGAAACGATACTGTTTTATGGGAAGGGTTTCTGTATCATCTGTAGGTAAGTATATTATGGTTTAAACTTTTTAGTTTTTGTATCGCTTTAGAACGTTCTGATTGGATAAGTTCCTTGTTATGTACATTATACTTTACATAGTTGGTGACTGCGAGCTGAACCGAAAAAAGGTTAGCATTTTGACCGGCTGACCACTTTTACTATAGCATGTGTGACTTTATGTATTACTAGCTTTTGCCAGCGGCTTCGCCCGCGTGGAGGTCGGAAAATATCCCGCGGGAACGTACTACCGGGATAAAAAGTAGCCTATGTCCTTTCTCAGGCTCTAAACTATCTGTGTACTAAATTTCATTTAAATCAGTTCAGTAGCTTTAGCAGGAAAGCGAGACAGACAGACAGACAGAGTTACTTTTGCATTTATAATATTATAGTGTGGATTAATCAATGAAGCTCCAAAAACAATAAATGCATGTCTTCGCCTATACTCTAAGATCATTTAATTCCTTTTCGTCACTCGTCAATAAAAGGCAGAGCTATTTAATTCCCGAATCACTTACCATATTTACGGTATCGATTGGCCCAATTCTTTCAGTGACCCGATTTGACGTCACGTTAATAAGGAGCTCCTTTATATGCATTGGGGCCCCTCAGACCTCACCACAGGAAATATACGTGGAGAAGTCTCACATAGCAGATTTTTTAATAATAAATTAGTACTTATTGAAGGTTGGTGATCTAGTAGTAGTCGTCTGGTTTATATGATGAGCGATAAAATGGGGAACTGGAGCAAGTCAAATAATGGTACCCAAAAGATGGTGTGCGTCAGAATGGCTGGTTGTCTGTGGCGTTGGTCTATGAGAGTTGATTCGAAAATTGCTACATAATTGCTTATATTTGCTACATATAATAAATAATTGCTGCATAGGATATATATTTAGAAATAAAATATTTTTTTTGACCAGTAATCCTGACGTTTGGTTGGCTGGTCAACTCCTAGTTTAAAGTCAAGCGTGCAGAGTTTCCCGAAATGTATTGCGTCAATAATTGCTACATATTTGCTTCATTTATCTCATTTAGTTGTAACTTCAAACATATGTTAAATAAAGGATGTAGCAATTATTTAAATTATCCCAAGGAAAAGTGCCTGATAAAATAATAAAGGCAAACACTTAGTTATGTAGGTGTCGGTTTAATCGTTTAGGCTCTGGTAACAGCGTAAGTAATGCGATTCTTGCGTTAATAATAGATTGTAGTGCAGATGAAAGTGAACATTGTACAGAATCAGATTGTGCAATCAATAGAATTCAGCGTAAGATACCTGTTCTACACGTTGATATAAATTCAGCCATTAATGGTTTACAAGAAGCCGCAAATACTTTAATTAATGCTCAAGAACTTACAGAATGCCTGCGATGCCTGTAAAGGTGTTAAATCATTTAGTGTATTTTTGCGAGATCTTATTGCATTTGAATTTCATTCCAATCAATTTATTTCAATAGCTGATCCACCAACATCTCTTTCTTTACAGGGATCTGAGTTTCATTTACTGTCAATAATAGAATTCAAGCCCCCAGGGTCAGGGTGACTAATTGGTCACTACAAAGCTCATTTCAGACGAAATTCACAATGGAAATGTTATGATGACGAATCGAAAAAAAATACGAAGAGTAAAAAGAAGCTAATTCCACATTGTATAATATATGCGAAAAAATAATATGAAAATAAGGTAAATTAATGAATATTTTTTTAAGTAAATTGTAAAATTATTAAACTGAATCTTATGAACGAGTCACATTTTGTTTTTATTTACGATATCCTTTTAATATGCTTATATTCCACTTACCTACTCATACATAACATGCCATTTAACAATTTAGAACGCCTGCCTCCTAAAGTAGCAATACCGTTGAGTGCAGATGCACTGCAACTATTTACCTTTATTATTTTATCAGGCACTTTTCCTTGGGATAATCTATATATTAATACGTGAAGCGAAAACTTTAGATCCCTTTTTACGAAAATTGGGCGGACGGAGGAGTATGAAATTTCGCACACTTATAGTTTATACAGAGAAGAAGTGACGAATGCTAATATTTTTTTAAAATTATGAGTTAAAATACATTATTTTCAATAAATAACACGTTACACACACTACTGTTCATTACCGTGTATGTAATACACACATGCATAGAAATTCTTTTGTTTATGGTCCAAATCTGTCTTTATTATTTTGTGCAGTGTTACCAACACCCAGAAATATTTACCCCTAAAGCTTAAGTTAAAATCCCCTAAACATGCCGCCACAGTTACTGAAAAAATCCGCTAAAAAATTATAATGAAAATAACCAACGAATACCCGGCACACGGTAGTAATATTTGTCTATATTTATTACGCGACATTTGTTAATCATTCACTCTGCATTCTTAGTATCGAGGAACCGTACTAGAAGTCGCTAATACTTTTATTGTAATCAAAAACACAATGAGAAATGTAAGATGGCAAAAAATCCCTAAGAATACCCCTAAAAATGGAACGCCCCTAAAAATCTCAATCCTCTTATTTACCCCCTAAATTTGGGAAAAACCCTAAGTTGGTAAGCCTGATTTTGTGTTTTACTGAATGTCAAGTATAACCATAGGTAATACATTAATTTTATGGCTAAATAACCTATTTCATTTTTAAAATCTATGATCATATCGAAAATATTTGTCTTTAATATTATTTATTTGTATTAGCGACGATAGGAATTTAGTTTAGATTTATAAGAAATATTTTTTGTGGTTTTATGGAGAGTGTCAAGTATGGCATTAGTACGTTTCCCATACAAAACTTAGTGTCGTGTGCAATCTGTAGAGGTTGTATGCCTCAAGATTGTACAGGCTGGTCATACATTGTACAGGCTGGTTATAATTATGACATTTGGAACCGTCATAATTCATCTATACTAATATTATAAATCTGAAGAGTTTGTTTGTTTGTATGTTTGTTTGATTGAACGCGCTAATCTCAGGAACTGCTGATTGGAATTGAAAAATTCTTTTTGTGTTGGGTAGCCCATTTATTGAGGAAATATGCTATATAACATCACGCTACGGTCAAAAAGAGTTGAGCAGCAAACGAAAAATGGACGAAAACTGGCAGGCAATTCGACGCAACGGGAAGGGGAGCGTAAATTTGACGCGGACGAAGTCGCGGGCAGAAGCTATTAAAAATAATAGGGAAAATTCTATAAAAACAGAGCTTTCTGTGATAATTCATTCCATATTGTTCCATATCCAGCAGTTAAGAAGTATTAAGAAAATAAAACGAGAGTTTATTTTTTATTATCTATATTTTTTCATTTAATAATGTTCTATTCAAATGAAGTACGGTCGAATTTCGACCAATGGGCGATCACTAGTTTAAATAATTGCTACATCCTTTATTTAACGTATGTTTGAAGTTACAACTAAATGAGATAAATGAAGCAAATATGCAGCAATTATTGACGCAATACATTTCGGGAAACTCTGCATGCTTGACTTTAAACTAGGAGTTGACCAGCCAACCAAACGGCTGGATTGCTGGTCAAAAAAAAAATTTTATTTCTAAATATATATCCTATGTAGCAATTATTTATTATATGTAGCAAATATAAGCAATCATGTAGCAATTTTTGAATCAACTGTCATAGACCAACGCCACAGACAACCAGCCATTCTGACGCACACAAAAGATGGCAAAAGAAGGAACACAAAACACAAGAGGAGATACACGACGACCCGGTGCACCGGAGGAGGCTTTTGCCAATGGGCAGGCTGAATTGTGAATCAATTTTTGTTGTTTTTATTTGAGTTTAGTTGGAAATATTATTAGTATTTCAGAATAAAGCGCTTATTTATTTTACTATTTATTATTCTATGTTGGGAGTTATTGTTGTTGTTGTGTTTTGTGTCTACATTTATATCGGTAATTGTATATGGCGTACATTATAAAGAGTATTCGAGTATATTCTATTGTTGGATCTCAACAATTCAGCACGCTTGGTAACAGTTTAGCTATTACAGACCAATTACGATGTTTTCCTGAATCATTTGATCAACTACCTACATATTTAATTACCAAAACCTATCACAAACCATTGCACTCTTCTAAAACTCGAAAAGCATAAGCAGTCCCTCTGCATTTAGACTTGAACAGCCTTAAAAACGGTTTTTATGCAGTTGACATCACTGCATCGAAACTAGTGTACGGAAATCAGCGTACAGTCCAATACGGACCAGCTGTAAGTGCCCAAAAATAAGGTACGGTCAGAGCAATTAACCGTTAGCAATTTACACTAGCTACCCAACTGCCATTTCTCATGTCATAGCCGTTTCATACAAGTATCAATGACTGACTGCTGTGGTTTCTATATACCTACGGACAATTTCAGTTGTAGTCAATTTGCTAAACAAATTGCCCCGATTTTACACAGATCGTAATCTGTGTCGCACTAGGATGTATAGCACGATACCCTGTTAAGTCTACTGATTGACAAACGTGGCCCCTCTGTGTTCTGTTGTATCGGGTGATAGCGTCACGCAGGTGAACCGTCACGCTTCGTTGGCTGCGAGGAGGTGACATGCGGTGTTTCGGTTGTAGGGTATGTACCTACCTAATACTACCGAAAAGAAGTGAGGTACTTTTGAGAGGGAACTACTTAGTAAGTAAAATGTCTTGGAGTATGTAAATCTATATATATAAAATTCAATGATCCTGAGTGACTGATATATCAACGCACAGCCTAAACCGCTAGTGCTAGAAACATGAAATTTGGAGGTTGTGTTCTTTGTAAAGAGTAGGTATCTACTAAGAAAGGATTTTTTGAAATTCCATCCCTAACAGGGTGAAATAAGAGATTGAATTTTCTGTGAAACTTTTTATAGTCTGGGTCGGACAAGACAAAGTAAGCAGTGTGATAAGACATTGTTTATCTGGATTAACACATATTAATCTCGGTAGTACGTTCCTGTGGAATATTTATCGACATCCACGCGGGCGAAGCCGCGGGCAGAAGCTAGTAATGATTATAATCGTAATTGCTGTAGTACTTTAAAATGTTAGTTGAATTAGTTATGTAGGTCATAACTACTTATTTTGTAGGATGACTTCATGGTTGTAAATAAACAACTTTAAACCAAAATGCATGGTTTAAAACCTGTTTTTTTTAACCACGACCATTTGGGCTGTACATTGATTATGTATCACTTTAAAAATGCTAATTGAAATCATTCGCCATTTTTATTACGGTTACATTTTAAGTCATTGATTATACTAACTTACACTACTTTTCTATAAAAAAAAAAAAAAGATTAGACAGACTGAAAACAATTTTGACAGGTAGGCGTATTTATTCAAATATGTTGTAGATAAGAACCAATGAAAAAGTATTGTAGTCTGATTAGATTTACTCAGCCACTGGACATATTTAGAAACCCTTGATAAATCCTAAATCGTACCTAAAGTAGGTGTAGTCTAGTTCACTCCGAGTGTAGCTTCAGTGTATTCTATCCACATTAATATTATAAATGCAAAAGTAACTCTGTCTGTCTGTCTCGCTTTCCTGCTAAAACTACTGAACCGATTTAAATGTATACAGATAGTTTAGAGCCTGAGAAAGGACATAAGCTTTTTATCCCGGTAGTATGTTCCCGCGGGATATTTTCCGACCGCCCCCAAACGCTAGTTAAAAATAAACCATTAAACATTTGTTATAATCGTTTTAAATAAAAAAGGTTAAATATGTTTAATAAGAATTCGTTTTACATCTATAGATGCTTTATAACCAGCTACGAAGTGAAAAGTCACTATTGGATTCAAATCCAAATAGCGTAATAGTGCAGTTTAGCGGAAGAATGATAATAATGGCTTTCAAACATCCT
The DNA here is from genome assembly GCA_932294355.1 of Aporophyla lueneburgensis. Lineage (NCBI taxonomy): Eukaryota > Metazoa > Arthropoda > Insecta > Lepidoptera > Noctuidae > Aporophyla > Aporophyla lueneburgensis. Next base: position 34,587,887 of record OW028737.1, on the reverse strand, counting down.
AAAAATGCTCTTTCATAAAAACCTCCGCAATATTACAACTAGAACTACAGCAACACCTGTAACGTACCCATCAATTTCGAACCGGAACAACAATCAATGAACCCTCGATACATCGACTGCTGAATGATTAAGGAGCCACATGTTGTGTCCTCGTTGCCACGGAGACGCCCTGGTTCGGTTCCCGGCCAAGGAAATCCATCGTATTGAGCGGTCACCTCAAGTGAAGGGTGCGGAAGGTATTAGATAGTGATGGACATACATTATGGTGGAATAATGTCTTTCAATTATGTCATGGACATTGTGATCGTGAATCTGTCATTAATGTTCAGTGTTTTGATTCAAGCAAATGAACGTATTCTAGTCTAAAGCAACGTAAAAGGGTTTTTTATGTATCAGTGAAGATCCACGTAGGAAATTGCGGGACGAGCTGGGTAGGTTCCGTTAAAACTGGAACTGGACACGCGGGCTCGCGACAGGTGTAAGGAGTAGAGAGAGGCCTTTGCCCACCTGTGGGAGAGTGGAGACTAATAAAATAAAAACCAAATGGAATTAAGTAATTCATTTTTGCAGTTTGAAACTTGTATAGGTAGGTTACGCCATGGATAATCTTTGTTGACTTCGAATTAAAATTAGTAATTTCACCGTTAATTGCTTATTGTAGACGGGTGAGTACTGGAATAGACAATAAGGTCGGTTCTTTCAGTTCACGTGACTTGTTCTACATACTAATTTTTGATTCTATCTTTCCCAAGCTCTTCTTCGTGGATACTGGATACCTACATCTGGGTTACGTTAGCTTCCTACCAACTGTGGCTGTTCGTCCACTGTATGGACGGTGGATTACGATGGATACGGATAAAGGGAATCCAGGATCGCTCTAAAACGCATATATCATGTGCGACTTTGAATAGTAGCGGCATCATAACCGCGTGCGTGCAACCTTATTCTGTGCTCTGTGGCGAGCAGACTCGATTGTTTATACGTGAGCCGCTGCTGCAAGCTGTCCACCTCGGTGTTAGACGTGTGGCAGTGATTCACATCTATTCATGGTTTTAGGTTAAGTGATTAAAATAGGAATACTAACATAGGAGTAAGGAATATTGTAACTAACACAACTGAGTCTTATTACTAATTGAATAAATATAGTATCATCGAACAAACTTGATAGAGGGCATTTCATTGAATTGGCTTTTCTATGAACCATTCACATTAATTAAATGGATCTCTTTGAATATTTATTTAGCCCAGTTAATTCTATACCTAGCTTAGTCTGTGAGCTAGCATTTAGCTATTGTAACAAAATGTCATTAACCCCACAGTGGGGCCTCTCGGAATTTAACACGTTTCGCGTAACGGGCCGCGTCGATAAAACAATGAAAATATTTCGCAAAAATAATGCTTCACTTAAACAAAGGCTTATTTTCGCGCCCAATGCGGAACTACGCCTTTGAACGGGCATTCAAACATGCGAATACGTTTGACGAGTGACAACATATGAGGTTGCAGTATGTAACAGAGTTTTGTGTGTGTAAGCAGAAAAACAGAAATTAGGATATGTATAAACCGGTCTGTCGTGAATCCGTGATGTAGGTATGTCATCATATACATATATTATGTGTAAGGCAGGTTTTTCCTTTTAAACTAAAAGCGTCCGGTGCAAGGTGCATTTGTTAAGTGTGCATATCGAAACTATATGCACTTGTTCAAGGTTTAATAATCATAGCTTTAAATCGATTTCCTTTATTTCGTTATATTCACTTATTGATTATATTTTTAAATATTAGAAAAACAAAAATAAAAAACATTTAAAAATATAAAAAATAGTAGCCCACCGGTATCGAGAACAGGGTCCAAGCTACCGGCGGTCAGGGCTCCAGAGAGAGGAACCTCCTGACAATGCGAGCCGTGTCCAGAAGTACCGCTTTCTGAATCAAGGCCTTGACCCAGCTGCCTAACGAGAGCCTCCTTAGATGTTGGTCGAGGCTCTTGGCCACCAACCCATTGGCAGTGACGACTATCGGCACAATGATCGCTGAATCCACATCCCACATGTCGACAACCTCGCGAGCCAAGTCAAGATACTTGTATCCCATCAAAAACATTAATGTGAAATGAGAGCCAAGTTCAATATTATGATATATGCCTTGGTTGTTGACTTCAACGACAAAAGAAGTGAGATCTAAATGGGTGCCAAGTTCAATGATCAGTCCTAAAATTCATTTATAACTACATAAAATATCATTTCTTCTTATAACTTAGGATAATATATTGTAGCCTAAGGTCTGACTTGGCTAGTTCTCATATACGAATTATCATGATCGATGGCTAGTTTCTATCATCAAGCCAAATTTTCGAAATAATAAAATAAGAACCGACAAGTAACAGATTTAGAACTTGCGAAGGCTATAATATAATTCTTATATGAAAACTAGCCAAGTCAGACCTTTGGCTACAATATATTAACCTAAGTTATAAGAAGAAATTATATTTTATGTAGTTATAAATGAATTTTAGGACTGATCATTGAACTTGGCACCCATTTAGATCTCACTTCTTTTGTCGTTGAAGTCAACAACCAAGGCATACCTATATCATAATATTGAACTTGGCTCTCATTTCACATTTATGTTTTTGATGGGATATCATTACTTTTTGTACATAAATTATTAGTAGGTACTAATTTATAACAATATTAATACCAAATGGTTTTTGTCCTAAGGGTTCCTACCAGAATCAATTAAGTGAAAAATTATAATAAAATGATAAAAATTTACCGATTTCTGATTTATTCCTTTGTATTCACCTAATTACCTATCAGCATGCCAAATTTGAACTTTCTAGGTCATCTGGAACTGGGTTAGAGTTTTGATCTATAGGTCAGTCAGTGATAAAAATGACGATTTTTGGACGTTAATATCTAAATAACCGTTTGAGATGTGTTTATAAAATTTGTAGTACATATGTATCTTGCAAGTCTCACTACGTGAGCCAAATTTGATAAGTTTATGTGCAATAGTTTTCGAGTTATGAGGGCGTCAAAAGTGGCTCCAAATGGTTCGTGTAATATTACACGGTGCTGCTCGCCAGTTCTGTTACTTGAACTTGGCTTGACACGCTGCCGCGTGTCTAGATATCGATGATTATTATAATGGTGCACAATTGCAAACCCTTCATGTACGTGGGGGGGAGGGGTTTACGTGGGTATATAAAGGTAGGTATATCTTTTAGATATTTACGCATCAGCAATAGGGAAATTCTTCATAATTTTTAATGATTGACTAATATCGTATTAAATATAAGCCTATCGTGTCTTCCTTCATCATCGTCTGCCCAGCCTTTTCCCGTCTATGTTATGTTCTGTCGTGTATATCTGTTGATACTTTCCTTCCTTGTTTCTATTTTTATCAACCGACTTCCAAAAACGGAGGAGGTTTCTCAATTCAACTGTATATATATATATATGTATACATACATATATATTTTTTTATGTGTGTTCACGGATAACTTCGTCGTTTATGAACCGATTTTGATGACCTTTTTTTGTTGGAAAGGAGATATCCCTAGAGTGGTACCATGATAAGGAAACCAGGATCTGATGATGGCATCCCAGAGAAGCAGCAATTGAAAACCGTAGTGGCGACTAGTGCTGAAGTTGCTCTGATGATGAAGCCGAAAGACAGTCGAGGGAACTCCTCAACGACTTAGCATTATTCGCAGCAATTACCCGGTGTTTGGACTTAATTCATTTCTATTGATGATAACTTTGCGCTCATATGGGTTATAAGTGCCATTACAGGTCTGATGGTGGAGACCATAGATAGTTGAGGGAGTTCCTCAACGATTTACAGCAATAGTAAAGTATTAAATTTCACCTGGCGACTAGTGGTATAGGAATAACTAAAAAGTTAAAAATAAAAACTTTTTTACAAAAAAAAAAACGGGTTCCTAAAAAAACTATACTTAAAGTGAAAAATACCTTTAATTTCGGAAGTCGGTAGCAAACAATTCAAATACAGATACTAAGACACCGACTACCGAAATTAAAGTTATTTTTCACTTTATAGTAATTTTGAGGAGGTCGGTTTTTATTTTTTTGTAAAATGTTTTTCCTGTGTAATAAAATCTGAAGCCAATCCACATATACCTGTCCTCAATAGGTACCGGTCGTTTGGAAACCTACTTACTGACGTACTTTCGGCCAGAGCTCATTCGAAGCGGCCACGGTGAAAATTGGTGGTAGGAAAAAAAAATCAACAGTTTTCTTCAAGAAACCTGCTTACGAGGTAAAGTTAACGGGCTCATGTAAAAACTCATCGAATGACACTAATAGACTTTTTGTACGAATCAATTAACACTATAGTAGGTACGTAGTACTTATATGATAAAACTAGCTTGTGCCCGCGACTTCACCCGCCTTAAATTTCTTGTTCCTCCGATCCTCGCCGTCGCATCGAATCGCCTGCCCGTGCGAGTTCTTCGTATTCATGACTTTTTTCTTTTTGCTCGGCTCCTAAGGATTCTAGCGTGATGTTTTATATTCCTTCCTCGATTAATGGGCTACACAACACTAAAAGATTTTTCAGTTCCATTCAGAAACTCTTGAGATCATGGCGTTCAACCAAACAAACTCCTCAGCTTTATAATATTAGTAGGTATCACATGGTAGGTATACATACATAATAGCAATGGTTTGGCGCCGCTGAAAAATGTAACGTAAACATATGAAGTCATATCATATCTATGCAAGTGCGCGCACGAGCGGCTGCAGCGGCTTTTTTCAGTGAATGATTTAGAAACTTAATTTGCTACATTGGCTAGCGATTCGAAAACACGGCATCTTATTGTACCCCATAGTAGGTACCTAATAGTAACTATGGTAGTGCACGCACGGCTGGTAACCACACTCGGTTTCTATTGATATTGCGATGAAATGTGTCTCTATAATGTAGATATATTGGCGCACATTTTGTAATAATTTATCAAAAGTACCGATAGACATTCTGTGTTAATTAAAAAAACTTATCGAGATTCTGTCGCACGTCGTTGTACATTTTGCAAAAGTATCTTTTCGAATGTTTTTGATCAGTTTTATCGTCATTATTTACGTTTTCTAACTTTAGAAACCAACGCCACAACAGACGGTGCTCGCCAGAAATCTTATGTTGGTACACACGGCTACACATCAAGCTACGCATTTCAGTTTAAGCTGACCTCTCAATATACGGAAATCCCATTCATTGTGAGATCAGTTTATACTGGAAATCCATAGCTCGATGCATAACCGTGCGTACCGAAATAAAATTGAATAAACGCCTGCTGCAGTGCGTGTTTGTACACGGTATAGCATTTTCGGGTATTATTCAAAACCATCTGCGTTAATTCACAGTGCGTGCTAAGCCTTATGCGGTGTTATTACTACTGTTTACAGTTAATTTCGTTACTTGCAGTGACATCTCTTAGCATATATGAGAACTAATGTTATATTTTGTTTCCACTAGATGGCGCTACTTTGAGATAATTTAATGGTGATTGAAAATTTTTTGTCTGCTTTTTTATTATATTAAAGACATAAATAGGTTACATAAAACATTAGGTATAAATAATTATACACTAATGATTTGAATTAAATACCCATTGTTTACACTGCCATCTATTATTTAATTTAAACGCCACAGCACTTTATTAAAGTTTTGAATATGTTCCCTAGATGTCACTGGATGTACAAGATAGTAAATACGTATGGATAAAACTCTTTTAAGATTGTATAGATGTCGCTGTCAAGCCTCAAACAAGACCATAAGAGGAAATGTTGGCAAGCGCGACTGCCGAGAGTAAATCCCTGTCTTCTATTTTCAGGTCGGGCAAAATATTATTGTTTTTTTTTTTTCACTAGGAATCTGAATTGCCACTGAGACGACATTTACGAACCATGACAACAGGTTCGCCCTTTATTATCTTACTTTACTAGCGAAATGTATTGATGTATTGATTTTTTATTTTAGTAAGTGTTGTTTTTTGTATAGTTTCTGTGCATGGCCCAATAAATACTTTTTCTTTACTTTCTTTCTTTCTGTCTATTGTTAGATAGATAGATAGGTTATGCATAACAGGCAGGCGTTGTTTTTATTTATCTTTAAATAAACTCTACATGTTTTTTAGAAATAAATAAAATAAGTAAGGTACACTAAGTACCCAGAAGCGGTCCAAAAACATAACCCAAAGAAATAAGATGAGGGATATACGAGTATATTAACGAGAAATGGCCATCGATCGGCGTGATATTGCTATGATTTTATGTAAGATGGACACATAGCGCTGGATTTGCCACATTTAATGGACCTAAAACCCTGGCCCTGGATCTTAACTTTTTCGTTGAAGCTCTCATAACTCGGCACTTTACCGTGTCGGCCACTCATCAAACGTCATTGTACAATCTCGTAATTTACAACACCTCTTAAACTACCGAATTTTAAAACGTTCAGAAAACAAAAGTAATGTAATTTCCACGCCTCACAAAGAGTTTCCTCGAAGCAAGGTGCTACTACTTTTAAAATGTTAAAAACAACGAATGTGGCGACAATACCCCCATAAATTTGATGAAAACAAGTGTCCCTTGCATTCTTAAAGGTATTGAAGGTAAAAAATCCGGTAGCTGACTGAATGGTAAATATTTTGGTCAGCCATTGTAACCTGACTTTGTAACCCAGCAGGGTGTTGACGTGCTCAATAAAGGTATATTGACAGGTTGGGCTGTTAAAAGGATAGTGATGTTAATGTTAAGGAAGTCGTTATTTTTCAATTCATCATACTTTTTTTACTTGAGACGAGTTAGATTTTATTTATTTATTTTAATAAAATCAGACTCAAAGCAAATACTTCAAATAAACCAATTACAGACACGTTTGAATTGTCAAGGGGCGGTGAGTCAGAAAGATGAAACTAGTTGCCCATTCGCAAGTGTAGTAGGTTGGTAGTACTTATGGAGAACAACAGAAACTTCATGGACACTCCTTTCAATCAAAATTATGTCCAGAGATGTAGTGCCTTAGAAATTTTTGCGATCTACAAACATTGGTGCGTCCCGTACCACCCACATATGCACCAGTGCAGTTGAAACGAGACGCCCCTATACGAGACATGGTAGTGTCTTTCAGATTGAGAGCCTTGACCTTGAAGACGTTTGCTATGAATTACTTTCAGAGGATTACATGAAAAAATAAACCTTCTCATTAAAATAGGCTTTTGACTCATTAAAAAGGCTTTTGCCTATTAGATACACCAAATGAGTTTCAATTTGGCTGAAAAGCGTCGTTTTACAGATATGAACAGTATCGTCATCAGACAGAATAGAAGCTAACACTATGTTAGCGTCTTTTCAAAATATCTATTAATAAATCTACCTACAATAGTCGCAACTGCTCAATTGTAACGCTACCGTTTGCCATTATTGCCAGACTACCAATCAGGTGAGCTTCATTAGCTGATATGACAAAAAGTCAAGCGTGGCACGGTAAGGTGTGACCAATCGACCGCCCACGACTCCATTGGAGGTGTGCACATTCAGGCATATTGTGCAAGGTATTGTGCAAAACTGTGTTGGTGCACGAGACAATAGCGCTAAAGGAATTGTTGGGGTTGTTCAACAGGTAGAAAAAATGTTTAGTAAAGTACGTGAAGGACAAATAGTTTGAAGGAGGAATTTATATTGTAAAAGATCCTGTTACTACCAATAGTAGATTCTACATAAGTTGATGTGGTTTCTGGAAACCTGTAAATCTACTGTCAACCCTCATATCATCTACCAGGATCTTAGTTCCTTCCTCTTGATTGCTGTTACAATTATGTGAATAAGAAAGAGGTAAGACAAAACAGAAGAGAGATTAAAAACCCAGGTTTAATTTTCATTTCCTGAATCGCCCAGAAATACATTGCTGATATCCGAATGAAATACATTTTTAAATAGCTAATCAATAATACAGTTCACATTGTTCCGGCCACCAATACTGCGCGAGTTGGGTCGAAGTGTGACGGATATTTGCGCGTGCGCCGTCGCCCTATTTGACCCTGTGACCAATCGCACACGTTTTGGCACTCTGAATTTATTTGGAGCTTACATACGGTACGGTCACTGAATATTAGAGAAGATTAGAGAAGTGTTTTATTGAAATTAATATCGACCTCATAATCCTTTCTATGAGTGTTAGACAAAACAGTAAAGTTAAATCCGTAACGTGTGCGTATTTGAGACGTTCTTTCTACGGCTCATTAAGTGTTTAGCGGTGTTCCTCAAAGATCGGTGCTTGGTCCACTGATATTTTAAAAATACTACACAAACTATACTCTGATCCCAGGGTTAGTGGCAAGATATACAAAAGGTTCTGAACGCTATATACATATGTACAAACGGACTGAATATTGTTTGCTGACAATGAATGTTGACAAAAGCACCGTTTTACGCTTAATTAAAACAATCCACGAAAAAGCTATCGTCTCAATTTCCATAAACCTCATCTGTTCAGTCACAGAAAGATTTAGGTGTTAGTATGTCCAACGACCTAAACTGGTTAAAGAAAAAAGCCTTTTAAGCACTTCTTGTCTAATTGAGTTGTAATAGTATGGAATTAGGTTCCGGAGAATGTTATAATGGTTCCCAAACTGATTTGCTTCAAGAATCGAATAGATAGATTCAATATCTCCAAGCTTTTTGTTACATAAATAGCTTCTACTGTGTCTAAACAAATAATCATAATAATTACCAATTTTACAAGATCACATTGTTTTACCTTAATCATATGTAGAATTTTGGTAAAAACGCCGATCCATTGATTAAAAAAGTAAATACTTAGGCACTCTTTTTATAGCAATATAGCGCCTGGCCGCAATAAGATAGCAGCGTGACGTACTGATACAAACTATGAATCAAATGTTTTCCTCAGAGTTTGAGATGGGAACATGCATTATAGAAAAAGGGGTAGTAGTAGAATCATCAACCATTAAAAAAAAGAACGATTTGAAAAACACGAAAAAGACCATGGTTTCAAAATGCATTCATTAACCGACTTTCATAAAGGAAGAGGTTCTGAATTCGTACGTATGTATGTTCCGCGATATCTGCGGCAATTATGGTGGATTTCGAAAATTCTTTTTTCTGTATAGGGTATCCTTAGGGGTGGTCTCATATGAATTTTAGTTACTTTTGTCGGGTATTTTTGGCATTAAGCCTCGATAATTGTAAATCTAGGTACACTCTATTGTTTCCTATAACTGTTGCTGACATAGCAATTAGTGGTATACGAATTGGTGTGGGTCGGTATGCACCTTAACAAAAAAGTAAAAAATAAAGGGAAAAGTTTTTCATTTAGAGAATTTCTCATGGTCTCTTTCTGCGAAATATTTTTATGTGTTACATAAATAATTATGTATGCGAATAGCAGGATATAATAACCACTGATCATGGACTTGATATGAAGACCCATATCAAGTCCATGTGCCTCCATAAAGCCCATGCATCGAGCCTTCTTCACGGTTACTTTTAGCCGAGGTCAGAGGCTCGCGAGTCGCTTGGAATTAACCCAAAATGTAAGTAGAGCGAGCACTGCTTACCTAGTTACACTAACTTTGAGCACAACTGGGACAATGCTATTGTTTATTTCTTTCTTTCCTTCTAGTTTTTAAGAATGCGGATTTTTGCAGAAGGAAAGAAGTGTTGTGCTGCCGATGATGTGAGAATTTATAGGGTGGAGTTGTTTTCTGATAAAACAAGTGCATTTGTTAGGTGGTTATATTGAATAATAAAGGGTGTGCTATGACAATAATGCTCTGGAAACTACTATCCAACAATGGTAGGGCATCGAATGTTAAGCTCCAAACTAGCAAAGTTAGGTATTCATGAGATGTAAAAAACAATGTGCTCCTCCCTCCACCTCAAATACTTCAACCGGCATTTTTGTTATACCAAACATTAAAAACTGAACCTCTACGTTACCAAAATATTAGAATATTTAACGGCAATCCGCAATAAACACACGGCCAATAAAACTTTGCCGCCTTTATGACCGGTAACGGCAATTATCTCGTTCAAGCCTGTTTCCTTAACTGTACACACAGATATACAAACAAAAAGTCATAAAACTTTAAAAGTAATCCTTAAACCATGTGTTCAAGACTCTTTGGGCAAATACTTTTTTAAATAATTAAAAAGTAAATAGAATTCTCATCGTGTATTCTATTTTTGAAAGAAGTTTCGATCATGTTTATCTTTTGTTTTTTGAGTGAAAGACTTTCTTGTATTGTGTAATTTGTTTCGCCAACGTTGGGCAACATGTGTTGGCCAATGTTGGTGAGCTACAATGATTGTTGTGACAAATAGTTGTGTATAGACGATAACGACATCATTGTTTTACTTAAATTATACTCAAAGCTTATATAATAGAGTGTTAATGTTCCTTATGATGCGTAAAACAATTTGTGGGAGAACAATGTACACAAATGTTAAAAAACATTAACTTATTTTAAGGAATTTTGTTCTGCCCAATATTCCCACCACGTTAATTAAATCCGAATACATTATGAGAAATAAGTCGAATGACTAACTAAATATCCCTTACTAAATATACGTTCATTTCTGCCAAAGCTTTGGGAAGACTGATTTTTGTTTTTACAAAACTTTTCCAATGGCTGAAAATTCCCGTAAAATTATCACGTTTCAGGCATTAAACAAAGCTTCGTTGTCAAGCAAGACTACGGGTGTCTGGTATGCATATATTCTTTCCAGGATTGAGTCTGTACAATGCCCAGTCTTAATCGGCTTTCATACCTTATACGGTTAGTTCTGCCTACGTTTCAGTTCGTCTAAACTCTGACGTGACTACGACGCCACTGCTGGAGCTATCACACCCCCTAGTCCCGAATCACATTTTTTTTTTCTCGCAGGTTAAGCTATGAGCTTGTTGGCTGCTTAACCGGACTTGCTTGTGGCTATTTTAATAAATGAAGGCCTACAGCCAGGGCTTAAAAAACTTAAAACTAGAGCGACTACTCGCTAAGGGCACACCCCCGTGAGGTACGGACCTCGGCTTAGGGCATCGCTGGTAGAGGGCAGCAAGAGACGGGCAGGATTGGAATGACCGAATCACATACAAGGGTATGTCTGCTACATCCAGTTACACACCCGTTCCTATGATCGGCTGCGCGTGAGTGTCGCCTGTCACACGTAGCGCACGACATGCCACGCGCGCCGCCGACCGCGACGTGCGGCCGCGCACGTCTGCAAACACTCGCAGTGTACTTGCTGAAGTATGTGTTTCAGGATATGTTCGAGACATATCGATGCTCCTTGCGGGTAACGTTTGACTCATACTAAACTGTAGCGGTGGGGTTCCGTGTAGTGCCTTTTTTTGTGGGTGGGAATCATCAAACGACGTCTCCCTTTCTGAGCGGAGCGGGAGGGCGTGTGTGACTTTTACTGGATTAAGACCCACCCGTGTTCCTTCAGTTGCCTATATGCATGGGCCACGGTAACTGTATGGGGCCTGACGTAAATAATAGAACCATGCCTTTCTTCGCGTGCGTGTCTTAAGCGACGACTTAGGCACTTACTAGAGAATGGGCAGCAGCGTTCTTTATGCATTATACCACCACACTGCGATTGCTAACACCAGCGTTGCGAATATAGCATAAATAGCATTATAGCATACCTCCCCAAATTGTGGGCGGCCTATGTCCAGCCGTGGACGTCTTTCGGCTGAAATGATGATGAAACTGCAGCGGTTGGGACCCGTGCCAGGTAACGAACGTCTAGGTGCCATTTGAAACACTTTTTCTTGACAATCAAGTATGTAGTAGCAGAGCTGTATAGTCTGCACCTTTGATCTTCAGTTTGCACAGATGGCGGTCACTCACCATCAGCAGGTTACGGGCTGCCTGTTTGTTTGCCATCCACAAAATTATGTATTCTTCCTAACAATACTCTGTGCAACATAACATCACACCTTATTTCTCCAAAGGGTTGGCAGAAGTGTACCTGTTGTATACTCAAATTTCACCAGTTCTGTTTAAGTCTCGTGGTATAGGGAGCGAGCGTATTGCCACCAACCGGGCACAAATCCGGACTTTTGGGCTGTGAAATTCCAGATGAAAAAATCTCAATAACAATTGGCCTGCAATGGGAAACGAGTCCAAGACCTCATGCTCAGCAGTAGCGACCACTAGACCAAAGAGGCAGTCATAAGTGACAGAAAAACCAGCAAACTTCGTAGGTACGGCAAAAATATACAGAAATTCCCATAACCTCATTAACGAAACCCGTCCACTCTACATAGAACCAAACAAGCCGATCAAAATCGGTCCAGTAGTTCCGGAGATAGTGCTAACAATAGAACAAACAACTTTTACCGCTCCAATACATTCTGTCCTGTTATGGCCGAAAGCTATTGTTTTAAAAAAAGGCAACATCTTTACTTTGGCGGCTTATATACCAACATAACGAAACACTTGCCCTTAGCCTTAATTTCGACGATATAAAGGTGAAATTCCCTTGTTTTTAATTACTGTTAAGTTTGCAAGGGCAATTACGGTTAGCCTTAGATTCCGTCATGGTGTATATTGCAGGTGCTATAAACAAACAAATAGAGCTACCTTTCTGCTGATGCCTTTAAAGTCTTTGTTTGCGATAGTACTGTTTGTGGTCATAAAATCAATTGCATTTTGTTTAATTGTTTGGGTACTCTTATTTGAATAGAAGGCGGTGGAAAGAATATAGTGAAATGGGGAATTTGAATTAACAAGACAAACCGGTGCATTTTGCGGGTGTCGCACGTCCGTAGCTGATAACTGCTACGCATCAACTTATACCATAGCTATCTATAGCATATTTATCCATTGAAACCAAAAGCTAGTTCCTTGTGCTATGGTAATTTTATTTTAGGTGCATCGTCTTCACATTTCTTCATATATATAATTCTACTGTACGTGTGTATGTCACTGAACTCCTCCTAAACGGCTGGACCGATTTGAATGATTTTTTTTGTATGTGTTTGGGTGGTACGCTGGATGGTTTAGATTCACTATGGGACCCGGTAGGTGGCGCTGCTATTGAGCTCTAGGAAATACGACAACGTCTGTACGGGCAGCTAGTAATTATATAAATATTGTATTCAAATATTGAAAAACATTTTAAAAGAGTAACGTTGGAGTTTTTTGCCATTCTTCTCCATACGAATCTACATTTTGGAAGGGGCAACTAGAATCAATTCTATTTTCATGTAACTGTTGACGTTCAAAAGTGCCTTTTTGGGCCTATTTGAAATAAATGCTTTGACTTTGACTTTTCATAAAATAACCACAAAATCAAGTGTGGAACCTGGCACCCCCTTCTCAGATCACAGATCGGGCTGCCAGTAAAAGTTTGTCAGCTGTCGGTTTCGAGGTAAATGCAAGACTGCTTTGACTCATGAGCCCAAAATGATGTCGTGTCTTCGCCAGGTGTGTCGCATCGCTATACCTTGAAATATATAAGATAGAACAATAAATATTGACATCGCATCATCTTCATAGATCTACATACCATTTCACCTAATCGCACACTGTTTTACTCTGCAGCGTAGTGAAAAGAAGACTTTAAGTCTTTCTTCTTTACTGTATGGCTAATACAAGCCTTGGTACCAGCACTGCCATTAAATAAGAAGCCATTACTGATTTAATGCAAAAGGACGTTCACTTCTATAATTTTTAATTTAAATCTTGATCGAAGCAAGTCTTTTTTTTTCAGGTGTATGTGAAATAGAATATGTACATGGGAACTTATGAAACACGGATCCTATTTGTTGATTTCTATGGAGAAGGGCCGACAAGAAAATTCATGTTTACTCTTTTAAACATAAAATTGTATTTTACAATTATTACAGTGTAAATAGTTATGGAAGGACAATGGCCGTCAACAAATACCAGGTACTGAACAAAAGAGAAAATACTCTAAAAATCTAGTCTATTAGGCCTACAACCATCTCAAATTCACAAAATAGAAAAGTATCTACTTATATTAAATAGCAGACAAATAAAATATAAAAACACATTTACATAAATAAATAAATAATAATTTTATTGAAAGAAACTTAGACATAAATTACAAAAAAAAATTAACAGGCTGATTTAGGTCAGATTAAATGGTGTAGTCATCTGTAGCCGAACTAGGCAGAGCCTGTATTTCGGCTATCAGCGCCAGACCCCTCGAGTATTATACATTTAAATAGCCATTAAAACTGATTTAATATGTATCATGTACACATTAAGTAAAAAAGAAAAAGTTTATATAAAAATAAAATAACAAAAAAAAAAAAAGTTTTTTTAGTGTTTACATTCAGGTCTTATTTGTGTGCATGGGAGTGTACGTGTCTGATGTGTAAGAGGGTGTGTGTGGTATTGTATAGTGTGTTGTGGTGTGAGTGAGCGTGCGCGCATTTGTGTGTGTTGTGAGAAATGTGTGGCTAATTGTATTAAATATGTTTTTTTACGGTTACGATGCTACGCACAGGAGAAGTTCAGCCTGTTCATAGGTAAGACTTTTCAGGTATTCGGCAAGTTTCTTCTTGCATTGCAATTTTGTTAGCGGGTATATGTTAAGGATCCTATTTAACCTATTTTACATTAATGGACCAATGTTGCAGGCAAAACGTTGACTAAATTTAGTTTTAAACATCTTGGTTCTATGGCATACTATATCTTTTCTTCGCTTTTGGAGGATTGGTGGGTTGTAGCTTAGATTGCTGTGTTGTAGGAGGACAACGCTTTGTATGTATAATTGTCTCACGTTCATTACTTCCCATTTTTGGTATAGTGATGTTGTGGAGAATCGGATAGGCTTGAACATCGCGACCTTCAGTAATGCACGCTGGCGACCTCGATAGACTTCAGAGTTGTTTTAGATGTCCCTCCCCATGATGACAAACAATAAGTTAGAAGAGATTGACAGAGAGCGTAGTATATCTGCTTTAGCAACTTAAAGTCAGCAATGTGCCTCAGGTTTTTAAAAACATATATAAGCTTTCGTATTCTACAGCATAGCAACCTAACGTGTTCCTTAAAATTGAGATTGCTATCTATGTTAACTCCTAGATATTTCATTATATACACGCGTCCCAGTGAAGGACACTTGCAATTTTCTTCGGAGGGACACTCGTGCGATATGATATTTCGCCCGGTACCTTCTCCAGTAACATTTTTTATGCTAAAGCAGATATACTTCGTTTTGTCTACATTTAGTGTAAGAATATTACTCTGAAGCCACTTTCCCATGACATCGAAGCCCTGCTGTGCAGCACTGAAAGCCTCATCCCATGTATTGGCAGCAAAAGAAAGGGCAGTATCATCTGCAAAAGATATGATTTCACCATGGGTAAGTTCAAGACTCGTGAGATCATTTATATACACAAGCAATAATGTGGGTCCCAGTATGCTACCTTGTGGTACACCGTGTGTAACCTGAAGGTGAGAACTTTTACATACATAAAATAACATGATAAACAGTAGTGAGAGTTGAAAGTAAAATTGTGGATAGATAATGTCAAATAATTAGTAGATTATGTCAACGAACTATGAAAAAAAAATAACATCATAATTTGGGAGCAGTTAATAGACATTTACATAGTTATACCATTAAAGAATGAATGCAGCCTTAAATGATTGTTCTGCCAGCCTTTGTGATGTAAGGTTCCCTTTTGCAGACAACTGTTACCTCCTCTTGTTGGCCATACATCCGAGTCATGCACCTCTTCAGTAGCAACTTCTGAGCGACATGGTCCCGATAGGCAAAAAAGTCTGACCGGTACTAACGTCACTTTATTAGGAACACCGAGTTAACATAGTTCCTGACTTCAAAGGGCGGATTGTAAATCTTGCAGTTCATTTGAAGCCGACCTATTGATGCGGGGTACTTAGATTTGTTGAAAATGGATATGAAATGTGGTATCACAGCTTTCCAATATTCCCTGAATGCGGACTTCTTTGGCCCATAAATGCCTCTCAGTCGTCACTACAGCGTTTCCTAGCTTTCTTTCACCGAAGACGCCTTCTGTCTTCCACTGCGTAACGACTTTGGCCCCTCTGTCTTGCCCGCCCAATCCCACTTCAGTCTAACAGATACAGATTGCGTATTCGATCGCTGAGCTTCCTACCCAATACATTACGCTCCATCACCTTTTGGCAAATTTTGAGTTTAACTTTTGAGACTCGAACAATTTGTAGAAAATATGAAGTTACACTATTATTAATTTCACGGAAATAAGGAGAGAGCCTTTGTTATAAATATCCGTTTACAAGCCTGAATAATAAAGACATGTTTTATCCGAACATATTTTATTTCAATTTTTCTTAATAGTCCAGCTTGCTCTTCCACATTCTCGCATCTAACCCACATTCTATTAATCTCGCAGTGGGCATAACGGTGAGCTCGTCGCCGGCTGATTGATCTCGCCAGTGTCAACGTGATCGACGAGATGCTATGCGCGGGCGCACACAATTAACGGCGTCGACACGTGTCGAAATAGTTAAGTGTTTGGTCATTTTTTACGGCCCAGTGGTGTTTTATGGGCCATGAAATATAACTAGTTGGGTTGGCAAAGGTTTTTCAACATTATTGTCATTTCAATTATGCGCTTGAAAGTTAATTAAATAGGAAGAAAAGTTATTTATTTTTGTACTTAGCATAAAAAGGTTGATTAATAGGAGGTTTAATAAGACCTCAGCTATTTCAAGATCAAGAGTAAGTTTATCTCAACGTCAAGGTCATTGGCGAAAATTGATACTGACACGATTCTTCTCACCAAGGAAAATAAATAATAATTAAATTGCTGCTTAATTTTATTGAGGAAAGAGAAATGAGAATATGTAATCGTTATGAAAACTATTCAGTAGCGATGACAAGAAGAATCATGGAAAAAAATAAAATCAATAAGTCTTTATAATAATTAATTTTATTGCGCAAAATTTGGCAACAGTTAACTAGGTCGAACATGTCCAATAGTCGGCTGATAGTCTATTGACTTGTAACCTGTCGCTACCTGTCCGAAGTAACTATAAAAACTAATCTACCGCAATACTGAAACAGTTGCTGATTGGGTGTGATGACTAACTGATCACTAGTTACAAGAGGAAGAATCACAGCATACAACTGTAATCAATCTTTTTATTCATATTAATGATCTTAGCAAACAAGATTTGTATGTTATAAAAGTTTTTTTCATTGGTTGATTTGTTTTTTGTTTGATTCTAACTCAGCCTCGAAATAGTCAGTTATATGTGTGTAATATTCATAATTTAAAATAATTTTAAGTCTTATTTTCTTCATCATGATCAGAGCTGCAAATATTGTTTGCTAAATTCTCGATGCGGTCATCAGTCGTAACTTGCAAATGCTCCTTTGTCACAAGACAAAGAAAAAATTAAAAGTACCTGTACACTGCCAGGCTAGGCCTCCCAATACGATCTCAAGTGCGCAGTGGAAGAGTTATAATCGTGGGGCTCTAGAGACAAGAAGTGGCTAGCGTACTGTCCGCCGTACGCGGAGCAGACAATACAAGTACAAGGTACAATATACAAACAAAAGCACTTACCTCATGGTTGAAGGACACTGCTCTCGTGCCAACCTGGAGATATGTATGTAAGTGAGTGTATGTGTATCGTGTCGTGACGTTATGAGTATTCTCCTGGCAACAATCCGCTTCCAATTAGGCTGGAGGAGGTCACAGCATGCGGTAAGCGTCACTTTGACTTGACCTTCAAACTATTTCAACCAAAGTACAAAGATACACCCGTTCTAGTTCTTCAAAAGGGGTTATTACACAAACAAACTCAGGATCATGACAAATTGTCCACAAACGGATCCATTTACAAGGATTAATTCCAACAAAAGCGTCGCGGGGCTTCAACAGGCGACGGGGCTATTTTAGCGGCAAATCGACAGAGCTGTCAAGTGTCAACGTCAAAAAATGACAAGTCAGATGTCACTTCGTTACACGCGCATTCCATTAGGCGCACAGATAATAAACGGTACGCAACATCTACCCCCCCCGGACGGGCCTTCCCGTCCGCTAATCACTTGGCAATCCCGACAAGGTTGCGTTTTATCAGTCCACCTGACGCGCTGCCGGAGGATGTGCAAATACTCCAAGCTCCAACGCTTCCAAAAACTCTGAGCGAGCTGCTGCACCAACTGAAACCGCGATAGCCAATTTTGACTCACATCGACAAAAGGGTGCTCCGGCAGGGCGGCAAGTGGCTGTCAAATCAAAAAATGGCCCGGGGTCAGGGCCTCCAAGACGTTCGGGTCCGAAGACAGCGGGCACAATGGACGCGAGTTCAACACAGCTTCAATGCGGCAAAATACCGTAGCTAACTCCTTAAAGGTGGGAACGGTGTCTCCCAACAATCTGCGCCAGAGTCCCTAACCGCCTTCACCGCGGCCTCAAAATACCCCCCCAATGGGGGCAGGCTGGCGGGTCAAAACAATAACAAACAACAATAACAACCAAACAACAACAACAACAACAATTTAACCAAATGGCCCTCCTGAGGCAACAAAAGGGGGTGACGGGCCCATAAGGAAGGCTAGAGTGCCTCAACCGTCAACAACAAACAACAAAAGACCCGTATCGTCCAAAACGGGGTTCAACTTACTAACGGCTCCCGACAATATCCAAAACTCTCGCTGCAGAATGGCCAACAGCGCATTGCAACCGGCATGCGAGTTCATAATGTGACGATCAGTCACCAAAAATTCAACAACAACAAACAACAATTCAACAATTTGTCGAGGGAGCTATATCGACTCAACAAAACTCAGGGTCGTTTGTTCCAACAACGAGCACCTTGAGCCCGGGCAAAGGACCCGACATCAAGACTGGCGATCGAGGCCAATCATCCTCGGGATGAGTCAGCCAGTCTGGTCCCCACCATAGGGGGTAAGCAAACAGGCGGGGTGCCATGCACCTACGTGAGGCCACGGCGCCTGGGTTCAAATCTCCAGGCAAGGGCCTCCAAATCAAAGGCGTATCAAAATTTTGAATCTGGGACACTCGGTACGCAACAAAGACCTCCAAAGAGTGGACCGACGTCTTCAACCAACACAAAACAATTTGACTGTCCGTCCAGGCGTAAGAAGCCCGAATGTCCACAGTTCCACCCAAAGTGTGAGCAACGTGGTTCAATAAACGCACAAGACGCGCCGCCCCTGACAATTCAACTTAGGGATGGTCAGTGCCGTCCGGAGGGGGGCCACCTTGCTCTTGGCCAAGACCAGTGACAAGTTCACCTGGCCTGTTGCGCAGACGGTGCGCAGACAAACAACAGCTGCATAACCGTGCGAAGACGCATCACAAACAAGGGTAGCAGTGTAGCTCCCAGGGGGGAGGATAGCGCGGGGTAACACGACCTCGTTGAC
This sequence comes from Aporophyla lueneburgensis, assembly GCA_932294355.1. NCBI lineage: Eukaryota > Metazoa > Arthropoda > Insecta > Lepidoptera > Noctuidae > Aporophyla > Aporophyla lueneburgensis. The sequence goes on along the minus strand of OW028737.1, from coordinate 34,568,455 downwards.
TGCAGGGAGTGCGGATACAAATTGGAGCCAATCTTCCAACAGGGTTTCCCGAATTGGCTCGTCCCAGCCAAGTCCCGCAGTCCAAAGGCGCTCAAGAAAACAATTTTGCCCAAAACAATACAAACAAACAACAAAACAATAGACAAAAGGCAACCCTGGGCTCCCATGTCCAAAATGACACGGACCACAACAGAGTCCCCCGTGGGCCCCCAGATCCGACCGATGCCGTTGGCAACAAAACCGTGTCGATCTGAGGGGTACCTTAGCGGGGCAGGCGCCAATGTCCTAACAATGCCTGGGCGGCGACCGATCGCCACACCCAGACCCAAGTCTTTCCCGACGAGGATGCAATTCAAATTCCTCGTACGCGCGGTGTCCCGAGCCACGCGCCATCGCTGGAAGGGCATATCCCACCGGATGCCTGAATGGCGGGGGGCGTGACTCCAACCGGGGACGTTCCGCCAAAGGAGGGGAGGGAAGGCGGTGCTGGTCTGGCCAGCGCTGCCTAGCAACAACTGCGTAATCGCCTTTACGCGGGGAGACCAAATGGCGGTCGCGCGGCTCCCGCTCAACTTGCGCGGGGGGTGGAGTGCGGCGCTCAAAATTGCGGGCCTCTCCCCGGTTCTGAACCGGCGAGGCAGAAGCCCGGTGACCAACTCCATGGTACCCCCCCGTGCGCGAACCTTCATCAGAGGCTGGTCTGCCAGCGTGGTTCGCGTTAGCGCACAATATGTCCAAATGGGACCCCCCACAAATTCTACAAGGGCGGGGGTTGGGGCAGTCCCGATGGAAGTGAGCCCCCAAACAAGAGAAGCACATGCGGCGTGCATTGGCAATTCGGCGGCGGGCACTCACGTGCAACTTCAAAAAGGCCGCGCAAGTTGCCATGCCATGCCCCGTGTCCCTACAAAACTCACAACCAGGACGACTCTGGGTGCCAGCAAAACGAGCGGCGGGGCGACCATCAACAGGCCCGCGAGCCCTAATCCGTCCCTGGTCTCGTGGCCGGGAAGACGGCTGGCATGACTCAGTGGCAACGCCAGAGTTGTCCACAAACCGACACTCATCCTCCAAAAATTGGACGAGGTCATCAAATGGGGGGAGATGTGTGACACTATCCCCACCATACTTTTGCTCGAAACGAGCCCTCAAATCGGCAGGAAGCCGTTGCAGCACAACGTGCACCAAAAGGTAAGACCATTGGTCTACCGGCAAGTCCAATTGCTTTAAAGCGTTGGTCGCTGCCACCAACGGGTTCAACAGGGGGTCTAAAAAGGCCACTTTGGTAGAATCATAATACGAAAATATTATGAATCATATTGTAATCCGTAAAATGGTCACAAACTGGCAATTCATAATATTTTCTGCGTAGAATTCATTAAACACAATTCATCTATTTGACAGTTTTGTATGGAGATTCGTAAAATGGTACACATAATATGAATTGCTCTATTGAAGTTTAATGTCAAATAGCAGAATCATAAGAAGTTAGTCAAGAGGAACATTTTACAAATCATATTTGGGATTTTTTGAAAAATATCGTAATAATGGCAAATTTAGGCCTTAAGAAAAATTTTTTGAGCACGCTCGTGATATGTAGCCCATTATAAGTCACCAATGAATTGTGGCACTTCGAAAAATGGACATAGCGTTTCAAATGTGGGACCTCCAGGTTTTTTCAGTTATATAGGCTAAATATACGTCGTGATAAGGTCCATGAGCTGGAGCCGTACATGTACTGCCGCGCTGGCATGAGTACTACCTACCTTCAAGAATAGTAATGAAGTAGTCAGTTTTAAGGTAGTTCCAAATAGACACTACCATCTAGTCTGTCCCGTGTGGTGCCGGACATAAAGAATAGCATCACCCCATTTCTTCCCGTGGGGGTCGTAAAAGGCGACTAAGGGATTTACTAGAGAATGGGCAGCAGCGTTCTCTATGCATTTTACCATCATACTGCGATCGCCAACCCGCTTGCCAAGCGTGGCGATTATGGCAAAGCCCTCCAAATAGGGGGAGGCCTATGTCCAGCAGTGGACGTCTTGCGGCTGAGATGATGATGATAACTACCATCTAGTGTTGTGAATGTTACAAATTATTACAATCTTCTTTTCATATTTTAGGCACTGAGTAGATCCAATTATTACTTAAGCATCTGGATCACACAACAGGCTAATATGGGCGCACACTATATACCTACACAACACAACATATACCTATATACAACGAAAAACGATTAGATACTGATTTAAGATGAACAAGTATTTACTTACTCTGTATTAAAAATGATCCAACTTACATGAAATAAACATACAACCTACCTTCAAGAATAGTAATGAAGTACCTAGTCAGTTTTAATGAAGCAATTCTAAATGGACACTACCATCTACTCTTGTGAATGTTACAAATTAATACAATCATTTACTTAATCATATTTCACAGGCACTGAGTAGATCCACTTAGTACTAAAGCATCTGGATCATACCACAGGTTACCAAGGGCGTACACTATATGAAACACCAAGGTAGTGCATAAAACAGTGTGATAGCTGTAGGTACCAGTAACTTTCTTCTCAGAGTAGTCACTTAGGAAACGCCGAACTCATCTAGTTTAAAAAAATATACCAAACCTACTAACAGACATAAGCGGCGAAATGTGGGTGTACTATAGGTTCACCTCTGCCTAACCCTTCGGGGAAACAAGGCGTGATGTTATGTTATGTTGTGTTACTAACAGAAATAAAATCATTTATCATATAACTCGTAACACTTCAGTGCCCAGTTGAAAAAAAGACTTATTTAAAGTACACACTATTCACACCAAGCTTATTTTTGTAATTTGCACTCAGTAAGTAATAAACATTTCCAGAGGAAATATGTAGGTATATTTATTTTCCATCATACAGCCCGCTCACAGACAGACAGATGGACAGAAAAATGGACAGCAGAGGCTTAGTTATAGGGTCCCGTCCTGGTTACTCTTTGGTTACGGAACCCTAATAAAAATCTACAACCTATGTGGGACATAGGCCTTATATTATACTTTACTTTCACTCCAATTTCATTAGGTAGTGTGTACCTATAAAATATGACGTACATTTTACCTTTATACCTATTATTTGAATAAAACAATACACAAAGTTAAAATATTTTAATAAATTTACAATTCTCATGTACTGTATAAAAATCTAGCAATAATCAAATAATGAAACTAACATAAACACTATAGTACATCAGTTTATTTTTCTATGAACATTTTATGTGTTGATGGTAGTCACGGAGCTGCGGAGAGGCAAACGATGACTGCTTGGAACAACTTCACCAGGCTAAAAAAGAAAATGTGTGGTTTTTAAGAAAGTCAAATCATCAGTCAATAATTAACATACCTGTGAAATAAAATGAAATTGAAAATAATAATATTATTGTTTAAGACAACCTAAGACCAACAGTGATGACAGGTTGACAACAATAGTAGACTTGGAGCCCAATAGCTCTTTGTGTTTAGTTAGTGTTTAGTTAAATGGTAAAATTTAGTTTATTTTCCTCTTTGTATTTCGTTATACATATATTTCATGAATGTTAACGATAGTAGGTACTCAATTTTATGTCGAGCCAGAGTGCACACAAAAACGTTATATATGTAAATAACATCATAATCATTTTCAATCGTCATCATAAGTCTTAGTCTCAATAAAAATAGCTGTAGGGTTATAAAACTCCACTCACTGAGGTATCTTGATTGCCGAGTTCGAAGAGTCAAAGCCGCTGTTGTAGCAACGGCAGGGGTAGAGCTTGGTGCTGGCACACGAGTCTGGTCAGAAGTAGACGCTGCAGTGATCTTGACGAAGAGTTTAACAACGACAGAACTTCCACTATGAATGCAGAAAGACGAGCAGAATTTTCATTCCATGCCTATAAATTATTACGTCCAATTAAATACCTTTGAACAGTGATACGATTAAATATTGATATAAGATAAACAAGTATTTACTTACTCTGTATTAAAAATTACCCAATTTGCATGAAATAATTAAATTTAATTTTGTTGATGTTTATTGTTAATATTGTTGAATGTTGACATAACCACAGATTATTAAGACCACAGACTAATTATGACATATCTGAAGGGAAAACTTTTATGTATTCGTTGCCAGCTTATAAAGTTTTTGTTGTTTCTAGTTTCCCTTTTCAGGGCTTATTTGTGACATTTTTATATTTTTTATGCATACTGTAATTAAATAACATTTCAACAGTTAGAAATAATCACTTGTATTTATTAAATCTTCAAAGAAACATTTACCGGTAAAATTACGGTCTTTATTTTTTTCATGCTGCAACATTTACACCAAATGTGATTCGGATATGAATTGAATTGAATAAGATATCGCTAATATTTGTCACCATTTTACGAAAGTTAGAGGAATTGCTAAGGTATTGCTGGGAATTCACAATATGAATTAGTTTTAGCAGAAATGCTTAATGTGGCCTTTTTAGACCCCCAGGTCAGTACGCAATGCTGACAATCCAGTAATGACCGGTAACCCCAAAATCAATGCAATATGAACATCAGCCAAACAACGTTCATTTGGTACCGCTGGGTGAGTAGTCCCAAAGCGGTAGGGTAGGCTGAGTCAGTCAACGACAGATGCTGTACCAAGGCTCGGGCCTCACCTTCCAGGACAGACAACAAATAGGCCAACTTTAGGGCGGGTCTGAGGTCCGAGCGTGCATCAACCAAACTTGCAAACAGGTTGTGGAAACCGTACCAGTGGTCCCAGCGACCGTCAAGTGTGGCAGTTCCAAAGCAGGCAATCTACTCAATAGTCCGGGACCTGAAACAACCGAGGTCTCCGGCTTGACCTGGACAGGTGTCCGGCACTGCAATATTTCCATCTGTATGCCATTGCACAAACAAAACCATTCAAGTAAACAAAACAATTAAATTATCAAATAACAAACTTCAATCAATAAATAACAAGGAAATCCAACGCAAACAATCAAATAAAATAAACCAAGCAAAAGGTAATTAAGTAACAAAGTTCAAACAATATATTACAAAATAACTACAATCAAACTACCAAACTGACTAATCAGCAACTCAAGAAATAACATTAAATTGTTTCAATTCAATTCAACAATAAACTTTTATTTTAATTCAAAATCAATATCAACGTTCAAAATTCTATATCATATTCAATTCAAATATTCAAATTCTAATCCAATTCCAAATGTTAAGTTCACAAACCACTGTGTCAAAGGTACAACAATAATAAACCTTTATCCCAACTCAAAACAATGGTAATACTCAAAAATGCCAATAATTTTTCAAATATTAATTTTCACAAATAACCATATCAATGGTACAAACTCAATACTTTAATGTCTTCCTGACATTCAATACAACACAGAGGTCAGACACAAAAAGGGGCTACAACAAGGGGGTGCAACACAGCCCAATCCAATCCACTTTATTAGCCCGGCTGACTTTGGCAACATCAGGTTACCCGTCTCAACAAATTTACAAATTATTTCAAATAAACTAGCAATCATAGTTAACAAACATTTACAGCGCATTACTACTTCCCTTATAGGGACTGCCAAGTAATTAGCCTACTGTAAATTACCAATTTGTTGGTTATATGTCTTATAACCGCGCTTCTGCTACCAAAATGTACACTGCCAGGCTAGGCCTCCCAATACGATCTCAAGTGCGCAGTGGAAGAGTTATAATCGTGGGGCTCTAGAGGCAAGAAGTGGCTAGCGTACTGTCCGCCGTACGCGGAGCAGACAATACAAGTACAAGGTACAATATACAAACAAAAGCACTTACCTCATGGTTGAAGGACACTGCTCTGGTGCCAACCTGGAGATATGTATGTAAGTGAGTGTATGTGTATCGTGTCGTGACGTTATGAGTATTCTCCTGGCAACAATCCGCTTCCAATTAGGCTGGAGGAGGTCACAGCATGCGGTCTTCAAATCACTCATTCACAATAGCGTCACTTTGACTTGACCTTCAAACTATTTCAACCAAAGTACAAAGATACACCCGTTCTAGTTCTTCAAAAGGGGTTATTACACAAACAAACTCAGGATCATGACAAATTGTCCACAAACGGATCCATTTACAAGGATTAATTCCAACAAAAGCGTCGCGGGGCTTCAACAGGCGACGGGGCTATTTTAGCGGCAAATCGACAGAGCTGTCAAGTGTCAACGTCAAAAAATGACAAGTCAGATGTCACTTCGTTACACGCGCATTCCATTAGGCGCACAGATAATAAACGGTACGCAACAGTACCTTTAAGCAGTTGGGAGTTTCGTATTCGACAGAAGGAGGCTGCTTTGTCCATATAGCGAAATGTGGGTGCACTGTAGGTATAACTCTGCCCAACCCTTCGGAGACACAAAGCGTGATTTCTGCTGGGGGTTTTCTGTGTTTGTTGCGCCACTTCTTCTACCTAGCTGAAGCCCTAGGATATGGTTCGTGACTGGCGTTTTGGGGGACTGTGTTATGTAACTTTGATGTTCAAAAAGTGCTGACTCTCAGCCTAGTTAAATAAATGACTTTTGATGTTGTTATGCTGCTATGTGTGCTTTTAACAACACCTTTCAATAGGATTAATGGACGATCTACTTTTAAAAAAAGTAGATCGCCTTTGGTCTCAAAATAAATATAAACAGATTCGCAAAAACTTCTAATCCATTTACATAAGAATTTAAATATTCTGAACACACAAGAAAAACTTAACCTTAAAATAAAAACCTATTTCTTTCAGATCTAACCGTCCAATATGTTGAAGTACATAATACGCAGAGCAAATATACATATAATTTCCCACAATTCCGTATGTATTACCATCTTAGAGTATACATATATTTACCGTCGCGGCATAGTATTTCTATACCACACGCCAGCACGTGAGGCGCGCGCGTTGATATCTTTATTGAGAGAACCGCAGCGAGATTATATTCGATAAGACGATATTACATTTTTGTGATATTTAGAGAGTTAAAGTATCGAGGAAATTTGAGTAGGTGGAAGTATTGTTATTAGTCTTAAATGAGGACATTCAACATGATATTCTTATGAGTAGAATTATCCACTTGCTCTGCTAACGTGAAGTAACTGAGCAAGTGATTTTTTGTAACCGTTATCAGACTAAGAATTTTACCACTGGTAGGACATAATTATGGCCTCTCTGTAAGTGAAAAGATTTTTGCAAACATCTGATCAATATTAAGTACGGCTTTATTAAATTATCAAAATTCAAATTTATTTCATAGGGTATTACTTGTTTCCGGATGATCGTCCTGCCTTTATTTCAAATAAAAATCCTAAACTTCAACTTCCGCATAAAAGCTAACAAAACGGAACGATTCATCTCCATTCAAAAAAGGAACATCAAAAAGAAAAACAATGGCCGACGGACGGCAACGAAGCGTACGCAAATAAACATCACAAAAAGTACGTCAACTTGGTCAATATACTTCTCAAAATTCGGTTCATTCGCAAAAACTCTTGTGTCCTACATCGTACACCGTTATGGAATCTAGGACACCCCTCCCCCCTGCTTGGTTCGTATCCCCTTAGAGATGACCTGATGATGGCAAGTTGTGCAATCGTGATGACATGTCAGGTTTTAGTAACGGGAAGTTAGATGATGACTAAGATTTGGGGGTCCGGAGGCTGAGAAATTTTTGGTGGAATTTCATAGAAGTGTATACTGGTAGAAAATTCGATTAACAAGTAGTTCCGTTCGCATTTCTGACCTGAATTGCTGGGACATGGTTACTTTCGCTTAATGACATCTCCAAAGGGTTGCAAAAGTTGCCAATCTTATAAATAGAAATAAATGGCCTTATTCCACCACTTGAATATAAACTTCTTTCATGATTTTGTTACAGAAAAAATACGAGTCAATTGGCACCACACCTCTTTCTTCAAGACTCAGTACTGGTTCGATTCCCACGCAAGTATAATCCGGCCTATAATTAAACATTTGTTCCGTGTATATTTCTATGCATGTTGTGGCTTGTAGTGGCTTGTTCGGCCCACCTTCAGAGATTTTAATTTAAACCTATAGCTATATAGATAAATACTTTCTGAATAAATTTTTCGAATACACTTCACAAATGAATCGATGTATAGTACCTATTAGGTACTAGACAAAGAAAAAATTTAAAGATTATTTGTTTATGAAGCACCACAATCGAACAAAATACTCCATAATGTTAATATAGTTATTTTGTGAAATAAGTTGTTTCGGCATTTCACTGGCTATAATTTTTTTATAGGCCACATTAAAATTCAAATAAAACGAGAATACATCGGTAAACATTACTATAGTGTTAAGCACATCCATCTTTACCGAGTGCATACTAAAGCCACCAATATAAATAATAAATAAATTAAGCGACCGAGAGAATTGTGTCAGTAAGCCAGACACGCCATTAGCATGAAGCCGAATTGAATGAAACTCACTTAATAAGCTGCTGCTTTAGCCATGAGCGGCGCGGAGCGGACGATTGCGGGACAGAGGCAGCATACCAAAACTTAAAATGATTGAATGTAAGACAAATGATGTGTATTAGTATAAATACTGCTGTTGTATATAAACTATCCTAGTAAAATAAAGCCAAAGTTTGTTTCATTGTTCGAACGCGCCGACTTCTGGAACTGCCAGTCCGATTTGCAAAAGACTTTTTGCAATTCATTGCCCATTTCATGAGTATGGTTATATGCTACATATAACCATTATCCTACATATAACCGCTTCCACGTTCTCACCATTATCACGTTACCTTTAGGATCCAAACAAAAAGAAAAGAAAAACATGCGGATGAAGTCACGGCAGAAGCTTTTCTTATAAAATTGAGTACTGACCTTTGTGTTCCTCTCATATAGTATTATTATCTTGACCTGCAGAAGATCTATACATTTCTAAGCATGTCATCATCCCATATTTTTTACTCGTTCACAAAACCCACTTAAACAACTCTATGCAATTCATCCCATTACTCCTAAATATCGATAATCCATCTCGTAAGTTTCGTTACACTGTAATAAAGGTATTATTTTACAAAAAAATATGTAGGGTTGGCCTCGGCGCGTGGGTCCATGGAATGTTATCCGTTTTAAATAATAAAATGTCTTCAATTATGTATATTCTATGTTTCTCTTGTATGTTTTCTTATTTGTTTCCCTAGGTACCTTATATTCTGCACCACACGACATCACTTAGTCAATGCAACGGCTGCCACTGAACATCAGCGCTGTTGCTGTGTTTCACCATGAGTTGCATCTATTGCTGTCGTTTTGCGCTGATGAGGCGCATACATTTTCCGCATTTGTTTTAAGTTTAAAAAAAATCTTATACTTAGACGCAAATAAACTTATTTTCTTTCTTTCTTGAATAGTAAAGCTCAGGCGTAAGTCATAAGGGGAGCGGGTGCGATTGTGAAAGCGGAATAGTGTCACTATGCCAAACGTGTGATTAGCGTGAAGTGAATTCTACTTAAAAAGGTGAGGCTATAATAAAAAGCTGTAAAATAATCTAGCAAAATTGTTATAATTTGGAAGACAAATAATAATTTGATGAAGTAGTGGTACTAAGAGATTCGTGTACGACAAGTTTTCACTTGGAAGTGGCACTGACATTGAAGTAATTATTTCTGGCGAAAACACCAAATACACAAATTCTCACCGTTTTTAGTTAAAGGGGTCATATTTGATATGTTTCTGATTATATTCAAACACTGTAGGTAGGCGTACTATGCCTTCTGTCCCAACCTATTAGAAATTGGCATCCTATAATATTTATTTAAATTACATTGTCTCATCTAATATAGATTACTCAGTGATCTAGCTAGACAGAGATCTAGATATATGACAGCAGCGATTCACCCAAAACTTCTTGTTGAGATATTCTGTATTTGTGAACCCTTCATATACTACATAACTTTTATGTGCCTAGATTAATAATTATTATGTAGGTCATTTTACACAGCATCTAACCGTCCGCTCATAGTAGCACCAAGCCCGCGACTTAGCCTATTTATAAGAAAGCGATTCATCCATCTTAGTAATGACTGGCCATAGCGCGTTTGATGTATGGTCAGCAACAACGGTCCGGTAATTACTCGCGAATCACTATTACTAACTACTATAATATAACGTATGTTTGTGTGTCGGCCATACTTGAAGCAGGACATGAATTGCGTTAATTTGATAAGTAAGGAAGTTGTAGAGTACCCTGGATTATGTTATTCTTTTGTTGGTGGGAATTTATTGCGCCATGTTTTCTCGCCACTTTGAACAGACCGAAAGAAGTACAGAAGGCCAATTCTAGTAATTAAAAGCGTTCATAATCTAGTCGCATTCTCATCTCGGCGACAATCACATCTCAAAAACTTGTCAAAAATGTATTAAAACTGGAAGTATTTTTGACAGATTGAGACAGATCAGATTGTGAGCGTTCTTAAAATAACGAGAATTGCTCCTCAGAATATAATGGGTGGCGTTTTTGGGACTTTGGAGAAGAGTTAATTATCCGTCAGATTAAATAACATAACATCACGCCTTGTTTCCCCGAAGGGTTGGGCAGTGGTGTATCTAAGTACACCCACATTTCGCCTGTTATGTTTTAAGCTCCATATAATAGGGGGCGAGCCTATTGCCATCAACCGGGCACAAATCCAGACTCCGGGCGGCTACTGAGAAAATTCAGATGGAAAAACCCAATAACACTTTGCCCGACCTGGGAATCGAACCCAAGACCTCATGCTCAGCAGTAGCGCTTGCTACCACTAGACCAATGAGGCACTCAGATTAATTACAATAAATGTTTTTTTAATTCGCTCCTGATAAGATCTGATCCGTATATCTACTGAGAAATGTGAACACTCGTGATTGGATAGCGAAAGCCCATCAAAAACGGAAAATAACTGATTCAGTCATATCAACTGTCTATACAATTCCATGCAGGCTTATACTCAACAATAGGACAATGTTATGCGCAGAAGTAATTACGATCTTTATATTCAGAACAACAAGGATCAATTTATTAATTTTCTGTTCCATGCTAATAGCCAAAAAAATTCAATAGAAAATATAATCGTCTTACTGAATCATTTCAAATGAAAAGAGTTAATGAGTGCTAATTACACGACTGATACATTCAAATAGCGCATGCGCAACAATGAGACTATCGATTGAACAATTCATTAGTACAAGTTTATTAATAGCTATCGAGAATTAATGAAGGTTTACAATAGGCTGTAGTTTATTATCTTCGCATGTGGCATACCGTAGCGGATCAGCTTGATATTCATTATCATCATTAAGCCGAAAGACGTCCACTGCTGGACATAGCCCCCCCCCCCCCCCCAAAACGAGGAGATTTGCCAAAATTGCCACGTTTGGCAGGCGGGTTGGCGACCGTAATTTGGTGGTAAGATGCATAGTGAACGCTGCTGCCCATTCTCTAGTAAGTCCCTTAGTCGCCTTCTACGATACCCACGGGAAGAAATGGGACGGTGCTGGCGGCACCACACGGAATGTAAACACGGAGCTTGATATTATGGAATCCAAATCCTCTACTTACGAAGTTCCGGGTCAAAACTTTTTAAGTTCCAGACCATCCGAGTTCAGTATTCGTGAACGGTGAACTGCACGTCATTAGTTTCTCAACATGCATGACGTGCATTTGACGGTAGGTAGAGATATGCTCTGAAATGTTAACAAACCAGCGCGCCGCGTCGCGAAGTGGCGCGCATATGTGACCAAGTTCATACGAAATGCAGCTGTGATATATATTTTTCCGTCTCTGAAAAAACACCGGATTTTTCGCAATGGAATGCCCTTTTTTTGTGGGTGGGAAATCATCATATGACGTACCCTGCTCTGGGTGGAGCGGAAGTGCATGTCAGACTTTTACTGACTAAAACCCACCCGTGTTCCTTCAGTTGCCTATATGCCGAGGCCACAGTAACTCTTTCGAACAAATCTCGCGACCGTGGTAGGCATCGATCCTAGCGGACCCCTTCAATACTGCTGACACCTCTTAGAGGCGCGCATGGAACACTACGCGCCGTAGACACAGACCTGGTCCTTACCGGGCGGCGAGCTACCCATTGCTGGCCACCCGCAAGCCCACGCCTATGGTAGCCGGGAGTCCACAATCGACTCTTGACGCCCGGGGCGTCTCCTTCTGCAGCGGCTAGGGACGTGAGAGCGCAAAGATAGCCTCTCTCTCACGCGCTCCGCCTCCTCCTTCGCGAGCATTATTGCTTCGCAGAAGGAAGTGATGCAATGGAATGCCCTGACCCTGGTTATTGTGGATATACGAAATATATTCCTAATCTTCAAAATACAGAGTATATGTGAGTTTTGTTCACCACGCTTTTGATTGCGTGTTTGCCATTTCAGACCATTCAAGTCCCGACAGTTTTACCATCACACCACCTACTGCGGAAACTGGCAAAAACTCTTGTGCCATAAATCACTCAAGCGCTTCTATTTCGGCCACTATTAACACTGACAGTAATTAAGAACGAAATTATCATAACAAGACTGATTGTAGCCGTTAAGGCGAAGACAGATCGACTTGAGTGACGGACGGACGAAAAAACTAGGAGTACAGGTGCAAATATACCGCGCGATGATTCATAGGGTCATAGAGTTACTAATCATAATTATCCTAACATTTTATACAAGTATTACTTTGCAAATTATTTGCCGCAAATTCTCTTTCTAGTATAATTTTCTATCGCTATTCACCATCGAGTAAAAATTTAGAGACCAGTTGTAACGGTAACTTACGAGTTGTGTAGGTCGTAGGTTCGAACCCAGACTGGTGCTTTACTTTATGTAAATTATTTCATCACTAATGCTCTCAAAACTATGAAGGAAAACATCGTGAGCAAACCGGTATGACCAAGAACAAAAAAAAATCTAAAACATGTGACATCTACCAAACCATACTAGGCCCGCGTGGTTGATTGCGGCTTACTTCCTCCCATCAAGAGGAGGCCTGTATCTATTAGTGCTCCCACTAATGGGCAATGGTAGCACTATAGGCTGATTACGAAAAAAAAATTGAAGGCCTTACTATTTATAAGGTATCATGAGCTTTATCTTTGTATTAGCTATGACGTGCCTTAAGTCTGATGGTCATATGACTTTATCATTTGATACAAATTCAACATGTACAACGATCCCACAGAACAAAAACTAACCTGTCTGGGTCCCTCTAACAATGGCCAAGTAACAAGCACAGGGCTATCGGTACCTACAGTTTTTTGTGGCCGAACACCTGCGAAGATATAGCATCGGAATTGCGAGGCGTTAAAAAAAGATTGTCTTAACTTTACTGTTACTCATTGACCCCCTTTTGATTTGCCGCCGCGATGATATATTTTGATTGGAAAACTACTACGAACGTATTTCGATTTCATTATTATTTGATTGTTTATAAAGATTGGTATTTCTATACTTACTTTTGAGTTGTTAACAGAGAATGGCCTCTAATAATGTAGAGGTGAGAAATGGGATGGTAATAATTAATTGCCTAGTTATTATTTTAAATAGCTTAGAAACAAATGAGCAGGGACTTATCACCAATAACTCGCCATCATCATTTCCACCGAACGACGTCCACTGCTGAACATATGCTTCCCCCAAAACGGGGGGAATTGCCATAATCGCCACACTTGACAGGTGGGTTGGCGATTGCAGTATGGTGGTAAAATGCATAAAGAACGCTGCTGCCCATTCCCTTGTATGTCCCTTAGGCGACACCCATGGGAAGAAATTGGATGATGCTATTCTTTACGTCCGGCACCATTAACTATTGAATGAAAAATAAAGCAGTTCCAAGTTCATTTTCTAATGTTGCACACTTAAACTTGTACACTTGCAAAATACAAATCTTCATCAAAACTATGAAATTTCTATTTTATAATTTTTTAAATCAATTACCTACCTATGGCACAGGATCACGATACTGCGTCACCTAAAGACTCATCATCAGATACAACGGTACATCACCGCACACCCATCGCAATCAATAACCACCAGTCGGAGAAGTCGCAGTCGGGTCACCAGTCATCAGTCTTGCCGCGCTAAGTGGCGACCCGAGTAAAAGTGACGCTAACTCATATATTTTGGTTAGCCCACCATTTATAATGTGCCACAAACATTTAGATTTATGACTCGAAAAAATGTGGGCAGTATGAAAATAGTTTTCAAATGCGGAATTAAGTATTTTTTTCCTTTGCAGACCGATTAGGTGGATGATATTCGGAAGATAGCGGGTAAGATCTGGTTGATACGCGCTCAGACCAGGGAAATGGCACAAAGAAGACAGGCTATACTGAGCAGTGGGCATCAAGCTGTTATGAAATGATGACGATGTTGTCCCTGATAAGAACTAGTTTATAATTTATTTTACTAAATTAGTGTAGTAGAAGCATGAGTACATTATTCGTAATTTTAAACTTAGCATACCGTTTCTTCCATTGGCTGGCCCACGGAGGTCAAATGACATTAGTTTCTTGTTAAAAAGTCATAACACCTTGAAACAAAAAGTTCTTAGAGCCTGATCACGTCATCATTTAGTCATCTTTCCACTATCTTGAAGTCTAAATATATCTTCCCATATTAAATAATTAAAGTTACTAGGCAATAGAATAATATAAATTATTCAATTTTAGTTCTATAAACAAAGAGAATTAGGTCAGACAATCGCCGTAGCGCACAAGCTCTACGCGCTACGCGGATAGCGATGTCGTAGATGGTCACAAGAAAACGTAGTCCATCTTAAACTCTGCTACGAATTGACTTACATTCAGTATCGTAGCGTTTCTTAATATATTTAATTTTTATGTCTATTGATGTTAGAATTTAAGACTCTCCCTTGACAACTTACTTATTGAGTAGAGGCTTTTGACGATGATATACACTTACTTGGCCGTAAGTAAACTATCCTATGGAGACTTGTACACTCCCAGATTATAACTATCAAGAAACCCAGACTCAGGCAATTTCTCCAGAGTTGTACTCAGTGTTTGAGTGTAGACGGCAGTTCTTACCGAAATTACTTTTATTGTTCGATTTATATGATATAATAAATAGGTAGTATTTTAGGTTGAGGAACTGCCAGTTGACGACGCAACAAATTAAGTATTATATGTTTATTATTCGTGAAATTCAAGTATCTGACTACACGTTACTTACAATTTATAAGAACTACTTAAAGTAACTAGGTATATCTCGTATGACTAATGAATAAATGAATATTAAAAGTTAGATATACGTAACATCGTAGGACTTGTAGACGTAATACGTACGAACGTATACTGCTTTTATTATATGAATATGATATCAATCAGAGCATTTAGAAATATATTTGATAGCACTTTTGTCTGTTAACAAAGTTTGATACTGTAGAACAGCTTCCATTTTAAGATAGTCTTAACTAGCCCAAATGATTCAAGTTGATTCTGATTCCAAATATTACTAATACAAAATAGTCACGAACCAATCCCATGCCATTAAAACTGATGGTACACCCATATATTAGGTGATTCATCCCTTTGTCGAAGAACCTTCAAATGAGCATGACCTTAACATTATAGCTTCAACACGAGGAGGACCTTGTGAGGGCCATAGCAGGGGACCATAAAGAAAACCATCGGTGTCCTACTTACCAGCTGACAGACAAACATACTTCTACTGAAACGACAAAGTAAAACCATCCTTATTATAATAATTGTAAGAGTGGAGAAAGGTGAAAGTAAAGTTTGTAGGTCTGTAGGCCTGCCAGCGTGCACTTGTGTGTGTAATTGGTGTATTTGTGTGCGTGTACGCAATGGAGATAGCAGCCGCCAGGGGTGCCCAACTTCAAGAGAAATGCGCCGCTTTTTAGTTTGAGGCTATTTCTTTCAGATTTGAAATTGTATTTTCTATGAGTTAAAAAATTAGGTAAAGATTAAAAAATAACTTCATGTGGTATAGTATAGTGAAAAAAAATAACGGATTTTCTGCTACGGAGGTATAATTACTTAATTTTAACGTTGGGTCAAACTACCGTTTATCGTAGTTAAATCAAACGTCCTGCGTTGTTTGTTTTTGGCGGCTTCTAGCCTTCTGATTAGTGTTCATAATATAATTGCTGTACGAATGTTTCCTCCACAGTGCTGAAAAACTAAATAAATTACAATCGCGCAGTTGTTGCGTGCTTCGGATGCAATATCCTCCGAGTTAGTTACTGGCACGAGACCTAGTTCCATATGATAGCTGTAACTACTTGAGTGTGTGTATTTTATGTAAGAATTCTATTCTAATTTTAATTTCTTTATAATATGAATGGAGTGTGTATAGTTTTAATAATTGTTGTCATTGGTTGAATAGCACAATACATATGTATAAAAAATATTTGGCATAATTATATTTCATTAACTATCTTCTGATCGTTTTTTACATTACTTCAACTTTTGGAAAAACTTGTTACTATAGCATCTTTCGAACGTTATATTTTTTTAAATGCATAAAGCTATCTAACTCCCAAACGGTTAAAAGCCCCCGAAACAATACATCATTATTTCGGCCACACATCACGAATCTTACGGTAATAATAACACAACATCAATTAACATAATTAATCACAAAATCATAACTAATTAGCGAATGTAATAACTCGCGACTACGTGCTACGCGGCGTAGCGGGCCGCGGTTCGCCCGCCCTGCGCATGCGCGGTGGTAGAAAATTTTTGGTGGGAAGTGAGTGGGGTGCGCCCGCGCCGCCAGTCTGACGACAGCACGCGCGCGCAGCGCCCGGCCGGAGTGAGTGAAGTGTAGTGCGGACAAACAACAATAACCACAGTGACGCTAAACAACGGGGAGAAAAACATAAAAATTCAGTGTACGTTTAAAAAAAAAGAAAAAAATTCAAACACGCCGACCGAAAGCGAAGCGTTTTGGGAATTGTTTGTAATTGGCATTTTGTTAGTGACGTGACAGTGCCGCCGATTTGTGGATCACACAGTGGATGCCTTATACTTCGGACGCCAGTTTTATTTTTTATTTTTTTAATCAAATTTTTTTCGATATTCCATAATAATTATAATCTTTCTAATTTCTACCCTCCTTGTAAATATTCGAGAGATTATTTTTATTTTGTATAATTATATAACTATGCCAATCACATCTTTTCCTATTTTTTTTTCTTTTTTTCCATTTTTTCTATTTTACTAACGACCGAGCTATTACTAACTGCATGAAGAGTCCTGAAGAGTATAGTAAGGGAGAGAGGTTATTTAGAATATTTACAGAGCTATTTGTAATTGTTTTTGTATGAGATATGTTTAGTAGGACGTAATCGGAAAATGTGTGTTTTCCGGTGCGGGGCTATCGGAACGGGTTCGGTTTTCGGCTGATAGCTCGAAGGTCGCCCGACTGGTTCTTTTTACAGTTTTAACGGCGCGGCCGGCCCGTAGCGACATAAATTATTTACCACCATTCCTTTGTTTTCGTTTTAATTTTAACATTTTAATTTTTTGTATGCATTAATATTTTGAAAAGCTATTTTCCTAGTCTGAGATTCGTCGATTAATTAAAAGTATAAAACTTATAATTGCTAAATCAATGTTAGTTTAAAGTTTAAATTATTATTTCATCATTTATAATTATCGCCTTATTTAGATTAGTGTTACACAAAAAAAAAACGAAATTAAAATTAATTCACGGAATGAGGTCATTACCCTTTTTGCGTAAAAACTATAACTAATTACAATCAATTACGAAATACCTGTTAATTATAATTAGGTTAAATCTATGAAGTTTCAGGTAAACCATTAACCTATTTAAAAAAGTTAATAAATGTATAGCTTTGGGAGTTACTTTAAATTAAAATCAATTTGTCTGTAGGAGATAAATTAGGTTTTAGGTAAGTTATTAGGGTAGGCCTTTAATTCTATAGGCTTATTGTAGGCCATAGGCTTTCTTTAACGCCTCACCCTAAGCAATAGTCATCCCTCTTACTAGCCCCTAGCTTGCCTCCCCTAGGCCCTAGGCGTTTGTAGTAAACTTCTAATCTTGTTCTAGTCCTTCTTTGTCCCCCACTGTCTGACCCCGGGTAGTCCTCTGAACGTTGTCGAAGGCGCAAGACACTCTCCGATTGATAACGGATTGATTGATTGATTGATAAACTAAGTGGACATGATTATGTTAAGGATTTGACATCAACATCTCAACAACGACTTTGCTTCAGTATATAAATGTAAGTATATAATAAATACTTATAGTTTATGTAATTAAAAAATATTTAGGGTTAAAATATATAAATAGGATTTAAAAAAATATAAATATATATATTTAAGTGCTGGGAATACGTAAATATGAATAACGTCACATCAAACGTATTTTAATAAGTGCAAAATTAGCAAGGTTTTCTGCGAATAATGCTGCTAAATACTGTAAACTGAGGACGGTACCTCTAACCAATAAAGACAATATCAATGACCTTGTTATTTCTAGGTAAATGAACTGTCTTTAAATAAACGAGCGCGGACGTTAATAGAACATACTACGTCACTGCTTAAATACCTTAGTCTATTTTTTATTGTATATTTTTTAGCTTGTGTCCGCTGATAAATATTAAAACTCAACTATAGAGAAAAGTCTCCTATTGCGAAAGGTGCCTAGTAACTATTTTGCTGTTTTCTAAGAATCACATCTAGAACAGTATAATAGTTAGCCTACATAATTCCTGTAGAAATAACCCCTTACGTAAACCTAGAATGGTGTCAACCCGTTCATTCATTCATTCATTCAATGTATTGCGGTCAAATTTATAAGAATTCAGATTTTGTTTACTCTCTGTATCTCACTTGCACTTTTTAGATCCTTGTGTGGATTTAACATTGATAATGCTTGCCTAATGCTTGCTATTATTTCGCAGCCTTCTATGTATTTCATTGTAGCTCAGTACAGAAGATAGATCTTTGTATTTTTTAAACGTACGTAAAGCCTCTTTCTTTTAATAGGAGAATTAAACGAGATTTTCATTGTTACTAGAATGATCTTGATACTTTTGTCTGTTTAGAAACGCCCAATATGAAAAAACACTGTGATGAGACACAAACTATATAAATAAGAGTCATCTTTAGTAAGACGATCGAACTTAAATCGGTTTTAGTTCAAAAATGCAAACTATTCACCATTTCCTTGATAAAACAATTATCAAAAGCATCATTCTTCAATTATGTTAATCCGTTCTTCGTAACAATTCGGCCACCTTCGTAAAAACCTGACCTACATACAACGTTGTTCCGTGTGCCGCCCACAGAGGTTGGCTCAGCGCGCCGCGCCGCGCGCCGTGCGCCGCGCCGCCAGCACATTGACTCATCCATCGCCAAGGATTCGATGATACGAGCGACGTGTTTATGTTTTATGCTAGCCTGGTACTTGGGTGCGAATATGTAGGAGCTTTTCATTAGCTTTATTCAAAGTTTTCAACAGATTTCGGTCAATTCCTGAATCTCGTGGTTTTATAGAGTCAACATTCGCGTTTCTATTGAATCAAGAATATCATGAAATCAATGGTTATCCATTAAGTTTAGACAGTTATGGTTGTAATATAAATCTTCATACTTCTTTCAGTATCGTCATGTTTTAAACAAACTTTAACAAGTTTTCTACATTAATACTGAAACTCAAAGCTAAGGTCTTATGTAGATGGACGTTGACGTATAAGAGCTGAAATACTGATACTAATAATCAGAAAGGGTTTAACCAAACACATGTTTGCATTTAATGTGTGTTTACTAGATTTTTGAACGATTTAATAAACTTACAAAGAATCACTTGAAGTTACCAAAATTAAACGTTCTGTAATTAACAGTTTTCATTAACTAAACAGTTTCATTTTACGCTTACTGGGCATAAGATATCAGCTAAGTTGTATACCATTACACTTATTATAGTAACGTTTATATGTTCAACTTGCGCATACATCAAAATACACCTACATGGGCACTGATGAAATGTCAGAAAATAAATGCTTAACATTGAAAAACAGTGCACCTAGCACTGTTTTTCAATGTTAAGCATTTATTTTGAATTGATATTCGATGAACATACACAAGAAATCTCGTTTGTACGTTGTTTTAGTGCCCTAAAACACAACCTACTTAACAAAAATCTTATATTCATTGCACAGCCTAAACTGCTAGGTCTAGAAGCATGAAATTTTGTACAAGAATTTCCCCAACATTTAACGAAAATCCGAGCAAAGCATTATTCGCTACCCTTTAGGGGACGAAAATTCATATTTGTCGGTGGAAAATCCCATCGGGTGCACGGCTTGTCAGTTCAGAAATAAATTCTTTCTGACTGACTAGCCGTGCGATGAATCCAAGCATCATCCAACAATTTACTGACACCGCATTCAATACAACATAATGTCAAATCAAATCTAACATACAAAAGGCAACACAAACTATATCAACAACGAGGTCTAACAGTGACACATATACGGCCGCGTGGGGGGGCAGTGGGGGGGGCGTGCGCGCAACTTTCACTCGCGCGCCGGAGATGTGCGGATCAGCAGCAAGCGGCAATGACCATGCAGACTTAATGTCAAGTGCAAGATAATGATGCTAGTTGAATGGCTGCTGACGGTTCGAAAGTGGCTGCTAAGAGGAAAATGGACAAGTGGATTTTGATTGTGGTTTTAGGATAATGTTGGGACGAAATTTAACTTAGCAGTTGATTACTAGCGAAGGATACATCATTGATTCTATTATTTTACACCCATCATTAGAAAATGTTGAAACTGCAGGTTAAACTCCCTATTGCCACCTTTTACAGACGCGAAATTTCAAGTATCAGGTGACTTTGATCGGAGGAATGAACTTGATGTTACAACCGATTTTCCGAAATCATTCTCATTTAAACGTTGGCCAAATGGCTAAGAAAGTGCCATAAACAAAAAGTAAACAGAACGCCAACTTTGGCAACCAAAGACTAGAGATGCAAATAGTCCTAATAAAGATGACACACATAACTGAAGATTCCCCGAAGGTATCAGGATGTTACAAAACGTAGGAGTTTCGATGACCACTTGTTGGACTTCCCAATAAGCAAGATCATTGCAGTTGCATTGTTACATCAGTGTTAGCCAGAAGTGTGACTCAGTCCGAGACGTGTTGAAACAATTAGGTAGCTGACTAGATTCTCTTGAGCGATGCGCTACGACGAGGTCGTAGAATAAACCTGACCCCGGATAGTAAAACATTTAATAAGATATTAAGAGTATATGTTAGTAATAGAACCCATTTTATGGGATTTTCTAAAAGGTTTAGTCAACAACAATCATGAAAACCCCTAATCAGTATAACGCTTTCAATAACTTAAATTGTGTAAATAAGGGATATCTACAATTATTATGTACTTACCTGCAGTCCAATTTATCGATTGCAACAACAAAATTCATAATTTAATAATCATAAATATTACAATTAGTCAGGAATTGGACAAGATCATTCTAAGTTTAAATCGATGTCTGTAATAATCGATGACTTATGAATATTTAGATGCTTGTTGAAGGTTCTCGTGACCGTTTTCCATGTTTTTGTCAGTGTTATAGTACATTGTGATAGTTACAACTACCTAATCCGTGACAATTTAAGTGCAACATGTGTCTTGTTTTGTCACATTGCGTGCACTGCTTGCGATAATTTAGTACTGATCATGATCATGTGCTATTAGTATCACCATGTTTAGTAGAAATGTTTAGCTATTTTCGATGTAGTCATTGTTACGATAATTTGTCAATACTTCCAGTAATAGAGGATCATTGAGAAACAGTGTAATCTATGAACTCTAAAATCCATAACATCTATCCTGTTTTTATAGTGACTCTTGGAGCATTATATCTAAGTTTACGGGGTCAACTTCGGACTTAGCTAGTGGCTACCACGGAATAAGGAAGTTCTATATAGTACAACTATTAAGTGCAAATGTGACTTTAACAATAAGAACTATAGTTTCTATGTTATTTTTAGACGTCATTGACCGATAGAAAACAGAGAGGACGAATATATTGTCAGCAAACAGACTGGAGTTCTGGTCTGAAATCGTGAACCCATACTGACCAAGCGTTGTCATAATGGCCGGTTTGCTCCGGAATAAGAGAAGGGGGAGGGTGTGTAATGAGACAGTATGTTCCTATGTTCTAAAGATAGATACAGACATACCTATGTACAACAAAGTGCATCAAAATAATCCCATACGTGCTTGTGTGTAGAAGTTGAACGCAGACCGACGCACGCGACGTTTGCCGCATCGATAACGACGCGCGGACATTGGCCAGCGAGGTGAAAGCGAAACAGCTGATCCTGGTACTTTGGATAAAGGGGTAGGTAGGAGTTCTGGGCAGGGATAGGACCTGGCTGAATTCACGAGACTAGTGAAATGGTTTTGTGGTGGTAAATCAACTTTTGGTTAAGTAAAAGATGCTTAAAGGATTCCATCCAGAAAATTGACTGTAGTGTCCTTCCTTTCTGGTTTTTAAACACGAAACAATAATATAGTTGTATATTTCTTCGATTTGTTTGTTTGTGATGTGTTGTGACATTGTCAAGTCAGGTGAAAGTGATGAGTACATTCTTCGATGATGTCATTGACCTGTTAGAATTTACCCCTTACACCGAACAAGCTCTGTACTGTCAAACACACGTCTACTGTATCCATCTGACTATCACAGTGCCTTTATTTCGCAGCAATAAGGGTGATTCTTGTAGTTCAAGGGTCTGCTGCCGCATGGTTGATCGTACAAAGCTTTGCCCGCATACCTATGTAGTTGTAAATTTTCCGGAGTGAAAACTATTTCATGTCCTTGAATAGATACTAGATACCAAGCTGCCTTCATGTATATGGTGCTAATAAACTAAACAAAGTAAATAAGATTTCATGCTGCATATAGATCATTCAAGTTTTCGTTGATTGTATCGCTTCAGTTGATGATTGAGCGACTTGTTTGAAGCGTAAACGGTTCTATAACAAAAAAATAAAGACTTCCCTGCTGCTTTCTACGCCTACGTAAATACTTTGACAATTAGTTATTAACCCTTTTAACTTCAAAATTTTGACAATCAAGCCTACAAGTCTGCTTACCCATGTGTGCGAATAAACTCGATGTTAGCAGTAAACAGTCAAGTGCGTAGTAGTGAAGAGAAAGCCGCGCATCAGGCGGACCGGTCGGCGTCCACATCTATGTGCTAGACTAGAACATGGTATTGTGACCCACTTCGATGCTATCCCAGGCTTTAGGCTCCAATTTCATAAGTACTAAGATCGACATTAGTAAAAATATGTTGATATAATACCTTTGTATAACATATTTTGTCTGCTTTGAATGAGAGAGTTCTACGTAATTGTGTAGTATCATCGATAACTGAAAAAAAAAATTGTGTGCGGTAAAGGTAGTCACGTCAGGAACGTGTTTACTTACTTCAAGATCAAAATGTTCGCAGCTACCACCATCTTGGATATTGATTTTCTCCTCACTATTGGCTTAGCATTTTCGAAAACCATGAAAAATATCTCTTTCTGACTCTGTCTCTTTCTATTCTAATTAAATATTAAATGTCGCATGGGCATCATAATGCTTTTTCGTTAAGTAACGATTTTTTTAAAATTTACTCCTTACCGCAAACTGCATTAAAAAACTTCGTTCCAAAAATTACTCGCCACAGTAATATTGTATAAAGGGATTGTGTTTTAGATGGTCCATCAGTCATCTTGCTAGATATTCTGATAACTTCTCCCTATCACAATCATCAACTAAGTTGTAGTTTTTGTTCTTAACTGTAAAATAATTGATATTCCTACAATAATAATACCAGATCACATTTTCTATAATCCTCGAAAGCCCACGCTCTGCCCGACCCTTCGTTTAAAGAATTCATAGGCGTGATGTTGTGATAAGTGTTGTAACTCATAATAAAAGCATCTGAATATTAATCAATCTTTGAAATACGTTGTTCGCTCGTTGATGTCTAATACAGGCGCGAACAGCTTTTGAGACAATCTTTTACTTCTTCAAAAGAAGAATTAATATTTAAGTTTGAATCGAAACGAAAGTTACAACAATTGTCAAGAAATAATTGTCAAAAATAACCCCATACTTAATAAACATTGAGTATAATAAAAATAACCACATAGTACAACCGAAATTTTTAAAATTTTAGCCATTTCAAAAGACCACATGTTATCGAACAATAAGGTTCTTTATGTGCATATGTTAAGGCTTTCTCGCGTGTTGCTTTCACCTATAGAGCCTGCGACAGATGTCCTTCGAACCCTTCAATCAGTCAATAATTGTATTGGGCCGAGCTCCGGCAGGTAGGAGAAAAAAACCAAACATGTGCGTACTGTGGGAATTTCGAGAGATGTGCCGATATCTTTGATCGACGTACGTTGGTACACATCCTACATCCTTTGTTTGTGGACGGAACAACTATTTAATCGAACTAGTTTCATATCAAACAGGGATCTTAAATCCAAACTTATATACTTTCTGGTTCCCTGTAGTAAAAGAACTTGCAAGTACCTACTATTATAAAGAAATTTTAAAGGCTCTGTATAACTATGGTCCATCTCGTCATATTTAGCCATCTATCCAATAGCATGCAAATTCTCCCTTTATCCGCCAATTCTCGACCACTTCATCTATTGCCAACCTCTTTACCTTCAATGATTATTTTCCCACAAATCCTACCTTCTTAGTTCTACAAAACGAAGATAATTAGGATTTCAACGGCCAGACCTACTACAAGCTAAGTCAAGTGCCATCATTACACTTTTTTAACAGGTGTCAATAAACCCAAAAAGCCCTTGTTTACCCCTTCACAGAAACTTCTATTGATACATGTCTATTAATCTATGAAACTCCTGGCACCTTATTTTTATCCCATTACAAACGTCTTTAAATTGGCAAAAAAGGGTCGTCCTTAATAGTAAGGACTATTAAGCTACTCCTTACAATGTGTAGGCAAACAACCCTTTATTTACATCGCCCCTAAATCCGGAACGAACCGGATATCGTTTCAATAAGCGGCGGAAGTGACGTCACGTAACATGACGCCGCACATCCTTCACTAGGTTAATGGGTGTTCCGTTTGGAGGCTTTTCTTGGTTTTTTGCTGATCTGCTGATTCTTCCATTGTGGGACATATAATTATAATATCGTTGAGAAACTACTGAGTATGTTTAATTCGATCTTCACAATGTTGGCAATGATCTGTGAGAATTTGGAGACATGAATGACTCGGGCATCTATTATATGCAATTGTCATCTTTCTAATTTCTGTCGATTATAATTGATTGCAAGCCGGGCTTATTCATGTTAATACTGGCTAAGAAAAGTGTTTCTAGATTAGTAGAATCTTTTTTAATTTATACTCAATAAAAACACTGGTGGCCCAGTGATAACGGCCGTGATTTACCAGTTGTAGGTCTTAAGTTAGAACCCAGCCAATATCTTTATTTTGGGTAAATTATTTCTCCCCACTGCTCTCAAAAAGGTGAAGGAAAACATCGTGAAGAAATGATTATTTTCGGGAACTAAATATTCGAATACATGTGACGTGCCACATGCCTATCTGCATTGGGCCTCCGTGGTAGACAACAGACCACTCCCTCACAAAGAGAGGTGGCCTGTGTCCTAGCATTGACTGGTAGGCGGAAAAAAAATTAACTCAGTTAAGAGCCACTCATAATATTAAAGTCTTCCCTAATAGACATAAGCTACATAATGGATCCCAATATTATCACCAGCTAATTTTCTATCCTATAACCGATATACCGGCACTTGTCAATGTACTAAAATCAATTTATCACCCAGAAACTGTTTCCAAGTTACTCAGGTTCCAAACGCAGCTTTGAGCTGATGGCAACACTTGAAATTTTGTATTTTACTCCAAAATCAGTACAAAAAGAACTATAATACTGTTATTTATGCACCTCCGAACGCGGTTCCTATTGGAGACTCCATCATCCTAAGAGTAGTATCGCAGCCTGCGTGCGAAAGGGACAGAGCTATATGGGCGAGGGAGATGACGCACGGGCAACGTCCTGATTTGTCAATAAACTTGACCCACATTTCATTGAGAGTGAGTCTGGAAGGCTTTGGAGGTAAAGCCGCGGTTACAGGGAGGTTAGAAATGTTGGGAGAGACTGAAAAAGTCCAAAAAGAAATTTACAGGTTTTTATTTTTTCTATAACTGTATTTAATTAAAGAACTTTTCTAGTTTTATACCTATTCTTAAGAACATAAGGTTAATTAATGCCTTAGCGCTTTAAAATAGAGAGAAAATCTTGCGCCACATTTTAAGCACATCTGTAATATCATTTGACATACTTAAAGTAATTACTAAATAAAGTCTCCACTTAAAATTTATTGAATAAGAATCTAAGATTATTTCGAGAATTATTAAAGCATCGGATTCTTTTTCCGCAAAATAAACCAACATTACCTAAACACAAATGGACATTATAATTCTTAGTTCGCACAAATCTCTATCAAAAGCCTACTTTGAGTAACGTTTGTGCCCGCGGTTTTACTCGAGGTCCTTGTCCCTTGTAACGGTGCGTCGGTTTCGGGCGACGGAGCCCGGTCGTGAGCCCCGAGAGGCCCCGAGTGCCCCCGACACCAAACCAGTGGTCACTGCACGGCACCGTACGCACAAATTGTCAGGTTTTTATTTTATACCTAGGTAGATAAATACAAATTGAAATTGAGCTGGGAAATATTCCAGGAAAAAGCGATGGGGATGAATATGAGTTACATATTTTTTGTATTTAAATCTACGTTCAGTTAAAAGTAAGAACTGTAGATTATTATCAGTCAAGAAACTACAAATAGTTCATGAGACACCTAATTTCCAAAAAATATCTACTCTCTACAACTAATTACTAAAATTCAGTTAAAACTGTTAGTTTCCAACTCAGAGTCACGTGAATATTCCAAAATTACCCTAGGCTGTTAGCATTTTCGTTTTTCCTAATTTTATAATATTAGCATTTAGGTCGGATTTCATGCCTACCTAATCTACCGTTTTTTTGCCGATGAAAACAAGGTTTCCGAGTCGACGTGTAAATATTTTGTATGCTTTATCATTACTTACATATAACTTAAGTCACGTGTTTAATTAAAAACAAAACTCAAATCCTAAAACAAAGCAAAAATCGCTTTTCCGTCACCGTCCATCAAATTCGTAGCAGTAAACGTATCGTCCCTACGTTATGTTAATGCCGCCACGTGGCCCGCGCGGGCGTCGAACGGCCTTGTTCGCGCGCGGCCAGGCGTGCTCGGGCGCAGTTACTCGCTACGTCACAGCGCGAGCGGCCCGTACGCTAACTGTACCACACGTGCTTGCCAATACACTGATAAGCTTTGTTTGGTTGCTCATTCGTTTGCGCGCTATGGGTTTTGAAGTTTGTGTTAAAAAAAAAACATGCAATTTATTTAGATAGGTTTTTGTAATGAACTTTTTGATTTTTCTATTTTCGGGGAATTATGATCGTGGTTTACTGATGCAAGACACTACTTGCTGTCCATTAAATAATATATATTGACGTGAATTTTAGTACCTATATTTATATTAAAGCATAACCAGGCTGTTAATTTTCCTTCCCACCAAATAAGACGTGATCTGGTGCCCCAGACATGCTACGCTAAAAAACAATACTCACAAATTTTAGTTATTAGAACTAAAATAGTAAAATCACTCATAATTATATTAGAACTATAGTGCAATCACTTAAGATTATAAACGATGTACTTTAACCTCATTTCTTTTTTTTTCACTTGTAACTTAATCCTTTTTAATTAAATATCCAGTCATGTTTCAAAAAAAGCTAAATATACTAAAAATCTGAACTTTAAGATAGCTGTGAAAACTACATCTTTATTAGACATCAAATAGGTCACAAGAACAAGTAAACGAATAAAAAATTCTTATTTACAAAATTAACATAGAAATGTTTGTGGCCTCTGTTCCCCGTTATAATAATATAATAAAATCCACGACGACTGAATTCATGAATAATCATCCTAATGCAAGCTTAGAAAATGAAGAAAATTAAAATGGTTACGACCCCTAACAACGTCAGAAAATACTTATTTGTTAATTGAGTCGCAGGCGCATTTAATAAAGCTAAATATTTTATTATACAGTAACTAGTGATTCAGTCCTGCGTCGCCCGGTGCAATATGACAAAAGATGAAGATTTATGTATTATATTTTAGCCAATACATAAACCTTCCGGAATAAATTCTCTAAATTATATTTAACCGAATATCAAAATCCATTGTGTAGTTTATAAAAAAAAACCTGGTCTCATAAAGATATGAAAAACAACATTTGTATATGTATAGATTAAATGTTCAACTTTTTAATCAACACATGGTGCATGTTTAACAATTGTATCAAATCCTAAATTTTACCTATTTTTGTTGTCAATACATTGTCGATTGATAAGTAGGATGACGTTAACATATCTAGCAATATCTTCTCTTCTCTAATAGTATAAAACAAAGTCGCTTCCCGCGATCTTTTAAACTACGCCACGGATTTTGATGCGGTTTTCTTATTGAAGATTTTTACCTATTATTGTTGTCAATACATTGTCGATTGATAAGTAGGATGACGTTAACATATCTAGCAATATCTTCTCTTCTCTAATAGTATAAAACAAAGTCGCTTCCCGCGATCTTTTAAACGGATTTTGATGCGGTTTTCTTATTGAAGAAAACCGCATCAAAATCCGTGGCATAGTTTAAAAGATCGCGGGAAGCGACTTTGTTTTATACTATTAGAGAAGAGAAGATATTGCTAGATATGTTAACGTCATCCTACTTATCAATCGACAATGTATTGACAACAAAAATAGGTAAAATTTCTAATAATATCTAATTTCCTATTGAATCACTCTGTCTATTGAGACAGAGTGATTCAATAGGAAGGTCTATATGTATTGTACGCTGCTGAAATCACAGAAAAAATTTAGGAGACTATTACTTAAACAATTAGTATAAATAGTAGTATTATTCTAAAAGCAGCTGATTTAAACTGTTTTTTTTCTTTATTTTTAGATCAGCAGCGAAACACAGAAGAAAGGAATGAGCAGCAA
Source organism: Aporophyla lueneburgensis (assembly GCA_932294355.1). Taxonomy (NCBI): domain Eukaryota; kingdom Metazoa; phylum Arthropoda; class Insecta; order Lepidoptera; family Noctuidae; genus Aporophyla; species Aporophyla lueneburgensis. The sequence goes on along the minus strand of OW028737.1, from coordinate 34,539,256 downwards.
GCAAAGTGTAATTGCTTTACATGATCAAAACGCCTTTTATTTGGTCCAGTAAGTGTCTTTCAATAAAACTAACCCTTTAGTTATAACGCTAATTAACTCCGGATCAAACGCCGTTTATACTTTGATGCGGTGTTTAAGGCTGCTTAAACACTGACCTTATTTTTAGACATCATACTGTCTCCTTTACAAATGATTGACAGACAGAAATATCTTTTATATTTATCGCTAAACGCATTATAAAGTTGTGATACAAGTGTTCAGCCAGTACCAATTTTGTCGTAAGTTGGAGTAAACTGCTTTTCCTCATTTTTGGCACAAACTGTAAAGATTTTACCTGATTTTTGTCATGAATTCAACACGTGCCCGATTTTCGGCACAAATTCAGCACAGTCACGTGGTCAGTACTTGACTTCGAATCGAGGTTTCGAGGCCATTGCGGGGAAGTGCGGTGAAATGGAGACGCAGGGGGGAAAGCTTTCGTCTCAAAAAGTGAAACGGGTCTAACTGTAAAGCCAGGTTAATTGTCGGATTTGTTTTGCGAGTGTTATTAAACTTGTGTTATTATCTTAGAGACTATTCACGAAGTCGTGAGACTTTCAGTCACACGTTTTTGTTTAAAAGGCTGTTCTTTTTCGTGTGATTTTGCATGATTAGACTGATATATTTTTGGCTATTACACAGAAGGGCTTAGCTAGTTTTACTGTTGCGTTTAAAAACATACATATATACTATCTCATTTCAATTTTTATTAATCTTCGGAGATATAGAGAGATAGAGAAAACTTAAAGAAACATGCCTTTTTCAAGCTGTGATTTTTTTGTTATATGGTATACTTTTATTGCATTAAGTTTGCAAAATCATTTTCAATAAATAACACTTAGTTAAGTGGTGCCAAATTTAAAAGCTTGCAAAATATTTATAATCTCAGTTTACCTGTCAAATTACAGTTTTGCGTTTGACAAGATAAATTAAATACTATAGTAGTACATTTTAATGTATTGTTAGATTTAAATTGCTTTTATTGTCTATCTGTTGAACAAAAAACTGTCCGACGAACAGTTATCGAGTTAGCGATCGCTTGAAGATAACCGATGATTAACAAGTGGTATAAAATATGGTGGAATCAGCACTGTAATTATAACTTATAACCATAAGTTACAAAGCCAATAAAAATAAATAAATTGGAAATTTCATATTGTATGAGCTACTTAATCGTTGATTTTGAAAGTTAACAGTGTTTATGAGCTATCTTAAAGTATTTAACAGATTTACACATAAATTTATATATCGATACTATATAATATAAAGCTGAAGAGTTTGTTTGTTTGAAGGCACTAATCTCTAGAACTGTCAGTTGGGTTTGTTATATATATAATAGCCACAATCATGAGGAAGGCTATATGCTATTTAACACCACACTTAAACCCTTAGGAAACGAGCAAAATAAAAATAAGTTAGAAAGAACGCTAAGTGTAAATGAAGTAATAGCACCGGTGGTCGATGGGTTACGACGCGACGGATCAGGGGCAAGAATTTCCCGCGAACAAAGTCGCGGGCAAAAGCCATATGTTTAAGAAATTGGGAAACTCCACACTATCAATTAATTTGCTTATAAATGCTGCATTTATTAATAAGTGAATCCACTTCCATGAAAAGATTTCTTTAAGGAAAACCTACTACTTTCTTTTCACAGAATTTGTAGTAGGTATTATTCGTGAGAAGATTCTCACAAAGTTAAAAGAACCCGATTAAGTCAAGGACAAATAATGATTAGTGATTTATTTAGACAAACATGACTCATTTTTAATAAACGTAGCTTTCTATTTGTATGAAAAAGTTTTGATTAAATTGCAAGACTCGTTAAATTCGCGAGATAATTCTCATATTTAGCTCACGGAGATTGTTTTCAACGGAAATACCCAAGCTAAAGATGAAATATCTAAAATTAACCACATATTTTTGTTTATTAATTTGTACCTGTAAGGAAAAAACTACAACCTTCTTTTCGCAAATTGCGTCACGAAATCCTGCTTACATCCGTGAGAGGACTCTTATTTGGCACAAAAAATTGGGTCAAATGACGAAAAAAGGCCGAAACTGGCTTCTTTGGAATTTACATACAAACTCGCTGACGGCTATAAAAGAGGCTTACTTTTTATTTTACTTACAACAATGTTGCAAGTCTCGGCTCCCTTAAAGGGTTAATTTATGGGTTTCGGTGAATTATGTAAGAACAAATATTTGTTTTGATATAATCTGTTTTAAAAGGAAAGATACACAAAAAGCACCGTGAGCATTTGACAACAAAATATTTTTATTTGGAATCCAAAAAGATTTTCTAGTTACACTCGGTTTAGATTATGTCTAAAATACTCTACAAGTGGGTAACTCATTAGGTAGGAACCAAACAAATGATTAATTATTAACAATTTAAAGAAAAAACAAATGAATTGATGATACAGCAAATTGCACACTCTAGGCATTCATTCAGTCAGGTGGTGAACTAGAGATATGTACGTCTCATTTCACATTTGAACGAAATTGAAGAAACTGAACCAGCTATCACTTACGTTATTTACCTAACTGCCATGATAACAATAATAGTTCACGCCATAAACCATCGTAGTCATAACTAATATAATGTTCATCATCATCATTTTAGCCGTAAGACGTCCACTGCTGGACTTAGGCCTCCCCCAATTTGGGGGGCTTTGCCATAATCGCCACGCTTGGCAGGCGGGTTGGCGATCGCAGTATGGTGGTAAAATGCATAGAGAATGCTACTGCCCATTCTCTAGTAAGTCTCTTAGTCGCCTCTTACGACACCATGAATCATAGTTTGATGCGGTTTTCACCATAATTTAAAGAATTTATTCCGAAAGGTTTCTATGTATTATACAAGACATCCAAACCTCGATGTTTGATCAAGATGCAAAAACCATGCGAAGGAGGAGCGGGTGGTTGAGTATATAATAGGTCTTTACCTATGAAAATGCCGTTTTGTGTGAAAAAATTTAAACGAATTTTTTTCAAGTATTTTTTATTTGTATTAATCGAAATAATCACCCATGCAATCAATGCATCTTTGCCAACGCAGTGGCAGTTTATTGATGCCCTTCTTAAACAAATCAGCTGGACGGGAGGCAACAAATTCTTCAAAGGCATTTTGTTCTGCCTCTCGGGTATTGAATTTTTTTCCCGCCAAGAAGTTATCCAAATTCTGGAAAAACTAGTAGTCTGTTAGGCGCAAGGTCTGTTGAGTAGGGCGGATGTCGGAGAGCTTCCAACCCCAGTTCTTGCAACTTGGAGACCGTCTGCTGTGCAGTATGAGGTCGCGCGTTGTCGTGCAGGAGCAGCGGAGACGAGCGATTGACCAATGCTGGTTGGACATGTGCCAGCTTCTTCATCACTGAGTTCAGTTCTTCACAGTACACATCTGCAGTAATGCTCACCCCGTGTGGTAAGAAGCTGTGATGAATCACACCGGCGCTAGACCACCAAACAGTGACCATCACTTTTCTAGGGGTAAGTTTTCGTTTAGGGCATTGTTTAGGTGCTGAACCAGGATCCAACCAACTTGCTGAGCACTTGCGGTTATCAAACAGAATCCATTTTTCATCGCAGGTAACAATGCGGTTCAAAATTCCTTCATTTGTGTGTCTGTTGAGCAGTGCAAGGCACGTCTCGACGCGTACTTCGCGCTGCCGATCATTGAGTTCGTGGGGCACCTATTTGTCAAGCTTTTTTACCTTGCCAATTTGACGCAAATGGACCAATATTGTTTTGACGCTAACGTCGAAAGCTGCTGCTAATTTGGCCATAGATTGTGTATCATTAGCTTCCACAATCGCCTTTAATTCGTCATTGTCGACCAAAGTCTTCGGACGACCGCGAGGTTCATTTTTCAGGTCGAAATTTCCAGAACGGAAGCGAGCAAACCAATAACAGGTGGTGCGTTGGTTTGTAGTGTTCGCTCCGTAAACGTCGTTGATGTTGCGTGCCGCTTGTGCCACGTTGCTCCCACGACGGTACTCATATTCTATAATTACTTGAATTTTTAACGTATCCATGATGACGAAAAAGATTGAAATGCGATGAAAATGTAACACTAATCAATAAGCAAATGACTACTTTTGGAAAAAGAATTCCATGTTTTTAAAATAAAATTAATTTGAAATTTGAATTCTTAGACAAACAAAAATTATTTTGATTTGAAATGGCCAGTACTGCAGAACGGCAATTTCATAGCTAAAGACCTAATATAAGTGGAGCCTGCCAACAAAAATCCACCTTCTTGAACTCGTTCAAAACTTACACGAAATCAACGCATCTCATCTCACGTGTCCTTCATCGATGCCACCGGCCAAAGGTTCCGAAAACCGTATTGAGGTCATTCCGGTCCCGTTACGTCAAGGAACCTGTTGCCTCCCGGCTGCCCGGTACATGCTGACTGACAACTACTTATTAGCTGCCCAAATTATGTACTTCAGATACTACGAAGTGGTTTAGTACGAAAATGTAAAAATTGGTACGTGAAAGAGCTTCGGTGTTGCGATTGTGAGATAAAAGAAAACAATCAGTAAGCAGGTTCGATGCGCGGTTGTTTATGAGTAATTCTTGTAAATTATTTGGCCTGTTCATAGACTACGTAGTGTTGACTCTTCGTTTATCAGTTTTAGGTATACAGTATGTGTCATTATTAGAAAGAGTTCGTCTAATGTTGGTTTACGCATGTGACGTATGTACAGTCACAAACAAAACCACAGAGATAATCCTCGTGAGTACATTAGCGTACACAAATCTGTCTCAAACAGTTCTAAATACTAAAGGTACGCGTTCCACATACGAACGAGACTCCGCTCGTAAACCCACATAGTGATCACATACACACATTTTTGTGGCCAAAATACAGTTTGTTTTTTAATTCCGTGCTCAACTGGTCTTCTGTTTAACGTCTTTTTGTGGAAATGAGCTGTCTTTTATGAATTAGAATTTTTGGCAAGTTTTTTTTTTTAAAACACTTATATGACTGTTTCTGTAAAACGATCAAATATTATTTAAGTAAACAGACGTAGGTAATCTTTTCAAAATCATTTCAGAATTACACTTAATAATTTAGCTATAAAGTAATAAAAATACTCAGAATAAAATCTCGATTAAGTAAATCATCTCTCTCTATTCTTCCATAGACCAAAGAATAGCTTACATATAATATATGATAGACCCACTTTATCAAATAAATAACCCAAAAAAATTGTGCCCATATCATTTGTTGCGAATGACATGCGAAATGCGAAGCTAACCCGTTCATTACCGCGGCATTATGCGATGCCGGTAATGGCATATCGCGTGAGGTCTTAGCGGTGTGGGGGTTAAGGCGGCTGGTGATCACGGTTATCAACTGGTTATTGACAATAGCGAGTAATAACTCTCGGGTTAAACTTGGTTTTGGAACCAAATGCTGGGTCTTTGAGGTTATTGTCAATACTTTCATCTACCTATAGGTTTGACAATAGTTAGTTAGTAAAGTCTAACGTTGGTTTAAAATTTTATATTTTATCATGTAATAACTGCGCCAAATATTATTATAAGCCAAATATTTTATAAAAAAACTTATTATTTATAGGTTTAAATTGCTGTGTTATGCTTGCTATAGTCAATATAACACAATTTATTGACTATAACAAGAAATCATCTAAAATCCAATTTTTTGTCTTTCGTATTTATATTTTTTTTTTTAATACTTTGAATATAGTATGTCATTCACTGAGATATTTTCTCACTGATCAGAAATGCTAGCTATGTTCAGGTTTTTATGGTTAAATTATGTCCAAGTACTGTACCACACATAAATCAAATTCTTAATTTTCCACCAAAACTCAGCGTCTGTCCGTAACTGGAATGTAATTAATATCTGTAAAATAAATAAATGTTTTACGCCAGTATAAGTGATAAGATACCAGCGATTTTTGTTCCAAAATCACGAACTGTTCTAGGGGCCTTTATCAAAGTCTGCGGTCAAAAACTCCTTAGATGTAACTTTTAGACTTGACCTATAAAATTGGACATTCGTTTACGTCAATTTGTACGTAATTTCAAATGTCAATTTTAAGACATTTTTAGCTGTTCAGCCGCCAATCACTGCTGAATTAATAAAACACTCTTTTGTTAATTCAGCAGCGTCTTTATTCTGGTGGCAATGTCACTTTAGCAAAAATTGGTGACAAAACAACATATCACGACATAGCACAAAACAACATATCACTACATAGCACAAGAGTTCCCTCTATCTGGCAGAAACTTGATGATCCGAATTTTATTTGGCATAACACACTTGGCATAATCTTCTTTAAACGAATATTTGTAAGGCTTAAAAAATGTTTAGCATAATCATTGTTTGGCCGAATGTTTATATGTCCGACTTTACGCTGGCATACTTTTAAGAAGGCAGAATTTTATTTCGCATTTACCTTTGGCAGACTTAAAATTTCGCATAATTTCGTTTAGCATAACATTTATTTAGAGCGACGATTTTTTGGCATAATTTCACTTGGCATACTATGAAGATGGCAGAATTTGATTTTGAATAATTTTGTTAGGCATATTGTCATTTGTATAATATTGCATTTTGACCTTAAATTAAAATTAAAATAGTGTCTCAAAAAGTCAATATATGTTGTGCTACAAAAGTTATTGACAGAAACGAATCGCTGTAGAACCGACTCCACGTAGTCTTCTCTGCCCTACCCCTAGAGTGTAATTTAAACCCGCGTAGGCGCGGAGGGTCGAGGCGGCTCGCGAGCTGAGGAGCAGGTGATTTTGACGCGCGCCGCCGCAGCTGAGGCTGGACGGCGAAGCCGGCCAGCAAGCCGAAGCTGCGGTGGTGAGCGTAAAACCATCTGCGACGATGAGCTCGCGTGGGACCGCCGGAGCCTCACAGCGCCGGGGCCGTGACAGAAAGCATGCATGCTGCATGTTGCATGCTCGCCTGCATGCTGTGAGCTTGCTTGCATACTGCATGTTGCATGCTCGCCTGCATGCTGTGAGCTTGTTTGCATGCTTGCTTGCATGCTGCATGCATGGCGTATGCTTGTTTGCATGTCTGAATGCAGCTTGCTAACTATGATTTTTCTGTAATGTAATATATGAGTGTTTCAATTATTATGTATATGAAATGTATGCCAAAAGATGATTCTAACTGTAAAATTTCTGAGATATGATAGTTCTGCCTTTTAATGAGTATCGATATGAAATTATGCCAAGAGACGATTCTGAATGCGAATTTTCTGCGATATAATGGTTCTCCCTTTTGATTATTATGGATATAAAATGTATGCCTAAAGATGATTCTGACTTATAAAATTATGCGTTGTGAATGTATGATAAATGAGTGTATGCCAAACGATTTTCTGCGAAATGAAGTTTATGCTATCCGCTGTTATGCAAAATAATATTCTGACGAAAAAAATTCTGCCATAAAGGGTGGACCCATAGCACAAAACAACATATCACTACATAGCACAAAACAACATATCACTACATAGCACAAAACAACATATCACTACATAGCACAAAACAAAGTCACTTCCCGCGTTTGTACGATCTATTAAACTCTACAACGGTTTTTAATGCGGTTTTCATCAATAGACAGAGTGGTTCAAGAGGAAGGTTTATATGTATAAAACGCGGGCAAAAGCTAGTATGTAATAAGATCTAAGCTATGATGTAACACCAAATGTATTACATCATAGCTTAGATCCCAACATTGGGAACGTGCATGTTAAAAAAGCGAATAATAAAAGTGAACACAAATATTCTTCAGAAAATCTTGCCAATCTCTTATCCCTTGGGCACTAACAGTATCCGTTGTGTCCATTCAGTCCGCGAACACCCAATTACATGAGATTTAGCCGAGCTCCGTTACGCCATACTAAATTTATTCGCTGTGAGTTTATAAAATGTATGTACAAAAAGCGGTACTTAATGAAATAATGTTGATTATACGAGGTGCGATAAATAGCGGACCACTTAGTGCATTAGTACGGTAGGTTCAGTACAAATAATAGCTGTAATGTGATGATACGATTCGAAAAGAGACAAATATTTATTATACCCGTAACAGTTTTATTACTAACTAGCTTATATCAGCGGCTTTGCCCGCCTATTATACATATCACCCTTCATCTTGAATCATTTAGTTTATTAATGAAACTGCATCAAAATCTGTGGCGTAATTTAAAAGATTATGCGTACAAACACGAAATGTGAATTCATTTTATCTATACTAATATTATAAAGCTGAAGAGTTTGTTTGTTTGATTGAACGCGCTAATCTCAGGAACTACTGGTCCGAATTGAAAAATTCTTTTTGTGTTGGGTAGTCTTTTTATCAAGAAAGGCTATAAGCTATATAACATCACGCTACAACTAAGAGGAGCGGAGCAGTAAAAATGTTGCAAAAACGGGGAAAATTTATTCCTTCTAAGAGTTTCCGTTGCGTGCGCTGCGTAAACGGTTAAAGTAACGCAAAAATCATGTATGACGGGATTGTTCTTATTAAAAAGTTCTAAAAAAAAAGTCCGCGAGAGCATATGTCTATCTTTTAAGGTTGACTCACTATAACTCAAAAGGAGCGAGCAGCAACGAAAAATGGACGAAAACTAGCAGGCAAATCGATGCGACGGAAAGTGTCAGGGGAGCAAAAATTTGACGCGGACGAAGTCGCGGGCAGAAACTAGTACTATATAAAGTTCTGATAAACTTATTATAGATACGTATAATGAATGAATAAATATGAACATGGAAGCGTAACCCAAACAGAATGTCAATTTAACCAAAATCATTCAAAAGCATTCAACAATTGAAGGCGCAGTCTGTACGTCTTAAGTAAAGTTTAATAATAGTTTAAGCAAAATATTTTTTACTCGCGCGCTTTTGCTCGCGACTTCGTCCGCGTCTAATTTTTGCTCCCCTGACCCTTCCCGTCGCATTGAATTGCCTGCCATTTTTCGTCCATTTTTCGTTGCTGCAACACTCCTTTGGATTGTAGCGTGCTGTTATATAGTTTATAGCCTTTCTCAATAAAAAAGCTACCCAACAAAAAATATTTTTTTCAATTCGGACCAGTAGTTTCTGAGATTACCGCGTTCAACCAAACAAAAAAACAAACTCTTCAGCTTTAAAATATTCTATTAGAATAGATATGTTATTATAGGTACGTATAATTAATGTTTTAAACGTGAATATGGAAACGTAACCCAAACAGAAAGTCAATTTAAACAAAATAATTAATATGATTCACAAACTGCAGGCGTAGTCTGTCGGTCGCAAAGTCTAATAATAGTTTAAGCAAAATATTATTTATGAATACTAATTAAATTTCTTAAACAATCACTTAACACACAAAAACTCTAATTAATTTCACAAAAATATTCACACCTCAAAGAATTGTGTGAAACGTAATAAAAATATTAAATTAATTGTTACTCAAATGCTCCAATTAACATGTTAACAATGTGCTATACCTCTGTGACGTCACTAACGGTAAACTAATCTAGTTCGTTTTTCAAAACTTCAAACTAGTTTTACAGAACTGGCGGAAACCGTTAAATTATGAATTTATGAGGCTGTGTTTAATTATGGGCGACTGCTGACTACATAATTTTGAATGAGGAATTTGTGAAGGAATATTTTTCACATGTTGTTCACTGGTGGGGTGAAGAGGAAAAAATATATCAATAGCTTGATAGATTCGGGTTTATAACCGGGATTACTTAATTCAATCATTTCAAATAACTAAGAAATAATATTATTATTATGTTTCATTGCGAACATCATCAGATCAAACAACTTAGGTGCTCATCCCAAATGTATTTGTAACCCTAGCGACTATTATTTCACTGATAAGTATTTTAGGTAATCTGTGAACAGCGTTGTGGGCTGCAATGTTGTCTAGTTTTGTGTTTATCTTATCTCTACGTTTTATATTGTAGTTGTTTGTTGTTCCTTTTGAATAAAATAAAATCCCGTTGCATTAAATCACAAATAAAATCATTAAATATTTCCGTAAGCTTTCCAATCAATTAGACGGAGTGTGTCAAAACAATCAGGTTGCTATCGAACTGTCGAATAAAATCGAACGACTTCTCGATGACGTCACCACGAGGGTGTTCCCAATAAAGTTGTCAGTGATCGCCATTAGTGAGAGATTAATTGCAAACGGGAAGTGCGCCTGCGCGGCGCACTGTGCAGGATAGTGGCAGAAGGTAAAAGCTTAAAATAATTAATTTGCGTTTTACTTTAAATATACCATCAGATCACACCAGACGTATGGGCAAAAACGAAACACTAAGAGTATTCGAGGATCGTAGCAGATGGCAATCTGACCTCTCTGCCTACCCCTATGGGGAAGAGGGGTTAGTTTATCTACGTACTTCGTTTAAATATAGCAAAACCGTATTTCACCCACATTTGGCGTCGAGCCCATCTAAGTACATATGTTTGTTTCATATTTTACTCACCACTTTGCTTGAGCACATGACTTCTTTCACCGCAGGAAAAACAGCTCCATTCAAATTTGAAAATAATCATAATAAAATTAGGTTTAACTCATCTGCCTAGCCTTTTTACAACTATGTTGGGGTTGGCTTCCAGTCTAACCGGATGCAGCTGAGTACCAGTATTTTACATGGAGTGACTGCCTATCTGACTTCCACAACCCAGTTACTGGGTAATACGTTACCCCTTGGTAAGACTGGTAGTCAGATTTTCGGGCTTGTGACGACCCGTAACAACTGTCTAAGATCTACGAAAGACAGTCAGGACCAACGGCTTAACGTGCTTTCCGAGGCACGGAAGAGTCTTGGTATGTAATGCAAAAAGTCTGTTTGTGAAGATCAGCAAAGCTATTTGACACAAAATATTTCTATAGAGTGTTTTTGTTTAACATCATCATCGCCTACTTCACACGATTCAGCACTCTATAACCTCCTGAGACCCGGGACGTATTTACGAATATTTAATTGATGGAAGTTAATTTTTATGGCTTAATATAATATAGAGATAAATAAACATCAAATAAAAAAAATCTATCCCAACCCCATTTAGCGTAAGGGAGGGTATCACCAATGATACCTTGAGTTCAAAACTGGTATTAAAACAAATTATTTTAGGTGGAAAATTTAATCAATGAAAAATTTGAAAAATGACAATACATATAATATTATTTAATAATAAAAAAACAACAACAAATCACTAATTAAAATAAATATTTACCTTTACGTAAAGTCGACATTTCGGTAACGGCAAAATGTTCGATTTTAAACTGACTGCAATCGATGTAATTTGACAGCTAGAGAAATGGTGAGTGACTAGAAATATAAAGGAATATGCTAACCATTGTACAAAAAAACTTAAACGAGTTCCGATAGACGGCGTCGAAATAAATTTTTAACTAAATGTATCACTGGTGATACCAGGGGTCTCAGGAGGATAAACATAAATGTAAGTGTACTATAACTTATTATTACGATTCTGTTGACTACCGTGCACTCTTGCGCATACTAATCCCGATCGATCAGTATTGGCTCTATAGACAGATCATTATTGTGTTAGATCCACAATAAAGATTAAAAATTGTTTATTTTGTAACCATATTCAAATAAGCATGTTAGTGATTGGAGCCTCCTTTTAAGCAAACAATGCCTGTATTAGGAGACTCCGCTCTTCCATATCAAAGTAAGTACAAAATATACTAATTAAAAGTTGATGTTAAACAATAATTACAAAAGTGCGTGTGTGTGTGTGTGTGTGCGCGTGTGCGTGTGTGTGTGTTTGTGTGTGTGTGTGTGTGTTTATGAGAGTGGGTTTGTATATGATCGTGTGTGTGTGATTCGGGGAGGATGTGTGTTGAGAGATAATGAAAGATAAGAAAGATAAACTCGGTCCTGATCAAGGATCGAAGCTGTATGTGTACGTAAATTAAGTTGTATAAGTTAAAGTAGCAGTAACTGTAAGTGGCAGAATGTAGTAGAAGTGGCAGTGAGTGGCAGTATGTGGCAGTAAGTGGCAGGATGTGATTGATGAAGTGCGGTGTGATAGCGTTTGATGGTTTTTGAGATAACCGTCGTTTGAATTAATATGATGAGGATTATATTCTTTTTTAAACTACGTACTAGCTAAGTAACGGCCGCGTGGATCAATCAATCCATGAGGTTAAGCTACACTAGCGGCTGTCAGCCTACGGATGGGTGACGTTTTTGTACAGAATGAAACCTCTCTGGTTGTCAGAGAGCATGTCACACCAGTTTTTTACCTCCCGTAGAGTCTTTTCACCTTTACAGTCTTAGATGACTGTCGGAAAAGTGATTGACAAGGAGAAAATCTTAAATGAGGGTGAACTATACATATATACACCTCTGTCTAATCCTTAGATAAATACAGGCGTGATGTTATGTTATTTGTTAAATTAAAATGTTATTAAATACTAGTTTCTGCCCGCGAGTTCGTCCGCGTCAAATTTTTGCTCCTGTGACCCTTATCGTCGCATCGAATTGCCTGTCAGTTTTCGTCCATTTTTCGTTGCTGCTTCGCTCCTTTTAACTGTAGCGTGATGTTATATATCCTATAACCTTTCTCAATAAAGAGGCTACGCAACACAAAAATATTTTTTTAATTCGAACCAGTAGTTCTTGAGATTATCGCGTTCAACCAAACAAACAAACTCTTCATCTTTATAATATATAATATATATATATAAGTGTACATTAGTATATTAGTATAGATTTAAATTCTTAAATATGTGGTAAGTGAATAAAGTTTATTATTTTTAACAATTCTTAGTTTAATATGTCTAAGCTAGGATTTATTAAAGTATCATTAAATTTTATTAGTACAAGTTTACAAACACAAATATTTTTCACACTAACCATCAAATTCAGAACGACTTTCTGAAACAACAACATTTGTTCAGTACGGGAATCGAACCCGTGACCTGTAGCGCTGGCATCTACAATATTTTTTCTTCTAGCAAAACTCAAACATTATGTGTTTGAGTACTATGATATATATTTAAGCTTTCCTCTACCAACATAATCAAAACAAACTCAGATCACAAGTCCAAATCAGTCAACTAAATAATTCAAAGTGTTCAAGTTCTTGCGAAGTTTCACGGACCTGTTCGCAGTAGTTACAATGTCACGGTTGCAAGAAACGAGGTGCGCCGGCGCGACTGCGAAAGAAAGTTGATGACGCACACAGATACTGGGCTGGTGTGTGTGTGTGTGTATGAGACGGGGGCGGGGCGCGAGTGAGTGTGTGTGCGTGGGGCATTAGATGGATCGATTGGAGGATTTTGTGTCACTATGGTATATTAAACAGCACAATGATTAACCGCCTTCTTGGGGTGAAGATTGTTGTTTTAAATACGTACATACATAAACTCACGCCTTTTTCCCTACAGGGGTAGGCAGAAACTATAGAACGCCACCTGCTACGATCCTTACATACTTCTTTTGCCTCGTTTAGGTTCATACAATTGGTCATACACACACGCCGGTTGCGAGTACTACGCACTTGACCTTTCTGAGGAACATCACCAATAAGGTCACTATATGTCCTCCAAGGGCCAATCACATTTGCCTCATTTAAAATGTTTCTATGTTTATGATAAAATCCTAAGAAAAAGTGGATGTGAGAATAGAACGAATGGAATTAAATTCCATGCAATAGAAAAAACATTCACCCTGTTCGAATTTGTCCAACCTAGAAAATTGTTCATTGAACATGATAAACTATATTGCCCTTTAAAACCTACATAGTATACTCTGTATTGCTGCAAAGAACACTCGTTATCATCAATCTGACACAAAATAAAAACATCCAGTACGCTTCACTTTCACTTGCAAAATTGCTTAGTCATAACTTATTTTTCAAATCACTAACGAGTACTTGCGTGTGTGTGTGTGTGTACCTACGTATAATTAAAAGTTCACTTACACACCACAGTGCGCCCACAAGCGAACGTAAACCACGTTGTGTGCACGTCACACACACACAGCCACTGTCAGTAGGTCACCGTACCGCGGCGCGCGTTGATGTCTTTTCTATGGACATTAGCGCTTAGGCGCGGGAGCAGATTTTACTATGAATTTTAATTTCATGTAATAAATATGGAAACGATTTTATCGGATTTATGGTTCGAATTAGAAAATAATGACGTATTTTCGCTTTTTAATTTTTCGAATAGTGTAAGTTTGTTATTAAAGAAAATTATAATAATTAATAGCTTTAAAAATTGACATCTTATTTGTTATTAAAAGACACTTAAAATACCATGAAATATAATCAAATTAATTCTATTATACCAAGTATATAATAGAATTAATTTTAAAATTGCCATAAGGCAAAACATTACTTCTTCTGTTGTCAATGAATATAAATTCTAATTAATCCTTATCTATACTAATATTATAAAACTGAAGAGTTTGTTTGTTTGGTTGAACGCGGTAATCTCAGGAACTACTAGGCCGAATTGAAAAATTATAGGGGGCAGTAAATTATGGGGCTATATAACATCATGCTACGATCAAAAGGAGCGGAGCAGCAACGAAAAATGGACGAAAACTGACAGGTAATTCGATACAACGGGAAGGGTCAGGGGAGCAAAAATATGACGCGGATGAAGTAGCGAGTAGAAGGTAGTTATTCATAAAAATGTTAGCCGACATGGACTGTCTTAAAAACACACACTGCCTAAAAAATCCTCATTCATTGTATAGTAATTATTATTACCGCATTATGCAAAAAAAGGTTGTGCTTACAGTAAAAGTGCTTATGGCTACTACAAAAAGAAATGCCCTAATCATAGAAAATCGTATTAGCGGGGCGCTGCCAAATGTAAAAGTCGTCAAGTCATGTTAGTAAACTGAATGAAAAATCATGCGATTTACGACCTTATTGCTCACACCAGGTTAAATAATGCGTGTTTTCTATTTGCCAAGTAAAAGTTTTGTTATACTAGTAGTATTGGGATAATTGTTAAAAATCACCATTTTTGCGTTAAAGTGAAGTATACTGACGATGTTTTTAAAGCGTTGTCACAGCATTTAACATGACTAATATTTTGTTAGACAAGGCTATTAGCGAACTTACACTTTAACAGTGACTTAACATAATCTAAGCTAAATTTAGCTTAGATTATTATATCACTGTTTGAGTCTTAACACGCTCACACACTCACACTCACTCACTTTAACCAGGAATTGTTATTGAAATCCTACTCCAGAAAAAAAATAACATTGATCACCAGGCATGATCTTCTCAAGGTACAAATTTAATTATGAAGTCCAGAAGGACAAGAAAAGTGACTTTCCATCAGATTTAACGATAGTGGGAAAGAAATAATTATATTTCCTGTGGTGCCGGACGTCAAGAATAGCACCATCTCATTTCATCCCTTGGTGGGTGTCGTAAGAAGCAACTAAGGGACTTATTAGAAAATGGGCAGCAGCATTTTCTATTCATTTTACCACTATACTACGATCGCCAATCTGCCTGCCAAGCTTGGTGATTATGGCAAACCCTCCCAAATTGGGAGAGGCTTATGTCCAACAGTGAACGTCTGTCGGATAAAATAATAATGATGGGAAAGATAAAATGTATTGAATTGCCTTATGCCAATACACAAGCTACTAAAAAGCCTGTTAAAGGTGTTGTAAAGAAAAATAAAATGCTTTGAAAGCTCTTTGGTTCCTTCAGGATGTTATTATTAACGGTTCGTACGAGAAGTATAAATAACAGCAAATAACGCAAGACAAAGACATATAAACAAACATAAACATGTAAATTAAACTGTCGAAATAAACATTTCGACATGAAAATATTTGGCGCACTTATCTTTTATTGTTTATCGTGATAAATGATAAAACGAGATATTATCTGTTTGACTAATTCGCACGGCGACTGTTGCGCCCAAAGTCTTCAGTTAAAAGTAAAAAGGGAACGTATTGTTTGTTATTTAAACTCATTTGACTGATCGTACGCCGGTTAACGTAATTTTGTTTAATTTACAAGCGATTAGCGATTTTGGTAAGAATACAGTAATAATTAATAATTAATATTAATTTAGATCAATTGATCATTGATTTTTTTTTTTCAAAAGACAGCAGGTCGAGCCGCATTTTGGTGTTATACTTAGTACTCTGGTAAACTGGCTCTTTTTTTGACTAAAGAATCAGCAATTAGCATTAGGACTTTCCACGTGGCAACACTGCCAGTCTTCTATGCACGTTTCCGGATAACAGCGATGCGGACGAGTACTTCGACAAATAAGTGTCCTTTTGTATATTGTTAGTTAGTCATTTAATTCAGCACCTTGTATAAATAGTTAGTTACGCTTCATATATTGTACATATGTAATCATTTTATTTTATTTTATGAAAAAAAAAAAAGATTATTATTGAACCTTGAAAAGAACATTCCGTTGAGTAGGTATTGCCAAAATAATTCAGTTAAATATCGTCGACAATTACTATTACTTATTTAACTATCGTTGAATTTATTATTTTTGTACCGTTTCAAAACACCACTTCAGCAAGCAGCTAAAAAACAGTTTAACACACTTAATTTTTACAATAAAAACTATAAGCAGCCGTTTGCAACAAACCAGAACATAGACATTCAAACTTTCGACTGTTCTTAACTAATTTTTCCACGAATGTGAAAAAAGTTTTATCTATTTATTCGCTTTCCGCCCCCTTCTTGCTCCACCAACCACCACCTGCAACTGACTACCTATAACAATGTAGTATAGAACAGAAAATAATGACAGCCTCAAATTATCTGGGTGAACAACCTATGACGTAGCCTTTAATAATAGTATCGCCATCAAAAATAATAATACTGACAGTTCCGTTTATGAGTTTTTGCTTATTGTTGGAAGTTCTGTGATGTGGAGAAATTAAAAATGCACTGGCTTTATAGCTTTTATCGTCGAAAATGTGTAGGTAACATTTAGAATCCTTTATGAAAATTGTTTGAAAATAATTACTATTTTTTTTTTATATGGAACTACTGGTAATCAACGTTTACAATCATAATAAGAGAACAGTTAGAGACAAACAGACGGCTAATATGTAATCACTAAACAACTTTTATCTGAGGAGTAATTAATACAGTTTCAGGAAATAATTATTGAACATAATCTGTGTGTTAACTGGCGACGCGTGGGTCCTATAGGTACACTTCTGCCTAACCCTTTGGAGAGTACCGGCGTTATAATATGTCTTACCGTTATTATTATTCTACGGATAAAAGTTGTCTGGCGAATGACAAATAGCCCCTAAACGAAACTACAACCTACATAAAAAGGAACACTTTCTCTCAATATCAAACTTGAAACTCCTGAAAGATAATTAACTTCTATATCACACACAATCTTCTACCGTTCATTCCTCTTATCCATGGCGAGTTAACTAATGTCTTCACGGCACCTGTCAGGTCTTGTTAGCGAGCATCGCGCTTCCTATGTCAATAGGAGCTAGCAGGCTAGCAGGTTTACGATGTTTCCCCATTAGTAGGTGCCGTCAATTGATTCGCACATGCAACGCGATCCTTAGCAGCTGTCAGTGTATGAATATGTGTGCTTGTTACGCTATATTATGTTTGATAATAATTATTGGTTATACTGTGAACATTAAAGTTTTGTAAGTTTCTTAAAATATAATTGTTTTATTATCCAAACTACTCAACAAATTCTGGGGAAGAAGGATATTCATGGTAATTATTTTAAATCTAACACGTTTTAAGTAGCATATTTCATATCAATAGAAGCGTAATTTAATACAGGATTTTATTGTTTCATTAAATAAAAGGGTTTTTTAGAGAAAACAAATATTAAAAAATCCATATTCCTGGAAAATGGTACCAAAAACGAAAAAAAAACAGCTTTTTGCAGATTAAACAAAAACTAACGACCGTAATATTAAATAAAAATAATTCCTTTGAACTGTTTAACAATCTGTTGCTACCCAAAGCAGTACCGATGGCCAAGTTGGACCTTCGGCGTGATCGGCGTGGCATGCTGTGTATCAGGATGTGTATGATCACCTGTGGAATAACGCTCCATATTCTGGAAAGATGTGCTTCCGTGTTCATTTTTAGGAAGCTCTCTGAACGCTCTTCTCCCAAGCAAATTCCACGCTATGGGATTGTGATCAGCAATCTGATCAGGCCATTCTACATGTTTATTAGTCATTATCTGGCATGAACATGACATTTTGGCCATACATACTGCTGCCGGTGAGGGATGACCATAAGTTTCACAATCTCATCACAGTATTGTTCCACATTTAAGTTGCCTGGTATCAAAACGAGGTCCGTTCTTCCACCCAGGCGAATTCCACTCCGCAAGATAATCGTTGCGTGCTGGTACGAATGATCTTACTGAGGATTCTGGATTCGACTCTGGAGAAATAAACAAGAAATACAAAACGAAACATGAGCCCACTAAGCGTGGTGTCCAATGCAAATTGACGTCAGCCCACAGTAATCGATGTCCTCGATTCCCGGGTCGAAAAGCTGGTACTGTATGGAATCTGTGAACGTGAAAATGAACTTCCTGCAACCTTCTCCCGGCAGTTTGGTCACTGAAAGTCACTGGGTGTTGAGAATACAGTCTTGTTGCCAGCTGGTGCGCTGTAATTTGGGGATGCCTCCTTGCAAAATTTTGCAGTAAGCGGTCTTGTCTCTGAATAGTGACCCAGTAACGTTCAGCAATACTCCTGAAGCACTATAGCGAGCCCGGATCGGCTCGTCACGCTTGGCTGCGAGCTGAGAGTGTCACCAGTTTTATTTTAAGTGTACCCATAGCTATCGGGATCCCTACGCGCACGTATGAATTTCGCAAGAAAAAGACGATTAGGAATCTATGGAGTTATTAATTTCAACCAAGAGTAGTCTTACCTCCTTACCCCAAAATTATTTTGCTATTAGGTTTTTATTTATTTAAACATTTATTCATTGCAGTTTAACCACAATTTAAATTTTATTACGGGCAGTATTTCTTAAAAAGAGTTTTAAAAAATGTTGTTAGCTTATTTTTGTTGTGTAGTTGTTATAAAACAACGTTATTCTAAACTGATTTTATAAAGAGGTAATTTTTTGTTTGTTTGTAAGGGACGTATCTGATTTAAAAAAAATCCCTATGATACAAACTTATACTATTTCTGAGTGCCATAGGATATGTTTTAGCTTATACGCGGTTGACTTCCACGTGGACTCAAGTCGCTGCTAGAAACAAGTAGACTGATTCTATCATAGTTTTATTACCTATCAGCAAATTTAGCTGATACTTAAGTATTTGACCCTTCTAAACTTCGATTTCGTCCGATCTGTGTGCCTCGGAAACTCTATGATTAATAAAAATAAAATTAAGAATTTATTCCCCAAATCATACAATCAAGTTTATTAGTAATTACATAACAACTTAAACATTCGTGTTTAAACATTCATTTGGTAGATATTGGTATTTTAATTATTTGTCTCACTAGACGAGTAGGTTGGTCCCACTTCAATATAAATACAATTTATACCTATGAACAGTTCCAAACAGTACAAATGTTCAGCCCATTTCCGACCTTAGACACCACAATTTCATTCAACTTCCTACAGCGGTGAACCTCAGCCTGATAAACGACTAATAGCAGCCCGTAAAGCTGTCAACATTAGCATAAACAATGGCTAGTACTCTCGGTACATGCGCTCATAACGATGTGTAGTACGCTCAACTGCACATCAGTTAACACTCGAGCTACAAAAACTGCCCTTGCTGCTATAGCAAACAGACGCTGTTAAAGTTAAATGGTGGCTATGTACTTACTTACGTGCAGTTTAGTGTACGAAGTCGGGGCGAGCGCGTATGTAAACAATGGTTAACTGTACCGCCCGCGCCACCTTGACTCGGACAACGAGTCGGCCGCCTTGTAAATATTCTCGTGTGTGTAACTTACAGGATGATTCAATTCGTACACGTGTATTTAGAAAATTATATATAGTTGATTGTTTTTGTAAATGTATGTCCAGTGCAGTGTCAGGAGTCATGTTCAGTCAAATGACTTTTAATTTTAGTAACCTATCTTTTAAATATCATCTGTCATCTACTTCTGTTATATGTATTAAGGAATGTGTTATTTGTTTAGCACGCTTAATTTTAACAACAAACAAACTTATCAGAATAAATAAGTGCTTAGTAATTGAATTGTGTGGTCTGTCCATTCAGTAAAATAGCTACTGACTTTTCAACACCAAATACAACACATTTAACAATACCAACGACCAGAAAATGAAAAACAAACATACCTCTATTATACATTACAAATTACCAATACCAAATATTATAATACCACAATATCTTTTATAACAAACAACTCAGTGATTGGCCAACCGTCGAATTGCACTAGATGTGCAAACTAGCCAACTGCTCAAATTAGCTCGTAACCCATTGTAGTAACTATGCGGTCTACCGCTAACAATATAACGATAAAAACGGCAAAAAGTTATTTAACTTCAGCAACCTTAATAAGAAAGCAAACAATCTATTTGAGGTTAAATTTTATAGATATGATTTCATTGAATAATGATGTAACATTCTTAAGAAAAGACATGCACCTGATGCACCTTATCTCTTTGTATTATGATACTTTTTGTTCTGACAGTCATCATCAACAATTCAGCCGTAAGACGTCCACTTCTGGACATAGGCCTCCCCCAATTTGGGGAGCTTTGCCGTAATCGCCACGCTTGATAGGCGAATTGGCGATCGCCGTATGGTGGTACAGGCGTAGAGAATTCCCATTTTTCAGTAAGTCCCTTAGTCGCCTTGTACGACGTCCTCGGGGAGAAATGGGGTGATACTTAGTCGCCTTGTACGACGTCCTCGGGGAGAAATGGGGTGATACTGTTCTTTACAAATCGAATGCTTCTTAGGTCTGAAAAAAAAAACGTCTGCTTTGCAACAAAAATCACGCAATTTATCTTATTGAATTGTAAAAAAATAAAAATTACCACCGAAAAAACTGAAAAGCAAAAAATAATAAACCTAAAAATTATGAGTCGGCGCTTTGATTGATCTTTGTTCATTGATTTTTCAGCGCCGACTAAAAATTTTAAAGTTTATTATTTTTTGCTTTTCAGTTTTTTCGGCGGTTTAATTTATTGTTAAAAAGTTTTTTTTTGTGACTTTAATGTACAGACGCCACCAGGTCAAGTTACCCGAAACTGTCAATTTTTCCCAATGAACCTTGAACCTAATGCTCTAGAAATAAAGTCGAAAATCTATCAAAGAAATCTGACAGATTGTAGTAGCTTGATGTGTTGGCGTCTGTACTAATAATACTTGGCAAGATATACCCTATCCAATAAAAAAAGAATTATGAAAATCGGACTACTCTGTATAAAGTTATGCGTGGTTATACATTATAATCAGTGAGTAAACAATCAATCATCCCCTGTTTTCCGACCCTTAGGATTCGATTTTGTTTTCCAAATTTATATGGGACCACTTTCGGAGTATACCCTTTCCAATAGAAGAAGAATTATCACAATCGGACCACTATGTAAAAAGTTAAGCGTGGTCATAAATAAAAAAAATATTCGCGTGGAACAGAGAACCTCCTCCGTTTTTTTTCATCGGTTGAATATAATGAATTATTATTCCGATTGTATTGCGCAATTACTGTTAAGGATCTGTTTAAGTAAACAGCCTGTATATCGACGGGAGTGTCACTACGTCACAAGTGGTCTAGCGGCGCGCGCATGCGTCATCCGCGTCGACATCTCATCTACACATGCACGTAGGCTACGTGTGCATGTGTGAGTGCAATGCTAGTTACTAGGCTTTTTGTGTATAAAGATGAGATGTTCGAACTGGTTATTGAAATATGTTTAGATGCTTAGGTTATTTGAGTTCATGTTCTAACTTCTTGGGGGTCTTTGGCCGGTAGTAGGGGTTAGAAAAAAGCCTCTGGTTTCTATAAAAAGTGGTAAGGTTATTTTAATCAGAAAACAGTTATCTATTAAATACAAAACACATAAAAACCTTGACAAACATCACATTACACACAAACATTAGCTCACGCCTTTCTCTCATAGCGTAGGCAGGAACACTAAATTTAATGTAACTTTTTTAATTCATAAAAAAGAACCATTCTAATAGAAATAATTTTAATACTTTGTTATTATTTCTGGAACCATTTCCATGAAGCACAATAACATCTAAACAAGCCATAGTAACCTCTTATCTTACGGACACCATGCAGCTAACCCATTGCCCCTGTGCCTTACATCGCCAGCGGCGCACGCGCACCATAACCACGCTATAAGGCACTCTTTATCTATATTGATCTATAAAATCTACGCTGTAAGATACGTGATTATCTGTAGAACCTAGATAATCGTGACCGAATGATTTATAACTTAGAATTCTTTTTTGTTTTAAACTATTCGAGTGGGGTTGTTTTTGGGTGAATTTTTGGGTGAATATGACAACTAGGGTAGATTTAAAGGCTTATCCATAATTCGTCAATTAATCCTATACTTTACATAAGACTGTTTCTCACCTGTAAAGGTTAACTTCAAACTTATTTAAAAGTTTCAAATGTCACTCACTTTTGGTTGTGGTGTTGCCCACCACAAAGTGAGTTCATATTATTGTTATAGTAGATTAATCCTTATTTATATTAATTTGAAATGTATTTAAAAACATACCGATGCTGGAGAATACTGATACGCTAGGCTGAATACCAATGTGTATTTCATTTAGCCTATAGGTTACTCAAAGAAGCCTCAATTACTAAATCTTCAATACTCTTTTTCACTTCAACTTTTTTCCTAACACACAAACATTTCTAAACTTACAATTCCATCAATTTTCTCCCCAAAACACAGTTGTTGAGTCCACCTGTCCTATTCATATTCACGGGAGGATCCTCAAGGCCAGTCCGGTGGTTGACCCCTAACTGTACAGGGCTATCCCGAGCCGGGCTCAGGACGTCGACCTTAGGGCGAGCGGGG
The DNA here is from genome assembly GCA_932294355.1 of Aporophyla lueneburgensis. Classification (NCBI taxonomy): domain Eukaryota; kingdom Metazoa; phylum Arthropoda; class Insecta; order Lepidoptera; family Noctuidae; genus Aporophyla; species Aporophyla lueneburgensis. The sequence goes on along the minus strand of OW028737.1, from coordinate 34,516,189 downwards.
GTTTTTGTGGGCAGCGCGGGATTCGGACAGTTGGGTTGTTACCACGTTTGATTGTCATGGCAGGTTGCAGTAACGGTATGTACGTTTTGAAGGTTTTCAGGGATATCAGCGCGGTTCTTTGGTTTTTTAGGGGTTTGCAGTTTTAAAATAATTTAGATACCTACAGTTAATTTCCAAATGAAGTTATTTTTTGTTACGTTTTGATTTTGAATATAATAAGCTCTTATTAGCGTCCTTCTGTATCCAATTTCCACGTTCCGTGTGGTGAAGGACGTAAAGAATTACACCATCCCATTTCTTCGTGTTGTAAAAGGCGACTACTAATTATACGTGAGAATGGGCAGCAGCGTTCTCCACACATTTTACTACCATACTGCTATTCCAAATTGGGGCAGGCCTATGTCCAGCAGTGGACGTCGATCGGCTGAAATGATGATGAAATGATTTCGAATTTCATTAGAAACAATAAAGATAACAATAACTTCATTTCAGTTTGGTCGGCTGTGCCACGTGTTTACAACGAAATCGACAGCATTCTCAAACAAAGCTATATATTGTAAATCCAGTTTACTTGAAGTATTATAGTAGCACCAACAACAACAATAAACATTCAACAATGCGCCTCCGTTTAGAAAAAAAAAATGTCCGTATTTAAATTAAAATACATTCTGGAAAACAAATTGAAATGCTAATCAACCCTTTTACAAGTTATATTAACATAATGACTATAGAAACAATGATTTTATTTGTCACTCATTTGCATTTTACTAGTTCACAGAAGAAATATCTTGGAGATATGTCCCATGCATATTGTTTCTTAGATTTTATTTGTTAAACAATGTGTTATTTTTTTTGTAGGATAGGGGTAAGTATCATATATTTTTTTAAAGGCATGGACAGCATGGCACGGCATTTGAAGCCAATGTCGAAAAGTTGAAAATAGTTTTGAGATATCAATTAATGGGCAACCGTTTTTTCTGCTACTGGAATTTAAGGATATTAAACTAGTAAATGTGTAAATAAGTCAAGTGAAAATATTACCTTTATTACAAAACAATGTAACTCTAGCTTTCAGTTTCAGGCGGGCCCAGCATGTAATGGAAATTCTGACTTTGACATAACGTTTTCGTGATTGAACATATTTGCTGTCTAAAATCATTATAACGCAATATCTTGTTACTTTAATATTACACTAGCTTTTGCCAGCGGCTTCGCCCGCGTGGTTGTCGGAAATGATCCCGTGGGAAAGGTCTATCAGGATATAAAGTACCCTATGTGTTAATCCAGGTAATAAACTACCTGTGTGCCAAATCCGTTCAGTACTTTTTGCTTGAAAGACTTACAAACATCCATTCATCCTCACAAACTATCACATTTTTAATATTAGTAGGAAAATAGTAGGATAAATGCGAAAGATTCTGTCTGGGTGTTTGTTACTTAATCACGCACAATGGACAAACTTTTCGGACGAAAATTGACAAACAGATAGTTTATAACCTGGATTAACACATAGGATACTACTTTATATCTCGGTATTACGTTCCTGTGGGATCATTTCCGACCTCCACGCGGGTGAAATTAGTGGCTAGTATTAAATATATGGCTACAAAGCTAATAAAGGACACTTAAATTATTTCATTCGTTGCAGCAATGTCCAACAGTTGATATACTTATTGATATCGAACATGGGTACTTTCTACATCTTGTCAGCGCAACGTTATGATATTTGTTTACAGTAGGCATAGGATATTGCCATATTGCGATACCATTCTCTTTATTGGGCTTTTGAGTGGAATTTTATAACGTAGAATAAATGTTTTGTAAACGTGCGCTTGCGCAACTAATCGTGGTTGATTGTCGAAATTGACTCGTTTCGTTGTTGTACGATTGATTTTATAAAGTTTTTTAGTTCTGTTCTGAAATTGGTTTCAAAGAATACAGTGTCAGAGTGTCACTGACACTGTATTCTTTGAAACCAATTTCAATATGGCATCTGAGAATACAATTTTAAATAGACCGGCCAGTGTTTGCCCCTCCTACATTTTTCTGTGATAATTGCTGTATTAGTATTAGGTATATGATAGCTTTTATGGAATTAATAATCTAAATCTTCTAAATTCTGAAAATCGAACCAAATATACCGGGAATCCCCACTGATAAAAATATACGTAATCATAATCAGTGAAAAATAAAAGAAAACATTAAGCTGCCAATACTTTAACCCAACTACATCAAAACTCCACTAAATTAAATACAATTGATACCAATTACCGTATCGTACTAATAAGGTCAAAACAATAGCACCTACACGCCAGCGTTCCCACACTGGGCCACGCTGGGCCACACTGGGCCACGCTGGGCCACCCAAAATCCACTCAAGCTCGTTGTGGCGCGCATACCTCGGTCCACTCCTAAACAAAACCCGTTGGGCCTGTAACGGTACCCGCTGCCTTGACAAACGACCAAACAAGTATATTAGGCAATTAGGATGTAGGGATCAAAGCGCCGACTGTACTTGTTAGTACTAGGAAACAATTGACTAAAAGTACAGTTAAAATAATAAATGTTTAGTCTATGCAAATTTGTTAACTTTTTTTCGGTGTGTTTGCATTTTTGCTTTGAGGTAATTTATAAACCAGATTGTTCGGGCAAGTTTGATCTTTCTCTATTTTTCTCACTTTATGGCGGTAAAAAATAAACCGTGTATAGGTTCACAAATATTTGGAAGACTAAAAAAATCAAAGAAAAATGATTTATTTGTGATTTTATTACGACTCAATATATTCGAAATGCCAATTCACACCAGAATGGAGACAATAATCTCTTCGATAAAATATATTCTAGTGCCGATACAGTAATATCTGAAATAAATATCGATGCTAAAGCGAATCGATAATGCTCTTGTTGTTATTGTATCTGTTTGAAGGAGATCTTATCGGACAAGAATGAATTGAGTATGGAGCGATAACAGTAATATACGCGCACTGTGCGCTCAGCCTTAGGTCAACTCGTGATGGTGACTGAAGCTTATTCAATATTCGCATATACAACAATCATTAAGAAATAAAATTGCAAAGTTTTAGGTAGGTTAAACTATACAAAAAAAAAACTGAAAACGACAGTCTGGATTTAATCGTAATGTCGGAAAATTTACCGTACTACTCATAAAAAATGCACAATTTAGCAAAAAAATATTTATCGATATAACATTATGCATATCGGTAAATTATGAACATAATCGGTAATGTTAACAGTTCAGTAAGATACAGTAACTCTCTACGTCAAACTGATCGGGGCGCTATCGCCTGTCAATAGGCTATCGATAGACAGCCGCGGGTCTAGCCTTGAGGTAGGTTTAAAAACTGGATTCTCGTAAGTAATCATCAAACAGAAACGGACATAGCTCTATTGTCGTGAATCAGCACCGTGAAAATCGAAAACCAGCCCGCTTGCTACCCAAATTCCGACTTTATAACCTCCGGTCAAGGTTGTGTTTTGAATGGCCAACCGTCATTGCTTACGACCTGTGTATAATAAAGTAGTGTTTACGCCACTGACATACTTCCGTGTGTGTACCGTTAGGCGGCCCTGTTTCGCTTACACCCGTTTCTTTCACTCTCGTTTATAGTGTATGTTTTGTCTCTTTCTGTGCGCGACAAATTTTCGATGCGGGCGCCTCGTGTAGGTTGGCCTAAAAATTAATTTCGTGATACGATTTTTTTTAAGAATCCGCCTGTCGCGGTGGGGGTAGCCGTTTGTCGGTCAGTGTGTCGCGTGCTTTATGTTAACTTACCATGTCTAAGCTTTAGTGTTCGGAATTGGGCTCGACTTAGGATTTAGGATTAACATTAAGGCTGGACTATAACTTCGGCTTAGCGTTGAAAGATGAGATATGGATAGTTAAAGAAATTGGATGGCTATTAATACAATATTATGTTTCGACCTCGATTTTAATATCCTGAATAGAAGTTCAACAAATGAAATAATGAAAAAAAATAAATAAATATATAAACTACGCTTGTGATGCCTACATCGTCACAATGCGTTCAAGTTCCCATTTCATAATTTATAGGATACCTAAATATCATCCAAATATTTACCAACATGCTAGTTGGCATTATAGCCTAGTCGGATAGCCCCTAGTAACAGAGTAACAGACGATGATACATTGAAGTTGTTACCAGTGATAATGAGACAGACAAACATACAGATACTGATGATTCAAAACTGCTAATGTTACTTTTTAAGATTGAGCATAGATAAAGTACATGACAGAGTGTGCGAGGCATACCTCGCATATTAAAACAGGGCGCCCGTTGTAGTGTTCTCTTTATTTTTGTTATGGATTATCTGGTTGACAATAAAGTTTAAAAAAAAATCGCGCCCTATAGTAGTTGGTACGACAATAATAATTGACAATACTTATGCACAAACATTTCAATGTACGCACGGCGACAAATCAAGCCATACTTTTGCAGTACATAAGCTGAATTTTCACTTTACGCAAAGCCTAAACAATTCGTGGTCAGCTAAAACTGGAAATGTATAGCCGTGTGTAGAGTAATATATGTAGATTATTTTTAACTTAGCTAGAGGGAAAAATATTAAATACTGAAGAAGTTCACAAACTCCGCGTTTTTTAACGCAACGTTTTCTCAACTCAGTTAAGTATTAAATTCAATTAAAACGACAACTAACCTTTGCACCATTACTAACCCTCCCCAACAGCACAATTTCTGAACTTAATAAGCAATTGCTACACTCTACTTTCCTCGACAATGGATTACCCTACTTGAAGGCAGCAGAAAACGTTAGAAAATCCAAAATTTCATACTTTCTTCGCTCCCCGTTGTCAATCATAACCAATATTTTATAAAAGATCGTTTTGATTTACAAAAGCAGACGTGTTTCTACTTTCACTCGGTCGGTCCATCGGAGCGGATAATCTATGGAACTGTGACAATTTCTACGGAATTGGGACGAGAGATGTTAAATTCTTGTATTTTGGTGCGTGTCAGAGTTGTCACCGAGACCGGTGACACGGCGGCGATGGGTGACGAATATTTTACGCTCTTTTTGGCAAATGGAACTTTTAATAATTTCGGCGTAAATGATGATGAATGAAATTGATAAACATTGGTATTGATAGTGGTGAAAATAAAACGATAGAATATAATGATAAAGAAAACGATATCAGCGATCATAAGGCCTAGTGACGCAATTAAATATCAGTGACAATTAAATGTCAAAAATTTGTCAAAATAGTATGAAAACTCAAGGTATTTTTAACAGATTGGGACTGAGATCGGACTGTGAACGCGCTTAAATTTACGAGAATTGATATATGATATAGAGCAGTCAATGACAATGATGGTAAAGATACAGACTAAAATAAATTACCCAAACCTTGCCTTGTAAAGCTAAAGTAGTTTAGTGAACGTGAAAAGAATAAGAAGGTTGACAATATCATAAATATTAATAACAACGTAGTGCATGTACAGTAAATACTTGCTGTTAATTAAAGAGCTTATAAAATATCTTTAATTTTAGTAGCCCGCGCCCGCGCCGAGCTCCGACACATCCACACATCCTGAACGGCTCGCCTCGCTTGCTCGCACACAATTAACTTAAATTGTTATTGCTATATTAAAAAAAAATCGCAATGATTATATTTATATCGGATGCCTAATTACCCACACCTTAGGGTATTAACCCAGGTTTTTATAATTTCAAGGGCCGTCTTTTCTTCCGTTAAACATGAATACCGATACCGATTTTTTTTTTCTAAACTTCGTAAGTCTGTGAATCAATGAACTAGTTTAAATATTGCATCTTAAACATAGTACTCTCTAGGTTACCCTATAATTATGTGAAAAATAAACAGGCTGCTTTTTTAGCTTGTCAGTTGTTTTACATCTGCGTTTACTTTGGTTTCATGCCTCATTTTCATTGTTACCCTTCTATCGGCTCTTTTTTCTTCAGATCATTATTATTATAACCGTTGATAGGGGTCTGTTTATTGCATAGTTTAAAGAAAATACTAACAAACGACCGTTTTCTGATTGATCATCCCTTTTTTTGGGTGGGAAATCATAAAATGACGTCTCCCGCTCTTGGGCAGAGCGGGAGGGCGTGTCGGACTTTTACTGACCCACCCATGTTCCTTCTCTGATGTCTCTTTCGAACAAATCTCACGACCCTGGCAGGCATTGGTCCTAGCAGACCCCTTCAGTATTGCTGACATCTCTTTGAGGCGCACGTGGAACTCTACGCGCCGTCGATACGGTTCGGTTCTTACCGGGCGGCAAGCTACTCATTGTTCACCGCCCGCAAGCCCGCGTCTACGATGGCCGGAAGTCCGCTATGGACTCCCGACGCCCAGTGCATCTCCTCTTGCGGCGGCTAGGGACGTGAGGGCGCAGAGACTGCCACTCCCTCACGCGCCCCGCCTCCTCCTTCGCGAGCATTACTGCTTCGCAGAAGGAGGTGACGGCTTTCCATGCCCTCTCGCTCCGTACCATGGCTCGCACCAGGGCTGGACGCGAGAGGTCGCCGCCGCCAATCGTCTCCACGAGGGCACGGTGGTGCTCCGCCGGCACAACTCCAGCGTATGCTCCACCGTATCCTCCAGACGATTCTCGCAATGGAAACACCCGGGCGTTTCCTCCCGCTTTATCCTGAACAGGAACCCACCGAAGCACCCATGCCCGGTGAGAACCTGCGTCAGGCGGAAGGTGAGGATGCCGTGGCGCCTCTCTATCCACTCCTCAAACGTCGCGCTGGGTTGCGACAGTCGTAATTGATCATTCCTTTATCCCTTTGTATATAAGGATTTCAAAGGCTTTAGCTTTTTGGTCTTTTGTTTCGACAGTACGCCTATAGAATATTACTCTAGATAATATTACGAAAATTAAAAATCTTAAATACTGTTGTTGTCTATTAGAGTCACGTTCAATATGCAATCGGGTGTCTTGGTAATTCATTTTTTCTGCAGCGGGTTGCGACAGCGATCGCCACGGCCGGCGCGCTCGCAATCAACCTTTTATCCACACTACAGTATTTTGCGAAAAACTCAATCAAGGCCGCGTACTTGGCAGCCGAGACAAATCTATATTTTAATAGTATTTTTTCCGTGGAGCTATCGCAACTCGTTGCGTGCAGGAGTTGGTCAACGGTGCGTGTTGTCATAGGTTCGAGTTCTTGTCAGTGCCGCATTGAACGTTGTGAAAATGCTCGAGAGTCAAAGGATAGTTTTTTCGTTAGGAAATAGAACCATTAGGAAATAACTGAAATAAGCTAAATGATCAAATAGATTGATTGGAATTTATTTTAACGTGCTGTGCACTTTTGCTTAAAGTTCGCTCGCAATGTCCAAATTTTTCACAAAGGTGAATGAACTGCACCTGTGACATTGAATTTCTGCAGTCATTCGTAGCAATGTAGCAACAGTCTATAAGAGAAATGTTTTTATTGATATCTTACTCTAAAATCGAAATATAAAGTTGTAAACAAGTTTTTGCTTAGAATGTGGGAAATGGCGGAGAACCAGGAGTTACTCTGTGGTTAAACTTGTGCTCTCCCAATATCCGAAGAGAATGGTGATAGGCTGATTGGCTTCTTTTCATTATCCCGAGCCAATCAGCTTGGGAAAATGAGAAGGAAATAACTCCCGGAAAAGGCTTTTGGTTGAGGAAGTCCATATTGGAGTCACTCTTTCTTTCATTTCTGAAACTGTTCAGATATGTGTCAGTATGTATTAGGTTTTGTGTGGTGCCGGAAGCAAAGAATAGCACCTTCCCATTTCGTCTCGAAGGTGGTGTATGAGGCGACTTAAATACTAGAGAATGGGCAGCAGTGTTTTCTATACATTTTACCACCATACTGCGATCGCCAACCCGCTTGCCAAGCGTAGCGATTATTGCAAAGCCCTCCCAAATTGGGAGAGGCCTGTGTCTAAGATGACACAGACTTTCCCGAAATAATGATGTATTAGGTTTGCTTTTAAAAGACACAAAAGGACATAATAGTCAGAAAAAAAATGCTAAATTGCATCTTTACCTTTGAAACTTTTCATGGGAATCACTACTCCTTAAATTTCTAGTTTTAATCCGTTTATAAGCAAATACGGCGCAGTGTATAAATCTGTTTGTTTCAGTGCGTAATTACCGGTAACCTAATCGGTAACAATGTTGATGAGTAACTCGTTTGATTTCGTTAGCGGCACCGCATCACCGCGAACACGGTCAGCTATCGGGGCTCCGGTAACTGTGCCGGATCGGTGCCGGGCTATCTGCGGCCAGTATCGGCGTTGCACCTAGTGTTGCAAGTGCTTGTACTGCTTGTTGTGCTCTTTTGGCAGGAAAAGCGAGAGATGCGAGAAGATCTCAATGTTTTTCATAGCGAGACGATACTCGATAGACAAAAGACAATCCAATCCATGAAATTTTAATACAAATATTTGTTATTTAAAGCTTGTTTTACTGTTTTTGTTACCTTTTCTGAAATATTTACACTGACACGTGTGAAAATCTAGGCAATAATAGTAGGCAATTAATTTTGTAATAATCTTATTACTTAAAATAATGGGCTGATTTAAATATGACAGTTTTCTTTTATTCACTTTGAACAGAAAATTTAAAGTGAATAAAAGAAAACATCTATCATTTGTCATTTATCATTTATTTGCGTAGCCTTTTCGTTAACAGTCCAAGTATGATGGAGTCGGATTTGACTAAAAAAAGAACATGATGACACAATTAACGAAAACAAATTATCTAATTAATTCCTAGAACGGGTATACCTGCCTCCACATTTAATACCGTACGCCCCACTGAGCCTAAAAAGCCTTTTGTTTATATTAAAAACAGAACAAAAATGTCTAGAAATAAAACAGAAGCGACTATGGGCCGCAGCACTGTTAGCTAGTGAGGCGTATCGTTCGCGATTACCGCCTGCATCTCTGATTGCGTACTAGTTCATACTAACGCTCTGCTTTACTGGTATGACACTGTCTGTAGTCTAAATTATGTTTCTAGTCCTTTTTTGAAAAAACAATATACATATATTATGTCGTGACTTTTTGAACATGCTTCACACATAAATCCCATGTAATCAATTCATATAAAACATGTATTTTTTTTTAAACTAGGGCGATTGTAAACCGGTTACGGGAATATTTTCTTGATTATGTAATAACTGTACCTATACTAATGATTGTTTTCCTTTGTTACAGATAGCGCAGCAGGGTGGCGGCGTCCAAGTATGGCGGCGGAGGGCTGTCATTGGGTTCCGGCGTCGCGGTGAGGCGCGGCATGAAGTGCGCCGGAGTGGCGGGCGCCAGCGGCGACGAGCTGCTGCTCGGCAGCTGCTGGCTCGACCCCAAGCTCGACAACTCCTCCCCCCCGCCCACCTGCCACGAGCTCCTTGACTCTCTCCTGGCCCCTACCCCCCTCGCAGAACTCAAGCCTCTCCCTCCCTTCACCGGCTACACCGGACACTTATCTATCAACGGCATCTCTGGACACCACTACCATGCTATCGCGCAACGCCTCCCAGAAGAGAACAATAACTATCCGACGCAGAGCGGCTACGGCACCGACCATGACGTCGTTTCCTCATCAACGTGCGCGGCTGACGCAGAGCCTCCAGACTTAGAGGACGTCAAACCATTCCTCGACGGGCCCGACAGCAAGCCCTTCGCGGACACCTCCGCCGCGGACTCCTGCGCCGCGTCCTGCTCGCCACCCGCCAAAATGTTCGAGGACGGGCACAAGCAGGACATGTACGACATCAGTTCGATAGAGGACATCGCGGCCATCATCGGCTCAGCCATCGCTGACACGACTGTCCCGTCGCAACCTGAGGATCCTGAGAGGAATGACTCCAGAGACAGTTGGATGGACATTGACGCCTGGATCACGGGCGCATGCACACAACCTGGTGATAAAATTGTACAACAAGATCTTGCGGAGTTCGGTCTGCCAAATTCACCACCTTCGGGACAAAACCACCACTCCAGTCTTGACTACCCCTGCAAAAACCAGGAGTTTTCCAAAAGCACTGAGTTCCTTCAGAAAAACTTAGGGCAAGCAGGGTCGACACTGCAGTCCTTGTTGACGCACGTTGGTTACATGCCACTGTTACAAAATCGGCTGCAGAACGGACCGCCGGTCAAGCAGGAGGCTCCGAGCTCAACAAGTTATGGGATGGACGTGATATCAACGTCATCTCCGCCCGGGAACGCCGTCTCCACGACTGATGGTGTCGGTGGGTTGTTAAACGGCCGCTATGCACCGCACTATGCGCTCAGTCTGAAGCCTGACGGACTTTGTAGTCCAGACAGGCTTCTTGGCTACCCGCATGCTCACACCACGACTTCCACACCAGCGAGTAAGAGTAAAAGGAGTCGAGCTAAAGCGAAACAAGCGAACAACGGGAACATGCACGGCAGCTCACTCTCGTTCCCGTCGGCGACGGCGGCGGAGCTGAGCGGGCTGCTCGGCAAGGAGAAGCCGGTGCACCGGTGCGGGATATGCAATAGGGGTTTTCTGAACAAGTCCAACATTAAGGTCCACCTCCGGACACACACGGGGGAAAAGCCTTTCCGCTGCGACGTGTGCGCGAAGGCGTTCCGTCAGAAGGCGCACCTCATCAAGCACCAACAGATTCACAAGCGGATCGGCAGGGACTAGCAGGTGTAGGCTCTAGCTCAAAATGAAGCATTTTGTAGTTTGTAATATAGTGTGTCTGTGACTTTAGTGTCAGTGAGCGGTAACGCAGTGCGCGCTGAATCTCATGTAGGCTATTGTACATTTATTTCGTCAGGAACGGAGACGTTGGAACGCTTCACCACAGAACATTGGCAGACATTGCGAGTAGATGTTGCCGGGCGTCCCGACGTCCTCTGCACGTCTTCTAACGTAGTTACGTGGTATCACGAGTAATTAATTTAACCCATTAGTATAACATTCCTAAGGACAAGTGCAATGTTAACTAGTTTTAAGTGATTTATATTCTCTGTATTATATTATTAGTTGGTAAGTTCTTGAAGTTTTCTGCTCCGCTTCTTTATGATTGTTTTCTGAACTATCCGTCTCATTAGTGTAGTAAATGTTCTATTATTTCGGTTATGTGTTGACGTTACATTGACTCATGGTATACTACGTCATAAATTGCTCACAAAACGCAACACTTTAAAACGGACAAAACATGAACGAAATAAATATATTTTTGTAATATAGAAACATTTTTATTTAATTTTAAATGTGAATGGTTACTCCGATTACCTATTGTTAGTCAGAATTTTTAATTAGTTTTTTTTTCTTTTAAATGTATAAATAAGTACTTAAATAATTTAAGGAAGAGAAATGACAAAGCTCATGAGGCTAACATGATACTGCCAATCGTAAACCTTTTGTACTTATAAACTTTGTATAAAAATACTCTTTTAAAATATTACGTGAAGTAGGGATTTTTAATAAGTTGGTTGGCAACATAGTTTATAAGTAAGGTTTAGTTTTCATATCACTACTGCTAGTAATTTATTTTTCTCTTTGAATTAACTTTCTACTTGAAGTAACAAGTATTATTAACGTAACATACCTCAGAATGACACAACAGTCTCAATATGTAAATAAATAAAAATCTTTGCGACTTATGTACATTATAGTAACATCATTATTATATTTAATTTTCATCGTTTCATTATTATATTTAAATGGGGACCAAAAGATTTAAATTAAAGAACAATTTAACTTGCAAAGATTTTTAATTTTATTATCAAAGTAATCATTCATCATTCTATCGCTTGTAACATCACAATCAAATCAAATCGTAGAGAGCTTATGTATAAGTTTAACCATACCATTATATATTTATAATTCATTCACACACATTAAAAGGATGCTTAATCATTATCCTTTATAGTTCAGTCATTGAAGCTCAAGTTCATAAGATCATCATACACACTCCTCATCACTCACGTTAATACTTTCATTTACAATACATTAACTCACAGCCATTTCACTCCATGATCATCATGATTCATTTTTGAATGGAGCCATGCATATAATCATTGTCATACACACAATAATCGCATTTGATCATTTTTCCCAACACTCAACATTGTTCCGTCACCACGTTTACAGGGCGGCCTTGTTTTCGCTTTTCTATAATAATTCAAGGCTGTAAGGGCAACCAGTTGAACGCTTTTAAAAGTTCAATGGCCCTTTGCAATACTGAACACTTATTGGGTTCGAATTACGAACAAAAAATCCTTCAAATAAAAATATTAAAAAAAAAGAACAAAATAATTCTTAGATGCTTTATTGGTCGAATTTTATAGCCAATCAAAACGCGCAAGTCAATTCATTATTCGCGAACGCTAGATGCGCCAACGCACGCGAACGGAACTCGACGCGTCCGGGAAGCGGACGGATAAAAAATAAAATTCATACTAATAATACCGATCCGCTGTTGCGTAAGATTGCTATTCGTTGGCAGTTTATAATTGATGTTACGGCATTCGGTATTTGGGCCATTTACCTCTTTAAGGCTAAGGGCTGCGTGATTCGGACTGAGAAACAATTACAGATGATTACCAGTATAATGAGTTATTACTGTTTTTCGTGAAACGCCAAAAAATACATGCATTTTTTTTAAACCATGGTATAAGTAAGACCATGTAGATATCCGAGTTAGACCTAGTGCCTTATGTTAAGAATAACTTTTGACTACTTCAGCCTGATATTAGGTCGTTTAAAGCTATATGCGTGTAGTTATTAAACATACTTGTAGTATAAAATGTCGCCATTATAAACTCACAATATCATTGATCACAGAAAAATAGAATGGCAAATCCTATGCATTAGAAAACGGATAAATTTTTCAACATCATCACAATCATAAAACTATCACTTACATCAATTTCACAACTAACAATTTTGCAAATCACTCATTTATTTAAAACAATAAGTTGCAAAATGTATTTAAAAAAACATTATCATAATCTCTCGTATCATTAATATCTTACCACATTAAATAATAAACATCACTAACTTAAGACTGTGAACTTTGACATAAAGCTACATTTACACTAAACATTCCACTTCCATGCATTCTTATCTCACTCATCTGATGTATCATCTTTCATCTTCTGTGTATTCGATACACACTACTAATATTCCACTAGGACTGCGACTAGCGTAGGATAATCTTGACTGTCTGATTGTTGGAGGCGTCAAAACGCTTGTCGAACCAGACGAGCGGCTGCCCGTTAGGGAAAAATACATGCCGCGGGGCAAACACGCGGTCGAAACGCTGTAATCTAACGCAAGTTTGTGTGGTCTTGACTATTTTGTTTATTGGTGCTCATACAACAAAAATAAAATGAGGATCGTTACAACTGCATTTATTTATAACGAACGACTCACTTAAATTAAAAGCATTATTTTTACAGAAATATGTATGTAAAGTCAGAAAGTGCTATCTATTACCATTGACACCAGACTGTCTAGACTCAAACATAATTGAAACTGATGAATCATTAAATGAATGGACAGTTTTAGAAAGACTTCGTGAAATGAAAGCAAAAATGCGTGCTTACTTCTTTCCGTTATATTTTATTATTTGCTTTCTCTAATAAAAGAAATGTCACTGGTACGCTGCAGTTTTAGCAGTTTAGACATTGCAATTAAATTAATATGTTACACGCATGTGAAGCTTTTAAAATGCGCGACAGCGTTATAATTTTTGAAAGTTTCTTTTAGAATTTTTGCCTGAAATGTATCAGTTTCAATAACAGACTCACGTTTCGACCGCGCCCTTCCCCGCGGTGTAAGTAGAACTTAATAAAAGTACCTTTTTGTTAGAATATAAATTGTTAGTGCTAAGTATTTATTTTTCAATTATAATTTTTGTAATTATTAATTAATTGTAAAGCATTACAGTTGACGAAAACAATTAAATATTATGCGTACTTTTTAAGCGGCGAATGTTATTTTTCAAGAGGTTTTTCCAATAGATGTTTAAGTAAATTTGTAAATTAATGTAAAATAAATGAAGATTTTTTTTGTTAACGATAACTTCTTGTTTACTTTCTACATTCCTTTGACTGTGATCTTGGACTTGGTAAGTTTCATATTGTTGCTTGGCGAATGATAGACTTTTTCTTAATACATTTAATTATCCAATATAAAGAAATTGGTCTCAATAACATCAACTAAGAATCACACATAAAAAGATAAGCAGCAATTTTCTAAAAATACACGCAGAGACACAAGTGGGTCACATTAGACATCTGAGAGCAAACAAAGGTGTGAACACACGAAGTGAAAGATCCGACTAAAAGTTTAGTTCACACAACACACGTAATGTTCCCGTGCCTCTCGGAAGAAAGTCGGATGTGAAAATTGTCATAATGCACACACAAACGACAAATTGCCTTTTTACGTCAACAAATGCTCTTGCGCAGGGCACACAAGAGAAAACACACACACACAGACAGAAAAACTCGTGCGAATATAACTCACACGTGTGCGTGAAATGTCAACGTATCGCTCTGTCGCTGTCGCTACACGCACACACAAGCAAAGTACGGTGAGCAAAAAAACGTTGCAAAATTAAATTAATTAGGTTCTATATTGCAACGTAATGAATTTGTTAGTGTCGGTTCTGTAACCAATCGATGTTTTATATAATCAACATTTACAAGTCTGTATCGGCTGTTAAATTGAGTGTCAAAATTTTACGATGTCTCAATATGGATAGGTTAGGTACATGACAGGCACAGCTATTAAGTTTAAAAAGCATATCATGGAGCTATAAATGTGTATTTATATATGAAAATCCTATTCTCGTTTTACTGCGTAATTCAGAATACTAACCAACGTGTACTTAATTAAATATGTTAGGATAATGCCTTATGAATATATTTTTTCACACCCCTGCACGAGGAGAATTTTATTTTAATTTAGGCCCAAAACATTTATAATTTCAAATATAATTTTAGAGTAAACGTAAAAATACAAGCCTGAGCTATTACATTTGTCAAGGCAAACGGATTACCGTAACGATATCTCATTAATCTAGTAAAAATTAATTAAAGACACTAAATAATAAAGGCAATTTTGAGTAATTATTTATCTACCTAACAAAAATCTGTTGAGTTATTTTATTAGTAACTACCTTTTGCCAGCGGCTTCGCCCGCGTGGAGGTAGTAATATATCCCGCGGGAACGTACTACCGGGATAAAAAGTACCCTACGTGTTAATCCACGTTATAAACTAACTGTGTTCCAAATTTCATCCAAATCCGTTCAGTAGTTTTTGCGTGAAAGAGTAACAAACATCCATACATCCATATAAACTTTCGCATTTATAATATTAGTAGGATAGTAGGAAGTAGAATTGCTTGTAACTCGACTTAATTTCGTTGTTTATGATTAAAGACAGCAAAACCGAAATAAAAACAGTTTTGCGGAGTAAACTAAGCTTTACATAAAGTTTCAGTCAAAAAGAATCAAGTCAAATTCAAGACAGGGAAGAACAGGCGAAAATACAATATATTTGGCAGAAATATTAGTGATTCAAGGTCGGCTTCGCTTGCTATCGGTACGCCGCGCGCGCCGGAGAGATTCTTTCACCAACCCACTTACATAGCGCGGCTTGATTTCACCGCCGCGCGCCGCCCGCCGCAAACTGCTACTACGTGCACACACTAAATGTGAACTTGACACATTTTATGTTGATTTTATTACATAGTTTTAGAACAAAGTAGTATTTTAGACCAAAGAAAAGATGAATGAATTTTGTGAAAGATAATATGGATAGGAAGGAATTTTATTCTGAAAAAACGGCTTATGGAGACGTTTGGAAGAAAAAGACGTGCTGTGTCGACATCAAATGTATTGGGATAATGATAGAAAGAAAAAGACTACGCATACATCTTAATTTAAAAGTATTTAAAATTGTGTCCACGCATTTAAAATACCAAATTATATGTATTTGCACCACCTTGCACAACGCTCTACTTCCTATTTAATGACATATTTACAGCACATATGTATTACAAGAGTTTTAAATAATAATACGAAAAGGATAACTGCGACAAATTCTACATCAAAAGTTCGTTACTCTAAAGCAAGTTCTACTCGTTGCGTACTGGTTATCGTTACTTTACGTTAAAAGTTAATTATGTTTATAAAACTAAATATAGTCTGTCAGGGCTTTTTTTTTTTTTTTCTTCAGGATGGGAAATCATCAAATGACTTCTCACGCTCTGGGCGGAGCGGGAGGGCGTGTCAGACTTTTACTGACTAAAACCCACCCGTGTTCCTTCAGTTGCCCATGTGCCAGGGTCACTGTATCTCTTTCGAACAATCACGCGACCCCGGCAGGCATCGGTCCTAGAAGACCCCTTCAGCGCTGCTGACATCTCTTTGAGGCGCGCGTGGAACACTACGCGCCGTCGACCCGAGCTTGGTCCTTACCGGGCGGCGAGCTACCCATTGCTCGCCACCCGCAAGCTCGCGCCTACGGTGGCCGGGAGTCCGCTATGGACTCCCGACGCCCGGGGCGTCTCCTCCTGCGGCGGCTAGGGACGTGAGGGCGCAGAGACTGCCTATCCCTCACGCGCCCCGCCTCCTCCTTCGCGAGCATTACTGCTTCGCAGAAGGAGGTGACGGCTTCCCATTCCCTCTCGCTCCGTACCATGGCTCGCACCAGGGCCGGGCGCGAGAGGTCGCCGCCGCCGATCGCCTCCACGAGGACAAGGCGGTGCTCCGCCCAGGCAGGGCACACTTCCACCGTATGCTCCACCGTGTCCTCCAGACGATCCTCGCAATGGAAACACCCGGACGTATCCTCCCGCTTTATCCTGAACAGGAACCCACCGAAGCATCCATGCCCGGTGAGAACCTGCGTCAGGCAGAAGGTGAGGACGCCGTGACGCCTCTCTATCCACTCCTCAAAGAGGGGACTTACCGCCGCAATTGTGGCGTGCCCAGCACTGGGTTGCGACAATCGTACCCGCCATGTCGCCATGAGATCACACCGGACCTTTGTCCGCCGTGCCGCAATTTGTCGCGGCAGCGGAGTTTCGCCTCCTCGCGCCACTCCCACATGTGGGCGAGGATCTTTGCCTCCAGATCCCATGGCGGCACTCCGGCAAGGAGGCTCGCTGCCTCGCAGGAGACCGTGCGGTATCCTCGGATTAACCGGATGGCCATGACCCTCTGGGCTGCACTCAACCGGCGCGCTGGGCGCAGCCTCAATGAGAGCGCCCACACCGGTGCCCCGTAGAGGGCCATGGACCGCACGACCCCCGTGTAGAGCCTCTGGCAGGAGGCGTTTGGACCCCCCAGATTGGGCAGGAGCCGCTTTAAGGCAGCCCCAGCCCGCTCCAGTCTGGGAGCCAAACGTCGGAAATGCTCAACGAAGTTCCACCGGCTGTCGAGGACAAGTCCCAGGTACTTCATCGTCGACTCGACGCCGATGTGAACCCCTCCCACCGTGAGTTGGGAACCCGCAGGTGGCGCGTTCCGAGGACCATTAAAACCCATGGCCTCGGACTTGTGCAATGCCACCTCGAGTCCCAATTGCCGGATCCTATCGACGATTGTCGCAACCCCGCGTGTCATAAGTTCGGCCGCCGCCTCGTGCGACCTCCCCTGCGCCAGGACCAGCGTGTCGTCAGCGTAACAAACTACGCTGACGCCGCTAGGGAGGTCGGCGCGCAGCACCCAGTCGTACCCGATGTCCCACAGATGCGGCCCCAAGACCGATCCCTGTGGGACACCGCACGACATCTCTCGCCGGTTCCAGTCTCCCTGGTGACCGGGGTAGATGACGGCTCTATCCGTCAAGTAAGCCTCGACTACGCGACAGAGGTAGGTCCGGCATCCGGTGATACCGGAGTGCCTCCCTAATGCAACTCCAGGGCAGTGGCTTCACCAGCTTTTCGAGGCACAAAGTTAAAATTAAAATCAAATATTGAATAGGATATTATTTATTGTTGCTACATGTGGTTAACAAACAAAATTGGAAAAATATATATCTCTACAACGCATGTCGAGCTAGTCTTAATAAATTGAATATTGTATTGTAACATAGATAGGATAAAAAGCGAAATAATAAGTCTATTCGACAACAAAATCTATGACGTTCACTTATCCACAAAATCAGCTACGTCCCCACACACAGTGGTGCTAATACAAATGCGAGGCATGCATTGTTTACTCCACGCGACGAGAATGAACATCACGCTACACCCCGCACGAAACCAGCAGAGTGATGACCTCAGCAGTACTGATCTATGAGCTGCTTGTCAACACTGATTGGTAAACAGAGGCGTGTTACCTGATACGTATTCCGGTTGCGAATTTGCCGAATTTGGTGAGGAAAATGCTGATAAAAATAAGGTTTGGAACAACTTGGATCTCATTTACTTTGAGCTGGTAAAGATGGATTTAGCATTATCAGCCATACCTAGCCTACACGCAGGAGGCCAGTGTCCATGGAATTTTGTCTCCATAGATACCTTAATGGGCAACTAGCATAATTTTTCTGACTGATCGACCCCCTGACAGTTCAAAACTGTCTCGTATTGGTTGATTTTATCCCTCTGCTGAGGCCTCTTGTCTGTGAGAGGAAGAGCGCCATAATCCACCACGTTTATTCACCGCGAGTTCGTAGCTGGCTCATGTCTTCGATTTTATTTTTGGTTCTTGAACATGCCGGTTTCATCATGATGTTTTTCTTCACCTCACTTTGTTTTAGAGCAGTGGTAATGGAATAAATTACTTATTTATCAACAATCAAAGTTTACACCAAAATACATGTTATAAAGCACTGATATTCGTACATATTATAGTGTAGGCTAAATTAAAGGATGCCAAGCAATACATTAAACATAGAAGTAGGAAACGTTATTACAAAAGCAGATTAACAAAGTTAATTGCCTGCCTGGGGTGTTATCCACGACCCACGAGGATACGTAAGTCGGGACAGTTACTACTGGGCCACCAGCACCACCGGTCAAAGTTGGGTTCAGGTTTTGGTGGGACGCTGTAAGGATGGTACACACTTACAAGCCTTATGATAAGAAGAATGCCTTGCACCGAAGTGAAAATTTTAAACAGAATATAAAATAAACAAGAAGGAATCATATTTTGCTAGACTACCAGATAGAGCCACAGTAGTCTTTTGTAATTTCTGAAAACATTCCACTTACCATTCAAAATTAGGTACCATTTTCTTTATGAGAAGCACTAGAAAGTCCGTCTAGGCAAGTACTGAAGACAAAGACATGGAAATAATACTAAGTTCACGTCGCATTATCCAAAAATCTTGCATTTCATTAGATTTTGCTTCAATTTCGGGCAGAACAACCAAGACCTAAAACAAAGACGTAATAAGCTATTTATTCACTATGCATCAACGAACTTAATTTACCATAAAAAACCAAAATCTCAATTTCTGACATTACCAACCGCCCACCCTTGTTCAAGCAGCCACACCCCCGACGTGAAGCAAATGTGAGCGAAAGGTCAGCGCAACCTTTGCCTTGCAGTGAAATGCTTGCGAATGTGCGCCCGCGCCGCTCCTTGCCCTTCATACTTGAACTTGTGCGCGAGTCGCGACCCGGGCGCGGTGCAACTTACAAGCGATAAATAGTAGTTGTCATTAGTTATCCAAGTACAAGTAATGGTCACACACAGTGACAAAAGCAAAGTTTGAAGGCTCCACGACACACAGGCCGACACGACAGCGCAACAAGACTTAGCATAATACAACAATAATCTATGACAACTTCAAGGAAATTTATCTACTAAAGGCGCGTGGCACCGGGCTGAAGGGGCGTACCGTCGAGGATTATCATTTTCCAGGATTTCGCTATGATAAAACTTATGAATGTAATTAACATAACGTTACTCAAGCAATCAAGATTAGTTAGAAGTTCTTCTTTGGGTTATGACACTGTAAAAGTAAGTTTATTAATCTTCTACCACGATATTACATTGAATTAAAACAATAATTGGTGGCGACGGCGATATTTTTCAGACTCAGGTAATAAGGCAGCGGTGAGGCACTTTTTGTCATTCAATCAGAAAATTATAGCAAGTGATCCATTTCAAATAGTAAAGTAACCTATAATATAAAACAAGAACTTTCGCAATTGATGTAAAAATCAGGACTCTGTTTACCTGTCAATGCGATATATTTTTTTCAAACAATTATATGATTGTCACATTTTTACTTCAGATGCAGTTTTGATTGTCAGATTGTTGCCTGTCACCTCACAGCCTGTCGATTTTATGAAAAGGTGGTAAATAAATCGCTCCGCTCATGCCTCAAACCGTGTGACCTTTACGCGACGCCACAGAATTTGGGCTGCAATGATTAATGACAGTGATTTGAGCGGCGCACGCGTCTCTGAGCACAACTCAGTGCACGATAAACCAGTTCATTTGAGCTTAAGCACTCTTGTTAGTAACAGCTTTATAAGCTCTGATATCGATTGGAAAATAATCGTAATTAACTCTTTGTGTGGTTATAATTATGGAAAATAATGTCATATGTTAATTTTTTAAGGCTGGGCCATTCGAGATAGCTTGATTGGTGAGTTGGATAAATTAAAATACAGGTATCTTATTTAAAAATAGTAAATTTACCATCTGATTCCGTGGTCATGTTCTAGATTTAGACTTTAAAACCCAAATCATACTAATAATATATTTGGTTAGTAAGTTAATCGAATATTTGAATTAAAGATGAATGCGAAATCCTAATTGACACCGAATATAATATTTGAATAAATTCTAAGCAGTTTGGGTATTTTAATATAGATATTTACACAAATTCTAACATACGATATAAAATTAAACGTTATTAACGCCATGAACCCATATACTGTTTACCTATTTTAGCTTAAGAAAGACTCTTAATGATAGACTCTTGGCCATCCAAGAGTCTCTATCATTAAAAGTGAAATTAAAAAAACAAGAACAGTAAAACTCAAAACAACCTATTTCCCCCAATTGCCTAAAAAATTGCCAACCGAATTTATTTTGGAGCGTATAATAAATGCGACACGCTCTAAAAGTTGTGCCTTACTTAGGCACATGATATTTCGTGACAAGCTCTTTTGTGAACTACCCAAACTTGCGAAGAAAGAACTTGTGAACTCATAGATACGATGGGATCCTTAAGGCATCGGTATGTTTGACAGCACAGGGACTTTCCTTGTCAATTAAAAAATAAAAACATCATATTATAAGCATCCAGTTTTAATACAACTTATTGTTAGGAGAACAATAGTAGCGATGAATGGGATATGTAAAGATGATAGGACTAAAAAGGGGGTGACTACTGAGATGGCGAATTCTCTACATTTTTCGCAAATAAATTGTGGGATAAGGGAAGAGGGTCATTTAACTCTTTGTTAGTAACTATATGATAACTAGAGGGGTCCTTTAACATCGAACCATACAAAATCAGGACACCAACGACAACATTTTTAATAACCACCAAAAAATCCTCATATGACCTAAACGCGAACCATAACCTTGACCACGCGACCTTAAACGTCGTTTCCGGAAGCTGTGCGGGGGGACGGGCCGGCGGCGGCCCGGCACGGCCCGGCTCGTGAAAGTGTGCCGGTGACACAGATCCGCCGGCGCTGCATCCGCGACGTCGCTGAACTATGACGGAGCTTTACTAAGCCTATGGTGGGGTGCTGCTGGTGAGACAAATGAGATGAAAATTATGAATTTGGGGAAAGAAATAAGGAAATTGGTATGGTAAGGGATCTAAAGCTTTCATGCATTATGCCACACAAAAAAAAAAAGGTTTGTTCATCATAATCTAATGTATCCATTTCTTCCCATGGATATCGTAAGAGGCGTCTAAGGGACTTACAAGAGAGGGGGCAGCAGCGTTCTCTATGCATTGTACCACCATACTGCGATTGTCAACCCGCCTGCTAATCGTCGCGATTATGGCAAATCCCCCCCCCCCCCCCCCCAAGTTGGGGGAGGCCTATGTCCAGTTGTGGTCGCTCTTTTAGCTCAAATGATGATGAATTCGATTTTAAATAATACGTAAAGAAATACATATTCTATAGGTTTCAATACTTACAAAATAAATACGTATGAAAGACTAGCTTTTGCCAGCGGCTTCGCCCGCGTAGAGGTCGGAAAATATCCCTCGGGTATCGTCACTGCTCAGCTCCTATGTGTCTTAGCATTATGTTATATAGCCTAGAACCTGCCCAAGAGTATGGACTACAATCGTACTAAGTTGGGTTAAAATCCCTTCAGTAGTTTTTAACCCATGCGTGCACATACAGACAGACAGACAGACAAAAAAATTACTGATTGCATTTTTGGCATCAGTATCGATCACCATTCATCCTCCAATATTAATTTTGAATGTATATTCAATGTACAGAATTGACCTCTCTACAGTTTTATTATAAGTATAGATATAGCATCAATACGGTTCTCATCATCGCACTCGCTAACCTATGCATAGTATTAATGAAACCAGTACTATTACGAACCAGTTACCAGTATTACTAATATTACTTAAAGTAATCGTGGAGAAGTAAGACAGCAACTCATTTACAATGATCATAATCGTAGATGGAAGCTGCCTTCTGGTTCACTGACTGCCTTGTTGGTCTACCACTGCTGAGCATGGAGTCCTGGGTTCAACCCCAGGTTTAACAGTCTCATTTATTCAAAAAAGCTCGTGGCTTTTGCTCACGTGACAAAATTACCTATTATATAGGTACTATTAGCATTATAAGTCAATGGGAAATTGAAGCCAAAGAATATTTGAAATCAATTTTACAACATCAGTTGATTTTGTTCATTTAAATTGAAACTTGTTACAATAACTTTTCAGTGGTAGCCCGATGTCTGAATTTGTATAACTGCCAGATTTTGTTGTATTATAGATACGTACAGAGCTCTCCCTTAGGGTCTATAGATACACTCTTCCTTCTTCTAAGGGGAACACGAGCGTATTATGTTATTTTCTGTGACTGTGAGGATGTAGTTCATATGGCTTTCGCTGTATAACCTAATTTCATGAGCAAAAATAGGAAAAGTCGCTATTATTTCAACAAGAGCGACTCTTTTTATAGACTTCACTACAGTTATTAGGACGTAAAATAAGGAAATATAGAAAAGTTTTCGAAAACTTCATCATCCGTAAACGAACGGCAGTCAGAACAGAAAAGTATGCAAGCTGAAGTTACACAACTTTTTACTGCTCCAAGACCGATCATCGTTTCGATTGCGGACTCCCGGCCACCGTAGGCGCGAGCTTGCGGGTGGCGAGCAATGGGTAGCTCGCCGCCCGGTAAGGACCAAGCTCGGGTCGACGGCGCGCAGTGTTCCACGCGCGCCTCAAAGAGATGTCAGCAGCAGTGTAGGGGTCTACTAGGACCGATGCCTGCCAGGGTCGCGTGATTGTTCGAAAGAGATACCGTGACCCTGGCACATGGGCAACTGATGGAACACGGGTGGGTTTTAGTCAGTAAAAGTCTGACACGCCCTCCCGCTCCGCCCAGAGCGGGAAAAGTCATTTGATGATTTCCCATCCTGAAAAAAAAAAAAAAAAAAAAAAAAAAAAGACCGATCATCGTTTGATAGTCCTTGGAGTGGAGACGAAGCCCTTTTACAGGACAGCTAGTAGTACTACCGTGGAAAAGCTCCTAAGTACCTAGTTAGGTATACTGCATCGGACTGGCATAGGTAAGGCGAAAATTCATCGATTGACCGCAAAATTGTATTAAGTTTACGCATACAGGAAAACAGCCTCACAAATATTATTGGCTCGCCAAATAAACACAGATCCATCAATGCCACCATTTTTCAAAGTCAAAGTCAAACTATGTTTACATACAGCATGCCTAAAGCATTTTCTTGTACCTCCCACACGGGTAGGGGGGAAGGGAAGGGGGGCGACAAAAGTAAAAGTCGGGCCGCCGAATAACAGTACCGGTGTTCACTCTCGACGCGGCACACTTAGCAGTAGGCACGTCGAGGCAAATCACGTCCGAATAACTCCTTACTTACTGGACGATGTTAACACCACCACCACATAGGCACGAACTCGCGAGTTTTTGCCATATGGATAGTTACAAAGCTCAGAGTGACACGACAGTCTACAAACCTTATAAAGTACTATCTTATTTCATCCACATTCATAAATCTTATAAACGCCACATTATTGCAAAAGATTGCCAGCTCACAGCTTACTCCCCACCCCACCTTTAGATATATCAAAGAAGATGGACATTCATATCCATCTGTATTCCTTAAATCTCTACCAAGAGGTGAGTGATTATGGCAATGTTCCTTTTAACCGAGAACAGTCTTTGAATTTTTGGAAACGTTACATCAATTGTCAGAAGCCTGAAACTCTTACAACCAGTCTTACTAAGGGGTATCGTACTACTCGGTGACTGACCTGTGGAGGTCAGATAGGCAGTCGCTCCATGTAACAATACTGGTATTCAGCTGCATCCAGTAAGACTGGGAGCTGACCCCAATATAGGTGGCTAGGCAGATGATAACGATGACATAAATATTTAATCCTATTTCAGACAACCTTTCAGTCACCCTTTATACCTTTAGTAGGCTAATAGAAAAAAACATGAATAATAAAAGCAATAAAAAATTAATACTGTTACAAAATTAATTACAAACAATCTTGGTGAAAGAACACTTGCTCGTTACTTACGCGTTTAATAGCAACGGTTTTATATCGATAAAAAGTTAAAGAATTAAGGTTCCCACGAACCAATCTAGCTTAGCAAACAAGTAACCAACATTTTATTAACAACAGATATCATTTATTGTTACTGATGAATTGATGATCCATTTCTAAATTGTATTATTTTTTTCTGATGAGAAAATATTAATGTTTTGTTTAACCTATAGGACCTTGACTGTAATATTGAGTTTATATACCAACTCATCCATTATTCTAGCTAAGATATAAGACAATTACTAACCCACACGTGGAGAACGGTTAGAAGAGAAAAACAAAAAAATATCAGGTAAACAACAGTGCTAGGTCGAGGGGCTTGTCTCAGGGTGGCTAGTAGCAACTTGGTAATAATAAGCGAGAAAAATGGCATGTTAAAAGAGAGGCTGATGAAGAGTCGAACATTCAAATAAATAAATTATTTGTAGGGAAACGTACGGTGCACCATCATTTACCTTAACTGGTGAAATACATATTTGTCAGACACGAACATTAAAATCATTCAAATTGAACTAGATTTGGTATCAATCCAGTTTGACCCAGAAAACTCATTGGAAATAACAATAGCTTTACAAAAACACCGCTATTTTTACATGAGCACCGAACTGATATCACCGGGTGACGAGACTGCCCAAAATTATCACCTACATGGTCACATTACAACGGTACCTGCAACGGTGATCAACCTTCGCGAATACTAAATATATACTTATCACATTTAAAGATTTGTTTTAGATTTTGTTGATCAATAAAAAAAAAAGTTTTTTCTTGTATTCGTTTGCGTGCAAATTTAATAGTATTCGGTAATACTCATAACTTGTTTGTATATTTTACTAAACTAAACGTCAAATAAGAAAAATAACAAACCATGAATAAAGTAAGTTAGTAAACCGTTAAGTAAACTGAACCTTATTTGTGCAGAACTGATAGTCCTGATGTGAATTGTTTTGGTAGAAATGGTCTAGTTCATTTAGCATAGTGATCAAAGCTTCTCTGTATACGTCTTTGCAAAACAGTACAGTAGGACATTACAGACTTTTATCATTATGACCCAAGGTTAGTATCAAGAGCATAAAACGAATATAATCTTGATCATAATAAATCATAAAGAAATCTATTCCGCTACAAATAAATCAGCCAGGGGCACAATTTAGACTATCTAATATAACAACGATTCTAACATAGCCGCAGTGTTTAGGCCTGATTGAGCCTACACAATAACGAGCCAGCCTGCGCTAAGCTCATGTTATGCTATACTTAACTTTCCTTTCCACAGAGTATGAAAATAATGAGACTAGCGCTTATCTATCTGTGTAATGTATATTTAGGTATAATCTGGAAAATATATAGCGAGCACTGAATGGAAATTTTCTTCACATACAACAACATAAAATAAAAGAAATACTATGGAAAAGATCTTAGTTTTAAAAGTTGCTCGAGGATAAGTCTTATCATATCGTAGTAGGTAATGTGCACAAACACTAATGTAACAAGCAGGAATACTACTTAATACCGTGGTTCAATTTTCTGTAGATCTTGTAGAAGCAAAGAAGACTAAATCAAATCAATTTAATTCGGGCAACAAAGACCCATATCATATCATACAGACAAATAAAAAACCATGTAAACATAAAACTACACGAAGCGACGGTGTCGTGTTCCGCTGCGTGATGTCGCGTAGCCTTCCGCGGAATCGCCGATACACGACACCCTTCGGCCAAAACTCTTCCTTGAGGAACGTCTCGATATGATGAGGCGGAACCACCACGAATGACTTGAAGATCTTGTTGTGGCGCGATTCCAAATCCTCGACCCTCAAGATCCAGGTGATCTTGACTTGTGCATACCCCTCGAAAAGAATGGACCCCTGGGACAATGGTAAAAATGGAATGAGTCGTTTGTTTCAGTTATTCTATAAAGACTATAGAATAGGTGCCTCGTGGATGTAATGGTGACAGAATCATCTGCAAAGTGTAAGAAATGAGTTCGAGTTTCGATTCCCTGGGTCCAGGTAATGGTTATGGGCTAGTTTCTATTACATGAGACTCTTGCTATAACTGAAGAATTGTTGGTACTAACACGGCACGATGATATAATGTTACGTCTTTATAGATTATTGAAGATGAGAAATATGTATCGGCTACCAGCTAACTGTACTAACAGTTATGGTGGCACTCATTTCATTATTAATCCACGTTATAATTGAACAAAAACTGGATAATTATATAGCTGACAAATTGTGAGCCCCCGTTCGCCTTAGCTAATATTTTATTAACCTGCAATGTAGTCATTCACACAGGCAGCCTTCCCGACACACGACACACACACACATACGGTGAAGGACACGTGCGCCTCAGTTCCTACATCAGGGGTGGCGAATGTTTACTATATCGACTGTGGGAACCACAAATGTCGTAAGAGATAGGTTTTAAACGGCGCTTACGACATTTATGATTTCCACCATCGATTTGAAAGGTCACCATCAACTTGTTTTTGGTCTTTTTGCACTCAATTACCTATAGATACTTGTGGCAATATAAATATTTTATAAGCGTAGGAACCAGTAGGTACGCAAATCAATCTTTAGCAGTTATAAGATTGCTTCTGATATTTGTTTTGCTATGGTCAACATCATCATCATTTCAGCCAAAAGACGTCCACTGCTGGACATTCTCCGAATTTGGGGGGTTTGCCATAATCTCCACGCTTGGCAGGCGGGTTGGCGATCGCAGTATGGTGGTAAATTGCATAGAGAACGCTGCTGCCCATTCTCTAGTAAGTCCCTTAGTAGCCTCTTACGACACCCACGGGAGGAAATGGGATGGTGCTATTCTTTACGTCCGATACCACACGGAACAGATCAGCTTGCTCTGGTCAGAAATATATAAATATTTTTAATCAGTCCGTATCTATTGATGCATAATATTATATTTGTTTAAAAACTGCTCACAACACGCTAACTAGGTTCGCCAACCCTGCTCAGTGAGTCTACTTGTCTAGTTAACACGTCAAGCTGCATCGACAGTGAATCGCAATGAACCATTGAATGGCGCAGAGATGGCCAAGTCATTGGTATTGCCGTGTGTTCGCCCTTTGTCGGCACTATACGGCACTGCCTCTGCTTTGATTAAGTAAGGAATTGGGCTGAAGTGTACGTTGTGTCCGGTTAGGGAGCTATACATAAAGGGCGCGGTCTGGACGATGTGATTCTGTTTATTTTAAAAGGATGTTATTAAGAAAGGCAGTTACAAAAATAATGATATAGACATTACATAGGTAATATGTATCCCCAAAGACCCGAAGCTCCAAACAAGGATGCCTATCTACTTCACCCATATATCATCGGTTACTTAAGTTAAGTCCCATGTGGTATACGCATTTATTGCTATCAAACGGGTCCAAATAAACAAATCCAATAACACTAGCCGACCTGGAGATCGAACCCAAGATCCAAGGGCGCAGAAAAAACAAAGGCTTATTCATGCCCATGTATGTAGGGTTTACTGGTGAGTACTGGCTGGTAAAACACATAACGACACTTTACATTGAACGTCAACCGACTGCACGTAATTAGAAACCGTAGGCCTGCGCACTGAATGAGTGGTCGCCATTCATGTGCTGGTGTACTGTTTTGTTAATTTATTATAATTTCTTTATTCAGACAACATAAGATCTATAGTGTTAGTAATAACTTAAAGCTAGAGTTAGTAGTACATTATTAGTGGGACTGAAATTTGTAAGTTCAGCATTTTGCACAGACGATGACCAAGTAAAATACGAATTTCTCACCTGGCCATCCTCTCCACAAGATGCCTCATTATGGGAGAATAAAAACTCTCTGATACTGTTTTCAGAATGCTATTGCTACTGGCCCGCGTTCTTTTTACTAAAGATGCGACTTTTTTGCGAATGGTCGCATGGAAACCGTCAGTTCGGTTCTGTGTAAACATTTCCGATGCGCTACAGAAACGGGGCAGTCTCAACAGCATTCTGAAAATATTATTATATAGGACGCGCAGGTCATCTAGCGACCTTTTGGTGTAGCTGGTCCACAGACCCCCCGTGTACAGACCCTGACAATAAGCCTTGAATAGTGTTATCTTGACCTGGTCGGTACAGCGGGAGAATCTGCGTGCCAACATGTTACCTCGGGCCGCCAATGCCCTGCGCTCCCTCTCAATATCTACATTATCTTTAAGAGGGCTATCACAATTTTTCTTGAATTTGAGCGTTTTATTCGAGTTTTGATGTGTGATTATGCTTTAGGTATAGCCTAAATAAAAAAAAACAAAAATATGACTAAGAAAGTTTGATAATTAATCTTGGGAGTGTTCTATTCAACTTTTAAAGTTCGCGTCACAAGATTTATATTGATTTTTGCATTGCATACAACAATTATTTTGAAATGTTATTTTTCATTTAAATAGTCCAATATTTTTTTTCATGCAATGTAACAATACCACCTTCATTATAAATTTTTTTTTAATTGAATTTAGATTATACTTTCATAGATAAAAATTATAGTTTCGTACGGAAAACTGTCAGTAACTCTCGGTTTTACAGAATTATTTTTGGTTTGTTACTGTATGAATCGTAATAAATTGAATTGAACATTCCAAAGTAGAAGATACAGTTGTATCATGGACATTTTTATAAATGATTAAATTATTATATCTTCGGTGAACCAAAGCATCAAAAGACTCCCAAAAGCAACATTTTATGAAACATCCTTTACAGAGACAAGGATTTTACTAACGTACGTGAACAAATTTAAATATTTATTTAGAACACTCCCAAGATTAATTATCAAACTTTCTTAGTCATATTTTTGTTTTTTTATTTAGGCTATACCTAAAGCATAATCACACATCAAAACTCGAATAAAACGCTCAAATTCAAGAAAAATTGTGATAGCCCTCTTAAGGTCGTCGGTAAGTATGTGCCCTAGATATTTAAATTTATTTACTCTTTTTATGCTCAAGCCATTTAGGGTAAGATTAGGGGCATGGTCTGCGCATTTACCGGCGGCTTTAAAGACCAAAGTTAAGGGTGAAGCCAGCAGTATAATGGGCGACTTTGAAACAATTGATGAACAGTAGATCTTGATCAGAAAATATGCCAATATTTTGGAAGTTAAAGGCAGACTCAGTAATCTCCAAAAACTAGCCATATTTTTGCAAATGACGGTGACAACCAACTAGTCTTATGTTTTGTATGGTTAAATGTGTGGCGTTTATTTGGTGGAAAATTAATAATATCTAAACATACACAAAAAAAAAACTGTAGTGAAGTATTCGGTTTTATAAGAGGAAAAGTTATATCTAATTAAATCTATACTAATATTATAAAGCTGAAGAGAACGCGGTAATCTCAGGAACGACAGGACCGAATTGAAAAAAAAATTGTGTTGGGTAGCCAATAGGCTATATGGTTGAGGAAGGCTATAGGCTATATAACATCACGATACAATTAAAAGGAGCGGAACAGCAACGAAAAATAGACGAAAACTGGCAGGAATTCGATGCGACGCGCGACGGGAAGGGTCAGAGGGGCAAAAATTTGACGCGGATGAAGTCGCGGGCAGAAGCTAGTTTAACCTAAATATGCTATTCAATATTGAGAGCTTAGACAGAATGACAGACTAAAAGCAGCGGCTGTTGCTGATAACTTTGATTTTCATGAGCCTAGCTTTAAGTCGGGATTAATTCTCAAATACATATCAATATTTGGCGTGCCCGAAAAATATCTTCAAACGACTTTCGACTTGCTGCATTTAAGTGCAGCACGTGGTCTGTTCAAACCTAAATCTTTTACACAACGTAACCTTTATTCTATTTTCAAAAAATCTTTATATTTCATGTCACAAAATAACCCAATAACCAAACCCCATTGACTTTTTGCTTCAGCCAAAGTTTGTGTATGTGTGAGAATATGCGCGTGCGCCTGTGAGCGTCGGTGCTCGGCAGCGACGTCGGCAGTGGGTCAAGAAACAAGGTCACGCCATTTCTCTCGGCGGGAGGGAGGGGGAAGGGCTATGCGTAGGCGCAGATAGACGAGACTCGCAGAATTCGAGCTGGATGAGTAGCGTTGAGTGGGAATTATGGAGTAAGGGCGGACGTATTTTGGATGTTTAGTCTGTCGGAAAATGGGAGCTTAACTACAATAGGTACAAAGGGAAATTATTTTATGATCAAAAAATTGTATGCATTTTTAATATCTTATAAACAGGTCATTTCGTGTGAAGAAAATTTTTAAATTGAATTGGGGATGCTGTAGGCGACATTGTTAAAATGGTTACAAATGACCACCAGTGAAAAATGCCTTGGTCCAAATGCTGAGTAATCTGCGAGGTGCTCGGTTCGAATTCACTCACTACAAGTGCACCTTTTTCAAGTAGTTGGTTAACATACCTTCAATAAGACATAATTGATTGCGGTAATGATGACATTGCGGTTGACGATGATCGATATGTAGACACTGAAATATAAAAATATTGGAAACGCTTACTATTTTTAAAAGAGTTACCATGGAGTTCGTTACCGGCGGCGGCGCGGCGGCGGAGGCGCGCGGCGCTTGTACATAGGAAACAAGCAATCTGAACCCTGCACCAAACTTCCGACATTTCATAAGTAGCCCATGCAGTAATTAAATATTATATGTGATTAAAATAAATTATAAGGTGAGATAAATAAAATATTTTGTTTTATGTTGTGCACGTTCGCAACTCGAAAGTTGCCAATCACTACATGATGGATCATTTCATAACATATTCAGCCCACTGCTGGAGCCCAGGGGACGCGGGACTACTCTCTGTGAAAAGTAATTGGCCGTAAATTAATATTAGTGACACAGATTTCTGTAATAAGGTTGGTTTATATAAAAACTTTAACACGTCAATCACATTTTAAAATTAGATGAGGTCGATCTTTCCTATCCGACTACTCTGAGAAGAAACAAGCTCAGAGGCCACAGTCTTTTTTATAGTCCAGAAAGTGTTAGTCACTAGTCTCCGAATTTATGGCTGTAAGCCTGTAAAATGTGAGGGTATGCTCCACAGCAAGTTTGTATTATTCAGTCCAATCCATATACCGTAATTGGCTTAGCTTACTCAGTCTCTGAATGGATCCCGCCCACCGTTAAGCAGCGTCTGAGCATCTCCAAACAAAAATAGTGTAACAATGAATATAATATTGGGGTCAATAGTTTAATTAGGCACACCCACAGGTACAGAACTGTTAGTACATTTACATTTCATTATGAATTATAAATATGTATGCGTTGTAATTAGCATTAAGCTTAGTTTTATGTTTCACAATTTTGTTCGCTGTCTGTCTGTGATTACTCTTTAAGACTTCTATGTTCCTGTTCAGGGATATACGATGTAAAGGGGTTTGTCCTGACGGTCAATAAATGTACTACTACCGTAGTGTGCTAAGACCTCTCCAGTTTATCCTTTGATCCGATCGTATGGTTGGAATCGCGTGAGGTACTTACTGACTTTACCTTAAAAAATTGGCGACTCAGTAGGTTCGTAGTGTTACACAACAGATAACAACAGTAATGATCATCAATCTATTGAATAATTGGAAAAAAATCATTGCGGAGTCCTGGGCCCCCGTCAGGGATGAAGTTCCGTACGATTTTTCTTCCATTCCGAACTTTTGACTGCACCATCGGCTATAGCACCCTCGAAAACCATGTAAAATGTGTCTTTCTATATCTTAACAAAAATAATGTAACAATTAATGTAATATTGGAGTCAATGAGTAATAATATCGCTTTTTCATTACGTAAGGATGTCTACGAGTTTACTCCTATTGCAAGCTGTGTTATATTATAGAACTTCGTTTCAAAAATCGATTTTGCAATATTCCATGGATTATTGTAATGGATTCTGTTCTTGGATTTTTGCACAGTCGATTTTAAATTGAGATAGATGTGCTAATTAGATCTAGAAACGATAAAACGCACTCATCTAATACATACTTATCTACATCTGAACACTAATAATACACGGATGAATCGAACTTGATCCGAGTTAAACAAACCTGCACTTATTAGTACAAGCTTTACATTTAGACCACCTCCGGATTAAAACAGATCTGTAATCTTAATGTACTCGATACTAATCGATGCTTCCTGTGGACTAAGAGTTGGACTACGAGGTGTACTGCTGGTACTAGGCCTTCCCACGCTGATGGCAGAATGAGGCGACGATGAGCCGTGGGCTGTAGGTCGGCGGCGAACAGAAGTGAGTTCTTGCTTTACTATAATTATTGACAAAGTAAGGCAACATAATTTGTAGTGTAGTGTAAGAGATTCGTAGTCTGTTTCATTCATCCTGAGCATGAGGTCCCGGGTTCAATTCCCAGGTCGGTTAAAGTGATAATGGGCTTTTCTATCTGGTATATCTCAGTAGCAGCCAGGAGCTGGATTTGTGCTCGATTGATGGCAATAGGCTCGTCCCACAATTGGTACACCTCTGCCTAACCCTTTGGGGAAACAAGGCATGATGTTGTATTTATGTTATTGTCCAGTTATTAATTGTTTTTGAAGATAAAAAAAGTTTGATAAGTTAGATATTTAGTTGGTGGGATTTTAACAATATTAAGTATGTACCTACTGACTGTTTTCGTTTAAATTGTGTCTTGTGTTTTTTATGGCCAGGAAAACAAAATAATATTGACAACAATAATACACAATTAATATGGTAGTCAATATTTGTCAATAGTCAACAGTTATTGTGTTCAGAGATTTACAGCATGGTACTGGCCTGTCTATGTAAGGTGCTACCGGCTTAATCTAACTTCCATGTTACGGTGTAGGCAATACGTTTAAGCCTAGCCGATCGTTGATGATGCTTTATAACCGAATAGGTTGGTACAGGATGGAGTTAACTGATGCCGATGAGAAAAAAAATCAAGACGATAATTTTATTAAACATAGTTTAAATCATTTGCTATATGGAAAGTCTGAGAGATAAAATTTCATTTTTTTTTTTAATTTTTTTTTTTCATTTTCTTTCACCTACTCATCTGCCCACCGTTTTCCCGACTATGCTGGAGTCGGCTTCCAGTCCAACCGGAGTCAGCTGAATATCTTTATTTTACATGGAACGACTGCCTATCAACCTCCAACTATTAAGTTATTGAGTAATACGATAGCCCTCGGTAACATTGGTTGTCAGACTTTTGGGCTTCTGACGACCCGTCACGACTGCCAAAGATCCACAAATGACAACCGGCAGCCGGCACCGAGGCACGGAGGGGTCTTGGTGTGTAGCACATGTGGACCCACCCATGGACCAACTGCGCTAAGCGTAGCTTAACCAGATTGATTGATCCGAGCGGTTTTTATACATTACAGGAGGGGCTTATGACTATTTAAGCCACATGCCTCTCGACTTTCGTCTACACTAACTACAGTCGAAATGGCTGGCTATGTCACAAACCGGGAAATGAAGACTGCAGCTAATTCAAAATCAATTAAACTCGAACAACACAATAACCCAGAATCCCATGCATCCATACATGTCTTCAATCCCAGATCAACATTCCATATAGCCTAGAAAAGGCGTACGCTCAGTGGTCAAAGTGTGCCAATTTTAACAGCCAGCGACCATTATACAGATGTGCATAATCTCAGCATGTCCTCCCCCCCCCTCCACCCCTTTCACCTGCCCTCTACTCTTCGCAGCCCACTTCCGCGACACACATTCCCAAATCAACCGGATTGGAACCTAGATATTTTGGAAACTGCTTCTCAAAGAAAATGATACCGTCATACGACGAGTTAGAGTTCCGTTTCCTACGACGTTTTCAGTTTAAAGGAAAGTATGACTTGTTATTTTGATTTTAAGGTCGATTAAAGCGTTGAAGACGAATGATCAATGAATTCAAAACGGTACGCGGCTTTTCGGCGCGTGAGTTCAATTTCGTATGATTTTTAAACCGCTTCATTTGATCTTGGTCATTTGAAATTTCACTTTGGAACCTACTGAATAAGGTTGTGAATGGTCAGTTGTGTTTTATAGGTTTAGGAGTACGCTGAGCTAGCACACCGCGGTATCGTGCGACTTTTTTTGAATTTCAATGATAATGTTTATTTTTCGTCGGTCAGCGCGCGCAGGCGCGATGTTTGACACACTTTGCACAACTTTTACTATCTTTTCAAGTATTAC
The DNA here is from genome assembly GCA_932294355.1 of Aporophyla lueneburgensis. NCBI lineage: Eukaryota > Metazoa > Arthropoda > Insecta > Lepidoptera > Noctuidae > Aporophyla > Aporophyla lueneburgensis. Next base: position 34,481,232 of record OW028737.1, on the reverse strand, counting down.
TTGGTATATGATTGTTTACAATTACTTACAATAGAGATACTATAGAAGTACCGAGATAGTGCTGTTGGGATTCATTTGTGGGAGACCTGTAAAAGGCGATTATTGTAAAACCGCGCCGCCTTTATATTAATTTTTTATGTGAACCTTGGGTCACCACCCAGTGGTATCGGCCCCGACTTACGAGTTGTAGGTCCTGGGTTCGAACCCAGGTAGGCATCTTACTTTGCGTAAGATATTTCATCATCACCTGCTCTCAAAACTGTAAAGTGATTCATTGAAAGGAAACCAGCATGACAAGAACCAAAAATTCGAAGAGATGTGTTATCTACTAGCCGCGCTGGGCTCGCGGAGTAGATTATGGCCCCCTCCTCCCACTGAGAGGCCTGAGTGTCAGCAGTGGGAACAATATAGGCCGATTATGAACTCTAGTGCTGTATTAGCCTAACTATTCCCGCAACTCCGCCTGGGGAAGTCGACAAAAACTTTGTAAACAGGTTTACATAAATGAGGATTTGAGCGAAATTCAGGCTAGGTACGTATCTTGGCTGTCTTCTATTGAAAACACTTCCCGGCTACTAATATCTACGTACTTCTAAAACATTAAGTTTAGTAGTATATTTAAGTCACCCGCAACGCTCGCGTGGGCGGCCCTGTTCAATCACTCAGAAACTCCAACAAGAAGCAACACGACCAGTAGAGGTTCTGGTTCTTTGAGAGGCGTTTTAAGAACATTTTCAAGTAAGTTTCTTACTCATGTAGACTGACTTGCATAGTCAGTATTTCGGTGACTTACTATGCTAGCCAGGGAGCAAGTGTGGACCAGTAGTAACAGCCGCTACTTATGACCCCCTCCCCCTGGTCTTATGGCTTGGGACCTAACGTAGTGCCTTGTGTCGTAAGTTCGAACCCAGACAGGCACTTTACTCGGTGTAAATTATACCGGATAGATTTTGTTCAAGTTCTGAATAGATATTCCCTACAAGACCGGCCAGAGAAATTCTGTTAGGCTATAAATTATCACGTTATTTGCGCAATATTGCCCTTTGTTCGCACTCTCTCGCAAATAGTAAAAAAGACGAGCCATAGTGTTTTTTTTTTGGCCGGGAAATCATCAAATGACGTCTCCCGCTCCCGTAGGATGGAGCGGAAGGGCTTGTCAAACTTTTACTGACTAAAACCCACCCGTGTTCCTTCAGTTGCCCATGTGCCAGGACCACGGTATCTCTTTCGAACAGATCTTGCAACCCTGGCAGGAGCCTTAGTGGTTGGAATATTGCGGATAGTTACAGATTTAACCTTTTAAATCATTATCATCAAGCTACGCCTTAATGACGCTAAGCAGTTAATCTTGGCGTAGGTATATATTTTTTTGCGGCATTTTAATCTTCGTCGCTTTGAAGTTTGAGTACTAGGAAAGTAAGAAATCGCGAAAAAAACGTTAGGAGATGAGACTGAGATGTCAGAGACACATACACATTCTACTTTTTTACCGACAACGGTCTGTCCTTCGTCTTGTTATGGCATCTCGTTGGAGTATTGATATTAACGGTTTTTTAATTTGGTTCAAATAAGCGTCCGTATTTTTCTTATCTATTAATATTGCCATTTTTAGGGTTCCGTTGCCAAATGGCAAAAAACGGAACCCTTATAGATTCGTCATGTCTGTCTGTCTGTCCGTTTGTCTGTCTGTCTGTCTGTCCGTCCGTATGTCACAGCCACTTTTCTCCGAAACTATAAGAGCTATGCTGTTGAAACTTGGTAAGAAGGTGTATTCTGTGAACCGCATCAAGATTTTCACACTAAAATAGAAAAAAAAACAATAAACTTTGGGGTTCCCCATACTTAGAACTGAATCTCAAAAAAAAAATTTTTCATCAAACCCATACGTGTGGGATATCTATGAATAGGTCTTCAAAAATGGTATTGAAGTTTCTGATATCATTTTTTTCTATACTGAATAGTTCGCGCGAGAGACGCTTCCAAAGTGGTAAAATGTGTCCCCCCCCCGTAACTTCTAAAATAAAAGAATGATAAAACTAAAAAAAATATATGATGTACATAACCATGTAAACGTCCACCGAAAATTGGTTTGAACGAGATCCAGTAATTAGTTTTTTTTTAATACGTCATAAATCGTAAACCGCCATTTACCTATCATTCAATCAAATCAAATATAAAAATAAAAAACATTTAATTTCATAAACATAAACCTTATGCATAAACCGAGGATACCTCCAGGTTAGTACGGAACCCTCGGTGCGCGAGTCCGACTCGCACTTGGCCGGTTTTTTTATTTTCTCTAACCAGCATATCTAATACGTCTTTTTCCGTAGAATGCCGTCACAGAGTGGTAAACCGAAATGTGGTCTCCACAGTAAAAGGACACTCTGACACATGATTTTTTTCTAAAACAAACATTTAAAAAGATATCACTAGCCGGAAAGAAAATTTTAATTAGTCCTCAAACACACAGATGCATTCTTTTTTAATCCCACACAGTAACCACAATTATGGAGAGTTCAAAACCCAAAAAAATAAAAACAGAAAAACTTCGTTTCACTGTCGGTAAAAAAGAAGAACGACCCAAATACCACATGTATGAAAACAGTCTATTTAGTACATTACTTTAGTCGGCTGAAAAGGGAACGAAAATCGGAGATAGTTCAGATTTAACCTTTTAAATGATTATTATGACATGATATAAAACCCCTAAATAGTATGTGGGCCTTCACTTCAAGGTTAATGAGAAGTTGTAAGTAATACTTTGATTAAACCATAGTCGCGGCCGTCGGGGGGACGGCTAGTGAAAATGTTAAATTTTCTGTAATATTATACATTCATTAATACTTGGCCGGTCGCTAAACAGACTATGTTGATCGTTTTCATTGACCATTCCCGACTTGACTATGCCCACAGCAAAGCTAGTTACTAATTTATCATATCATCATTCGTCTTTGCTACTCTATCATCAAACCCTGATCTATAACGTATTCATTGAGACACTTCCAGTGCGCCCAAACACGATAGCCCTGCTGTTTGTTGGTGAGGTAGTTCAGTATGCTGCAATATGCAGTATGTAGGCAATGTTGCAACGTCATCGTCAGTTCAAGGCTACTTTGTTCTTCTTGTATCACTGAAGTAATAGAACACCAAATGTCGACTCGATCTGACCTGTAAAAATGCTCACATCCCTACATTAAATAGAAAAGAGCTGATAATCTTCAAACGGCTGAACAGATTTTCTTGAGTCATAGCTAAGAACAGTCTCAATTAAGTCACGTTTGAGAAAAACAAAATCGGTTCAGCCGTTTAGTAGCTACGACGCCACAGACATAGGTACACACGTTAAACTTATATTTTTCGTAGGTACAGCAAAACAAAGTGTAGGCCTCTGTCATCTTTTGATAAAATACAAATAAATATCTGTGATATAAATCCCATGTGTTTACTAACGGCTGTTATATTATTTTAGTGATAGCGGTTTGTTAGTTATCTGTAAAAAGCATGAGCTAGTGAAAAACCGAATTTTCAATATACGGTATACCTAATTACGACAGTTTTACTGCTGCGTGTGTCAGTGTATTGGTGCATTTTTGCGACCTCACGTATTTCTTGTGCCTAGAAATACGTGAGGTCGCAAAAAATGCACCGTTCTCATTTCTTTGCGACCTAAGTAGCTACTTACCTAAGATGTCTTAAATATTATATTAAAAAAAAAAAACTCAATCTTAAAGTACCTACCTAAGAATGTATGAATAATTCAAAAAAATACGCCGCGTTGGGGGACCGCTTCAAACCTAACAATTTAATTACCAATAGTCTTATTACCTAACTAAGCAGTGAACGACGTCTGCACTCGCGGAGCGGTCCCCCAACGCGACGTTTTTTTTTTTTGAATTATTAATACATTCTTAGGTACTTTAAGATTGAGTAATTTTTTATTATTTTTTACTTTTTAAAGGGAAATTAGGTTTTTGTGTCGGGGGTTTTTTAAATTTTGAATTTAATTTTTTATTTTGTACTTTTTATAGGTATATACTTAATATAATATAAATACTTAATCAAACGAAGCTAAGAACACTCTCGATTAATTCATCAATATTCTATTTCAGTGCGCTTTCATTTGAGACCCCACTCGAGTATATTTGCTGACATTCGGTTACTCTTCCCCACTTTCCCCCCCACAACTTTTAAACGGCTGAACCGATTTTCATCAAACATGTCTAAGAACACTTGCAGATAAGTCACCTTTAATACGTATTTTTTTTTATTGAAATCGCATCATCCGTTCGGGAGCTATGATGCCACAGACAGACAGACACACAGACAGACAGACAGACACGTCAAACTTATAACACCCCTCTTTTTGCGTCGGGGGTTAAAAAGTGAGCCATCGCGGGACGCCTGGCAGATGTGAAACATCGAAATTATTTTGTAAAGATAATATTCATAAATTATACTTTACGAAAGGAAATAAATATGGTATAATCAAAAATTAACATATTAATTATAAGTTAATACTAGCTTCTGCCCGCGACTTCGTCCGCGTTAAATTTCTTGTTCCCCCGACCCTTCCCGTCGCATCGAATCGCCTACTCGTGCGATTTTCCCGTTTTTGCAACATTTTTTATTACTACTCCGCTCCTCTTAGTTGTAGCGTGATGTTACATAGCCTATAGCCTTCCTCGATAAATAGGCTACTTAATACAAAAAGATTTTTTCAATTCGGACCAGTAGTTCCTAAGATTAGCGCGTTCAATCAAACAAACAAACGTACAAACAAACAAACAAACTAACTCTTCAGCTTTATAATATTAAGTATAATAATAATAATAATAATATTCCACAACTATCACACAACGCCATCTAGTCCCAAGCTAAGCAGAGCTTGTGTTATGGGTACTAGACAGCTGATAAACATACTTATATATTTCTAAATACATACATATTATAGATAAATTACACCCAGACACAGAACAAATGATCGTGCTCATCACACAAACATTTGTCCTGGGTGGGAATCGAACCCACGACCTCCGGCATAGCAGTCAGGGTCACTAACCACTAGACCAACAGGCCTGTCTAAGTATAGATGTTAATTATCAAAATTCGGACTACTCTGTATCACCCAGTCCGAAGCACTAGGTTTCAAATAAAAAAAGGATCATCAAAATTGGTTCACCCAGTTGAAAGTTCTGAGGTAACAAACATAACATCATATAGCGTGGCGATGCGTCGCCACGGCCATCTCGCCACGCCAAAATTTAGGTTTACCCTCGCCTATACATATTTCACATAAAAAAAAGTCACCCATCTGAAGGCTGACATTGAGAAGTGTAGCTTAACCTGAAGAACCTGCGACACAAGGCAAATTAAAAACTACATGGTCACCCATCCAAAGGCTGACTTTACGAAATGCATCTTAACCTAGCGAACCTGCGACAAACCGCCACACATAAACTAAATGGTCACCCATCCAAAGGCTTCTTTTTTTTTTCAGGATGGGAAATCATCAAATGACTTCTCCCGCTCACTCTCTAGCGTGGCGATGCGTCGCCACGGCCATTCTCGCCACGCCAAAACTTAGGTTTACCATCGCCTATAGATATTTCACATCAAAAAAAAGTCACCCATCTGAAGGCTGACCTTGAGAAGTGTAGCTTAACCTAGCGAACCTGCGACACAAGACAAAACAAAAGCTAAATGGTCACCCATCGAAAGGCTGACCTTGTGAAGTGTAGCTGATCTTAGCGAACCTGCGACACAAGGCAAAACAAAAAAATATTTTGTAAAGATAATATTTATAAAGATATTGTAACTTTGTTGCCTACTAATTTTCATTACGGGCCCACTGTGGGTCGCCACGCTCGCCACGCCAAAATTTAGGTTTACCCTCGCCTATAGATTTTTCACATCTAATGTTTTCGTCCATTAACCACAGATTATATCGGTCATACACAATTTAAATAGTACAAATGCCAGCACATCGAGCTACTACAATCTGTTCCTACTCTGAGCGTCAAATGAGCACCAAAGTGCATCGTAGGTCGTCAAAAAGCAACAGTGTGTTTTACTGTCCAATTTTTAAATCTCAGCGGTGAGCAGAGCGTTGAAGATCCAGGTCGCGGAAAAATCCCATCGCGATTTTATTGCGCCCGTGGGAACGTGGGCTTACTTTGTTGCGTTGCGCGTTGTCGAGTCTCCCCTCAAATAATCATAGGCGGCGAACACACCAGTGGCTGTGGGAACACCAACAGGCTATATCAATAAATAGGTAATACCTACACAATGCAGACGAGATTAAATAAAAAAATATATTTTATGTCTGATTTATTTTATAATTTATCCCCAAAAGACACCTCCACCAATAAATGTTTAACAATATAAATCATCTTATAAAAATAATCAACAAAATAAAATTCTAGATTATATAGTGATAATATCTAATCTATGACAAATTAGGGTCAACTTATTTGACGTGCCACAATGAATTTATGTTTTTTTTTTCATGAATTGTTGACATGCGGATACTAAATTAATCGATTATTTATTCGCAAATACTAATTCATCAATTATCAAAACGAGGCCTTCCATAAATGTATTAATAAGTTGAATAATTTATTCAAAAATTATAAGCAACTTATTCGTATAGTAATTCCTCATAGTTACGAGTAAAATTGGGTTAGTAACATAGAAAAAGCAGTTGTTGAATTTATAATTTTGACAATTTACCAAATTAGTACTTGCAAAAAATAATTTACGGACTTTTTTTACACAGCGGTCAAATTCGATCTACTTTTCTTATAACTGTAAATGAATTTAATTGCTACTAAAACTGGTAATTTATACGAAGTTTATTAAGCGAAATCTAGACAGATTCAAGTTTTAAAACTCAAGATAACGACCTAAGCAGTTTTAAATCAGTTCAGTAATACAAATTCCAACTTAATTATCATTTTATTATCAATACATTAGCATTGATTAAGGAAAATGTGTTTCAAGTAATTTATTTTGATTTTAAGAAGCTGATTAAGTTCATTTAATTAGGTAGGTTCTCTATAAATATCCGCATGTAGGTATGATGAGACATCGTAATTTTCACCTTTGTTATAAAAACTTATCAAATCGTAGTACAGCTGATAAAAAAATTAAAAAGTTGGCAAATCTATGTTCATAGTTTATGCTGTGTGAAACAGTGTTGTCATACTTAAAAGTTCGATTTTTCAACTACATTATTTTAGTTAGCCGTTGGCACACTGGTACGTACAATAACATCAAATAAACATTTATACGTAAAGTATCATCAAATAATCAATAGGTAGAATACTAACTTCAACATTATTTATATATCCTTAACTCTAAAACATATTGATACCCGTATGTAAAAACAGGATTTAAATACCAGTCAACTTATTATAAACACTTATAATGTATCAGTCAACATCCATAATACTATTTGATTTAATAACGAAACAAAAAATAAATCTTCATAAATTCTCGCTTAATTGGGTACAGCGCCATCTATACGCAATATAATCAACTACTATAAACCTAAAATGGAACGCTTGAATAACATTAGAAAAATAAAATTTAATTTATTTTTGCCATCAAAGCGTCGATAAATAATTCAATTAAAGCAATAATTTTTGTTCAAGAGCTGCCCATAAGGGATCAAGTGGCAGTGTGAGTGCGTAGGCATTGTACACGTTCGTGTCAGAGATGACAGATGGCGGTGTGTCGCCGAACGCCACGTACTGGCTCTGCGCCGACACACTCGGCGGCAGTGATGTGGGGCGGCGCCGCCCCGACGCCATCAGCACACTGCGCATCATGGCCGTGGACTTTATACGTTCTGAAAAACCATTAGTAAGGAATTAAAATGTGTGATTTGACCAAAGAAACGATGGTTGACCTGTGTGACTTAGGTAGATATGATATGGATAGAATGGGGGTGACTACGGAGATGACAACTAACGAAGTGTGAAAGAAAAAGACATGTTGCGCCGACCCCAAATAAATTGGGATAAGGGCAGGAGAATGATGATAGGCCCATGGGTTTCCTAGAGGAGGTTAATGTGTCATCAGGGTAGGCAGTGCGTACCGTCGGCGGTGCTGAGCGGGCAGTACTTGGAGGTGTGCGCGCGGTAGTACTACGTACCGTCGGCGGTGCTGAGCGGGCAGTACTTGGAGGTGTGCGCGCGGTAGTACTACGTACCGTCGGCGGTGCTGAGCGGGCAGTACTTGGAGGTGTGCGCGCGGTAGTACTACGTACCGTCGGCGGTGCTGAGCGGGCAGTACTTGGAGGTGTGCGCGCGGTAGTACTACGTACCGTCGGCGGTGCTGAGCGGGCAGTACTTGGAGGTGTGCGCGCGGTAGTACTACGTACCGTCGGCGGTGCTGAGCGGGCAGTACTTGGAGGTGTGCGCGCGGTAGTACTACGTACCGTCGGCGGTGCTGAGCGGGCAGTACTTGGAGGTGTGCGCGCGGTAGTACTACGTACCGTCGGCGGTGCTGAGCGGGCAGTACTTGGAGGTGTGCGCGCGGTAGTACTACGTACCGTCGGCGGTGCTGAGCGGGCAGTACTTGGAGGTGTGCGCGCGGTAGTACTACGTACCGTCGGCGGTGCTGAGCGGGCAGTACTTGGAGGTGTGCGCGCGGTAGTACTACGTACCGTCGGCGGTGCTGAGCGGGCAGTACTTGGAGGTGTGCGCGCGGTAGTACTACGTACCGTCGGCGGTGCTGAGCGGGCAGTACTTGGAGGTGTGCGCGCGGTAGTACTACGTACCGTCGGCGGTGCTGAGCGGGCAGTACTTGGAGGTGTGCGCGCGGTAGTACTACGTACCGTCGGCGGTGCTGAGCGGGCAGTACTTGGAGGTGTGCGCGCGGTAGTACTACGTACCGTCGGCGGTGCTGAGCGGGCAGTACTTGGAGGTGTGCGCGCGGTAGTACTACGTACCGTCGGCGGTGCTGAGCGGGCAGTACTTGGAGGTGTGCGCGCGGTAGTACTACGTACCGTCGGCGGTGCTGAGCGGGCAGTACTTGGAGGTGTGCGCGCGGTAGTACTACGTACCGTCGGCGGTGCTGAGCGGGCAGTACTTGGAGGTGTGCGCGCGGTAGTACTACGTACCGTCGGCGGTGCTGAGCGGGCAGTACTTGGAGGTGTGCGCGCGGTAGTACTACGTACCGTCGGCGGTGCTGAGCGGGCAGTACTTGGAGGTGTGCGCGCGGTAGTACTACGTACCGTCGGCGGTGCTGAGCGGGCAGTACTTGGAGGTGTGCGCGCGGTAGTACTACGTACCGTCGGCGGTGCTGAGCGGGCAGTACTTGGAGGTGTGCGCGCGGTAGTACTACGTACCGTCGGCGGTGCTGAGCGGGCAGTACTTGGAGGTGTGCGCGCGGTAGTACTACGTACCGTCGGCGGTGCTGAGCGGGCAGTACTTGGAGGTGTGCGCGCGGTAGTACTACGTACCGTCGGCGGTGCTGAGCGGGCAGTACTTGGAGGTGTGCGCGCGGTAGTACTACGTACCGTCGGCGGTGCTGAGCGGGCAGTACTTGGAGGTGTGCGCGCGGTAGTACTACGTACCGTCGGCGGTGCTGAGCGGGCAGTACTTGGAGGTGTGCGCGCGGTAGTACTACGTACCGTCGGCGGTGCTGAGCGGGCAGTACTTGGAGGTGTGCGCGCGGTAGTACTACGTACCGTCGGCGGTGCTGAGCGGGCAGTACTTGGAGGTGTGCGCGCGGTAGTACTACGTACCGTCGGCGGTGCTGAGCGGGCAGTACTTGGAGGTGTGCGCGCGGTAGTACTACGTACCGTCGGCGGTGCTGAGCGGGCAGTACTTGGAGGTGTGCGCGCGGTAGTACTACGTACCGTCGGCGGTGCTGAGCGGGCAGTACTTGGAGGTGTGCGCGCGGTAGTACTACGTACCGTCGGCGGTGCTGAGCGGGCAGTACTTGGAGGTGTGCGCGCGGTAGTACTACGTACCGTCGGCGGTGCTGAGCGGGCAGTACTTGGAGGTGTGCGCGCGGTAGTACTACGTACCGTCGGCGGTGCTGAGCGGGCAGTACTTGGAGGTGTGCGCGCGGTAGTACTACGTACCGTCGGCGGTGCTGAGCGGGCAGTACTTGGAGGTGTGCGCGCGGTAGTACTACGTACCGTCGGCGGTGCTGAGCGGGCAGTACTTGGAGGTGTGCGCGCGGTAGTACTACGTACCGTCGGCGGTGCTGAGCGGGCAGTACTTGGAGGTGTGCGCGCGGTAGTACTACGTACCGTCGGCGGTGCTGAGCGGGCAGTACTTGGAGGTGTGCGCGCGGTAGTACTACGTACCGTCGGCGGTGCTGAGCGGGCAGTACTTGGAGGTGTGCGCGCGGTAGTACTACGTACCGTCGGCGGTGCTGAGCGGGCAGTACTTGGAGGTGTGCGCGCGGTAGTACTACGTACCGTCGGCGGTGCTGAGCGGGCAGTACTTGGAGGTGTGCGCGCGGTAGTACTACGTACCGTCGGCGGTGCTGAGCGGGCAGTACTTGGAGGTGTGCGCGCGGTAGTACTACGTACCGTCGGCGGTGCTGAGCGGGCAGTACTTGGAGGTGTGCGCGCGGTAGTACTACGTACCGTCGGCGGTGCTGAGCGGGCAGTACTTGGAGGTGTGCGCGCGGTAGTACTACGTACCGTCGGCGGTGCTGAGCGGGCAGTACTTGGAGGTGTGCGCGGTGTCGCCGCGCGCGCCGCAGCGCCGACACACGAAGGCGCGCAGCACGGGGCACGTCACGCGCCCGGCGCCGTCCTTCAGCGCGTGCGCGCGATAGTACGACTCGCGCTCGCCGTTGTTCTTGCAGAAGCGACACTCCTAGGACCGTAGTGGTTGAGAATTAAACTTATAGACCGAAAAAAACATCCAATACGTATTATGGGTAAGTTATAACAGCCGCAACCGCCGCCGTTACACTTTACAAAACAAGACCTAAATTCTACAGAGCGATGACGGGCAGCAGCGTCATCGCTGCGAAAGGATTGGCTCTGCGGTCACCAACCCGCTTGCCCAGCGTGGTGACTAAGGGCATTAAACCTCCACATGATTAAGGGGATTACCTTGCTGATATCCGAAAAATATCGTATCTTTAACGAATTTTGTTGAAGAATCCTACCGTGCGATTTTCATATGAAGAATATATGTCATACGTAAGGTCATGATAAATACTTTGTATTGTTTAGAATTTTAATAAACTTTCCCAAATTTTAGAAAAATCTGGCAGTAAACAGGTCCTCCTTCAACCTAAATTGAAAATTGTCTCTGTAACAGCTGAATCGTTTGACATGAATTTTATATCAAAATATGCGGACTGATTTATTTAATAATTTGTATTGTTTACTTTTTCTTATTTCTTTTTACATTTTTAAATAATAATTAAAAACCCGAAACTGTAAGAGAAACTCTTTGCTTTCTTGTGACTCATACTCGGGACGCGAATGACGCGATACATCAGTGCCTTGATGGCTGCCGTGAAGGGTGGACTAGGCGCGCGTTATTTTCACCAAATAAAATTTAAAAGTTCACGTTTTGAATGATTTCTGAATTAAATAATATTGTTAATATTACACATATAAATATTACGTAAAATAAGAACAGAAATTAATTATGTACATAGAAATAATGTAGTTTGTAATTTCGTTTTGCTTTCTGAACCAGTCATAGAGTAAGCTTGTAATATTTTATATACCAGTCATCATCAGACATCCAATTTTCTTACTTAATGATGGGAATGTGTTTGGGTCAATTAAATTAACTGGCGAAATTCACCACATGAAAAAGTTTGGTGATCCTAACTAACTCCGTTACTGAGAATCGATAAGCACTTACCTGGTCATCATCACACAAAATAATTTTTGAAAGCTAGGTCAGCAGGCAAAGTCCATCATTTAGTTCAAAATAAATATTAATTTTTAATTGTAGAGGATAACAATACATAAGAACTCTCAGAGAGCGAATAAAAATAGGCAAAAACCTACATATCTGTGTTCTTGCTTAATCGTCAGTTCGTTTGTGTTTTGTTATGGTAGATGGTACCAAACGAAAAAATACTAGTACCTCTGTACTAGTATTTTTTCGTTTGGATTTGACCTCTGTCAAATCGTCAAAGTCATCGGGCAATGTGATAGCCTTAAAGTGCCAGAACAACGGCCCCCAGTTCCCGGTGGTCCCGCTATTCCTGGTCAAGGTAGCGGTCACGGTAACGGCGGGACGGGGGGTGCGAAGAATCCCCAAGTTACGGCAGGCTACCAACGACGACTACATCTGGCTACGTATAATGGACGTTCGATGAGGCTGGACCATCACCTTGCCGAACTTGAGGTAGAGTTAGGTCGCATTAACTGGCACATACTGGGGCTATCGGAAATCCGAAGACAGGGGGAGGACACGATAACCTTGGAGTCAGGCCACCTATTCTACTTCCGCGAAGGTGATCAGCTCTCCCAAGGTGGTGTCGGCTTTCTGGTCAACAAGAAACTCACTAGCAGCGTTGTAGAAATCAGTAGTGTGGCGACACGGGTAGCGTACCTTGTACTGAAAGTAACTGACAGGTACTACCTGAAAGTGATACAGGTATATGCGCCGACCTCGACATACTCTGACCAGACAGCCGAGGCCATGTACGAAGATATTGCTAAGGCAGTACACAGTACCAGAAAGGCCCACTACAACGTTGTTATGGGGGACTTCAATGCCAAGGTGGGAGTAAAAGAATGCGGCGAATCGAAAGTCGGACCATTCGGCTTGAGGCGCAGGAATCACAGGGGGCAAATGCTAGTTAATTTCTTAGAGTCGCAGGGGCTTTTCATGATGAACTCGTTCTTCAAAAAGAAACCCCAGAGAAAGTGAACCTGGGAGAGCTCTGATAACGTGACAAGGAACGAGATAGACTTCATCATGACGGACAAAAAGCATATATTAAGAGATGTCTCCGTGATCAGCAGGTTTAATACCGGAAGCGATCTCTAAATAGAAATTTTCGTGCTGAAAGAATCCGCATGATGAGGCCTACTCTCCGACCCACGCAGCACCAAGCCACTTTGGGATCCGAAAAGTTCCAACTGGAATTTCAAAATCGATTCGCCCTGCTGGAAACCACAGGCACTGTCGACAAGAAAGCCGATGAGGTGGTCAAAGCGCTATGCGACGTATCCCGCAAACTTTTCCCGTCGCAGCGAAAAGTAAGGTGTCGAAACTTTCCTCGGAAACTCTCGGACTTATGAAGGAAAGACGAGAGTTGCCATCCACGCAGCCGTCTTCGTCAGATAAGAGGACCTTAAACCTAAAAATTAGAAAGCTGACACGACGTGACCTTCGGTGCTTCAACACCCGTACATTAAGGTTATGATTGAGCAAAACCGAGGGTCGAAAATGTTCGCTCGGCAATTAGGGAGGTCCCATCTGACGAAACTAAGAACTGTGGATGGCAGAATCGTGACTTCGAAGTCCGAGATACTCGAGGAAGTTGAGAACTTCTACGGGCACCTTTACTCAACGCGGACGGTGAAACCAGCGGGACATAGTGAAGATGACCATCGAGCTGAACTAACGCGCCACTACACGGAGGACATTCCGGATGTCGACCAGTGCGAGATTAGGGCGGCTCTCGAGCAGCTTAAGAACAATAAGGCACCTGGGGATGACGGAATAACGACAGAGCTCCTTAAAGCGGAAGGGGCACCAGTCCTGAGAGAGCTCGCAAGTCTCTTCACCTCAGTCATCCTAGAGGGTACAACACCTGAAGCGTGGAGCAGGGGTGTGGTGGTTCTGTTCTTCAAAGCTGTTTTCGAGGGTGTCACGAACTGTCTCGCCAGGAGACTTGACGTGTTCCAGCCACCAGAACAAGCCGGTTTTCGAAAAGGCTTCAGCATCGTATACCACATCCATACTGTTCGGCAAATTGTACAGAAGACCGAGGAGTACAATCAGCCGCTGTGTATGGCATTTGTGGACTACGAGAAAGCCTTCGGCTCCATCGAAATTTGGGCAGTTCTGGCCTCTCTGCAACGATGTCGAATTGACTGGAGATATATTGAGGTGATGAGGTGCTTGTATGACGCTGCAACGATGACTGTCCAGATCCAGGATACGAAAACCCACCCAATTCAACTGCTCAGGGGGGTGAGACAGGGGGATGTGATATCCCCGAAACTGTTCACCAATGCGCTGGAGGACGTATTTAAGACGCTGGACTGGACTGGACAGGGGATCAACGTAAACGGCGAGTACATCTCACACCTTCGTTTTGCCGACGACATCGTCATAATGGCAGAGACGCTGGGACAGTTAGACCAGATGCTGCATAGCCTAAATGGAGCCTCTCGGCGGGTAGGCCTCGGCATGAACTTGTACAAGACGAAAGTCATCCCGCATCGAAGGGTCGCTTCTCGAGGTTGTGAAGGAGTATGTCTACCTAGGGCAAATCATCCAGCTTGGTAGACAAACTTCGAGAAAGAAGCCGACAGGAGGATCCAGTTGGGTTGGGCAGTGTTTGGAAAACTTCGTCAAGTCTTCTCGCAGCCGATACCGCAATGTTTGAAGACCAAGGTTTTCAACGAGTGCGTCCTGCCCGTTATGACATACGGTCCCGAAACGTGGACACTGACAGTGGGGCTAGTCCACAAATTTAAGGTCGCTAAGCGGGCTATGGAGCGGGCTATGCTCGGAGTTTCTTTGAAGGAAAAAACCAGGAATGAAGTTATCCGGAAAAGAACTGGAGTTATCGACATAGCTTGCAGAGTAAGCAGGCTAAAGTGGCAGTGGGCTGGCCATGTCTGTCGAAGGACCGATGGCCGATGGAGCAGACGATGGAGTGGAGACCGCGTATCGGCAAACGTAGTATAGGACGCCCCCCAGCTAGATGGACCGACGACCTCAAAAAGGTGGCTGGGACAGACTGGATGCGGAAGGCGGAGGACAGGATGTTGTGGCGCAGCATGGGAGAGGCTTATGTCCAGCAGTGGACTGCGATAGGCTGAGTTGATTGATTGATTGATATAGTTTTTGAAAAATACTTTTCAATGAATCATCATCATCATCTCAGCCCGGAATCACCCACTGCTGAGTATAGGCCTCCCCCTTTTTCTGCCATACATCTCAGTCCCGTGCGTCTCTCATCCACACGTTTCCGTGATCTTGACATTAACGTCAACCCAACGCGCTTTTGGACGGCTTTGAAATGAATGAATAATTAAATCAATATTAGCACTATTTTTAGCAGTGAAACGTACATGTGGACAGTTAACAAATCGGAATTAGTCGGACAGAAAAATAACTTGTAACCAGCGCTTGCTGGCGGCTTCTGCGGCACACACTACTTAAATATTTCTTAAGTTTTATGAAATTGTAGGGCATTGTCAGATTGTAGTTTGAACAAAATATGATTCGCGACTTACATTAAAATGAGTTTCGAAGACAACCATTGGTACTCACGGTAGCGACTCTCTTGGGTCGTTTGTGCTGCGTGCCCCGTGCCTGCTCCAGGTCGTGCAGCAGAGAGAACAGCACGCTGTCGGGCAGCGCCGCCAGCACGCGCGCCTGCGCCACCGACAGCGATGCCGGGGGCTCTGCGCCCGCCGTCCTGTCTATGACGATTTACAAAACTAAACATTACTATACAAACAATTAAACCACCACGCACCAGTGGCGCAGGTAACTAATAAGCCGATTCCTGTCGGCTTCCCTTACGAAATTATGACAGTCAGTAGTTCTCAGCAGTGTTTAATAATCACACTGAATGTATTTAATCTTACACCATAAAATTCAAGTATTGCAAAACCGCAACCTACATAAAACAATATTTGTCTTTATATTCCAACGAAAACAAAACATTCAAAGTGCGCGCGAATCTCCCGCCACCGCGCGCGAACATTTTGCACCAGTATAACTCGGTCTAAACTCCGGGTTATGAACACATACATTTCTATACAAAATAATCTCGTCATGAAGTCACTTCAGGTCATGTAACACGCATTTTTTGAGGCCTTGGGAAGCCGGAATAAGTCGAGTTATTCGAACGAACTGAGTAAAAATATCGGCCTTTTCGTTGAATTTCGTAAGTATTTGGGTCGTGTCGGGTGGAAGGTTTGGCCCTTCCCCCACCCCCTTGAGCCCCCGCTCGACGCGACAGTACTTTTGTCATTTTAAATGTTTGTTGACGATTGAAGTAAATAGAATTATAACCTTAAAACCTTTTATTTTGTTGATACTTATGGTTAATTAGCATTTATTTCGTTGTATTCATATAAGTTATTAGTGTAGTACTAGTCTAACAAATTTGATAATTGTGAGTTTGTTGTGAAATTGTGCGTTCGCAATTAGGAATTTGTGGTAAGTCGATTGATTAGCAAGTTGAAATTACTTTTTTAGAGTAGATTTGAACAGTTATTAGTAGGTTGGCGGCATTAATAGTTTTAGATTGTTGTGTGACAGATTATTTTCTACGTGAGGAAACATGCTTTTCAAGGTTAAGTTTTGAAAATAAGAAACACGTAATTAGGTTAGGTCATAATTCATTATTGTGTGACACTTTTCCACAAATTACAACATTATGTACTATATTTTTGACACTTCCCGTAACAGTTGCATCCGCGGAGAGGTCATTTTCGGCTTTGAAGCGAATTCATACGTACATGCGTAATTCTCAAAAACAAGATCGATTATCTGATCTAGCAATTTTTTCTATAGAAAAACATTTATTGCTAAAAATTAAGAATCATCTCGGCTTTTATGATAATATCTTAGCGCACTTTGTACTAAAGAATAGACGAATAGCTTTAGAGTATAAGTAGAATAAGTCAGTTATCTTGTAGTTAAGTAGTTTTTTCTAGTAGACATCATCACTGCTAGCCTTCATCTTCCTACTGCTGGGCAAGGACCTCTGCTCTGTCTTACAGCTCCAGCCAACTGGCCTTTTGATCGCTCCAAATCGTACCGTCATTTTCTACGGGCTTTACCATGACGCATTCTGAGTACGTCATGCCTACGCCATAAAACGAAATTTGTCGGCGGAAGAGAAGACAAAATGATAGATAGTACCTATTGCAGAAAAATTGTGTAAAACTGAAAAGAAGAGATGTTTCTATTCTTCAGTCGATAAGAATACGATGTCAAGTATGATGACTATTTTTCTGATGAGATAGAAATATTTTTATAGAATTAAAATACATAAGGAACTTTTTGTTCTTGGTAGAATAGATCTATATAGAATTGGTAATGCTACGCCGGCTGCTCATATTGCTTATCGTAAAAACTGTAGAGGTCGCAAGCACTACTGCTGAGCATAGGGTCCTCGGTTCTATTCGCAGGTCGGGAAAAGTGAATGTGGTTTTTTTCGAACAGAAGTTTCTCAGTAGCAGCACGGAATCCGGATGTGTCCCGGGTTTGTGGCAATAAGCTCATTTCAGTGTGCATCTCTGCCTAAACTTACAGGGATTACAGGCGAAATATTATGTTATGATGTTTACCTTCAACACCCTCAACAGGAGTGGAGCTGGTGAACTCTTTGGGGTCGAACTCGTGCGCAGACACCGAGAGGACCCACTGCGAGCGCGGGCGCGGCAGGCGCGGCGCGGGCGAGCGCTCCGGAGCCGGCCACGACGACTGGCGGCAGTACGCGCCCGCTGGGCCCAGGCCTGACAGGCCATCTGGAACACGCATAGGTCCGGGAGATTTAGAACATGTTAAGTACTTACACACACACATGCTACGTATTACATGGGACTTAAACAAAACATAATGTAAAAAAAGATGTGACCCAGGTTGGCTGGACAAATCTTCAAAATAGTTTGCATTTAAGGCCCTCTTGTAGTGCGGTGTGTAGGCATGAAAACGCTACCTCACCCCCCGCATAATAGGTATGTATCGAGCGTATAGACGCAGCGAGCGAGCGCCCGGCAGCTAGCCGATGCAAGCGTTTGAACATGCAACAATGCAGCGTAAATGCAGAAGGTAAAGTATACTGGGTTCCTTTAAATTGACGTTAGAGATTTTTTTTGTGATTCTTCTTTTATTAATTTCTTAAACTTTGTTTGTAGCGCATGGGTGGAGAAAACGGGAATGTCGATTGCAAAAAACAGTTTTTCGAACTAGGAATGCCCGATGCCTGTAGCTATGGTGCCAGTCGTAGCCTCTATGTTTGAGTCCAAAGACTTTTTTTCTTCAGTATCAGCAACATTTTCTGAACTGACTGACACAATTTCTTGGCACATGTTGGATTGAAACTTGAATTTTGCCATGAGCCCAAATTTTCTTTCGCCCATTATTTTAAAATAGCCTTTTTTTACATTCAAACAACACGTTGTGCTATACTTTCTCTTGCAATTGACGTAAGAAATAATTCGCGTCTATAGTTCGCCTACAAGCAACACTTTTTTCATCTGCGTTGTTATTCTTTACCTCAACAAACAAAGAATCGTCTCCATCGGTCCTAAAACAAGCGAATTTAATATCAAAAATATTAAAAACTCAGATCGCTGAAAAAATGGCAGTAATATAATAATTTTATTTGCTTACATTTAGTGGCTTCTATAATAAATCGATAATTATAAAGTATTATACACAAAATACATAATAATGTAAATCTCAAACAGATTTTATTCGAATTTTTACCATTCAATCGATTATTCCAAGAGGAATGTTTAGAGAAATATTTATGATTATTTGGGATATATTACCGAGAATAACCCTTGCGAATTGGCGTAGGTCGGCTGGTCTATTATAATAACGATAACTTTATTAGAAAACAACCTACTAAAGAAACGCATTATCACAATACATAGTCACAGAAAGTGTATGGGAAACTTTAATGTCTGGGACTATATTATGCAATATCGTATGTTGAATATTTCCTTGTTCATTTAAAATATATCAAAATACAGATACATTCGTTATTTACTTATAATACATAACATAGTACGAGAGAATGTATCTATTAAATTATGGTGAACTCACTGTGACTAGTAGTTCGTTCTGAACAGAGACCATGTGACTAGATATTTCGTTGATTACTTCGTTAACTTATTACAAATGAAGGCCTTTCTTTTGACTCACTCGAACATTATACTTTCTTATATTCATTTTTTCGATCCCCTCTTAGATCGTTACCCCTGCGACCGATTATGCTCAGATTCAAACTTAAAAATTGTATTTGACTCAACCACTCCTCAAACAAAACGAAGATTAATTGAAACTGTAACTGTTGTAATGTTTTTGTACATGTGTAAATTATGTTTTGTTTTTTGACGTCATACACTTTTAGTAACTATGCAAAGATGGAAAAATCGGAACATGCATTGTGAGGTCTCAGTTCTAGGCGAACCACAAGTAATAAAGTTAAAGTACTTATGTGGGACTTTCGCATATTGCATTCAAATTTATCTAAGGAGTGACAACTACCCATGGCTTTTTTGTTCCCATTGAAGCGCTGCAAAATAAACTTCATGTAATCTGATACATTTTACGTCGTTAAATAATTTTAATGACGTGAAACGACGTATATTTATATTATATCGTATAGTATAATAAATGATTTTGAAAAATCTCGGTATAATTACCTAGATTTTTTAATATCAATTATTTTACTATACGATATTTAAAGTTATTGAGCAACCATAAAAATATTTTGAACAAATTCAATCTGTTCAGTAAATCTTTACCTACTGTACGTTTTTATATTGTGGCGCGTCTAAGCAATGATTGTAGGTAAATAATGTTTGGAACTGAACGTTATCAAACGAAATTATTTACCGTAAATAAGTAGATTATCTACTTAATTATTTATTTACAGTAAATTATTAGAAATTACGTAGGTACGACTCAAGTACGAATTTTCGATATACCTTAGTTTTCAACTTTCTGAATATCCTTTTATTCTTTTTATTACCCATTTTTGTTACAAACCAACACAAGTTTTTATTAAATTGTTTATCTATTACAAAGCGCAAGCGAGGGGGGAAGTCTGTGGAACAAACGGCGTGCGTCCAACCTCGAAGACGTCTCGGCGTGCACTGGCCGGTCGTTACGAGCGCTTGCACTGCTAGATTTCGTGTAAAGTTTCGTAGAAAAAAAATATAAGGAAATTATAAAATGTGTTCTCACCAAACCCTTAAAAACAATAAGCCCTATCTTTTGGTATACATTTTACATGGTTTGATGATGGAATCTCTTCAAGGCACACGTTTAAAATAGTGATTTAGTGTTATCTTTATGATTTTTTTTTATCGAGTCAATTGTTTTAATTCACGTTTCTATCGGAATATACGGTATATTATCATTTTGCACGATTTACAGAGGTTTGAAAAAGTTAAAAAGCACTGCAACCTCGCCTTAACTAGGTCAATAGGTCACTTTATGTGACGGCTAAACACCCTTATTTCAGAATTTGTGACGCTACAGAATCTTAGATAATCGATCGAAAACGTGTCCAGCCATCTTGAAAAACCACTTTTCGCTGGTCTCTCAATCTCGGTAACGGAAGTGATTTTGACGACTTTTTGCATATCAACGGGCGTCACATAAATTTGTGACGGGCACCGAGCTAAAAGTTTTGTGATAAGTACAGTGGTTTAGTAGAAAAATGCAAAAATCTGTGTCCAGCCATCTTGAATTTACGTATAAAACTTATGGCTGGCACTTCCGAATCTCAATAACGGGGGCGTTTTCGAATATGGTTCCTTTACTAATACTTGGTGACGCAATGTGTGACAGTAATAACATTTGATTTATGGCGTCACATGTAAGGGTTTACGAGAAATCAATAAAAACTTTATGTCCAGCCAACCTGAGTTCAAGATGGCTGGACACATCATGTATCTCCACTGCCTGATGATCTACGACCTTCGAAATGTGTTCAAAATGTTGTGACGGGGACGATAATGATAACCTGAAATTGTGACGGAGAAACTTTGCGTAGTTTCAGATATTGACCATAATTTAAATGATTCCATACAAACATCCATTAATATTATGAGGTGACCATAATGTTACATACATAAAGGATTTCTTTTTAATCGATTAATTGGTCGGTAGCATCCACGCCTGCTTTGTATTTAATTTCCCCGTGGGAATAAAAGGTTTTCTTGCAGTGAAAAGAGTAAGTATGTGTTAATTCAAAATAATAATTGACCACCAGCGCTGCAAGAGAGAGCCCACTTGTATTTCGCGTTTAGTTCATTATCTTATGTAACTGAAAATGAGAACTAAATTCGATAGCCGGCAGTGTATGTACTTACTTTTCGAAGTGTTATCACTAATCAGAGTACTAGTAACTATTAATTAATCTGCGGTAAGACAACCTAAATAAGAGTTAAGATTCGACCAGTTGTCCTCGTAGTACCAACTTTAATCAATAGATGGCGACACCAACATCAGCTATCATGGCAATATAGTTTGTCTTGTCCTCCGACGTTTTCGTGGTAGCTCGCGAATTTCAATTTTTCTTGCGTTCGTTCGTTAAAAGAAATCAAAATATGATTCGCGACAATAACAAGTATGTATTTACATAATTATAACCATAAGAATCATCACACATATCTATAAGTTATTTGTTTCCGCGGACGAAAAAAATAACTGCAAAAAACTCAAGAATTGAATTTCGCGGGCTACCACGAAAACGTCGGAGGACAAGACAAACTATACTGCCATGATAGCTGATGTTGGTGTCGCCATCTATTGCTTAAAGTTGGTACTACGAGGACAACTGGTCGAATCTTAACTCTTATTTAGGTTGTCTTACCGCAGATTAATTAATAGTTACTAGTACTCTGATTAGTGATAACAATTTGAAAAGTAAGTACATACACTGCCGGCTATCGAGTTTAGTTCTCATTTTCAGTTACATAAGATAATGAACTAAACGCGAAATACAAGTAGGCTCTCTCTTGCAGCGCTGGTGGTCAATTATTATTTTGAATTAACACATACTTACTCTTTTCACTGCAGGAAAACCTTTTATTCCCACGGGGAAATCAAATACAAAGCAGGCGTGGATGCTACCGACCAATTAATCGATTAAAAAGAAATCCTTTATGTATGTAACATTATGGTCACCTCATAATATTAATGGATGTTTGTATGGAATCATTTAAATTATGGTCAATATCTTTGAAACTACGCAAAGTTTCTCCGTCACAATTTCAGGTTATCATTATCGTCCCCGTCACAACATTTTGAACACATTTCGAAGGTCGTAGATCATCAGGCAGTGGAGATACATGATGTGTCCAGCCATCTTGAACTCAGGTTGGCTGGACATTAAGTTTTTATTGATTTTTCGTAAACCCTTACATGTGACGCCATAAATCAAATGTTATTACTGTCACACATTGCGTCACCAAGTATTAGTAAAGGAACCATATTCGAAAACGCCCCCGTTATTGAGATTCGGAAGTGCCAGCCATAAGTTTTATACGTAAATTCAAGATGGCTGGACACAGATTTTTGCATTTTTCTACTAAACCACTGTACTTATCACAAAACTTTTAGCTCGGTGCCCGTCACAAATTTATGTGACGCCCGTTGATATGCAAAAAGTCGTCAAAATCACTTCCGTTACCGAGATTGAGAGACCAGCGAAAAGTGGTTTTTCAAGATGGCTGGACACGTTTTCGATCGATTATCTAAGATTCTGTAGCGTCACAAATTCTGAAATAAGGGTGTTTAGTCCAAACGCCTCCTGCCGGAGGCTCTACACGGGGGTCGTGCGGTCCATGGCCCTCTACGGGGCACCAGTGTGGGCGCCCTCATTGAGGCTGCGCCCAGCGCGCCGGTTGAGTGCGGCCCAGAGGGTCATGGCCATCCGGTTAATCCGGGGATACCGCACGGTCTCCTGCGAGGCGGCGAGCCTCCTTGCCGGAGTGCCGCCATGGGATCTGGAGGCAAAGGTCCTCGCGCACATGTGGGAGTGGCGCGAGGAGGCGAAACGCCGGGGCGAAACTCCGCTGCCGCGACAAATCGCGGCACGGCGGACAGAGCTCCGGTGTGATCTCATGGCGACATGGCGGGTACGATTGTCGCAACCCAGTGCTGGGCACGCCACAATTGCGGCGGTAAGTCCCCTCTTTGAGGAGTGGATAGAGAGGCGCCACGGCGTCCTCACCTTCCGCCTGACGCAGGTTCTCACCGGGCATGGGTGCTTCGGTGGGTTCCTGTTCAGGATAAAGCGGGAGGATACGTCCGGGTGTTTCCATTGCGAGGATCGTCTGGAGGACACGGTGGAGCATACGGTGGAGGTGTGCCCTGCCTGGGCGGAGCACCGCCGTGTCCTCGTGGAGGCGATCGGCGGCGGCGACCTCTCGCGTCCGGCCCTGGTGCGAGCCATGGTACGGAGCGAGAGGGAATGGGAAGCCGTCACCTCCTTCTGCGAAGCAGTAATGCTCGCGAAGGAGGAGGCGGGGCGCGTGAGGGAGTGGCAGTCTCTGCGCCCTCACGTCCCTAGCCGCCGCAGGAGGAGACGCCCCGGGCGTCGGGAGTCAATAGCGGACTCCCGGCCACCGTAGGCGCGAGCTTGCGGGTGGCGAGCAATGGGTAGCTCGCCGCCCGGTAAGGACCAAGCTCGGGTCGACGGCGCGCAGTGTTCCACGCGCGCCTCAAAGAGATGTCAGCAGCAGTGTAGGGGTCTACTAGGACCGATGCCTGCCGGGGTCGCGTGATTGTTCGAAAGAGATACCGTGACCCTGGCACATGGGCAACTGATGGAACACGGGTGGGTTTTAGTCAGTAAAAGTCTGACACGCCCTCCCGCTCCGCCCAGAGCGGGAGAAGTCATTTGATGATTTCCCATCCTGAAAAAAAAAAAAAAAAAAAAAAAAAGGGTGTTTAGCCGTCACATAAAGTGACCTATTGACCTAGTTAAATGCAAGCTATTTTGAAGATTTGTCCAGCCAACCTGAGTCACATAAAAAAAGCACTATAAATATTCCATTGTTTTTGCGTGATACCAGAACATCAATTCAGACAAATTCAGAGATTTTGAGACAATTTCATCTGATCTCGGGTTTAGGAAAAAACTTAGGGCTATTGTTACTAAAATAAAGCTAAAGCCATTTTTTTTAATTTATTTAAAAGGGTCATAAATCTTTATCGGACCAACTGAGGTTTGAGGACGAGGAAAGTCACAAATCGCAAAAAACTTTTCTGATACATTTCATAGCACTACCGGAAGCAAACACTTCTGCTGAGCATATGTCTAGTATTCGATTCCCGAGTCATGCTAAGTATTATTGGGTTTTTCGATCTTATACTTCTCAGTAGCAGCCCGGAGTCCAGGTTAGTGCCCGGTTGATGGCAATAGACTGGCGCCCTACTACATGGACCTTCACATTAACTTTCGAAATATAATACACCTATACTAACCCCTTTGGGAAATAGAAGCGTGAAAGTATATTCTGAAGAAGAAGAAAGAAGTACAAGTTTATTATTTCAGTTACTAATTAGGTTCGATCCCTACTAACCTGCGGGGTTGCTCCAGATCCTGTCCTCGATGGGAGTGTAGGGCGTGTCCATGCCGTTCATCTGGAAGTCCCTGCTGAGCTCCTCCAAGGTACACTTCCCCGTCGCCACTGTGGATTTAACAACAAACCATGAGCGTACCGTAGCTAGAAGTTTCTCTAATGAACTACCTAGGCCTACCAATAATCGGTGAACTGCGTACTAAAGGTCGAATACTGAAATGTAATAGATTTTTAGTCAAGTTAGGTTATCTGCCACTTGAAAGTGTAAACGTGTTTAAGAACGTTTGGAAGAAGTTATAGTCAATCCTTATGCATAATTTAATCATGTCCGTCTGTCTGTCAGTCCGGATGACACAGCCAGTTTTCTCAGAGACCATTAGTAGGTAGTATATCGATGAATAAAAATGGAAAAAAGTGTATTCTCTGCATATTTAACCAATGGTGTAAGTACTGAAATTACGAAAGATAATAATTAGGATTGGAAAGTGGGATGAAAATAAAATCTATCCTATACATTTTCAGTTCGTCATCATCATAATAATATCAAGCAAGCACCTGCGATCGCTTAAACGATCGCAGTGTGGTAGTAAAATGCATTGAGAACTCTGCTGCCCATTTTCTAGCAAGTTTGTTTTTCATTATAATATTTAGAGAAATAGCCACTATGATATAGGAAAAAATGATTATTGCAGCCAATAAAATAAAGACGGCATGCGTAAATATTCATCCCGACTCCATTAAAGGATTCCGTACCCTTCACTGTGCGTGCTCCGTCATGCACTTGGAAATTTTGGTCCTACAAAATCAAAAAATGTTCGTTGACCCTGATAACCTATTTAATTAGCCAAGGCATGAAGGGACATATGTCGGATGTAGCGTCCATGGTGTGAAAATCAATAGTATCAGCTATGCTGATGACATGGCGCTGCTGGCGCCAACAGCAGGTGCCGTGAATGAAATGCTGAAGGTCGGTCAGGCGTATGCTGCCTCACACGGGCTTGTTTATAATATTAAAAAGTGCGAATACATTGTCTTTAAGGCCGGTGGTGAATGCCCGGATACTATACCTAACATTACCCTAAACGGCTTGAACGTCAAACGAGTGACAACATTCAAATATCTCGGGCATTTTCTCACGGACGACCTTAAGGACAATAATGATTTCAATAGAAAGGGAGCGCAGGGCATTGGCGGTCCGAGGTAACATGTTGGCCCGAAGATTCGCTCAGTGTAGCAAGCTGATAAAGATAACACTTTTTAAGACATATTGCCAGAGCTTTTACACGGGGAATCTTTGGGTCAACTATACCAAAAGGACACTGGATGACCTGCGCGTCCAATATAATAATATTTTTAGGATGCTGTTGAGACTACCACGGTGGTGCAGCGCTTCTACGATGTTTGCGCAAAACCGAACTGACGGCTTCCACGCCGTCATTCGCAAGAAAACCGCGTCGCTGTTGTCAAGGTTGAGGGTGGCAACAGCATCCTAAAAACTGTGGCGGAGAATATCGACTCATCGATTATTATTAAAAGTTTTGTGAGAAGGATACCAAAAGACCAAACATTAATTTGTGGATATCCTTTTCACAATACTGATTATTCTATGTTATTCTCAATTTTGTTTTAATTACTAACACTAGTGATGAGTTTTAATATTGTTTACTAGCACACTGGATCATTGTTGTCCGAAAATAAAAAATATAATAATAAAATAATAATATACTTACGATCTTGGTAGCTGAGCGACTTCTGTTCGACGGGCCTGTCCTTACTGTGCTGAGTCTGGTAGGACGACCACGTATCCTGAGGCGGCCATGATGAAGCCTACAATTTAGTTAATTAAATATATTAATTATCGTAATTAATAATTTGAGATGGTGAGTCTGCCTCTGCATAAAAAAAGTATTATATAAATATACAAAAAAGTATTATTTTACTGCCTCGTTTGTCTACAGGGTCGCAAGCGCTACTGCTGAGCATGAGGTCCGGGTTCGATTCCCAGGTCGGGCAGTGTTATTGGGTTTTTCCAATTAGAATTTCCACAGCGTGTATTTCTATAGCGGCTCAGCAAATAATAAAAATATTTTAAAATTTAAGGGAGACCCCATACAAGAAACGTGTTTTTTCGGAGTTTTGTGCATGTTTTTTTAAACTATTTAGTTAGCTAAATCATTATCATAAACTTTTGTATAATAGCGAATAGTTTCCATTCTAATAGGTAAGAAGGAACTAAATACTTGAAGTCAAATCCACGTCACGTCAGTATAAACTTGCAGAGGGGCGGGACGCGACGCCGACGATGCGACACGATTCTGTATGAACAATTTTGCCATCGACACACGATTGACTGTACCTACCACAAAATTGATACTGTGGTCCTAAATTGTAGGAACACTGCATCGAGTGTATGATTGCGACCTCTGCTGCCATACGTAAATACCAACGCGATAACGGAGGGTGTTATGTTAACAACAACTTTATAAACAACGTTAAGCCCTAATAAAACATCCTTTGTTTGGCGGTGTCCTTGTCTTGGTAGGTAGGTGAGTACCTACCTACAGCTTAGAAACAATGAACTGTTGCTAAGAGCGTTAAAACCTTACCTGGCTTGATTGATTTGTCAATATTACTTTCTGCCTACCTATATTAAATTATGACATAAATAGGTATTGCTCTGTAATTGAAACTTAATTAATATCGTTGGCTAAAGTTTTTTTTAACATTAGACATTATTACTAACTCATGAACATGATGCCGAAGGCGCGCCACGATTTTGTTGTAAGGTTCCTACTGTACCATGTTCCTACGTAGATTCCTTGTTTAACACTCTCAGCGCCATGTGGTCCGCCGCGCGCCGCCCACATTAATTATTTCATTGCAAGTCAGTATGATTTTTATGGTCCCGTGTGGTGCCGGACGTAAAGAATAGCACCATCCCATTTCGTCCCGTGGGTGTCGTAAGAGGCGACTAAGGGACTAACTAGAGAATGGGCAGCAGCGTACTCTATACATTTTACCACCATACTGCGATCGCCAACCCGCCTGCCAAGCGTGGCGATTATGGCAAATCCCCCCAAATTGGGGGAGGCTTATGTCCAGCCGTGGACGTCTTTCTGCTGAAATGATGGTGATGATGATGGTGATGATGATTTTTAAAACTTATCTCCGCAGGCCACGTGGGCAGCCGGCGTTCCACAACTTTCGCGCTTAGTTGTTGTTATTATTTGGTTGTTATAAACTAAGGAATATTATTGCACGCCACCGCTGTAATTAACCTTAAAAATGTTTTATCAGACTTTTATATTCAGTAAGTATATTTTAAGCCCTATTGTTAAGTCTATAATGTCTGATTTTGGTCGAATTTTTTTCTATGAACATGTGTTAAAATTCGCTTTTAAATGCATTACTTACTATTCCTTATCTAGTGAGCCAATAATGACAACAAATCAACATGAATTTGTGGGATCACAGCGGAGCACACGGCCTGCTGGCATAGTTCACGGCGTATCCCGCCAGCCGCCCACAAGGCTTGCTACTGTCCTTATACATAATATGTATGTAGCAAGCAAAGACTACAATATGTATTACATAGTTATTGTAGTCTTTGCTTGCTACAGAAGTTGTTCAATTGTAGTGTGGCCAGCTGCATAAAAATATATGTGACCCGCGCGCCGCCCACATGGTTGCTCCCCTGCTTCTCAAGAAAATGCTTATATATGGCGCTGACAGTGTTAAACATTAATTACTTATAATAACTCATCGCACTATCATCAAAAATACCTGTCTAGAATCCCTAATAGGTTGAGAAAAACATTCACGAACAAAAATTATATTTTCTTCTACCCACAAGTTATATTTAATTTCAACAACATTTAACAACAGGGACATAACACGAAATCAAAATAAAAAAAATGAATGAGTAACTTTTATACGAAAAAAACATCGAGAATTTACGAAAGACAAAACAATAACAAGTCCGTACTTGCTCCTGCTTTATTAACGTAAGCATAGTTTTTGTTTAGCAAATTCTCACTTTAATTTTCGAACACATTTAAAAAACTTACCGAATTCGATGAACTGCCACTGCCACTGCCATAATCACTGTAATAATTATGACCAAAACTCATTGTTCCAAATTTAATTTTTCGTAATTTTGAAATAGGATAACGTGTTCCTTCCGAGACAACTAGAGCGGGAATGCGGCGGAAATTGCGTTGTTGACTTGTTGCGGATGTCACATGGCTCACGCTCATTGGTTGAATGATTGCACATAGGAATATTGACGCTAGAAAGCTGGCCAAAACTCCAATATCTAAATTCAATGCAACCACCATTCTATATACAACAACTGGATATGGATAACCTACGCTTTATTGATTTTCAATACATACCTTAATTTTTTATGAATATTATGACATAATTATGGTATTTTAGCCTTTTTAGGGCTTCGCTTCTAAATACGTGTAGTTTGTGTTATTAAATAGATCGCTGGGGAAGGTGAAGGTCATGTACCTAAGTATTGTAATATAACATTACCAAACATTTAATTTGCACAGCAATATATCATTTGAATGTTACCTACATTTTTACACGCTTTATATTAGCTTCACTTGTTTGTTTGTTTGTATGTTTGTATGTTTGTTTGTAACCGACTCCTTATAGCGCGATTTTGATCCACTTTAAACGACCAGATTTCATTAAAACTGCACACCTGTCAAAGACCGATGACAATGCAAAAATTTCATAAATTTGTGCCACTATCCTTGCCAGGGTTACCAGGACAGCAAAATAACTGTCTTCTAAAACTACGCTGACATACGTCACAAACTACGCTGACATACGTCTCAAAATTCGAAACACCCTAAAAAAAATAGAAAATAATAATAGTTAAAAAAACTAAATATTTTACTATTATTTTTTATGTCTAATTTCAAGTAAACAAGTAACCAAAAATACTCATTACTTTGGTTATGTTATAATATTCATAAGCACGTGTTTTTGTAAATGTGTCGAGCACTGTCAAGCTAGAAACTCCATGATCAAGGTGGATGCGCTAAGGTAGTCATTTATTAGCTAAACCCTCTAGGTTCATTTAGTCCCATTGAATGACTATTCTATAAAAATATCTAGAAATAGGATCTACGGAGATGCACCCACTCTGAACTGCAAACGGTTCTAATTCCTAAGATCAAAAAAAAAAGAAAGATCTGAACTCCAGTTATTGCTGTAATTGTCCAAAAAACATCATTTCACGTGTCCTTATTATGATACTATAACGAATCTAATTGGAACGGAATATACATAGAAAATATTACGCGACAGTGGCTGCTGGCGATTGTCTCAAGTAGGTACTGGCGTGAATGAAGTTGTGAATTTAGCTTATGTGTTCCTGTTCCTGCAACGGCAACACTGAGCGAGTTCTTTGGATAACAGGATTGACACTGAATGCAAAACGTTGCAGATAGCATCCAAATGTTTATTTCAATCACATAAAGTCATAATTTCATCATTTGTTCTGTCAGGGTGTAATTTTTCATCATTTGTTCTGCCTGGGTGTAATTTATCTATAATATGTATGTATTTAGAAATAAATAAGTATATTTATCAGTTGTCTGGTCGCCATAGTACAGACTCTGCCTAGTTTGGGATCAGATAACAGTGTGTTGGTTGTCGTAAGATATTATTATTCTTTTATTTATTTTAATACATATTTCATAACATTTTTAAATATTTTTACAAAAAAATATTATTATTTATACATACGTTAAACATATCTCGGGATGTTAGAATCCCGGTCCTTTGGAAGGCCTACGAGGGGCCGATGCCAACTCGCAGAGGCGCCTTAGACAATTTTAATCATTATTATTATAAAATGTCATAATAAATTTACCAAATACCGTTGATTATGATAACTTTTTATTTGTTCATAATAATTACAATTCGTGCAAAGATTTTTATAAATAAGTGTATTTAAATGTATAATGTTGTTTCCTCTTTTCTCGCCTCTGAAGTCCTGACGCACATTTCACGCCGTTAACGCTGCCACTGCCGTAAAATTTTAGGCCTCACGCTGCCGCCGATGAAAATTTAAAAAAAAAGTAATGTGTGCGCTGATTTAATTATTAAATCAGCGCACACATTACTTTTTTTTACAAGAACAGACGCTCGCACTTAAAGCAACTCTATCAAATTTCCGGTTTTCAACTTTATCGCTAAAGGTATTAGGGGAGGAGGTATTAGGTTCAAGATTGACTGGCAAAATTTGAAATTTTCGGGTAGCTCAATGTGCTGGCGTCTGTACACACATATCAAAATGTTAGATTTCACAAAATGATTTTGTCCGAGTTTTCAGAGTAAATAGTCCTCTGTGCGGCGGTAAACTACAAAGCTATCAGTGTAATTTGATATTTAGTAAACAAACTTTAGTAACTCTTTTATTTATTATTTTAATGTGACAACACCATCTCCATACTTTATTTATATGCAGCATATTCCATGATTTAGCACTTAAAATTAGACACAAAGCGCCTTTGTTTAGCGTTGTGCGGAGTCTAGGATTAAGTATGGGGTTCGATACGGACGCATGGAGCGAAGTATATATTATTTTCTTTTATGAGCTGGAGCGACAGTGATCGTGAGTATTAATTAGTACAGTAGTATTAGGTATTAGTAAGTGACTCTGTAACAAAGTGTGCAGAAGTTAAAGCTATTTCTCATGTTTACCCGTATACCAATTCTGCGCCCACGACTGTATATCTGACACTGTGTATGTCACTAAGTATGTCTGATCAGAATCCTATGTACAGACGCCAGCACATCAAGTTACCTCAATCTGTCAAATTTCTTTAATAGAATTTCAACCTTATATCACAATAATGGAAGGTTAATTTTCGATTGGTAAAATTTGACAGATTGGGGTGGCTTGACCTGCTGGCGTCTGTACCTGGATTCGACATATCTTTATATATATAATTCTACTGTACGTGTGTATGTCACTGAACTCCTAAACGGCTGGACCGATTTGAATGAATTTTTTTTTATGCGTTAGGGTGGCACCCTGGATGGTTTAGATTCACTATTGGACCCGGTACGTGGCGCTACTATCGAGTTCTAGGATAGGAAACAGGACAACGTCTGTACGGTCAGCTAGTACAATATATAACGCAACTAAGCCCGCGTTCCAAGTAACGTAATGAAATAAGAGTTGAAAATCGAACAGGAAATCACACTGTTCGATTTTCGAAGCCCTGAGATGCCCTCTGTTGGATTCTTATTGCTCGGGTTTACACCAAGAGTTGAAAACTTAGTGCACGAAGAAATCTCGCCGCTATTTTATCACATCCGTTTTACGTCGTCTTACTATTTACACTAAGTAAATTAAATTGCTTAATAAATACCGAAATATACAAATAATTCCTACTAATATTATAAGTGTGAAAGTTTGTGAGTATGGATGTATGTTTGTTACTCTTTCACGCAAAAACTACCTACTGATCGGATTTAGATGAAAAGTAAACACATAGTTTATAACCTGGATTGACGCATAGGGTACTTTTTATCCCGGTAGTACGTTCCCGCGGGATAATTCATACACGACCTCCACGCGGGTAGGGTTTCCAGGCGTCCGGATAAAGCCGGACACAGTCAGGCTTTTTGGTTGTGTGTCCGGCCAAATTAGACCGAGTCCGGCCTGTCCGGCTTTTGTTAGGCTTTTCAAATTTGATCATTTTTGCCTTGGTTTCCGCTCCCCCCGCCTCACCTTGTGTCGCTAGCGCAAACGAGCGAACTAGCACTGTCATCCGCGCCTTATTACTACTCAATTTTAAAGGAAAATTAGCTTTTAAAGCATGTATCTGCCAATAAAAAATATTAATTCGTTTATGTTACTTATTTATTTTAACGTTATTTCATCAGTGTTTTGTTTAATTTAGTTTTAAGATTAAATCATTAAAGATGTCAGAGCTTTTTACCCAAATGTCCGGCTAAACCGACTGGTCTGTCCGGCTTTTCGGTTTAAAGACCTGGCAACCCTACACGCGGGCGAAGCCGCTGGCGAAAGCTAGTATTTAATATTTTGTATAATAAAATCGCTGGGTGAGCGTTGCGTAATAAAACCGCAACGTGATTTTATTACGCAACGGATCTTCAACGCTCTGCTTAGTGCCGAGAGTTGAAAAAAACCGGCCAAGTGCGAGTCGGACTCGCGCACCGAGGGTTCCGTACAAATCTGTAGGTATTCTCGGTTTAAAATTATATTTTTTTTTTAATTTTTATATTTCAGTTGGTTGAATGTAAGGTAAATTGCGGTTTACGATTTATGACGTTTAAAAAAAAACTACTCACTCGATCTCGTTCAAACCAATTTTCGTTGGTAGTTTACATGGTAATGTACATAATATATTTTTTTTAGTTTTATCATTCTCTTATTTTAGAAGTTACGGGGGGGGGGGGGACACACATTTTACCACTTTGAAAGTGTCTCTCGCGCAAACTATTCAGTTTAGAAAAAAATGATAGTAGAAACCTCATTACCATTTTTGAAGACCTATTCATAGATACCCCACACGTATGGGTTTGATGAAAAAAAACATTTTTGAGTTTCAGTTCTATGTATGGGGAACCCCAAAATTTATTGTTTTTTTTTCTATTTTAGTGTGAAAATCTTAATGCGGTTCACAGAATACATCTACGTACCAAGTTTCAACAGCATAGCTCTTATAGTTTCGGAAAAAAGTGGCTGTGACATACGGACGGACGGACAGACAGACAGACAGACAGATATGACGAATCTATAAGGGTTCCGTTTTTTGCCATTTGGCAACGGAACCCTAAAAATCGAACACTTGTGTTTTTTGATTTGCTGTTTTTCGATTCATACGGTCATAGCATACGTCGTGCAAAACGATTCAGATTCTGATTGATAATGAGTTAGATATAGGGTTGCCATCTCTAAAATCTGCCAACCAGGACAAGACGCGTGAAAACCCGGATTTTAGAACCCAGAACCCGGACATGCCAACATTTTTTTTAAACATAGTCATTGTAATAAAAAAAACAGTTGAAAATGTCATAAATCACTTTATTATTTATTTTCAAACCTTACAATTAAATTAAGTCATCTTTTATCATCATTTCTAATGTAGGGACCTAAGAAAACGTTACGATATATGATTTTTCAAACTTTCGTCATTTCAAATTACTGAGGTTTGAAAAAACGCATCACCAGTAACTGCTAATCACGACACTGTTATTTCATATTTCGCTTGCGACATCTTTGAATATTGATACTAACTAACATGAACACTTTGCAACGCCATCTTAAAACCACGCAGAAACACAGATGGCGCAATTTTGAACTTCAGTTTTCCTCCACCTATCTATACTAACTAGTGATCGCCCATTGGTCGAAATTCGACCGTACTTCATTTGAATAGAAATACATTATTAAATGAAAAAAAAATAGATAATAATAAATATAAAAAAATAATATAGTTATATTTGACATTCAGTAACAATATTATGTAGACAAATTGTTGACGCTGTACTACTGTGGAGAGGGTTCGCTGGCGGGATGGTGATGGCCAGGACCAGGGCCTGCAGTCTCGACATAGATAGCGACCATTTTAACAAACGAAAAAGTTACAAAGTTCCGAAGATCGGAATGGAACGATATTTGGTAGTCTCGACACTCAAAGTTATCAACTGTCGTTGGTCTGTCGCAACTGAGCTCTGTTGATGTTTACGAGTCGTTTTTGCAGCCATTTTTGTTTTCATAAACTATGTTTTTAGGTTTGAAAGTAATTATAAACAAAAATTATGAGGAATGGAGGTTCTCAAAAGTGTGTCTGAGTGCCTGTACTGATGAGGCTTTTAAGTCTACCTATTTATGGGTTCCGGACAATCTACGTGCAAACGAGGTTTGCCAACAAACACTGCATTAGAAGGAGCCTTATATCTTTTAAAGGGATCGAATCGTACGATCGCTGTTTATAAATAAATAACAAACAACCACGAATCATGTTTCAAATCAAATTTATTAAATCTCCATGTATCATCATCATCTCACACAATGATCTCCTAATTACACACATTCTTATAATCTAGATGCTGCTTACATATGATATGTTACATTCCTATTCACTTGACATTACTAATGCATTCTGTAGTTCATTACAACAGTCAAACTGTACGAAAACTGAATAAATAAAAAGTATCCATCACTTCGTATATAAATAACATACAACGGCAAATCATGTTTTCAACTTTATTAAATCTTCATTAATTATCAACAGTTCATCACACACAATCATCTGATTACACACATTATTTTAATCTAAACACTTTACATGGCACATGTTGCATTCATAACCACATAACATTTCCACACTTTAATAAAGTAGCTTGACAATAATAATTTAACTAAAACTATCCAAAAAACTGAAATTATTTTATTAATACACTGTTATTTTATAATTTAAGCATTGCAATCTTAAGTCTAAGCTCCTTACTACTTACAAAAGAGCAACATATGCACTACATTATGCGCAGACTATAAAGTAGTTAATACATAAAAATAAAAATCTGGCGACAATATGGGTGGCTTTTCATGTTTTGGTACTTCTTTGTCTTCCTAGAAGTAGCCATACTTGTAGCTAACCAACAATATTTTCTACCTCAAATGTAACCCATGTAGTTAACGTTGGATCTCAAACTAATTGTGAATAAACATCGGTGCCCAAGAAACATTTTCTTTGTTTGTTTTGCACCTGTTGTTCTAAACTTCTAAATAAAATACCTAAGAAAATTGAAAGACATACCATTAAAAACAACAGCTAAAATAATTAAACAGAACTTGTTAGTATTTTGCACAAGATTTCTTAACCGACAAGAATTATTAAAATTTTGTATTTGTAATTTAAATGTACTAAATTTGCTTACTTAAATAGGTAGAAAGTACATAGATTCCTCACAACTGTAACAACTGATTGCAATTTGTACATTCTTTGCAATAAAATATATCTATTGTATTGAAAGATACATAAATAACACAACCGCATATCATGTTTTCAACTTTATTAAATGTCCATTAGCAGAATCATCTAAGTTTACACATTCTTATAATTTAGATACTGTTTACATGAGGCATGGTGCACACCTATTGAAAAATCTTTTTCAATTGTTTACACTTTCACTATTCACTTAGTTCAAACTGTTTTCTTCCATGTTGTGCCCTCCTTACAGCAGACAATGACTCAGGTACCACAAATGATGCATCTCCAAACATAATTCAAGCTGTGGACCCGTAGTTTCACGCTGCCTTAGCCCTCCGACAGCCTTGATATGGCTATGAGACGGCAAATCTCACGCAAATGAAAATCCTTTGGACTTGTTCATATCTGTACATTTACAAATTAACAGTAGAGGTGTTAACCGAGCTCTTAAGTAAACATTAACCATTTCTTCGAATACAAACAACCACACGAATCTCTGCAGTGTCCCAAGTGTCTGTACACAGCTATAATATGATTAAATAAGAAACTATATGAAGTGAAGTCGCCGCTTGACTCAAAATGGGTTAGCCGAGTAATAATATGTGATAATATGCTGTAACCTTGGCTATCTATGAAAATATGTGTAAAATACACTTGAGAAAAAAATCAATGAAAACAAATAGACATGACTTCACAAGTTTGGCATTAGTTTTATAGTGTTGCAAGGATGCAGATTGTAATGACCTTAGATTTATAACAAGTTATTTTAATCCTGTAAATCAGTTATTGCTACTTAGTAGATTCCATAAAAAAACGAGTTTTTGCAAGATATAATTTCCAATTTCACTGCAAATTTTCTAGAAAAATATTATTCTTTATCAATAAATGTTCTTCAATTTGCCCTGAATTCAAGGAGAAATTCTTACGGCCGCCACTATGTCATCGAAAATTCGGATCACTAGATAATACCGAAAACACTCGCTTGCCGTACCGATGCATACGACAAAAGCCAGTCTCTACATCGGAGATACCGCGCAACATCGTAGAAAACGATGCCGAGACACTACCGAAGACTACTATTTATAGTTCGACTTCAATTATTAGCCGTTAAGTACAAATCCTTGAATTCTGGAAAAAAATGGAGACCACTGATTGGTAAAAAAATATTTTTTTTACTAGAAATTGTATAGTGACTTTTTAAACCCTATCTTGGAAACTGTTTATTAAATTAAAAATATTTTGATTTGATTACAAACTAAGATGAGATAAATAAAATGTTAATTCAAAAAGAGTATGTCTGTGTGTGCTTAATTTCAACATTCCGATACTTTACCTACTTATCACTTTGAATTTCTGCGGATTTTTTTTCCATGAAATGATTTTAAGTCAATGAATTTGATTGTATCAAAAGAATGAGTGAAAAATTTGTAGAATCTATTATTACTACCGGGTCAGCTAGCAATTTATTAAAAATAATATAATCTGCCTCCTTACAACATTGTAAAAAAAAAGAAAGAAAGAAAAATTGTTTATTCTGCACAAACAAAACGCACATTACAAGATAAAAATGTAACAAAATGCAACGTATCCAAAAGCCCCGTATTTATGTCAATAAAAAAAAATAACAGTTAAACAACATAATGCCAAAGTTGTCAAGTGTCAGATCATTATGGAAAATGTCTTTTTTGTTGATATAGCAAATTATGTGGTATTTAACATGATATTTTTTCATTAATAGCCAAGGTTACAGCATATTATTACTCAGCTAACTCATTTTGAGCCAAGCGCCGACTCCACTTCATGTAGTTTCTTATTAAATCATATTATAGCTGCGTACAGACACTTGGGACACTGCAGAGATTCGTGTGGTTGTTTGTATTCGAAGAAATGGTTAATGTTTACTTAAGAGCTCGGTTAACACCTCTACTGTTAATTTGTAAATGTACAGGTATGAACAAGTCCAAAGGATTTTCATTTGCGTGAGATTTGCCGTCTCATATAAAACATATAAACATAACGTCTCATAAACAGTATCTAAATTATAAGAATGTGTAAACTTATATGATTCTGCTAATGGACATTTAATAAAGTTGAAAACATGATATGCGGTTATGTGTTATTTATGTATCTTTCAATAGAATAGATATAAGAATGTACAACTTGCAATCAGTTGTAACAGTTGTGAGGAATCTATGTACTTTCTACCTATTTAAGTAAGCAAATTTAGTACATTTAAATTACAAAAACAAAATTTTAATAATTCTTGTCGGTTAAGAAATCTTGTGCAAAATACTAACAAGTTCTGTTTAATTATTTTAGCTGTTGTTTTTAATGGTAAATTTTCTTAGGTATTTTATTTAGAAGTTTAGAACATCAGGTGCAAAACGAACAAAGAAAATGTTTCTTGGGCACCGATGTTTATTCACAATTAGTTTGAGATCCAACGTTAACTACATGGGCTACATTTGAGGTAGAAAATATTGTTGGTTAGCTACAAGTATGGCTACTTCTAGGGAGACAAAGAAGTACCAAAACATGAAAAGCCACCCATATTGTCGCCAGATTTTTATTTTTATGTATTAACTACTTTATAGTCTGCGCATAATGTAGTGCATATGTTGCTCTTTTGTAAGTAGTAAGGAGCTTAGACTTAAGATTGCAATGCTTAAATTATAAAATAACAGTGTATTAATAAAATAATTTCAGTTTTTTGGATGTTTTTAGTTAAATTATTATTGTCAAGCTACTTTATTAAATTGTGGAAATGTTATGCAGTTATGAATGCAACATGTGCCATGTAAAGTGTATAAAAGAATGTGTGTTATTATATTATTGTGTTTGATGAAGTCGAACAACTCTATTAAGTTTCAGTGTGTGACGAATTGTTGAAACTTAATTGAATAGAGAGAGCATAACTGTTGATAATTAGTGGAGATTTAATAAAATTGGAAACATATTTGCTGTTGTATGTTTTTTGTTTACAAAGTGATAAATACTGTTTATTAATTCAGTTTTCCTGCGGTTTGACTACTGTAATTTATGTCATGTCTCTCACGGCTATCCTTTAGTAATAGTGCATGATATCAGTTTTTTGGATATGTATGTATATTTAAATTATTTTTGTCAAGCTACTTTATTAAAGTGTGGTAATGTTATGCTGATAGGAATGCAATATGTGCCATGTAAAGTGTTTAGATTAAAATAATGTGTGTAGTTAGATGATTGTGTGTGATGAACTGTTGAAACTTAATAGAGATTTAATAAAGTTGAAAACATTATTTTCCGTTGTGTATTATTTATATCATCATCATTATCATCATCAATCATTAAATATTATATGTTTAGATTAATAACGTCGAGCTATTTTATTAAACTGCAGAATGCGGTGGAAATGTCCTGTGGATAAGAATGCAACGTCTCGTAGAAATTCTAGCTTAAACGAACGTGTCTAATTAGGAGATGATTGTCTGTGATGATACTTAATGGAGATTTAATAAAGTTGGAAACATGATTTGCGGTTGTGTTATTTATTAAATATAAAAACAACGATCGGCTCCCTTCAAAAAGATACTAAATGTATTTGGCTCCCTCTAATACGATGGTTGTTGGCGACGCTCGTTCGTAACTAGTTTTGCCGGAACCCATAAAGAGATGGCCTTAAAGCCTCATTAGTACAGTCACACCTTCGAGTACGCCATTTTTGTTAATAAACACTTGCAAACACCAAAACATATAGTTTGCGTTGCTAACGAATCACATTGCGGGCTTTCAAAAATGGACGCAACACATACTCGTAAACATTAACAAAATACGGTAAAGTTCATCGAAATGTCGATGTCAATCAATAACTTTGAGTGTCGAGACTACCAAATATCGTACCATTGCTACTAAACCGAACTATGAATGCGTTTTGCGCTAACTGTCATCGTTTTTTTCAAGTATAATGTATGACTTTGGTCCGTATCTCAGATGTCGAGACTTCCATTTTGTCGCTGGCATCGTTACGGCAAGCGAATTTTTTCGGTTTTATTTAACGATCGGTAGTTTGCGATAGTGTCGCTTTCTATGTCGAGACTGCAGGCCGAGGTCTACTCTCTTTCAACGAAAAACGAAGTTTCGATTGAATATCGCGTGTTTCCTACCACGGTTCCATTCGTTCCGAAGTTCGTAACGAACGAACTTTGTTTGACGTTTAGATTCTCTAAACCTACTCTAATACATAAATGTTACGAACGAAAATTTGAATTTGACAGATGATTGTTCGGAATTTTAACCTTAAATTGACGAAACCAAAAGTGTTACCTTTTGATTTTCGTTAGTTATTCGGAAGTGTGAATTTTGTTTTATATTTGCTTGAAATGGCTACAAGAATGCTCTTAATCGAGGCTGCTCTACGTGAAGAACGTTTAGACCGTAGAAGGAACCGGCGTCGCCTGCGCAATCAACTTAATATTAGTAAAATTCCTGACTTGGAGTTTGTAGGAAATTACAGACTCAGTCGGCAATTATTCGAGGAGTTGTGCCAGGAATCATGAGTAAAGAATACTTCTTCAGGACTCTCTTCTTTATTTTCTTAATACTTCTTAACTGCTGGATATGGAACAATATGCAATGAATTATCACAGAAATTTGTTCTGTTTTTATAGAATTTTCCCTATTATTTTTAATTAAATAAGACGGTTCCAAAAGTCATAATTATAACCAGCCTCTACAATCTATGACCAGCCTGTACAATCGTGAGGCAGACAGTTTGCTCACGACACTAAGTTTTGTATGGGAAACCTACTAATGCCATACTTGACACTCCCCATAAAACCACAAAAAATATTTCTTAGAAATCGAAAATTCCTATCGTCGCTAGTAAAATAATATTAAAGACAAATATTCTCGATATGATCATAGATTTAAAAAATGAAATAGGTTATATATATATAAAATTAATTTATTACCTATGGTTATACTTGACATTCAGTAAGACTATAGACACAAAATCAGGCTTACCAACTTAGGGGTTTTCCCAAATTTAGGGGATAAATAAGAGGATTGAAATTTTTTAGGGGCGTTCCATTTAGAAAATAGAAAAAATATTTATTGTCCAGGTAATACAGTAAGCAAACATAGGTTAACATTAAGTTTAGACGACATGAGTGGCTTAAATATTACCTACAGCTAATTACAGTATATTATTTTCCAGTGAACCCCGCTCAGGATACGAATAACAGAGTGGAGACTAGAGAGGTGATTTCAGTAATGGTATGAGTGTATGTGTAAAAGTTTGTGTGGTGTGTGTGTGTGTGTGGTGTATATGTGTGGCTTGTGTGTGGTGTGTATGTGTGGCGTGTATGTGTGTAGTTTTGATTCAGTGTCAGGTCGGCGTCGTTATATTAATTGTTCCGAATCGTCATAACCAGTATTATGCAACATTTTCTTTACAATTTTCTTACATTCGAATGCGGTAGTATTTTTAATATCGCACAGTTTACAAACTTTATTGTAATGTATGTGTATTATTGTATTAATGAGAGAGTAGTTCGGGGAGCGTCTAGCTAGTAATGAGGTGACGTCAGGTGTTGGGATTCTGTAATTTCTTTTATTTATGATTGATTTATAGTCGGGCCTGCTCTTAATATTTTTTTGCGTTTTAATGCAGGCAGAAAGAATGAAAAGCTGGCGGACTCTAAGAACTCTAGTTTCATGATAGAGTAAATCGGTGGAGAACCGGTAGGGCTTCTTAAAAGTTACTTTAAGAAGCGCTCTCTGTGCTCTTTCAGCTTCAATCAAGTAGGTCTTTCCAGCACTACCCCACACGCTGATGCAATATTGGATTATTGATTGGCAAAGCGCTAGGTACACTTGTTGTAGTGTGTCTATCGGTAGACAGTCTCGTAGCTTACGCATAGTGTGAATGAGTTTCCTAATTCTGTCAGAAATTTTTGATATATGGTGCTTAAATGTGAGGTGATTGTCGATAAGAATTCCGAGGTATCTAATAGAAGAGGTACGTTCAAGAGGAGGACAGTCGCAAGAGACTGTAGAAATTTTAGAAGAGCATTGATGTAGTTGAAGTTTTAAGTGTATCGGTGGGTTAGAAGCATTGGTTTTGGCAAAAACAATATATTTGGTTTTGCTGCCATTGAGCGTCAGGAGGTTTCTGTCTAGGTTATGCGCAATTTGTGCCAATCCCTCTTCTGCTAGCCGGTGTACATGTTCCCACGATTTTCCGTGAAATACTACGGCTGTGTCATCTGTATAGGTTATTATTTCAGCATTATTTACAGAGAGTTTAAGTATGTCGTTAATGTAGACAATGAAAAGCGTGGGACCAAGTACACTGCCCTGTGGAACTCCAAAGTCTATGGGAAGAAGAGTTTACTTTTATGTACTGCTTTCGGTTTGTCAAGTAGCTTTTGAACCATTCAAGGCAAATTCCTCGTATTCCTGCACATTCTAGTTTCTTGAGGAGTAGGCCTGTTGAAACCGTGTCGAATGCCTTTGCAAGATCAAGGAAGATAGCAAGGCATTTTTCATTTTTCTCAATATGAGACGAAACACAGTCAACAAGAAGAGTGACTGCGTCTTCAGTTGACCTATTCCTCCGAAAGCCAAATTGGTTATTAGAGATAAGATGATTTTTCTCAATGAAAGAAATAAGACGGGAGTTAACTATCCTCTCTAATATTTTAGAGACAGAGCTTAGTAATGCTATAGGTCTGTAGTTGTCTGGTGAATGTTTGGGACCGCTTTTGTGGATTGGGGAAACCGCAGCTATTTTCCAACAATCTGGGAAGGTACCGGTCTCAAGGCTCAAGTTGAAGATATGCATCATTGGTATAAGTAAGGATTTTAAAGTTCTTTTGATAAGTGAAATCGACATTTTGTCAGGACCTGGAGCACTATCGTCTTTGAGTTCGGATATAATTTTGGTAATCTCGTAAGTATCTGTCGGTTCA
The DNA here is from genome assembly GCA_932294355.1 of Aporophyla lueneburgensis. Classification (NCBI taxonomy): domain Eukaryota; kingdom Metazoa; phylum Arthropoda; class Insecta; order Lepidoptera; family Noctuidae; genus Aporophyla; species Aporophyla lueneburgensis. The sequence goes on along the minus strand of OW028737.1, from coordinate 34,438,813 downwards.
AGGAGAAGAGAATGTGGGTTTGATGCGTATGAGGTGTATGTATTTATTAAAGATTCATGAGTTAGATTTAGTTTTTCTAGTATTTTGTCTGCCAGACGGGTTCCTACTGAGGTAAAGTGTGAATTACAGGAGTTGAGGGTTTCTTTTTCTCTATTGGGGATCAGTAATTGAGAGGTTTCATTATTTTTAGGAGATATGTGACCTATTGATTTTATTGCTTTCCAGAGATGTTTTGGATTGTTTTTGCTATCAATAATCTGTTGGTTATTGTAGTCAGTTCTAATTCTTGAAAGAAGTTTGGAAAAAAGTTTCTGTATCGAGCATATATTTTATTTCGAACGGGGTCATCAGGGTTAGACTTACAATCACTATGCAACTTATCGCGATGAATCATGCATCTTATTAGTCCCGGGGTGATCCAAGGTTTGATGCATGCCAGTTTCCTACCAATTTTTACATTTCGCGTGTGTTTATCCGCAATAGAGGTAACAATGTTCGTAAATTCAGTGGTTGCGGTATTTACATTCGTGTCATTTGTGATGACAGACCAGTCAACACAGTTTAGGTCAGCAATAACAGCTTCGGTGTCTAATTTACTTATCGATCTTTTTGCTGCACTGGTTGAAGGTTGCGTAAGAAAATATTAGCAATAACTATATCATGATCAGTGATTGAAGACTTGCATACGACCCCAAAGCATTTGTTCTGAGTTTTTATAAATATGTGGTCTAGGCACGCTTTGTCCCTGGTTGGGCTGGTTATGGCAGGAAGTAACCCATGGCAGGACATAAAAGTTAGGTACTCTGATGACTGACTATTGGCAGGATTGCAAATATCAATATTAATGTCACCAGTGACAATCAATGATTGTTTATTAACCAGTGAGCTTAGTAAGGTATTCAGTGAGTTTAAAAATGGTTCGATATTACTAAACGAAGGAGATCTATAAATGCCTAGTATTGCAATTTTATCATCGATGGTTATGAGAAGTCGATCTGCGTCTGATATTAAAGGTTCGATTGCTACAGTTTTATTAATCCGTTTTCACAAAGCAAATAACACCTCCGTTTTTATTTTGCTGAACCGTTGTGCGATATGAACTATATCCTGGCAGAGGATCTATAATACTGCCGTCAGACAGCCAGCATTCCGTTAAAATAATAACATCAAAACAGATAGTGGTTCGCTGTAGCATTACCGCAAAGTTTTCAAAATTGTGTTGGAAGCTTCTGATATTGAGTGAAAGAATTTTAAAGTTGGACTCGGTATTTTTTCATTAATGTTTGGCAATGTTCAATAGTTTCAACGGTGTGACAGTTTACTTGTAGATATTCGTCTAAATCTTGCACTATGTTAAGTAATGCCATTAACGTAGTATTTTAGTTCTGAGTACGAAAGTTTATTTAAAGGGTCTGTCAGTGACCAACTCGCTAGTGTGAGCCATTTGCCAAGATTAACGAAAACAACTTCTGGAAGTTTTAGGATATTCTGACACTGAAGGAAACGTCGTCTGTACGATAATAAATGTCTGAGTGTATGTAGGTACGCGTTGTTTAGTGTGTTTAGAGTGTGTAAGTGACATAATTTGAACATGAAACATTTCACAAATTAAATTTCCTTAAGAGGCAAAATAGTACAAAATTAAAAATAAGCAAAAAATATTAAAATAAAACACATAAAAGATAAAAATTAAAAGTAAATAAGATGAGTAGGTATTCCTATAGAACGCAAGACAGTTACTACCAATTAGAAATAGACGAGAACAGAATGGTATTTTATAGAGCACGAGATAGTAAACAATAAAAATATAACAATAGGAATAGGTATTTTTATAAGACACAAGACAGTAATGAGCAGTTAAAACTAAACATGAACACCAAGTTATTCTATAGATTTTTAGGGATATTCTTAGGGATTTTTGCCATCTTACATTTCTCATTGTGTTTTTGATTACAATAAAAGTATTAGCGACTTCTAGTACGGTTCCTCTATACTAAGAATGCAGAGTGAATGATTAACAAATGTCACGTAATAAATGTAGACAAATATTACTACTGTGTGCCGGTCTATGATTACTGAACGTTCGTTGGTTATTTTCATTATAATTTTTTAGGGGATTTTTTTAGGGGATTTTTTTAGTAATTGTGGCAATTTTAGTGGTTTTTAACCAAGGAACTTATACCCGACAAACCCGGAATGTGCATTGTCAATTTGACACCATTATAAAAATAAACCTTATGTATATGTCAGTAAGGTCTATTACAGACAATCACTTGGTCAAAGAGAAATTCGGTCCGAGAGAGAAAGCGTTGCGAGAGCCCTGTGTCCCTTTCTTGAAGTAGGGTGCCCATAATGAACGAAATTATAGGATTATTTACGGGTACACTTTTTATTGGGCAAATGCGTCAATGGACTTCCATTGACGCATTTGCCCAATAAAAAGTGTCCCAACCATTTTTCTTCAAAACGACGTCTGTTAGATTTTTTTCAACAATTAATACTAAACAAAATGGTTATTTGCCCAGCGCGCCAGATGTTCCAGGTTATACAATAACACTCGATAGCAGAGACTATGCGTTGCGTTGCGTTTATGTTTACTGCGTTTTACTTTAATCCATCTTTAAAGTGTAATATTATTTTTTTTTTAATCAAATTATTGGTTAAATATATTATATCCTGTTATCTTAGTATCTACCTACATAATATTGCTTGGTCACCCTAATGAAAGGGACAGAGGGCTCTCGCGAAGCTATCTCGCTCGGACCGCGTATTGGCAGCCTGTGCGCATTCCAGGTTGGATTTAAGTTCCTTGTTTTTAACTTAAGCTTTAGGGGTAAATATTTCTGGGTGTTGGTAACACTGCACAAACTAATAAAGACTAGTAGTGGGTCGTTGTCGATTTTTTGACGGACGAAACGCAACCGTTTTTCCGACGACGAAAACGGTTGCAGAAAACGGTCGTCGTCGCAACTGGTTTGAAGAGCCGTCTTCAAGCCAGTTGTTGCGACGACGACCGTTTTGTAAAAAACGAAACTTATCGAATATGGAATAGAATTGCGTTTTCGTCGCGTGAAATAGTTGCAGTTTCTTCGAGAAGTAGTAATAAAATATAGACTCTATACCATTGACAAAAAGTTCACTTTTTACTGTAAGAACTGTTTTGTAAACGAACGCGGTTCACTAAGGACGACGTCGCGCGTCGTCGCGACGAGTGTGATAGTTGAATCAATGCGTTCTCGACCGTATTTTCTTAGCTGTAAAATACATAATCGCATCTAGTCATTCGAAGACTGGTTTGTGCAACGAAGACTGTTTGGATCCAAGACGCAAAAACAGTTTCATCGTCGTAGTCGTCGCAGAACATAAAACGGTCTTTGGAACGGATTAAGGACGACGACGCGACGAGTGTGATAGTTGAATCAATGGGTTCTCGACCGTATTTTCTTAGCTGTAAAATACATAATCGCATCTAGTTATTCGAAGACTGGTTTGTGCAACGAAGACTGTTTGGACCCAGGACGTAAAACGGTCTCATCGTTGCAAAACATAAAACGGTCTTTGGAAACGGTTCGTTGTCGCAACGCCCACCACTAATAAAGACAGATCTGGACCATAAACAAAAGAATATCTATGCATGTGTGTATTAGATACACGGTAATGTACAGTAGTGTATGTAACGTGTTATTTATTGAAAATAATGTATTTTAACGCATAATTTGAAAACATATTAGCATTCGTCACTTCTTCTCTGTATAAACTATAAGTGTGCGAAATTTCATACTCCTCCGTCCGCCCAATTTTCGTAAAAAGGGATCCAAAGTTTACGCTTCACGTATTAATATATAGAGATATTATAAAGAGGAAAAGTTTGTATTTTTGTTTGTTTGTAATGGATAAACTCAATAACCACTGGACCGATTTTAAAAATTCTTTCACCATTAGAAAGCTTCATTATCTGCGAGTAACATAGGCTATATTTTTTTTTTTTTTAATCGGGGACCGTAAGATATTTGGGTTTTTCGGACCCAAGGTGTAAAAAATCATCCAAAAAAGTTCCTTATTAATATGTCTTCGAAGTACCAGGTTGTCATAACTTGGTAGGAGCTCACCTAACATGGGTTTTATTGATTCTGAGGCGGTACGAAGTTCGCTAGGTCAGCTAGTAAAAAATATTTATGCCCGACTGCGGCGCACTCCAAGATAAGAATATTATTTTTGTTTTTTTGTATTTATCTGATCCCATACAAAAACCTCCCAAAATGGAAAATGGTAAAGCTTGCTACTACTGTCATATAGTATGTGTTTAGACTGAGTGACCACACTCACAATTGATTTAAATAAGGATTTAATAGTAGACTTAATAATTGTAGTACGAATCTGGCTATTAGGCTGTGTAGCCCCTTAGTGTGCTCCCTCAGATCTCGGAGTTTTTCTTAAAATGAAGGTGCTCTAATTATAGTGTGTACTACATAAAAAAAAAATGTTTAAATATTAGCTAATAACAGACCACTGCATTTAAGATTTATGAGCTTAGTTTTTAAAATTAACCCGCTATTTCTTACTACTCAATCTTACTCCGACCCCCAAAATAAAAGCCCTAGTTTAGGGTACCAACAAACTTTCAGCAGTCAGTCCACATGCAAGTCTTATTGTGTTCAATGTAAGCTTCGTGTCAATCATAATCATCACCTTTCCTATTTGCCAATAGCCTCTTGTATAGCTGTAGGAATGGCTTTCATTTTAACAACATTAATTGCGTTAGTTGAGTAGACACATTTTTCGAACGTGAAACAATGTATTAGTAATAAATATTCTTCAAAATGAATCTGAAATTCTGATTGATAGTGTGTTCAATTAGGGTATGTATGTAAGTTGAAACAAAACAAGATATAATTTTGCACATAGCTTTTATTACAGCCTCGATTCGTACAATATCATAGGATCTCCGTAGAATACTGATTGCGTGTGAGGTACTAAGCACCTTAGTTACCTACATTACATTATTGTCCAACTGTTTAGGAAATTTGGAGTTTGCGCCTGTTTCAACCCGTCCAACATGATTAATTTGATGTTTCGAAATGTAAATTAATTGGAATTTGTTACTAGGATCGGCGTCGACAGGCCTGTCGCTTGAGATTCAAACATTTTCTTCTCAACTCCAATTTCCGACATTCAGTGTGTTAAAAGTGCGAAAATTGCACTCGCGATACTTATATTGATTAAATTAACGTTCTATTATAGCTATTTGTTTTAATATTATAATATATGTAAATGTAAAAGTAAGGCTTAATTAACTGGGACTACTAGAATAATTCATGAGTGCAATTTTCGTTGTAAAGGGAATTAATTGCCGCAAAATATTGACATTACCTACTACCGACAGAAACGTTAACGATTTTCATAAAGCCGAACCATTTTTTGACGAGCTAGCAAGTAAGGTCAAGTTTGTGCAGCGAGGGAGTGATGAGGGTCGATTAGTTGGCATCAATGAAGTACTCCTGAGCGGCTCTGGTGTCTGGTTTGATGGTCTTGGAGCCGGGCTTCCAGTTGGCCGGGCACACCTCGCCGTGCTTGTCGGTGTACTGGAAGGCTTGCACCAGGCGGAGCGTCTCCTCTACAGATCTGGGAAACAAGATGGTGGATTAGAATAAAAATGGTATCTTTGTATCTTGAAAATAACGGGTTCATGTAGAAATAAGAGTTATGAGTTTAAGAGAATTGGACCGCACCTCCACGTTCACAATATGAAATTTACAAAGCTTTTTTGTAGCACTTAGAACGGTTTTAGTAACTCAGTGGCTAACTACTACCTAATGACGTTTCGGTGTATATTTCAGTTAAGATCTATGAGGTAATGTAACCCCGCGAAATTCAATTTTCTTTCATTTTTGGGAATTTGCAGGTTAGTATCAGGTTGTATGTCGATTAAAATATGATTCGCGACCGTAAGAAATATGGCTTTACAGAATTATGATCATTAAAATCGTCAATACAACCCTCTAAGTTGATGTAATCCCATTGAATGACTATTCATGAAAAAGTCATTACAATGTGTTCAAAATACAATATGACACTGACCAGCAAATTACAAAAAAAAAAAAACGTAATGGAAATTGAATTTCGCGGGGAACCGCATCGTGGCGCTTCCAATCACTCGAAGCAATTTCCGATTAGAATCCTAGTTCCTACTAATATCATAAATATGAAAGTTTGTGAGAATCAAAGGATGTATGTTACTCTTTCACGCAAAAACTACTCAACGAATTTGGATGAAATTCACACAGATAGTTTATAAGTATCCTGAATTAACAAATAGGTTAATTTTATCCCGGTGCGGTAGTACCTTCCCGCGGGATAATCTCCGACCTCCACGCAGGCAAAGCCGCTGGCAAAAGCTAGTTCATAATAACAGCCTGTGTCCATTATTACATTCCTATCATATTAATTATGTACGTAATTGATCGTGGCATAAAATGAAGGTCATTATTACCACGTATATAAGAAACTGCAGCTGACACGTGCATGGACACACTACACAAATTTATTTATATCTTTAAACGAGCAATTCTTGTATATATATATATATATAATCTGAATCTCGGAAACGGCTCCAACGATTTTCATGAAATTTAGTATACACCCCTGTATCGAGAGCGATAAATCGATCTAGCTAGGATTCATTTGTATTAAATGTCGTTTTATTCGTGTTTTCAATGACCAACTTTATCGATAATCAACTTGAACATAAACTAAAAAAATACCGAGCAAAGCTCGGTCATCCACATATTTTTCATTATAAGCCATTTACTATTAAGTTTCTCAGGGGACTTATTAGCATTTTAATCAGGTAAGTGAATTATTTAGATTAGTAAGTGTTTTTCATTGCGAATAAGTCCCTCAATGCTTGTCGAATATGTTTAACCGGTTGAATACCGTAATAATAACAGTAACAATTAAAAACCTATTTTTCTCGCGTGGATCCTCGTTGCGGCAATACTGAGGGTAAATAAAACTTGGGACGATTATAAATAACTGATTTCGAATTGGTCATGGGAATATTACTAAGGAAGTTTATAGTATCCATGGCCATTTTTACCTTGAGGAGCAGGCAAATTATGGTGCATTTGATTATGCCTTGCGGAACTAGCACAAACCTTTCAAACTACAAAATATGTTAAGAAAAATATTCATACAATTATGGTCTCTCTAAAACAATAAGCAATACATAACAATCGAAATTCTTTTCGGTTCTATATGAATGTCGATAAGCTATCAATCAATGAACAATCTTCAATACTTTAGAATGCACACTTATCACTTACGTCTAAAGGTTACCGGTTACGTAAACAGCTGGTTTTTATCATTTATAGCTGTGTTTCAATTTACTATTGATTACATACTTCGTTGTTTTGCAGGAAAAATTAAATTTAATGAAACTATAGCAGTATTGTGGCTGTCTTATCAGTCCGCAACTTGGCCTTGGACATAGGTTTTTTTTATTTGCTTGGTCATTCCTAATTGCTTCTATTTGCTTGTCTGTAGGTAAACTAGGGAAATAACTTCTTTCTGAGGTGCTTTGTTGGTTAGAATACCCATACTTTTAAAGCAGTAGAAAACGCAGCAAAAGATGTTGCACGTGGGTACAACTGGGACAGGCATCCTGGCCTTTTCTCAACTATGTTTTAGGCGGCTTTCAGTCTAATTGGTTGCAATGAAACACCAGTATTTTACATGAAGCAACTAGTTACCTAACATCTACATACAACCCATTGGGCAATATGATAGTAAGGACTCTAGTCCTTACCAGCATATTGTTCAGCGGGTTGAGTCTGACAACCATGTCAGATTTCTGGGGTTCTCACTACACATAATGATGGTCAAAGATCTACAAATGACAACCACAACCAACGGCTTAACGTGCTTTCTGAGGCAAGGAGTAGTCGCGATATGTTTAGTGGATGGTCGACCATCTGCAGATCAACTTTGGGATATGTAGCTTAGCCTTTGGTCAATGCTGGTGCTTTTCTTTAGCCATGAGGTAGAGTAACGTGAGAGTGTGAGTGTGTCTTACCGTCCCACAGGCAGGTCGTTGACGGTGATCTGTCGCAGGTTCTGCTTGTCGTCGATGACGAACAGTCCGCGGAAGGGGATGCCTGTCTCTTCGTCCAGTACGCCGTAGTCGCGCGCGATGCGGTGCGACTTGTCGCTCAGCAGCGGGATGTTCATGGGGCCGAGGCCGCCTGGAATACAACAAGGTGATGTTATTTTATATGAACAACTTTTACAAAAAAAAAAAAACAACCGACTTCCTTAAAAAAAAACACTATTAAGTCTAAAATAACTTTAATTTCGAAAGTCGGTGTCTTACGATCTGTATTTAAGGTTTTGTTGCCACCGACTTCCAAATTAAAGTTATTTTTTGGTACCAAATTAAAATGGGACCATTCGGGAAGCACCAGCTTTCAAATAAAAAAAGAATCATCAAAATCGGTTCACCTAGTTAAAAGTTATGAGGTAACAAACATAAAAAACACCCAGTCGAATTGATAATCTCCTCCTTTTTTGAAATCGGTTAAAAATACACATTTATGCGGGCTGTTAAGTTCGATTAAGAATTTTATTACAGATAAAATAAATGTCACAGCGTAATAGAATGGGTGTTCTTATAGCTAAAAGAGATCTTTTTAGGCACGTCAAAGGGACGAGAGTTTTTTAAAAACAGGAACTTAAATTAATTAGTAAAATCATCGTCATTTCAGCCGTAAGACGTCCACTGCTGGACATAGGCCTCCCCCAATTTGGGGGGTATTGCCGTAATCGCCACGATTAGCAGGCGGGCTGGAAATCGCAGTATGGTAATAGAATGATAAAGAACGCTGCCGTCCATTCTCTAGTGAGTCCCTTAGTCGCCATTTACGACACCCATGCGAAGAAATGCGATAGTGCTATACTTCATGTCCCGCCTCACACAGATAAATACATTACATTAATCTTACTTTAACCAACTAGATTTTTCAGACACTAGACTCTAAAGCCAAACTTTTAAACTCTGTGTGCCATAAGCCAGAGGTCGGAGTAGGTAGATCGAAATGGGATCAATGAACTGGCACGTATATGTATATTAGTATGGATATGCCTCCGGGATTCCGGGATTTTGAAATTAATTTCAAATGTTGTAATGTGTAGAATAAAGAATACATCAATATGAATAAGAAACGTTTTTGCTGTCTTTTTAATAGTATAGTATAGGTGATTGGCCTTCTACAGTAAGAAAAAACAATTTTAAATGTTTATCTATCGCATTCTATAAATTTCTTCTATGTATACTTAGTACCTAGTTTAAAAATTACCTTACTTTCACAATATTTGATTCAATCCCGTAAGTACCAAAATGAAATCCCGGAAAAAAGGTTTATCCATGTTGTGATTTCTATGACTATTCATGATGCGAGGTACATAAAATCAATCTACCTACTCCGACCACTGGCCATAACCAACAGCTGGTTGCTGTACAAACTTACACTTTTACAGCAAACTGAATAGTTCAGTAATACTGTATCAACATATTGCGAAATTATAGACTAGTCATTTTAAGTGTCATGTGATGAATTGGTGACAATGATAGGGTATCAGAATTATTTAGTTAGACAGTCAACTGCGTGGATACGGCGTGATGTGATTCCAAATAATTACAGTGTTACACACACATCATGATTAGATGCGAATACGTGTGTTTGTTTAAGCATTCCAAATCTTATCTTGGATTAGGCCTAATTATTTACTATCACCTTCTTAGCTATAAGCCAGAACCTTTGTAAAAGATTCAGGGTTTCTAAATCTTAATGAACCTATGGCAGCTTTGATTGAAAACGATTATGTCGACGACATAGTTGATTCTCTATTTCGCCACGTTAATTTAGATACATGTCACATTTTCCGTGAAGTTCTCAATTAGGGGCATTGACGTATAAATTATTAAGACAATAAATTCAGCCCACGATTCCAGACCCACTAGCGTCGCAACCGTGTAGGTAAAGAGCTGATTTTTATTATAAACTAGCTTTTACCCGCGGCTTCGCCCGCGTGGATGTCGGAAATTAACGCAGGTATTTTTCTAAAATAAAAGAAGCCTAAGTTACTCCTTATTACATCAGCTACCTGCCAATAAAACTCCCGTCAAAATCTGTCCAGCCATTTCAGAGATTAGCCGGAACAAACTGACAGAGAGACAAAAGTTTAAAAAAAAATGTTTTTTTGGTGTAAGTACCGTATTTAATTTCATATATGCATTTAGTGAAAAGCTGTTAATTTGAAATTACAAACAGACACTTCAGTTTTATTTATTTGTATACATAGATAACTTCGCTATTTGTATTATTTGTGTTGAACTCATGGTAACAAATAGCTTACACCGTGTATGACCATGTAGATAGATACTGACCCTGTTTGCGCGGCGTGTTGATCCAGGCGAGGTGCGTGAAGTGCGAGTCGGTGGAGGCGCCGATGATCTCGCAGCCGATCTTGCGGAAGTCGTCCGCGCGCTCCGAGAACGCGATGATCTCCGTGGGACACACGAACGTGCTGCGGACAATGCGATACACTCTCAAACAATTGGAACATAATGACAATCGGTAGTGGAGTGGAAGTTGAACGATACAGCGCTTTTACGGATGGCCAAAATTGGAACTTATTCTGCCTTAAATAATTTGTGTCAATTTCACAAATGTTTACCACCAAAATCTTTCACAAAATCCTTGTACAGTCCGTTCACAGTTATTTTATCTCTGACAACAACAACCCAACAGCGACCTTAATGTAACGAGAATAAAGATCACTGTGATATTAACAGACTTGTTAGTGGCAGCAGACAAAAGCAACCTTATTGTAACCTGAAAAAGATAACTGATTTTGATAGTGTCGCAAAATCAAAGGTAAATTAAGTGTGAACAGACTCTAGCAGTTTAACGGGATATAGGCTTGTTTTGGTACTTGTTTATCTGAATTATTCTTGCCCTCTTTAAGAATACACGGGACAAAATTCATACTTTAAAGTTGATCACAATTCTACTGAACCAAATAGATTTATAACAAAATATTTCCTACATTGATATAAAATTGATGGATATTAAACCAATACTATAAGATTATAGGTATTGTCAACATAGAAACCATAGAAAACGAAATAAAGAATAAACTTTGGTTTGTTAAGTAAATGGCCAACAATACCCCATTTTTTAATTTAAATAAATAGCCAACAATACCCCATTATTTAATTTAAATAAATAGCCAACAGTACCCCATTATTTAATTTAAATAAATAGCCAACAGTACCCCATTATTTAATTTAAACTATCTTATCGGTTTGAGGTTTGTTATATCTACACAGGGTCAGCGATCCCGAATATTAAATAATCACCGAGCAAATTGATAAAAATATTTTTCAATTTGCTGTTACAGATAGCGTTACTTTTAGTCTGAAATAATTTAGATAGCATTTACGATCAACAATTGAAATTAACTGGATAGGTAATACATTTATTTTATTACATTCTTGTTTTTATTTCTTACAGTCTATTGCTGTTATCTAATACAGTTTTTGGATGAAAATTGATGAAATACATTTGCACACTGATAACATTGTAAATTTGAGAAGATTAAGTAGATATTTGATTTTTAGTACGAAGGTATAAGTTCTGGCTATTCTTTTTAACGCTTTATTTGATGATGGGTGACATAATTGTAGGTACAAACCAAAAGATTCTCATAACAAGCCCAGTAATGTATGACTTTTTGAGAATATATGTCCCAATTAAGTATATTGTCCAATATTACCTAAAGCAAAGAACTCAGACGTACATAGAAGCACAGTTCTTCAGGATTATTTGTGTGCCGATTCTACTGGGGACATGTCCCCACGGTTAGTTCTCGCTTAGTGGCGCTGACGGCAGAATCATTCTCGCGCTCACTCACTCTCGTATTCTCGCGCTCACTCACTCTCGTAGGCTCAAGCAACGAATTCAGATGCCGGCCCGCACCCCACACCGCAGCGCGACTGCAGCGCTGCCCAAACGGCTGTTTGGGTCGCCTTAAGTTTGTCTTCAACCCAGCTATATGAACTGTGCTTCTATGTGTACATCTGAGTTCTTTGCCTAAAGGTAGGGCTTTTAAATGTCGCGCCACAATGCGCACGTGACTTTAAACTTTATGACTCGCGCTCTGGAACAATTTCTAGTAAGATATCGACATACCGGCGACTGCAGCGGTGACGCGTCATTCAAGGATCGCATCTCTCGTGGAATGACAAACAGTTAAACAATGGATTGTTTATTGATTCACAGTCAATCAATCACGACAATGTGGTATGTAATCCCTTATCCGCTGATTGATAAAGTTCCCAGAATGCTTGCTCAATGCAAAATGCATTTTTCGCAAATACGTGAAGCAACAATATTACTAGACTATGAGTAGAAAAGAATCACAATAGTGCCAATGGCAACCAAAATTAATTTTAAAAACACAGTCCCTCTTAAATTAAACGATGCAATCGGCATTGTAAACAAGTAAGAATAAAAAGAACGCAGTAAGTTTTTTATAAGCACCCCGACGTCACTATACTGATGCTGTGGAAGATTTCGCCTGTCTACAAAACCCTAACCCTTACTCAGATAGAATCTTTAATAAAGCGACACACTAGCTAAAGACTGGAATACAATGAACATGTGAAGCAACAACAATAACCGACCCCCTCAGAACAAACACAATCCTTTCCCCGCTTTGTAACGAACCCCTCTCTTTACCGAGTTCCTCTCTCGTGGCTAGTCATAGTCGTTCCCTGGTCTGTCTTAGGACTTTCTTGGGTAGTCCGCTGACACGAACACACTGCCTTCTGTATAATGTGCAGGAGAGATGGAGACGAAGAGGACACCGCTTTCGAGACCTCTTCCTTCACGGCTTCTTGGATGTGGGCCTCCCTAAACATAGTGCTTGTCCTTATTTAATAATACAACGCCATCCGTTTTTTCCACCATCACAAGATGAGATTCGAGAATTGACAGCAGATTTTGTAAGCCGTGGCTCGAAATCATATGTTTAAAATTAAAGACAGAAGACAAATGTTTACCCAACGAAACAAACCGCGTGCAAACTGTACAGTGGCGACGGAAGAACCCTAAGAAGTAAGACACTTCACGTCACACCCATTTAAAAAAAATATAAATAGAACAAAATCAAAAGTCATTTATTCAAACTAGGCTGAGAGTCAGCACTTTTTGAACGTCAAAGTTACAAAAGACAGTCCCCCCAAAACGCCCACCCTTCGACACTTCCTAGTGCTGTAGCTGGGAAGAAGAAGTGGCGGAACAAACTCCCCAGCAGCACAGCTGTCTGTTAAGTTAGAAGAACTTGATTCTATACAATATTGTGTAAGTAATTAATATTATAAAACAAAACATACATTATTCGCCATATGTCAGCTAGCACACGCCAATATACCAACAAAAAAATTGAAAACTAAAGTCAAGCTGAAATAATAAAACAAAAAACAGTCTAACTCTGGCGCATATCCGTAAATAGCAGCAGATATTAATTGGTTTCGATTGAAATTAGGGCTGGCCGTCATATAACGTTCCTGATGTTTACCGATTACGTGAAGTTAAGCGCGTACCTACTTCAGGAAAATTAAGTCAAGTGGAATAATTGAGGAAAGTGGTAAAAAAATCAATTATGATTCGTCATCATCATCATTTCAGCCGAAAGACGTCCACTGTTGGACAGAGGCCTCCCCAGAGTTTATCATTCGTAATACATTTTTATCATTTTTCTGAAAGACTTTCATACCCAATTGGCTAATAGGATTATGTCTAATACACATATCAAATATCATCATATCTGACATCACATTTCCTCCAAGAAGTTGACAACCCTGACCTCAGTGGGGTATCATGATTGTGTGGTAATGTATGCGACCGGTTTTATACGGATGTAGTGCGGCCGGTTCAAAGAACTGAATGTTTTATAGTCTAATTAATTACTAATCAAACTTGACTCAGTATGAACGGTGAGGAGATTGTAGAACATTTTTGTGCCGCTAAGAAGACCGTGGTTTCTATTTATTATCCGGCTTTTCTTATTAAGGTCGGTACAAACACATATGTCTTGGAGTATATGAGCCTAATGCTTTTGGTAGTGTTCCTAATATAATCTATTAGCACAATGTGTCAGGATGAGACAGCATATTTTAAAGTTACGACATATTTTTATGGAAACATGTTTCGACTCTTGCTGTAGATATTATCAGTCTTTGTACCTAAAATAGCACGCCCTGTATAGTATTGGATTAGCAGTGCTGGTGGTTGCTACTAAACAATGGTTGCGTTAACACACCACATAAAGCATCAAGATTAGCAAAGATAACGACTGCAAAGATGAAAACTCATGAAGCAGGACACATACGACTGTAAAGGAATTTGTTTCCAATACTTTAGTTTATGATCAAGGAGAAATGCCGTTTTTACTACAGAATTCTTTATCTTTCATTACTTCGGTTCTCACAACTCGTTAAAGACATTAAACTTGACCAAAATCATGACCTTGAACTTGCCGAAGGAATTCTTGAAATCGTATCCGATACTTAATCGGAATCCATACTAATGATAAATCAATAAAACAATTTTATGCTCGGTGCGCGCTTATCGAGCAATATTCGTATGAAGCTCTAATTAAGAGGGTAAACGATAGTATCGATCATTTTGGGCGCTGCACAGTGTTTTATGAAGACCATTTTTCGGACATTGCTTTTTTATATAAAAAGCTGATAGTTTAAGTTATTTAAATGCAATATTTCGTATCCCCATTTCACTAGTATGTTTAGTTTTTGAGATATAATTTTTTGAAAATCGTCTTTTTTTCAACCGGGTATTTAGAAAAAATATCATATCTCTGAAACTAAATATGATACGCAATTATGATCTTAGAAACATCGATGGCGTTTTTTATGCTGCATATTTTACAGTATAAATAAATCTCGGAACTTCGTTAGATTCGGACTTATACGAGGTTTTTTGTTTTTCGTTTTTATTTTTTTTCTCGGTAATTCCACCGTATTTGGAATAGTTATTTATGCTAAAATTATGCCCTCCATTTTCCCTACATACCACAAAAATAACACATCCTAATTGCGTGGAATCTAGAAGTTATTCCAAATTAACTGTTTTTGCTAGGGTTGTCACTTTCTAATCTGAATTTTGATGACTCAATTTTTATTTAATGGTACGTTTTGGTTATTAAAATTTCGAGTATTAATCCTAGGAACTTTGTTATATCCAGACTTATAAAAGGTTTTTAGTTTTTATTTATTTTGTTCTCGATAATTCCGTAGTATTGGGATAAGTTATTTATACTGAAACTACACTTGGCCAGCAACTTCGTTCGCGCATATTTTCATAAAAACTTTAACAGCCTTTAAAACTGAATTTTGACGGTAGTTTTGACAAACGAATAACGGGCCGATTCTATTGTCACAAAATTCTCTAAACTAAACTAAAAATCACTTAAATTTGGTTTATCCCTGTCAAACAACGATTTTCTATTCTGAAATAGACTAAAAGTGACAACTTAACTATATTTTAGTTTGATAGCACCAAGATTGCACTGAATTATTAGTTTAGTGAAAATGTCAATTTTGCTATTCTGAGTTTGTCGGTTTTCACCAAAAATTCTGACTATTTTTAATCGCGATTAAAAAAGTGTGGAATAAGACTAGTGATCATGAACTAAAATTCACACTAAGGCCTCGCCTTCACGGGCAAAGACAGTACTGTATTTTTTGTTTTCCTTTTGCTTATATCTCGAAAATGGCGTGTCCTATCACAAAAATAATGAAAATTTCGAGCCCCTTTAGAACTCCTGCACATTTAAATCTCAACACGTGGGTAATATTTTTTTATATTTTTCAAACAAAAAGTGAAATTTTTCATATAAAACACGTCCAGGCTGCCTCCTAGCGCGCGCCTTCGTCTCTCAAAAAATTCATTGCGTAGAGCACAAGTACCACGTTGCGAAACCAAAAGAAAAAAAAATACCACGTTATGTCGCGATTGTCAAATTCGATTTTCGTCGTGTCAAAATAATTTTTAAATTTAGAGATTTTTTCTTGCAGAATAGCGTTACAATTCTCATATCCAAAAGTAAGGAATTTTAGAGATAGTTTAGTTCGGTGTACAACAGAATCGGCAATGACAATGATTATTTTGATTTTAATTTGTGCTAAGTTTTAGGTTTATTAACCTAAGAAATAAGATTCCTCCATACGATCTTTAAAAACCCCTAAATTGTTCTATTGGAGGTAGTTCTGAAAATCAAAAATGACATTAAAATGTAAATGTGCCCTGCCCACTGCCCGTTAAGTTTGGCGATTCTTCTGATTGTGTGGATAACTTTGGTATAAATATAGAAATAACTTCAGATCCGGATATGAACTAATATAATATGATCGCGTGACAAACCTAACGACGTAGAATACGGATCGAACTTAAAAATGTTGTGGTTTCTAGGTTCCACGCAATTAGGATGTGTTATTTTTGTGGTATGTAGGGAGGATGAAGGGCCTAATTTTAGTATAAATAACTTTTCCAAATACGACGGAATTACCGAGAAAAAAAATAAAAACTAAAAACTGAAAACCTCGTATAAGTCTGAATCTAACGAAGTTCCGAGATTTATTTGTACTCTAAAATAAGCATCATAAAAAACGCCTTCGATGTTTCTTAGGTCACAATTGCGTATCATATTTAGTTTCAGAGATATGATTTTTTTTCTAAATACCTGGTTGAAAAAAAGACGATTTACAAAAATTTTTATCTCAAAAACTAAACATACTAGTGAAATGGGGATACGAAATATTGCATTGAAATAACTTACAACTATCAGTTTTTTATATAAAAAAGCAATGTCCGAAAAATCATCTTCATAAAACACTGTGCGCTGGCTAAAGACAGGTAAAGCCGTAAAGGAATCTTTTGGCGCGTGCTCAACATCGGAACTAACGACACAATCTTGTTTTTTCGATACATTTCACAGCGCCAACGGTGTCAACGTCAACCCAACACCACAAGATCTTTGTAGCACTCGATCTAAGAGTTTATGAAAAAGGTTATGAAGGAAAATAGCGTTTATACTTACAAGTCAAGAGGATAGAAGAACAGCACTACATATTTGCCCTTGTAGTCTGAGAGAGAGATGTCCTTGAACTCGCCGTTGACAACAGCGGTGGTCTTGAACTGCGGAGCGGGCTTAGTCAGCTGGAGAGGCATCTTGTTGAAGCTAGAATTAACATTACAACCTTATTAGTATGAAACTAAGGTTCGTATTCAATTGTTGATGCTGTGTTATTTCGTAAACTATTTTTGTTCAGTGTCAGAAAAACTTTAGAACTGGTGGCTAACTAATTTGAATTTCGAACTACTTTAGTATGATAAGACTTTTAACAATAAGCAACACATTTCTAAGAGAATCATGAATATTATTTTTTGACAGATCTATTTTTAATTAGGTACTTTAATTCACCAAACCTTATATCACTTATCATTTGAAGTACCTAGCAACATGTCACGTACAAGATTACAAGCGTTATCATCACATCCGTGTAGTCCCTATTTATTTCAAAGAAGTGATTATATTCACTTTCTGATACCGGGTACATATTCCAGGATGGCTTGAATTAAATGTTGTGGAAACGGAAAGTTTACTTTGAATCATGAACCTATTTGACTTGGTGTTAAAATTGACAATTGAGTAGTAACCGGTCATACAAAAAGTTAATAACACGTGTCTATTGTGCAATATGTATGCGGTATAGTCCACTTAGGACTATCACGATGTACGCAGGTACCGTTATTCATGTGGCCATCACGTTTGAATGTAACAAGAGCATAGAACTGCCGAAACGCGATGATACGCTGGCGCATGTAGATTTAAAATGGAAATGAAAAAAGGGGGTTCCAAAACTTTTGAAATTTCAGAGTAGCAACATGAATTATCCTAAAAAAAAACTGCTGTTGGTAAGTATAGGTAGGTACTTATTTGGAGTGATGTGATTATCAATTATTGAACTGCAATTTGTGAATTTTAAAAAATCTAAATGAATTTATGGCAAGATTTGAGGTCCCAGATGGTCCAGTGAAACAGTAAGGTCAAGAGAAAAAAAATGTTTCATTCAAAATATCGACTCACTAAATAACACTTAAAAATACCGTATACCAGCAGAGGTATCTCAATTACTTTAAAACCTATATTCAAATAAATATGAAATTCTAACGAGTTTTTTTTAATGCAAACTACTACACAAAACCTTGTATTTAATATTCACCGCACAAAATAACAGAAATATTTTTTGAACGAATAAGTAACTGAAGAACTCACTTCCGAGACGTCTTATGAAGAGGAACACTGACGGTCAACTGAATTATGAACTTCAAAAGTTCGGCACAATACTCACGCACCGATCGATAAGATTATTAAAATCGAGGGGCGCTTGCAAAATGTCAATAGAACACTTACACGGGCTTAATTTGTAAAAAGTCACGACAGATCTGATAGTTTTCTGCCCAGGGGATAATAAATATAGTAAATGAGATCAAGAATAGTAAATGCGATGTTTGAGAGCACCTAAATTAGTATTGACAATTCAGTTATTGAGAATATAACTTTTTGCGGAACCGAATACAAGTCGGTACATAAAATAAAATGATGGTCATACAACTAAACAGGTAGATCCGTGACGTGGATAATAGTATGATCGAAGCAGCACAGGTGCTTCAGTCTTCATCCTTGGGAAACTATACTAATTGCATCGTTAGCTAAACTATTGTCTAGCATCGTAAAATAGAACACAATTCAAGTGTCATTCGAACATTCTCACAAAATAAAAACAGTTAATATTTTGGAGATAATGACACATCATTAAAAATTATAATGTTTCTTGTATGCAGGTATATTTACTATGGATATAATAACTTTTGTTTCAATAACACCGTGGTTAAAAACAAGCCGAGAATCTTCCATAGTGCAGTCACACGAGGTTATCTACTGAATGTCAAAGGTCGAGGATAGAGTTCTGTAAGAAAATAATTAACGCAGTGAGTTATCTTAAGAACATAGGTATACTAGGTGCATACACATATTTTAAATCACAGTAAACACAATTAAAATGATAGATATTTAAATAGAGGACGACATACACTGAAGTGATAGTAGATAATCCGGGAATACGAAAATGGAATACAAATTCAAACTAAGTAATATAGATACACAAACAACGCCACGATGCAACGATCACTAGCAAACATACTGAAAATTCTAAAACACAATCGACTAGAAAAATATTTCAACTTTAGAATAATGATTGGCTGATGGGGTACCTAAGCGTGCAGTCACTGGTATAATAGAAGACCATCAGTAAGTACATGATGGAATTTAGATTGTGTAACTTGCAGCACAAAATAACTAGTAAAACATCCAGCACGATGGAAATTGACGGAGCACCTACAATTTAAATACTAAACAGACAGTACTTAAAAAACCATTAAATATTCAAGAAGCTATGGCTATCGACCGCGCTAAGGCGGCCACGGCATATATATTCTGTGGCCAGCCAAGGTTCAATAAAAAAGTATGGTTCTCTTGAAATCCACCGCGCTACGTATTCATGCATTTAAAACAACAGATTCTAAAAACGTCAGAATAATTTCACGGCATAACAAGCCTTATAAATCCTTTATAGCAACCGAAACAGTTGCGTTATAAATAGATAGAATCTTGAATTTTATTTTAGTTAAAATTCAAGGTTGTTCAATGTCCAATCTTGCAAATTCTTATGATAGGTCAACTGAAGAAATGGAACTGAATCCTAAATGGTCCCAGATGGCTCTCTCTTGCTATGCTTTGGCGGACGACTGACTGACGATAAGCCTGAAACTGCTAGTGAAATTCCATTCTAGACATAAGTGCACGTAAAACTCATACCCTGGTCTACAGGACGTCAAGCTAACTACATAATTTCCTGTCCTCCGATATGAAGGAACCTACAAATAGAACTACAATTTCTTTAGAAGCAAAACTAACCCATGACTTTGAGTGACGTATCGTTGTAAATGCCGTGGCACCCATTCGTGGACAATGTCATGAATGTTCTTAGTCTCCCTCCACAGTCCAACAAGCAGGCGTCCGTTTCCATTTACCAAATATGCACCGAGTATTCCACATGTGAGCATATTTTTTAGAATGGATTCCAAGTTGCTGAGCCTGGGAAGGAGGACAATTGTCCGTTATGAAGGTTTCTCATGGCCTAATGAGAGAAAGTTTACATATGTGGGAACTTACTATGACTTTTGTTTCAGAGAAAACTTATGGTAATTCTAGGCATTGTTTTAAAAACAAGCTTTTTTTCAGTCTTTCTGTTTTCCAATGGCAATCAAATACGGGTAAACCTAATTTTAGGATTCGGAACTTCTTGCTTTCTAAAGAAAATGAAAAGATTTTACAGAAGCTTGAATTTTGGGTTCAGATTCGTCAGACTTCTGCAGTGAATATATACAGTGCGAAACTGCACTCTAAAGAGATAATTCTAAGCTGTTTGTAGACGTTTATCTTGAAGATGATAAGACAATACGAGGGAAATGAAGTTGAAGTAACTCAAGTGTTTACTGCACGCTTATTCGCTAATATTTACCAGCTTTTCTCATTTGAAAATAAGTAAGTACCTAGCTCAGAAGAGCGAAACGCGTTTAAGTAGAATTTCTTTCTGGAAATTGTTCTTAGCAAATAAAATTTGGTATTTAACCACAAGCGATATTCTAATAGTGATAGTATTAATAGTATTTTGAAACATGAGTGAAACCAGGAAATTCAACTACTTTCATTATCTTTATTATAGGCACTTTAAAATTACGTTCTACCAAAAGATCGTAAAACCAACTTATTGCCACACTTTCAGGAAAGATAACGAAAATAAGATATGACGTCACTGAGATACGATTGCATTGGTATTGGTTGGAATTTTCTTTATTTTCATTATCTTTAAAACCAATTTGTCTAGACAATTAGTGACAAGATAAGTTTTTCAAATTATCGGATAGCCTTGACATCGATTTGTAATAGAAGCAGGAAGGAAAATGTCCAATATTAAATTCAATTTCCAAAGTAGTATCAAGTCAAATCTTTAGATTTTAAAACAGACTATGATGCTGAATCGCAGTAGGTTATCTGAATTTCACCCAACAATAGTAGAAACCCACCACACGATTGGGAATTGACCATCAGACTAATAAAGATTCTGCGGATTTTCTACATACTAGACCCTTTGTCACAAAAAAACTGAAATCAACATCTATTCAGTAAACAAAGGCTATCAAAAAGCCACATAAAAAAAAATAACTAAAGCACTCATCACCTCAATGTGAAAAGTTCACATTAATGACATCTAATTTATGCCAATGCCACGGTGACGTCTGTGCATGAAAACGGTAGTCATGAAGGCAAGGATGATGAAATTATCAGAAATACCTACATGTGAAAAAAAGAAAGTATAAATAAGTACACGATAAAAGGGTGAATATAATTATGGAAGGGCTAAACCATTGAAGATTTTTACTCTTCAAATATTTAGCATAGATAGCGAGCCCGTCTTGCTGTTTTGAATGTTGATTAGAAAATCAAATCACAAAAAAATTCTAAGCCTGTAATCCTCTGCCGGAGGCTCTACACGGGGGTCGTGCGGTCCATGGCCCTCTACGGGGCACCGGTGTGGGCGCCCTCACTGAGGCTGCGCCCAGCGCGCCGGTTGTTTGCGGCCCAGAGGGTCATGGCCATCCGGTTAATCCGGGGATACCGCACGGTCTCGTGCGAGGCGGCGAGCCTCCTTGCCGGAGTGCCGCCATGGGATCTGGAGGCAAAGGTCCTCGCGCACATGTGGGAGTGGCGCGAGGAGGCGAAACGCCGGGGCGAAACTCCGCTGCCGCGACAAATCGCGGCACGGCGGACAGAGCTCCGGTGTGATCTCATGGCGACATGGCGGGTACGATTGTCGCAACCCAGTGCTGGGCACGCCACAATTGCGGCGGTAAATCCCCTCTTTGAGGAGTGGATAGAGAGGCGCCACGGCGTCCTCACCTTCCGCCTGACGCAGGTTCTCACCGGGCATGGGTGCTTCGGTGGGTTCCTGTTCAGGATAAAGCGGGAGGATACGTCCGGGTGTTTCCATTGCGAGGATCGTCTGGAGGACACGGTGGAGCATACGGTGGAGGTGTGCCCTGCCTGGGCGGGGCACCGCCGTGTCCTCGTGGAGGCGATCGGCGGCAGCGACCTCTCGCGTCCGGCCCTGGTGCGAGCCATGGTACGGAGCGAGAGGGAATGGGAAGCCGTCACCTCCTTCTGCGAAGCAGTAATGCTCGCGAAGGAGGAGGCGGGGCGCGTGAGGGAGCGGCAGTCTCTGCGCCCTCACGCCCCTAGCCGCCGCAGGAGGAGACGCCCCGGGCATCGGGAGTCGATTGCGGACTCCCGACCACCGTAGGCGCGAGCTTGCGGGTGGCGAGCAATGGGTAGCTCGCCGCCCGGTAAGGACCAGGCTCGGGTCGACGGCGCGCAGTGTTCCACGCGCGCCTCAAAGAGATGTCAGCAGCAGTGTAGGGGTCTACTAGGACCGATGCCTGCCGGGGTCGCGTGATTGTTCGAAAGAGATACCGTGACCCTGGCACATGGGCAACTGATGGAACACGGGTGGGTTTTAGTCAGTAAAAGTCTGACACGCCCTCCCGCTCCGCCCAGAGCGGGAGAAGTCATTTGATGATTTCCCATCCTGAAAAAAAAAAAAAAAAAAAAAAACCCTGTAATCCTATAAGTGCTCAAATAAACTTTAACCCATTTATGGCCGCTATAATAGAGTACAATTGAGCTTTTAAGCATACATCAAAAATTGATATGACCAACATATTTCTTTGATTTAAAATCAACAGAGGGTAGTTTAATTATTTTTTTGTAACAGGGATTCACTTGAAGTTGCAGTTCTCAAGATAACACAGGCAAGTCTTTTCTAACACCATTTAAAAAAAAAAATAGAAATATTACAGTGCAAAATATTATGTGATATTCTTGTATTTAATCATTGTAATAGTTTACCATGTTTTTTATTTATTTTGGCTGACTTTTATGTTGATTTCTACAAGTGCACTAAAAATATCATTTTTAAAAAATATATTTTCCCTTTTTGTATTTCTTACTACTTCACTCATTATAAAAGAAATAATTTAAAACAGCAATGTTTTTAACTTACATTGCGCCGTTATTGGGTTAAATTAGGCATTTGATAAGAGTAATATTTGACTAGAAAGAAACAAGTTGGTGGGTAGTTTTTTTCTATGAAACTATAGGTATCATTCTATTACTATATTACAGCATTGATACTTTTACTTACAGCAATGATTATAAAATTATCAGTGGCATAAATGAATTACATCTCCTTAAAATGAATACTTACCTTCTAACAATGAGAATACCAATATACATA
The DNA here is from genome assembly GCA_932294355.1 of Aporophyla lueneburgensis. Classification (NCBI taxonomy): domain Eukaryota; kingdom Metazoa; phylum Arthropoda; class Insecta; order Lepidoptera; family Noctuidae; genus Aporophyla; species Aporophyla lueneburgensis. The sequence goes on along the minus strand of OW028737.1, from coordinate 34,415,256 downwards.
TGTTTGCATTCTCATTTAGTCCTCAATCAATACATTCATTTTACCTGCTGGTAACTTTGTAGTTATGATATTACCCTCTTTTTAACATAGTGGTATGATACAAAGGTTTTTTTAAAAGTTAAGTACCTGTTTTCTCCTTATTCCAGGCAGAGATTTTTTTTTTGGAGCAATTTTTTGTGACATTAACTACTATAAATAAATATAAAATAGCTAAAGCTATCCAACTAGTTTACCTTGGCGACTCACAATAGCTAGAATTTGATTATATTAATGTATAATCAACAAGAATTAATGTAGGTATTATAATCTCAATCTAAAAGTTACCTATTCTAATTCAAAACTACTACAATTCTAATTCAACTATCTCGTATGCCTACTCAATATGTTTTCTACTTCTACAATCATTGAGAAGCACCTCATAGAGAAAGGCCTCATCATGGGCAGTAGGTGTTCAGGCTTGTTGAGGTCTATTCCAGTGGCCTCATCGCCTCTGCAGTAACACGTGTGCTCCATGGACATGATGGCAGCTGACACTTGTCAATTTTCAAGTTAACTAAATTATACAAATTCAAAATAAGTGAAAATCTTCAATATTTTAATATCATAGTGACTTTCTGCCTATAATCATCTGAAGATTATCCTTATCAAAGATGTCTGGCTTAAGTATTCTATCAATAGTTGTTACAGTTTTACTACCTAATTTACAATTAGAGCTTGTTGGTTTCTATGGCAACAATAAAGTGTAGAAGTAAAACCTGCACCCTAATTGCGAAACGCACAATTTATCAGAATCTGAATGGGATTGAAGATTATTTCTAAACCATTGCGTCATTTGTTCGAATAAATTGTGGCTCAGCAACGTAAATAACGCAATGAATGTTGTTTAACTATGAATATTAAACCAATTCCTACCGATAAAAAGTTCCGCAATTACCCCTCTGTTCTCCATACTCAATAAAACAGATAATAATGCAATTAACAAGTTTTAACTGTGAATGAATCATGAGAGTCATGCAGTATCATCATTTTTAAAATGTTTCACAATATTTATAAAGTATTGCTAACCCAATTTAAAATGGAAATGAACGGATGATTGCATTCATATCATGCAAAACTTTTCCATGCAGCGAGAAAACAGATGATACACACCAGCACCTTTCAAAAAATAAATAACTCGCATAAAACACTTGAATAAACTAACCACCTACACCAGTCATTATAAAATTTGCGCTTTTAAATTGAGAATCACTTTTTTACGATAGCATTTTGTAGGTATTCCTTGGCCTACAGGAAGTCAAGCAACATGCCAGAGCTGTCACCTAGTAAAACCCCAAGTTCCACGAAACATTAAGATTTCAAAATGCAATAGTTATAATAAACCATTATTCATTCAGATTTCCTGCAGCAACAGGAATATTGTAAAGTATGGTTATTTAGAACTTTCGTTACTTTCTATTTCGTGGAAGAATTACCTCTCGCCTATCATCTTTTTCGCTACATTCCCTGTGACTTCGTCCTCAGACTCACAGCGAAGCCTTTTCCTAATGCTTCTGTGTCGCATGACCTTTGATTTAAAAAATGTTATTACATTAAATTAAGAGAAAATCGGACCGCTCATTGTCTTGACCGTCCATGCGTAGAATATTATTGTTTTTCTTGTTACTTGCTAAGTATGTTATTGCTACCCGCATTTAACCTAATAATAAAAATTAAACAGTAATTCGTGCTGCATCATCTGCGGTGTGCAAGCGTGTCAAGACCACAAAAAAAAAACCGTTTTTTACTTTCCAGTCGAATCTTTCCATTCTCTAACTAGACAATAGAACATTAATTTTGCAAACATTACCCTCATGTTTTTATCTTATTGGGGAAAGACAATTTGCTACATGCTAGTTGGAAAATGTTAAATTTCAATATAAATAAATACAGTCTACTTACTTGATAAAATGCGACGAATAAAACAGACGAACGGACAAAACACTCCTTCAACGATCCGTGGAAAATAAATGACAGCCGGCGGGGCCCGGCAAAGATGGCGTGCGCGGGCCGGCCTAAACTTGCCAGTACATAAAACTTCTTTCCAATAGATTTCACATTTGTAAAAAATAATTTAACAAATTAAATATATTTTTAAAGTTTGTACAATTATAATTTTTCATTAATTGTTTTAAGTAAAGATTAAAAAAAGTTAATTCCTTCATTAAAGTTCATTATTGCTACCTTATGATCGCGCAGTGCTACACTAGTCCTTAATCAGTTTGTAATATTATTGAGAGATGGCGCTGTTCACAGAATATTATTGCTGGAAATCAAGCTTTGTCAAACGTATGCACAACCCAATTTTTGAATTCAATTGAAATCTATAAGATATTAGCTGACGAGACAGACTTTGTCCTGTCTTAATGATAACTATTTAATTCGAATTGGTATCTATCTATATAAAAATGAACCCCTATTTCCCTTAGTCATGCCATCACGCGTGAACGGCTGGACCGATTTCACTTTTTAAAATTTTTTCTTCTCCTGACAATAACAAACACAACAAAAAAAAAAGTGAAATCGGTCCAGCTGTTCACGCGTGATGGCGTGACCAAGGGAAATAGGGATTCATCATTTTTTTTTATATATACTTAAAGACTATAATAATTATATATTATACCTATATAATAATATAATTAATATAATATAATAACTATATACTATAATATAGGTACTATAATAATATTATAAAGCTGAAGAGTTTGTTTGATTGATTGAACGCGCTAATCTCAGAATCTACTGGTCCGAATTGAAAAATTCTTTTTGTGTTGAGTAGCCTATTTATCGAGGAAGGCTATAGACTATATAACATCACGCTACAACCAAGAGAAGCGGAGCAGTAATGAAAAATGTTGCAAAAACGGGGAAAATCGCACGGGTAGGCGATTCGACGCGACGGGAAGGGTCGGGGTAGCAAGAAATTTAACGCGGACGAAGTCGCGGGCAGAAGCTAGTATATAATATAATATAATATAATATATATCTATACTATATACTATAATAATATTATAAATCTGAAGAGTTTGTTTGCTTGATTGAACGCGCTAATCTCAGGACCTACTGGTTCGAAATGAGAAAATCTTTTAGTGCTGGGTAGTCCGTAATAACCGACGAATATTTCAATACCGCCTGCGTTTCAGAATCATGTTGACCGTATCTGGGGAAGCCGATCTTAATACTAATAGGAAATTAAGTTGTTTGGGTATCTGGACCCCGAAGCTCCAGATACCCGAACGACTTAGGTAATAGGTAATAGGTAGAACGGGCTGGTGTCCGCAACTCCACGTCTGAGCGCGTATTTTGCGTACGGGTGGGAAATCGGTTATTCGATCCACCCCAGCTCCTCGAGAAAGGCCAGCAACGCCTTGATGTTGCTGACTATCTCACGTAGGGTACCTGGGTTACCGAAGTACTTGGCCCTGTATGTGGCGATCGCCGGGCAGTTTAGAAGCACGTGCGCTGCTGTCTCGTCGTCCTCAATGCAGGCCCTGCACAGCGGACTGTCTGTAACTCCTATGACAAATAGATGTTTATTAAACGACCCATGGCCAGTTATTGCTGCCGTAACCATACGCAGCTGTCGTTTGTCTAACCGGAGTACCTGTTTAGTGAGGCGGGCATCGATGGTGGGAAGTGCTTCCTTGGCCTGCCTGCACTCACTTTGGTCCACCCATAGCTTACAGTGTAGATCCCTGGTACGTTCCTTACCAGAGAGCGTAGGAACCCAAAGGGGAGTGGCGTGATGGGTTCTGGTCCCACCGGTGTCATGCTCGATCCCCTTCTGGCCAGTTCATCGGCGGCATCGTTACCTAGGGAACCGCTGTGTCCTTTTATCCATTGAATAGTTATATTATTGAGGCTACCCACCTGGTTGAGGCGCTGGTGGCACTCGTATATTAGCCCAGAGTCAATCGAGTGACTGTCCAGCGCTTGCAGAACAGCCATACTGTCTGAGAGTATGCGGATCGAGTGGTCTTTAACTGCCCTGTCCATAATGGCTGAGGCGGCAAGAGTGATCCCAATGCATTCCGCCTGGAATACTGTATTGTGGACTCCTAATGGTGTGGCTATATGTATGTTAAAGTCCTGCGAGAAGACCCCAGCACCTGTGCCACTGTCTGTTTTTGATCCGTCCGTGAAGATGCGCAGCTCAGTGGGGCGCAGACCCTCACACCGGCGATCTTCATGAAGCTGGATTCTGTATTTTTTGTCAAAAATGAACTGTTTGGGTACCCGGTCATTTATAGCCTTGGTGATGGGGAACTCATTGTTGAGTTCCTTAAGTAGCGCGGTGTGTTGTGTGTCTCTCTTTCTCAAGAGGTTGGTTGCGTCCAGACGCGCTGCCGCCATCGTGGCTTCCTGCTGTATGAACAGGTGGAGCGGTGGTAGTCCCAGTATGGCGTCCATGGCTGCAGTCGGAGTAGTCCTCATGCAGCCCGTGACCGCCATGCAGGCTAGTCTTTGCATGCGTTGCAGTTTGTTGCAGGCTGTAATAAGCTTGGTGCGGGGCCACCAGACCACGGCCCCGTAGGTGATCATGGGTCGGATCACTGCGGTGTACAGCCAAAGTATGATTTTGGGGGATAGGCCCCACTTCTTACCTATCATTTTCCTGCATTGCCAGAATGTGATGCAGGCCCTGTTTAGTTTGCTGTCTAAATGACTACTCCAGTTTAACTTACTGTCAAGAATGACCCCGAGGTACTTGACTTCGTTGGCCAGCTGAAGTTCTGTATTGAACAATTTCGTAAGGCGGAAGGGGCCTAAAGCTCGCTTATGGGTGAACATGACTAGCTCAGTTTTAGTGGGGTTCACTGAGAGGTCATATTCACTGCACCATCTCTCTACGATACGTAGTGCTTGTTGGGTGAGGTTAAAGATCGTGCTCGTCACCTTCCCTGAGACAAGGATGGCGAGGTCGTCCGCATAACCTATTGTGTAGTAGTGATTGGCATTGAGTCTGGCGATTAACTCGTTAATCACCAAATTCCATAGAAGGGGTGACAGTACCCCTCCCTGGGGGCAGCCTCTGGCAATCATGGCCAGTTGCTGCTCATCCTCTAGGCGAACCACGCGCTTGCTTAGCATGTTTGTGATCCAGTCTATGAGTACCTGTTCAACTCCATGTCTGGAGAGGGCGCTGCTGATACTGGAGAAATTTGTTTTGTCGAAGGCTCCTTCGATGTCTATGAAGGTACCCAGGCAGGTCCCTTTCTGGTGAATCGCTTCCTCTATCTGGCTAACTACCAGATGAAGTGCCGATTCGGTGGATTTACCTGAGCTATAAGCGTGTTGGTTACCGTGCAGCGGTAGGGTTTTCAGAGCGCCGTCCCTCAGCTCCCTGTCGCACAGCCTTTCCAGGGTTTTTAGCAGGAAAGAAGTCAGGCTGATTGGTCTGTGGGATTTGGCGTTTGTGTAGTCGCCCTTACCTGGTTTAGGGATGAATATTACTTTCACTTCCCTCCATCCTTTGGGAACGTATCTAAAGGCCAGGCACGCTCTCATTAAAGGCACCAGTCGTACTGCGATGAGGGTTCCACCCCACTGTAGTAGGGCGGGGAACACCCCATCTGGTCCGGCGACCTTAAACGGATGGAAGCTCCGGATGGCCCATTGGAGTTTCTCCAACGTGATCACCTTGCTAGCATAAGACCAGTCATTATCTGATGGTGATTGATTTGCTTCTTGCCAGTCGATTACTTGCGAGAAAATACATCCAGGGAAGTGTGTTTCAATAAGGACGCGTCGCGTTTCTTCTGGCGAGGATGTGGGTGTGTTGTCTGGTTTTCGAAGGGTGGTAGGCCCAGTTGTGGTTTGTTGTGCCATTGTGGGGGGGGGGTCTGTATTTATGCTTTTGCGGTTGCACAACGACACGCTTGGCTTGGCTTTGCTTGGTAGTATAGATGCAGGCCTACTCTGCTGCCTCCCTCAGAGGCAGCAGGGTGGCGGGGTCTTGAGGGAGAGCGCTGTAGTTGTGTAGATCCTCAAGGCAAGTCTGGCGGATACACCTTCACGAGGTTGCCACCCCGTTTTTGGTCTAATTCCTTATGAAATAGACGTAACTGAAACCGCCAGGCGACTTTTCCTCCCCTATCTCCCCTCCCCACTCCCGCATAACCCCCCCATTTCCTGTTCCAAACTACCCCCCCTCACGCAATCCCACCCAAACCCTCACTCCCTACAACACCTACCTACCCACCTTCCACTCCGAAACGTGACCACCCTGTGACTGGGTGGTGGCGGCTCGACTGTCACTAAAAGCAGCTGATGGTGAGTTAGGAGGAAGCAGTCACCTGCGCTAGGACCTGCGCAGTTGAGCGCCGTGAGCGGGGATGAAGGAGTCCTGGGGGGCTGAGCCGAACGGCACTGGTGGTTATGTGTCCGTGAGGCAACACTCCCCCTTTGGTCTGGATTTCAAGCGAAACGGTGGCCCTACCCACTAGCCAGGGGTAGGGAAATGGCCACAGTGTCCCGTCAGAGGGCCACAGGCGAGGTGCGTGAGGTCCGCTGAGGTTGTCCTCGGATGACCGAAGCGGTAGGTAAAGGTCATGCTGACGGTGTAAGTGAGGGTTGTTCAACTCGTTGGGGGCCAACCCGATCGAGCACCCGATGTCGCACTGTAAACCAGCCTTGCGCTCCTATATCTCTCTGGTAATCCTAACGTTCGAGCTTTTTCATAGCGAGACGTTCCCAGGTGCGGGCTCCATGGAGGGTGGGAGCCAGAGAGACGAATCCTTTTCACAACATTTAATATGGATGATAAAACAAAAACCAACCATCCCGGAGTGGAGGCGAAAGCCGATGAAGCTCCCAAGAGAGGTGCCTGCACTTCTCTTGCCCCTGGTCACCCTGCAGCCAACGCCGCGGGTACCAGCGCGGGCGCTGGTCTGGCTGTGGCGAAAGCTACAGGCAAGACCAACAAAAACAAGTCCCAAAAGAAACAAAGGGCGTCGGCGCTGACTGGGACCAGTACCGGCCCTTCCAAAACCCAGGAGAGGACCACGGCGAAGTCTAACTTCGCTGGCGGTCCAACCCTCCCCAAACTAACACCGGTGCCAGATATTACTGGCACTGTGAAACACCCTACCACATCTGCGGCTCCTCAAGCCTCCTCCCATAAGGAGGACGCCACCAACCAGGTGGTGACAGACAGCCACGAGGACGCGATCTCTCGCGTCTGGAAGGTTGTACAGAAGCGGGGCAAGGGCAAGGGTAAAAGAACTCAACAAGCCCGTTGCCCTTGTACAAACCCCTCATGCGCTCCAGCTGTCACAGCACAGCGTATGACGCGTAAGGAGCGCCGCCAGGCTCGCAGGAGGCAAGGTAAAGGGCCCCAAAACAACCAGGCCACTGCCGTTAGTTCGGTCAAACCGAGTAGCGGGCAGCTAAACTTTGCCGCTGGAAAACGGTCGCAGGCAGAGCCCGGCCTAAACCGCCCCTCGACCAGCCGACCCTCATCCAATGCGCCGGTAAAAGCACAGCAACCCGGAGGGAAGGATCAGGCCGCGGCTAAGCGAGCTCTCAACGAGACCATCACACCTCGTGGAGAGCATAAGCGGCCGCGTCTTGATCAATCCAAACGGGTTGCTCAAAGAAGCTACGCCCAAGCTGCCAATGCCACCCTCGACGTAGCGGTCACCTGTGACCGCACCGGGGTGATCAGCAAGGACGTATCGGACCAGGTGCTCGCTGCTATCCAGAAGCAGATCTTACACGAGGCCTGCTCCCCCAAACAGGACACCAAGGCGCCGACTTTCAACGCAAAGCCGCTATTCGCCGGTGGTGTCCTAAAACTGTGGTGCGAGAACGACCACACCTTAGCCTGGCTAAGGAAAACAGTCTCCGATATGACTCTCCCTACTAACTTAACGTTAGTAGTCAAGACTCAGTCGGAGATCCTAAGACGGGCACGATGTGGCATCGTGATCCCCGACGAGCAGGGGGTCCTCGGAGAGCCGACCAATATTGGCCGTGCTCTCAGTTACCAGAACCCCTGGGTCGACATAAAGCGCTGGTTGCTGCTGCATGCCGACAAACAGGCCTCGGCATGGTTCGTGGTGGTCGGTGTCCCGGTAGACCAAATCCCGACCCTGATGGGTGCGGGGCGCTGTCTATCTTTGGGGGCAGGGAAGGTGTACCTGCAGTTCCAAGGTAGGAACGGCAGGTTCACCGACGTCCCCCAGGGATGGGACCCCGCCACCGGCACCATCTCCGAGACTCTGGCGCAGCAGCCAGAGACACCAGCGGGGAAGTCGACTCCCCCAGCAAACAACCCGGAGGCAGTCGTGGCCGAACCCGCTGCAGCGGAATCGGCTGCTCCAACTGCCGCCACCCTGGACGCTAGCCCTCCTTCGGGCGCGGAATCGGACGACATAACCCTGTCCCCGGCTTCGCGCCAGGGGGAGGATGGCTTCGACGAGGGTGGCCTGTTTGCCGGGCTCAACCTGGAGGATGACGATGAGGAATTGACCAGCAATGGCGTCCTCTTCGTCAAATTGTAAAATCCTCCAGGCAAACCTCCACCACAGTCAGACCGCAACGGCTCAGCTCCGGAAGTGGTTGGAGGTTCAACACACGGCCATCGCCCTGATCCAGGAGCCGTGGATTAGAGCGGGCCGCATACAAGGACTCTCCAATCTTGGAGGTAAGCTCCTGGTCACTACTGATCACGACCAACCCAGGTCGTGTATCTATGTCACAGGTAACCTTAAAACACAGCTTCTAACTGAATTCTGTTGCAGAGACATCTCTGCAGTGAAGCTGTTTATACAGCGTAACGGCGCCATGGAGATGGCAATCGTCTTCGCTTCGGTCTACATGCCTGAAGCGGAGGCGCCGCCCCCGCATGACCTCGCTCGCCTCGTGAGCCATTGCGAGAGATCCGGGCTGGAAGCCATCATCGGTGCTGATGCCAATGCTCATCACCAGCTGTGGGGTATGGACACGCAAAACGAAAGGGGTAAGGCCTTGGTTGATTACTTATTCTCGACTAACCTATCCCTACTAAACACTGGCTCCGAACCGACCTTCGTAACCAGACGAAGCCGCACAATCATAGATCTCACTCTGGCAACAGAGGCCGCGGCGGAAATTACCACAGGTTGGCAGGTCTCCAGGGAGGCTTCCTGCTCCGACCACAGATGGATCCGCTTCGACATCCAGGCCTCTGTCCCGCCAGCAGCTCCGCGCCGCAAACCGCGGAACACAGATCGTGGTACCTACACACGCAGCCTAGAATCCAGACTTGCGACATCATGCGATCCGACGCTATTTGCGGACACTACACAGATTGAGGTACAAGTTGAATACCTCACTAAATCAATAATAGACAGCTACCAACCTGCCTGCCCAGAGACGACTCCTCGTAGTACACCGGGCAAACAGCCCTGGTGGGGTGCTGATCTGGAGCGAAAACGCGGGAATGTAAGGAAAGCTCTGAATAGAGCCATGAATACATGTGCGGATGAGGACTGGGATGAGTACTACGCAGCCAAATCCTGCTACAAAAAATGCATCAGGTTCAGGAGCACCTCGGGATGGCGTAAATACACTGGTAGCATTGAGTCCTGCCAGGAAGCAAACAGGGTAAGGAAAATACTGGCACAACAAACCACAACTGGGCCTACCCTAACGACTTATTTGATTTAATGACACCGGCACCGGTATCGTTTGACAAAAACGAAAAATTTATCAGCTGTAATTTAGAAACACTCACATGTGGTGCCGTGACCAGTACTCCAGTAGGTAGGTCCCTACGGAATCCATGGATTCAGTAAGTACGTAGGTACTGGTCACGGCGACCGCAACCTGTAACCATGATAGCAGACGGGCAATTCTCGTAAAATGAATGTTCACAGTTTGATCTGGTTCAATATGTCAAAAATACCTCAAGTTTCCATACAATTTTGACAAGTTTTTGACATTTGATTGTCGCTGAGATGAGACTGCGACTACATTTTGAACGTTTTTATATACCTACGATACATTCGAGACATTGGACAAGGAAATTGGCATCGTCACAAAGAGGTAGCTACCAAATAATTAGCCATTTCGATTTATCAACAAAGTTTATTTTATATTTAGTGAAACTTTGGAGTATCGCGCTGGTTTGTACAGACGCCAACACATCAAGCTACTACAATCTGTCAGATTTCTTTGATAGATTTTCGACTTTATTTCTAGAGCATTAGGTTCAAGGTTCAGTGGGAAAAATTGACAGTTTCGGGTAGCTTGACCTGGTGGCGTCTGTACTTTTCTACTAAAGTAACGTAACATCACGTATTTTTCCCCGAAGGGTTTGGGCTGAAGTGTATCTATAGTACACCCATTTTCGCCTGTTATTTTTAAGTCCCATGTAATAGGGGGCGAGCCTGTTGTCATCAACCGGGCACAAATCCAGTCTCCGGGCTGCTACTGAGAAATTCCCAACACTTTGCCCGACTTGGTAATCGAACCCAGGACCTCATGCTCAGCAGTAGAGCTTGCTACCACTAGACCAACGAGGCAATCTAAAGTATTTCTACTAAAGTATTAAATATGAATTGCAACAAGAAATATCTTGACACTGATATCACTTCTGTTTAAGTTGTAAAAAACGTAAGTAGGTAATTATCTAAGTATTCTTTATTTACTTTCTTTACTTGGAAACCTTCCAAACTATTTTTTTTACATCACATTTTATTTTACGGGATATTTTTATGTCGTTCGAGCCGCCATGAGAAAAGAGTAACTGCTGGGCAAAGGCCTCCCGCCTTTGCCCAGCAGTGAGACAGCAATAGTTAGAAAAAAAGGATTGTTTAACCTTATATCGACGTCATTTTACCCAGAATATTACGCACGCGGACGTCAAAAGGTTCGCAGTCCCTGTTATAGACTATGAAGGCCATTGTACTTGTGAGAAAATGAAAAGTATAGTAGGGCATGTATTTCGGGTCCCGTCGGGAGGAGGCTATAAATCTGCACCTAATGTGACCACTTGACCGCTAACTGATTTGGAGCAGAACGCTTTATTACCCTGCCCTATATTATTTTGAACTCCATTGTTCCTTGTGAAAAAATACGTAAAAATAAAAATAGGGGGGAATGAGGAAAACGTGTCCCTTTATGGGTTTAGTTAGTGAGCTGGAGGAGTTATCTCGGCCCGATGCTTTTTATCGCAGTCAATATTCAAGTAGGTTTCTACTTGAATATTTACCTATTACGATTTAAAAGTCTAGAGCCGAGATTACAAAATCTAAGTCAAGACTCAAGCATAAAGGTGAAAACTCCAGGATAGCCCGCGAAATTCAATTTTTTCTTAAGTTAATCTAATTTCATTGAATTACTATTTCATGAAAAACTCATTCAATGGAATTAAATGCACTTAAGCGATTAACACACTGCCACGCACCACGCAGCGTAGTGCGTGAATGCGTGTTCTAACGTTGCTTGTATTTCCGTTTGAAGGTGCGTTGACACGCAACATGCAGCGTGATGCGTGGCAGTGTGATAATCGCCTTTATAGAGGGTTGTATGGATGATTTTAGTTATTAGATATAATTATTTTTTAACACCCTTGCTCGTAAAGCTGATAATGTAATTCCACCGGTTTTAAATATGTAAAGCGGGTCATAAAAAACGCGTGTGTTACGAAAGCAAATAGTTAAGTTATAGTCCATACAAATTCCATAACAGTATTATTTGCCATTTCAAATATGGAACTGATCGCCCCCGCACGACTCCAGCTAGTGAGCAGCGCGCTGTTGCTATTCAAATTTCGAACTAATCGCCGCGTGGCGCCAGTCAGTAGGCAGCGCTAGCGTGCTGTTAAAATGGCGGGAAAGCAACAGTGTGCATTCACAGATTGAGTTGATTTAAAATAATGTTTTTTTTCTGTTTCCTCGCAAATGTATTAAAAAACGTCGTACGATATACGTGCGTATTGGTTATAACATGCTCGGCTCAATTACGCCCTCGCCTTCGACTCGGGCTGAAATTCCGCCTCGCATGGTATTACCATCATAACGCACTAATATCGTAATGTACTATTTTAACACCCCTGCTCGTAAAGCTGATGTAATTCCACCGGTTTTAAATAATAATAATAATAATAATAATCCACTTCTCAAGCACCTCAAGAAGTGTTGCCCCCTTGTCGCTGCGTCACTATGTGCCAGCGACGTTTCCCGGGGGCCCATTATTGAGTGTGAAAGTCACCCCCTGCCATTTTATCCGTGTATACAAAACATTGATCAGGCAGGGGCCATAGTCCTTCCATAGTTGCGGTTACCAATCCACTATAGCCATCCAAACCCATAGCCTAATTTGCTTTGTTTCCATATTCTGTAATAGTTCTGCTCCAACCGGGGATTGTCCTTGGGTGCGCTTGCATAGTGCATACGAGGATAATCGTCGGTTGGTGCTCCCTCATCATTTAAAATTTTCTGAGGGGCCTCTGCGAGTTGGCTTCGGCTCCTCGTACGCCTTCCAAAGGTCCAGAACCCTAGGGTACTGAGAAATGTAAAAGAATAATAATAATAATATTCCACAACTATCACACAACGCCATCTAGTCCCAAGCTAAGCAGAGCTTGTGTTATGGGTACTAGACAACTGATATACATACTTATATATTTCTAAATACATACATATTATAGATAAAATTACACCCAAACACAGAACAAATGATCGTGCTCAACACACAAACATTTGTCCTGGGTGGGAATCGAACCCACGACCTCCGGCATAGCAGTCAGGGTCACTAACCACTAGACCAACAGGCCTGCCAAATATGTAAAGCGGGTCATAAAAAACGCATGTGTAACCAAAGCAAATAGTTAAGTTATAGTCCATACAATAGTACACTACGATATTAGTGCGTTACGATGGTTATAACATGCAAGGCGGAATTTTAGCCCGAGCCGAAGGCGAGGGCGTAATTGAGTCGAGCATGTTATAACCAATACGCACGTATATCATACGACGTTTTTTAACACATTTGCGAGGAAACAGAAAAAAAACATTATTTTGTTCATGAATGCACACTGTTGCTTTCCCACCATTTTAACAGCGCGCTAGCGCTGCTTACTGACTGGCGCCGCGCGGCGATTAGTTCGAAATTTGAATAGCAACAGCGCGCTGCTCACTAGCTGGAGTCGTGCGGCGGCGATCAGTTCCATATTTGAAATGGCAAATAATACTGGTAATACTGTGAAGCTCTTGCCGTCTACATGACGGCAAGAGCTTCACAATATTACCACAAAAGACATTGAAAATCAAGGCAAAATGCTTTTAGTTAAAATCCCAAACACTAAAAACAAAATAGCCCGATCTTTTATCATCGACGGCCCATTTTATGAAGTGGTCAAAAAATATGAAACTCTGCTTACGACTAAGGCAAAAAATAATAATTTCTTTCAGAATTACCAAAAAGGTAAATGTACTGCGCAACCTATTGGCATAAATAAATTCGGTGCCATGCCAAAGGAAGTCGCCAACTTTTTAGGATTGCCGGATGCTGATTGTTATACAGGGCACAGTTTCAGAAGAACGTCAGCTACATTACTTGCTGATTCGGGAGCTGATATATTGACTTTAAAGCGGCATGGTGGGTGGCGTTCTAACGCAGTAACAGAATCTTATGTAGAAGATTCCATCCAAAACAAAGCAAATATAAGTGCTAAAATAACTCAGGCAATAAATTTGGGGTCACAAACGAAGAAGTTTTGCCCTGAGCCGCGCCCCTCTACTTCTACTGATAATACTTTTTTATTTACAACTAATGACGAATTACAATGCTCTTCTGCCGCCTTTCAAGAAGTTTCGTCGTCTCCAACATTTACAAAACAATGACATTATGAATAGTGATAATAATAATAAATACATCATTAAAAAACCAACTACAACTACGTATCATTTTAATAATTGTAATTTCACTAACTGTTTCAATAATTAAAAACCGGCCAAGTGCGAGTCGGACTCGCGCACCGAGGGTTCCGTACAAATCTGTAGGTATTTTCGGTTTAAAAATATATATATTTTTTAATTTTTATATTTCAGTTGATTGAATGTAAGGTAAATTGCGGTTTACGATTTATGACGTTTTAAAAAAAAGATACTCACTCGATCTCGTTCAAACCAATTTTCGTTGGTAGTTTACATGGTAATGTACATCATATATTTTTTTTAGTTTTGTCATTCTCTTATTTTAGAAGTTACGGGGGGGGGACACACATTTTACCACTTTGGAAGTGTTTCTCGCGCAAACTATTCAGTTTAGAAAAAAATGATAATAGAAACCTCATTACCATTTTTGAAGACCTATTCATAGATACCCCACACGTATGGGTTTGATGAAAAAAAACATTTTTGAGTTTCAGTTCTATGTATGGGGAACCCCAAAATTTATTGTTTTTTTTCTATTTTAGTGTGAAAATCTTAATGCGGTTCACAGAATACACCTACTTACCAAGTTTCAACAGCATAGCTCTTATAGTTTCGGAATAAAATGGCTGTGACATACGGACGGACAGACAGACAGACAGACAGACAGACAGACAGACAGACAGACAGACAGACATGACGAATCTATAAGGGTTCCGTTTTTTGCCATTTGGCAACGGAACCCTAAAAATGAACAAAATATAAAATGTCTTTTTTCTGTTTCCTCGCAAATGTGTTAAAAAATATCGTACGATATACGTGCGTATTGGTTATAACATGCTCGGCTCAATTACGCCCTCGCTTTCGGCTCGGGCTGAAATTCCGCCTCGCATGTTATTACCATCATAACGCACTAATATCGTAATCCATGTACTATAAAACCATATTTGTTACAGTCGCGAATCATAATTTGTTTAACATACAGCTTGACACTGACCTGCAAATTCTTCAGTAAACGGAAGAAATTTTAATTTCACGGTCTACCCTGGAGGTTTCACCTTAAGTTCCCAAGTGCTTAAAACTCTTAAGCCATTTGATTGGTTGAAACTTTTTTTATGAGTTAGTTAGTTAAGACAAAATACCTAAAAAGTATCTCCTAAAAAAATGAATTTGTCTACACAAATTTATTTTTTCTTTTGAAACTATGCCAAAAAGTTTGCGTTGCTTACCTAGTTCTTATTACTGAAGGCAATAAGCTTGGACAATTTATAGTGTAAAGGTGGGTTCCTTGGCAAGCGGAGGGAGTCTGTTTCACTGGTCCACACACCGTGACAAGTGTGTTTGTTCCGGATGTTAGTATTTATGGCTGTTGCCTCCATTGTTTCAGATGTAGCTACGAGAAATTCCTGGGTTTTAGAGCCAGTAATGTTTATTTAGTTGTAAATTGTTGTGATATGACATTATTTCCATTGTTTGGTTCTCTTTGTCTAGCTATAATTATATAAATATAGCCGTGTGGCGAATGGAATTTTCTGAATAAAATTATCAAAACTCTCGTTCAAAATTTCAGCATGCCGAGGTCTTTAGGCTGTGCGTCTGAACAGTTTCTTTGGTTGAACGCGCTTATCTTAAGAACTAGGACTGGTTCGAATTGAAAAATTCTTGAGTGTCAGATAGCCCACTTAACGAGGAAGGTCTTTTATATATTGTACTGCTCGCGACTTCGTCCGCGTTAAATTTCTTGCTCCCCCGACCCTTCCCGTCGCGTTGAATCGCCTACCCGTGCGATTTTCCCCGTTTTTGCAATATTTTTCATTACTTTTCCGCTCCTCTTGGCTGTAGCGTGGCGTTATATAGCCTATAACCTTTCTCGATAAATAGGCTACTCAACACAAAAATAATTTTTCAATTCATACTAGTAGTTCCTGAGAATAGCGCGTTCAATCAAACAAACAAACAAACTCTTCAGCTTTATAATATTACTAGCTTCTGCCCGCGCCTTCATCCGCGTTAAATTTCTTGTTCCCGTCGCGATCGCGTCGAATCGCCTACCCATGCGATTTTCCCCGTTTTTGCAACATTTTTCATTACTGCTCCGCTCCTCGTGGTTGTAGCGTGATGTTATATGGCTATATAGCTTATAGCCTGTCTCGATAAATAGGCTACCTAATACAAAAATAATTTTTCAATTCGGACCAGGAGTTCATGAGATTAGCGCGTTCAATCAAACAAACAAACATACAAACAAACAAACTCTTCAGCTTTATAATATAATAATAATATATAATACTCGCACGGGCAGGCGATTCAATACGACGCGTGACGGGGTAGATCGGGGAGCAAGAAAATTGACGCGGGCGAAGTTACAGGCAGAAGCTACTAATACCATATGCCTACACGACTGTCAGCCTCCTCTTTGAAGTGTCCGTTACGGTCCAACGATTGCATTGTATAAGATATCGACGCAGCTTCCAGTACTTGACAGCTTGTCATTCCGAGCGGCATCTACATCTTGAAGATTATCATGGAAATAATAATTGATACAAAGTAGCTAGGACATCGAAGCGCAAACTGGAAGCATGAATTCAGCACATGATTGTTGACCCAAGGTAGCGTAGAAAGGGTATAGCAGGTTAAGTATTGTGAATGTGCCCCCAGAGCCAAATGTAATGAATATCATATTGTGAAGTACGCTGCTCATTTGCATCACTATATAAGTAGTTTTCGACTACCTATCTACTACTGTCATTGAGTAACCTTGAAAATGACATTATAACAGCAAATTATTTAAACTTTTCGTTCTCTCAAACTAATAGAGCTAGGAATGTGATTCCAAAACCAAACTGTAGACAACATTATGACAAACATTACGTATATCGATCTTACTTATGTTGCTGAAAAATTTTATGATGACATCGAAGCGCAAACTGGAAGCATGAATTCAGCACATGATTGTTGACCCAAGGTAGCGTAGAAAGGGTATAGCAGGTTAAGTATTGAGAATGTGCCCCCAGAGCCAAATGTAATGAATATCATATTGAATTGGTGATTCATCATCATCATCATCATTTCAGCCGTAAGACGTCCACTGCTGGACTTAGGCCACCCCTAATTTGGGGGGCTTTGCCATAATCGCCACGCTTGGCAGGCGGGTTGGGGATCGCAGTGTGGTGGCAAAATGCATAGAGAACGTTGCTGCCCATTCTCTTGTAAGTCCCTTAGTCGCCTTTTACGACACCCACGAGAAGAAATAGGGTGGTGTTATTCTTTACGTCCGGCACCACACTGTACGGAAAATGGTGATTAGTGGACGGATAATAACTTTTTCTTATAATGTATTATTATTATAAAACATATACCTAAGTAATTTAAAAATTGTATGTTTAGTGTCACAAATAGGGACCTGAGCAGCATTTTTTTTTATTGTGTTGCAGGTATCCCATTTCGATGAAACTTGTAACAGTAAAATCAACATACCAAGTGCGATTTTTCAGTTTTTTTTTAAAGTGGTTACTCTTTTAGAACTTACCTACTAATAATGGCCAAGAAAATTGTATTTCTTTAAAAAATTTTTTTTTTTTCAGCAACATAAGTAAGATCGATATACGTAATGTTTGCCATAATGTTGTCTACAGTTTGGTTTTGGAATTACATTCCTAGCTCTATTAGTTTGAGAGAACGAAAAGTTTAAATAATTTGCTGTTATAATGTCATTTTCAAGGTCACTCAATGACAGTAGTAGATGGGTAGTCGAAAACTACTTATATAGTGATGCAAATGAGCAGCGTACTTCACAAATTCATTACATTTGGCTCTGGGGCACATTCTCAATACTTAACCTTCTATAACCTTTGTAGTCTGTTAAATAAAAAAAAAAATTGGTTGTTTAGTGGAAAACTGAACCTACATAAGCGGTCATAATGAATGGAACAGCAAATTTATTTCTAATAGGCATCCGAAGAAAAATTGGAACGCTAACCGGGTACGTGTTGATAACCCTGCCACCCTGTGGAATTACTAAGATGACTATTAAAAAATATCACTACATAACATAACATAATATTTATTCAAAAATAAAAGGCTTAAAAATATGTACAGTTTTGCTTATATGTAAATTATATTCTAAGATTTACGTGCCTGAACTAGGCAATCCTGTGTTTCAGGCAAGAAGAGGCTAAATAGTCTTATAAAATAAATAAATAATCAAAAGTTGAGAGTAGTCAAATTATTATATAAATGTTAAGTAGTTTATATCTTAGTTTGTAAAGTTTAATAGAATTAAATACCTAACGTACATAAGTGAATAATTACTTTAGCACAGTTAATAAATTCTCTGTTTCTTCGTAAGACATGCTTTGGAGAGCATCATTGAGAGTTCTCTTACAATTTGTGTAGTTCAGTGAATAAATTTCTGCTACAGAGTTTAATCTATTATAGAGGAGGGGGCCGAGGTACACATAAAATTTGGACATAAAAGCATGTTTTGTTCTGTTTTGTGGACAGACTATATCTTTACGTCTTTTATTAGTAAATTCAGTGCTGTAGGGTAGAGCTGCGTGTTGTTTTAATACAATGCCCATTATAAATAGCTGTCGAACTGTTAATACTTCACAAGATTTGTATAGTAAGTTAGTAGGGAAAAGGAAAGGGTGGAAAGTAGACACTTTGAGTATCGCTCTCTGAGCTCTCTCGATAGTTAATAACAATGTTTTACCCGCCCCACCCCATGTGGTAATACAGTAAGTTAATATCGATTGACATAGAGCAAAGTAAACTTGTCTAATTATTTTTGGGTCAGCAATATGGCGTAACTTTTTAAAAACAAATATCAACTTGCGAATTCTGCTATTTAAAGTTTCAATATGTTTTTTGAACGAAAGTGTTTCATCCATTATAACACCAAGGTATTTTGTTGTATTTGCCATTTTGATGACAGGACAAACACATTGGTTATCTGTAGGCATAGCGCAATAATGAGCATATATTGTCGAGGTAGGGCAAGTTGATGTTTGCTTGCGCATCGAAAACTTAATGTAATTTGTTTTGTCTGCATTAAGTGTGAGTGAATTATATTGAAGCCATTTATTAACAACATTAAATCCGTGTTGCGCAAATTTGTAGACATTGTTTTCTGCGTCAGCTGAGAATAGTAGGGCAGTATCGTCAGCATAAGAAACAATTTGGCCGTGCTCTAAGTTTAGATTACAAAGATCGTTTATGTAAATCAAAAAAAGTGTAGGACCCAAAATACTTCCTTGGGGAATTCCGAAGGACGTGTTTTTTTGATCATTACTGAGAACATTACCAATCCTTCCACATTGGGTACGGTTTTCTAGGTAGCTCTTAAATAGTTTCAGCTGGGTCCCTCTAATACCTATGGCTTCAAGCTTGCGCAACAGAACAGAAATAGAAACCGTGTCAAAAGCTTTCGCGAGGTCCAGGAAGATTCCTACTGCATGGTTGCCATTATCAAGTTCTTTTGATAAATAGTCAGTCACATGGTGTACGGCATCGTCTGTTGAAATTTTTGGCCTAAATCCAAACTGCCGTTTCGATAAAATTTATTTATCCTCCAAGTATTTGTATAGCCTTTTATTAATAATTCTTTCTAATATTTTAGACATAGAAGGCAGTAAGGAAATAGGTCTATAATTTGTTACTTGTTCTTTGTTGCCCGATTTATAAACAGGGACAACAACAGCCTTTTTTAGGCAGTCAGGAAAAATACCTGTAGATAAACATTTTTGGAAGATATATGTAAGTGGTGGTATCAAAATGTGCCTGAACTGTTTAATAATCTTATTTGGTATGTTATCCCAGCCTACTGCAGAGTCATCTTTCAAACTCATAATTATCGTCTCTACCTCAGCCTCGTCAGTGTCTAACAACGCAAAGGATGATGAAATAGTGCTACATTGAAATGGTGTGCTTGTTAGATATAGTGATTGGCCCCGAACTTTTTCAGCTAAACACTTCCCAACATTCACAAAGAAATTATTTGCAATGTTGGCAGATGTTAACTGTGATGAGTGTGCTTGTAATAAACCTGAAAATGACTGATTTTGTTTTGAGCTGTACGTTACACTTTTAATAATATTCCAGATTTTTTTGCTATCCGTACCAGCCTTTTCAAGTGCAGTTTTATCGTAGCTGCGTTTTACTTTTTTTAGGAGATCGTTACAAAAGTTACGATATCGTTTATACGACTGTTGTAGAATTAAATTATCTGGGCTAGATTTAGTTTTCATATGCAGTTTATCTCTATGTTTCATACAACGTATGAGTCCTGCCGTGACCCATGGTTTTATGTTGCAGTTTTTGTTACTTAGCCGAGATTCGACAGTGTTTTTCTGAATTGCATGTTGCACCTTTTTTATTAGGTACAATGTACAAAACTGTGGATCAGCGGAATCGTAGACTGGGTCAAAGTCGATATTGTGTAAGTCTTCTTCAAGTTTATTTACGTTTAAACGAGTAATCGTGCGAGTGACCACTTTAGGCAATTTACAATTTAAAATGAATAGGGAAGCACTGTGATCGGTTATTGTTGAGTTAATTACAAGGGCAAGAGCAGGGAAATTCGATTTGAGTATTATATGGTCCAAGCAGGAGCCACTTTGATGGGTAGGAAGCGTGTGAGTGGGAAGCAAACCATGGAAGGCGCACAGGTTAAGGTATTCCTCAGCGGATGCGTCAGCACTTTCTGGACGAATGTTGATATTAATATCTCCAATCAAAATGGTATTTTTGAAAGATGATATATTCTGTAAGGCTTCGTTTAGAGAGACAGTGAAATTGCTTATATTTCTAAAAGAAGGGGAGTGATATAAGGCTAGTATCGCGAATTCTGAACCAATTTTAATGGTCAATCTGCTCTGCTACAGTCGTGAATATTCGGTTCCTCGACAGACACATTGAGATGGTTTTTTACATAAACAATCACTCCATCGTTCTGATTGTGGGTTGTGTTACTTTTGTACATATTATATCCCGGCATTAGTGGTATGTTATATTGTTTTAAAAGCCAACATTCGGTTAAGACAATAACGTCACGGTTTATGTCTAGACGTTGTAGGAAAATGCAAAAAGTGTCATAATTCTTAGAAATACTCCGAATATTTTGGGTTAGTATGGTTAGTGGACTAGAGTAGGAGGAGAGATATTGTTTACAATGTTCAACGTCACAAGCATGGAATTCAGCTACAGAGAATTTATCTATATCATTAATTAAATTACTAATCATAATTATAAAATAACAATAACAAGGGCTAGAAAAATACTTAATTAACGGCGCTCTTAGGCACCACCATAATCGATAGAATTTATGTACCTCTTTTCTGCCATTATTTTCGCTGGACAATTATCAGCACTTGTCTTGTGGTTGCTCGGCTTTTTGAATTTCAAGCAAGTAGCGCATTTAGGTGTCTCAGCCTTCTTTGTGCAATCTTTGATTGAGTGACCCTGATCACCACAGTGGCCACAGGTATTGGTGGTTTCCCGACATGATTTGGCCGCATGTCCGTACTGCTGGCAGTTATAACAGCGTGTAACAAGTGTAAAGTCTCTGACGGGGCATGATGACCAATTTACAAACACTCTGTCTTTAGTTATAAGGGCTTTACGTATTTCTGCAGATACTTCAATTATATAATTGCAGGTTTCAGCGTCCTTCTTACCTGACTTGTGACTCAACTTAATGGAGGTCAGAAATGTCTCGAGGCTGCAATTGTTAAGGTTCTCGGCTAGATTTTGGTTGAATAAACAGGTGAAAACTTCATTCTCTTGCATAGATGAGGGCACTCCGATAACCACTACTCTTGGCTTCCTTTTTGGGGGCTCGTCTACTGTAAGGCCTGAGTTTGATAATTCCATCGATTTTTTGACCTTCTCAATGTCGTCTTTTGATTCTGTGCTGATAATAACACCGCCATTTTTTGTTTTACGTAGTCCTCTTATTTGGAGTTTCATTTGCTCGGGGCAAATAATTTTTTGGACAAGTGATTTGGTCTCTTCACTAGACTTCAGTTTATCATTAGGATATATAGCAACTGAGCTTAAATTTATTGGCTGTATAAAATTGTTGGTACCTTTTTTACCATGTCGGCAAAGGAATTTTCCGTCACTGGTTTAATTGAGGCTCCGATTTTCAGCTTCAGGTCTTGTAATTGTTGAGACAGATCAATTTGGTCCTCGAGTGTTTTGACGGTGGAGTGGGCCCGGACGGCTCTCATTTTTAAGGACTGGTACTGGACTGCCATCTGCGATGTTCCGTGACTAACTTTTCGGCATAGGGTACTTATCCGCAGTTTTTGCTCCATGTTCAATTTGCCCTCAGATGTAATAGAGCATACTTCATTGAGGCACTGCTCAATGGATGACATCCAGTTCTGGATTTCCGGCGTTGCTATCACTTCAATCCCGTCATCGACTCTTTGGCTGGGTGGTTTAGGAGGAGAAGTGGGTGCGGGCTCGGGTGCAGGTGCAGGTGCGGGCACGGGCACGGGTGTAGGAGGCGGGCTCCGAGCACATCTGCCACCCCGGCTGAAGGGGCTGGTTGCCATTTGGATACAAGTTATTTACTTGTTAAAAACTTTTACACATTAACCATTTACACATACCTAACATAATATGCTTACGTATGGCACAGTTTGCGTTACTACCGGCTATTTGGTGAAAACTAGGTCACGATTCAGCAAGTAATTATTTATTTATTTTTAATAAATCTTTGACACGTCTGTTCACAACGAAATAAGTCTGCATATCTCACTGCATCTTCGTACTTAGTATATTATACATATTGCGGCTGACACCAGAACTAAAGACTGAAACAGACTTAGACGAACTAAATCCTAGCAGAACGGGTGAAGTACCAACAATATGCAGTCTTCTCAATCAACTCTCTAGTTATTCTCTATCAACGCAATCTTCATACCTTTATGCGCCGGCCCGCCTGTCTGACACAATCCAAATTCAATGTCATGGATGATCTTTTGGCGCTCGATTAACGGTAGCAGGCACTGTTGGTAAAAAATTGTGAAATTGTTTTGTGAAATGTATTTATTTATAATACATTTATTGAAAACGGGATTTCAATTGACAACGAAACGCAGGTGTGAAGACGCAGCTCGTAGGACTAATGGCCACTAAATGGACAATAAGTGGCTAGAAACTGTACAACGTTTCGATTTATAAGTTTTGGCTAGTTCAAAGCTTTAAAAATCAATAACCATCGTCAGAGTTTTTCTTCTCGACCGCAACACACATGTACGTCCAGTAAACTGTTCAACAGTAAAGAATTTAGCTCCAATCGCCCTCTTGGCCTGACGCATTAGAATAGTATATACTAATTCCATAGAAAAAACAAGATGGTGGCGTTAGTTCCAATTTGTGCAATTGTGCCACGTGCCAAAAAAACCTTGTGACGCTATTTAATCCTCCTTTAACATATTAATCAAAACTATAAATATCTTGGCGTCCGTCAATGCGTTATAGCACTCCATCCATCATAGTCCGAATGTTCGTAGATCCTGCAGGTCGGTGGGTCCTACGAGAGGCGCTCGATCTTGTTAACAGCGACACGCAATTATGTTCAATCTAACCGTCTTGTTCACCTGCACTTGCACTTACCGCCTCACATACTCGTATATGCTTCATATAGGTAACGATGTTTATTGTTGGGGGATTTGTTGATTGCTTAGTGAATTTGCGCTAACTGGTAGATAATTTAGTACATAACAAACTCTGTCACATGACAAAATACGTATTTTTCTCCTTATTATGTTTGTACCTACCTATTTAAGTTAAACTACAATAAACTTGCTATTTGTCATTCATGGTAATCAAAATCCTTATAAAAACAAATATCCATATAGTCTTTTCAGTTTGTTATTTTCATCAAACAAACAGTAACCTTATTTCTAGGACCTTAAAGACCAGTGAGATTCAAAATCTGAGGTATAGGCAGGTAATTACCAGACCTATTAAAACAAGTTAAAAACTTTTACATCTCTCAGAACTCGCAAAACTCTCTTAAAAACTTTGAACTCCTTCCGAGAATCATCCTCATAATATGTATATAAGGTGTATCTATTCATAAACGAAATATTTTAAGAGGTACACCTGTAGGTGGTAAAGAAGCTATAGAAGCAAAAAGAATTTTTTTATCTAAGCGTTTTTGAATTTTCGTAATTATTATAATTTTAAAACTGCTTGAGACGTTTTGCATAAAACCTTTACTCCAAATTCTATGAATGGCCCGCCTGACGTTGCGAGGGCGGTGACGGGACGGCACGAGCTTGGCCGCGGTGTCTCGGGCCGTAAAAAATAAGAAGAAGCCAGTATTTCTTATGTGCGTCAAATAATTTATAAATATTAAACTTTGAAAAAAATACATTAGAAAAATTTTTTTTTCGTTGCTGTAGCTTCTTTACCACCTACAGCACGCGTAGCATGACCACCGTAGAAAGGGGTTTTGTCGACGGAAGAATAGATAAAGTAACGTTTCGGGTATACAGTACGACGGCAGTAAAGTAGAAAGAGTCAACTGCACTTTTTATAAAATTTACTCTTCGACATTATGCGATTCAGAATTATATTTAACCGACTTCAAAAAAAGGAGGAGGTTCTCAATTCGACTGTATTTTTTTTGTTTCTTACCTCATAACTTTCGACTGGGTGAACAGATTTTGCCACACAAACTAAATGGTCACCCATCCAAAGGCTGACCTTGAGAAGTATAGCTTAACCCAGCGAACCTGCGACACAAGGCAAAACAAAAATTACACGGTCACCCATCCAAAGGCTGACCTTGCGAAATGCAGCTTAACCTTGCGAACCTGCGACAAAACGTCACACATAAAGTAAATGGTCACCCATCCAAAGGCTGACCTTGAGAAGTGTAGCTTAACCTAGCGAACCTGCGACACAAGGCAAAACAAAAGCTACATGGTCACCCATCCAAAGGTTGACCTTGCGAAATGCAGCTTAACCTTGTCAACCTGCGACAAAACGCCACATATAAAGTAAATGGTCACCCATCCAAAGGCTGACCTTGCGAAGTGTAGCTTAACCTAGCGAACCTGCGACAAAACGCCATACATAAATTAATTGGTCACCCATTCAAGGGTTAACCTTGAGAAGTGTATCTGAACCTAGCGAACCTGCGACACAAGGCAAAACAAAAAAAAATATTTTGTAAAGGTAATATTTATAAAGCATGCTTTACGAAAGGAAATAAATATGGTATAATCAAAAATAACGTATTAATTATATATTAATATGTTAATTATCACATCAAAAAAAAATCGCATCGATATTGAAACCTTGTTGCCTAAGTCCACTAATTTTCAGCATGGGCCACAGTGCGTGGCCACGCTCACCACGCCAAAATTTAGGTTTATCCTCGCCTATAGATATTTCACATCAAAAGTGCAGTTGACTTTTTCTACTTTTCTGCTGTCGTACTGTGTACCCGAAACGTTACTTTGTCTAATCGTCCGTCGACAAAACCCCTTTCTACGGTGGTCATGCTACGCATGCTGGTGTACCTCTTAAAATATTTCGTGTATGAATAGATACACCTTATATAAGCACAGTAGGTACACACCCGTACAAGTAAAGCAAGTTTCACTCTGCCTCCCTACACGAAGAGATAAAACTGAACAGTACATGGATCCGATCAGTCAGAGTAATACCGATTGGAATTTTCAACGATTTTCTTCCACCAAACCGCGTCCTGGCCGCCGCCGCGCCCCATCTTGTGCTGTTCGTCGTCGTAGGCATGCATAGGCCATATCGTCGTTAAAGCCGAAAACACACACACAAACGGATGCTTTCGCAAGACCCTACGTGGTTCAGATCAGACAAATCTGAACGTAGAACTGACTATGTCTGAAGACTTTAGTCCCAAAATTCATGTAATATAAATGTTACGCCCGCCCTAATGAATGATGCTGCAATAACAGCCGTCCCTCGTCGCCACTCGCTGGCCGCTGACAAACATTTCGAGCAATAAAGCAGAGAATGAACGCTTGCCTTCCGCTGTGAGACGTGCTGTGAAGTTACAATATGGAAAGGTACAGAAGGCTGGCTTCATATAACGAGCGAAAACAGGTGCACACATAATGTATATCCGCATAGAGTTTTACAAGGATCTTTTGCGTGCGACCAAAATAGGAACGCCATTTTGTTTTTTCAATGCATTTTAGAAAAAATATTTTTCAGAAATTTTAAGCAACAGGGCTTCCCTTTCAATGTTATTGAAAAGGTCGCTAAAAGAACCATGTTGCTTAGGTAATACAGGGACTTCATTAGGTTTTATTAACTGCCAAACGTAATGCATGCACAGTCGCCGTTTTCTCATTGTACGCGGGATTCGAGCGGACCTTCTATACCCTATAGGTGTTGCGGCCGCGGCCCGCACCCTGCGATTACTTTGTTTCCGGTCTGGGTGCAATGGTCCGCGGATACTGCTACTGTGAGTTTTTTTAAATATATATTAAACTAGCTAAATACTGTAAAATATAATAAAAATTCTCGTGTTCGTCGACTGCCTCTTTGTCTAGTGGTGGCAAGCGCTACTGCTGAGCATGAACTCTTTGGAGTGTCGGGGAAAATGTTGTTGGGTTTTTCTATCTGGAATTTCTCAGTAGCTGTCCGAAACCTTCGGTATAATTTTACCCACTTATTTTCTCACTCCAATCTGTTGCTGGATAGATACTGCGTCAATTAATAGCACAGTTTTTAAATGCATAATTTATGTAGGTAGGTATTTCAGTATCGTGATGGAAAATTATTTAATAAATTATTACCCAATTTTTAATACTGGCACTATCTATAGGTTATTTTAGCGAAGAAAATGAAAACTGGCGTCTCTTGGCCTTGATTTGGGTCAAGAATTTTTTTTTTGTAAATAACTTAGTAAAATATTGGAATACGGTTCACAACAGATTCTGTATCTAATGACTAATTCTGGCATTCGACAGTGCAGGTTATCCAGCATCGCAACTATATTAGAAAAAACAATACGTAAAGGCTTCCCACCAAAATACAGGTACAATCAATGTACCACAGTTTGTTCCCCACCCAATAAATCTTTTAGGAGCTCACTTCTTATCCATAATACATGGCGGTATCGCTCTCCAGTTTATCCAGTGTATCGCTTATTCGCCTCATCCGGCCAATGTTGATAGATAACTGGTTTAATGTATTATTTATTGTTATTTTCATTTGTAGTGGGTGCGGTGGTATCGATCAAGTGTTTCATGAGATGTGAGGGCTTGTGAGCTGGCAGACAAGGTATATTACGGTTGATCAGGATCGTGGAACAGGGTTACAATGAGCACACTTAAGAAGGCACTTTAACAATGACTTTTTTTTGGGTTTTTGACAGAATTACACACAAACACACAAAAACCCACATAAACACCACCCACCCACATAATAACTATTTCATTTTCTGCCTAGATTTGTTCCAACTACAATATTTTGGGGTCGCTTCTAGTGTTCCAGCTAAATACAAGTATTTTACAATACTGGGTAATACAATAGCCCTTG
This sequence comes from Aporophyla lueneburgensis, assembly GCA_932294355.1. Classification (NCBI taxonomy): domain Eukaryota; kingdom Metazoa; phylum Arthropoda; class Insecta; order Lepidoptera; family Noctuidae; genus Aporophyla; species Aporophyla lueneburgensis. The sequence goes on along the minus strand of OW028737.1, from coordinate 34,387,804 downwards.
GTATGACTGGTTGTCAGACTTTTGGGCTTATGACAACCCGTAACGACTGTCAAAGATCCACAAATGACAGTTGGGACCAATGACTTAACGTGCTTTCCAAGGCAAGGTCATAACTGCCCAGCTGGCCTCGTGGTCGCATGCGCGACTGTTGAGCTTGGTGTTCTGGTTCCGAATTCTAGGTCGAGCTAATTGTTATTGAACTACGAGAGAGCGGTTCCGCATTGCATTCGATTTGAATCCGAAAAATGTCGGTCCGAAGCAGCCAAAGAATTATTTTTTTGAGGGGTTGCGCACTAGATTCGAAATCTCTCCGTCCGCACTTCGAACATTCTTCAAGTTTGATTGAACTTAGATCTTGAATTTGGATTCGGATCGGATGCAGTGCAGAGCCGTTTTTAGGCACTCGGTGAAAGAAGGAGCAGCGAGTGCTCCTGTGTTTGTGCGCACGCACTAGTGCACTATTTAGATAATGTTTCTGCGTACCTTCCTGGGTAAACTCGTTTGAGATAGGTAAAAGGTCGGTTATTTCTGCTTGTCCTAATCTTACCCTTGTTGGTGCCTATGTATGCTTGCTACTGTAAAAAAACACGTAAATTTATGTATAAATGAGTCATCCAAGAATAGGCAGACGTACCTAAGTACACACGACGGAATGACAAATGAGCCGCTAGGTGGGTCGCTTGGTTTGTGTCGCATGATGGGTAGTGGCTGCAGTTTGTAGTCTCCGTGTAATTACTGAGCTGTGACTGGTGGACCTTGTTACTCAGATTTTTAGTGGCTGATGGAAGTAAATAATAGTCGAAATGACAGGGGTTTAGTTCTGAATATATCTCACAAATTGTCTGCACACGCAACTAAGTATTTAGACAATACGCCATCGTGAAATAAAACATCTAAGTATGTACCTATATTTATAATTATGTAAATCGGATAACATTTTAATAAAAAATAAAAACAAACTATCATGATAACATAGAAACGTGATCTAAAAAAATCTTAATATTATTTTAATTAGTTATTACCTCTAATTATTACGTTTGTAAAGGGCTTGTGGCTAAATAACAACATCCGTCCGTTTCAATCGATCAGGTTAAGCTACGCTTTCCGCGGTTGTTCCATGGATGGATGACCGTCTTTAAATACCAAGACCCGTTCGTGCCTTGAAAGCACGTTAAGCGGTTGGTCCCGGCTGTCATTTGAGGATCTATGCAAGTCGTTACAGGTCGTTAAAAATCCCGGAAGTCGTCTGTCTTATCGAGGGGTGTCGTATTACCCAGTAACTGGGTTGTGGAGGTCAGATAGGCAGTCACTCCACTTACAATACTTGTATTCAGCTGCATCTGGTTAGACTGGAAAAAGGCTGGGCAGGTGATGATATCACGTTTGTGAAGTTTCGCTTCTTTATTTATTTTATTTTACTTTATTGGGACATAAAACAGTTACACATTACAATTTAATTGTGACAGAATAAGTTATAGACTAGGTAAACGTGTAACCCACACCAATGTCCGCGAAATAATAGTTTGTACTTATGTTAGGTTTTAAAATAATATACTAAATTGTAATGTTGTCTTAGTCGATTATTGGGACTTTTGATGGATAATACTGGCAACACTAGTTTTGAAATAACGAGGTACCGAGACAACGGTTGAGAACACGGGGTGGCACTCGGCCTATTCGCTCGGGGCCAGCATCGAAGACGGACGTAAGTTCTGTTACTATCTTAAATATTAAGTAATTTGATATTATGTAACACTTATTGCTTATTATGAAAATGTTGTTGTATACCTTTTATATTTTTGCCGATATTGATAACGTTTTAAATCATATAAAATAGAATATTCATACTCTTTCTTTGCCTAGCTATTGTGATTGTGTTGATGCTATTCTGAGATCTCTTGGACAATGGTCCAAGAGATAGAATGAAATGTATTTGAGATAATAATAGTTTATGGCAATGTAAGAAGTGAGTTGATATAATACTTTAATACTGTTTCCATGGAGTTTCTTGTCCTTCTTCTCCATGAAGACCTAGTTTTGGAACGGACAACTAGCTTTCTGATTAATTACTGACAAGCCTAATTGAAATAAATATATAGTCTTGTCTTTCTGTGCTTTATTTAGTGAAACCCTAGGTGTACCTTTAAATGATACAATGTGTTACGTGTTATTTTCCTTACCCTGTAATACCTATAAGTCAGTTTATAGTTTGAGATAATCTAGTAGTGACGATTAGATGCATTTGGGTACCCATCCATAAGTTTCTGCTTTGATGTTAAATATATTAGGTATTCAATAAGTTGGTTTAGAGCAAGGGTACCCTATTTTATTACATAATTCAGAAGTGGCAAGAGCCTGCTTGTTGCTTAGTTATATAATACCAGGTCAATATCTTAACAACAGTTCATAGAACCTCAATGTGTGGGGCTGGGTAATTTCGTGACTTTATTTAGGTTATTATCAATAGTCATTTTGAAAATACTACAGACAGTGCCTACCGTCACTTATTTTTGTGTAAAGGGGCCTAAAATGGTGTAATTTGTGACCTAAGACGCCTCGTTTTTGGAGAATTTTCAATTGTACATTTAAGCGTTTATCGCCCTTAATGTAAGTTTAATTTATAACGTGTAAAATTGAGTAGTTACAGCGCCTCTGCTTACAAGTTTCAGAACAACGATGCTACGTGCCTACCCCGCGGGACCGCGTTGCGATGACCCGCCGCAGCCGTGGTCATATGCACGCTGTGAGTCGGAAGCGGTGACGTGACCGTGTCCGGGCATGAGCTGGGTTATCATCACAACCGGCTACGCGCTCTGTACAACGAGCTGAGCCGGGAACGCAGCCACGGGCGGCGGGCTACTTCTCTGGCTAGTGCTGAACACGACAGTCGCCGCGTGTCGAATGACAACGAACTGGAGCGGTTGTGGGCGCGAGACAGAGCTTACGTCGTGAACGCAGCCCCAAAGGTCTCGTGAAGAACATGATGCCGTCGATAACGCACCGCGGACACGAAGGAATAAACGGTCAGAAAATACAGGTTTCACTTCTAAAGATACGATGAAATTTATACATTTTGTCAGTATTTCATGGTTAAAGAAATTTACTTATCAAAAAGAATTTATATAAAAATGTCACTTACTTGAGAACAATTGTTCCAAAACTTAAAATATTCGCAAACTTTGACACTTAAACTAAGCAGGTATTGTTTTTGTTTCTGTCAAATCATTTAAATACACAGTATTAAATCATTTCGTACACAAATCACATCAGCGAATACAAACATTTCAAACTTTTCGATGCACCCGCAAAAAAAAAAAAAGATTATTCAATCCGGTGCCACTATAAAGCAACGCAGCAGTAGGGCAAGTATATTTACGGTAGTGTTGGATCTTAAAGAATGTGATATTTTAACTTCGTTTTGAAAACATCAAACGAGTTTGCGTTCTTTACATCTTTAGGTAGCTTGTTATATTGTTGCACTTCCGCAAAGATAATTGCTCTCACCATTGACTGTTCGCACTCGCGATCGATTGTGTACTTGACGTATTTGTGTGCGAATAGACTTGTTTAGTATTGTTCTTATAGGTATGTTAATACAATGTACATGGAACGGTTTAACATTCATGAGCTCTTTATTCAATATTAAGTCTCAATCTCAGCCGTAAGCAGTGACATCTCCGATACAGAATTTCAGTTACCGTAGTAATAACCACAAGAATATTTTATATAATGTTGACCCTCTGTCAACGCCTTGGTATTGGTAAGCTTAAACAGGTCAATAAATGTGCCACTGTCTACGACTGGGACGAAATAACGGTTATATATATTATCAGACAGAAACTACAAGGGTTGGTTACAACAGGGTATGAGAGTTTTAACTGTAGACTATTTAGTTGGAGCGAAACGCAACATTAATTTACGAGTACCTTTCCTTTTGAACAATCCTATGGTCAATTCTTGTAGGACATGGTCAAAAGAAAGAACATGTTTATAGATATAGGTATATATTTATAGTTTTTGAACCTTTCGAGTTCTATAATAACGCAAATTTGGTTCTTTTGACCGTTTTAATATCTATCTACGAAGCCCAATAGTAATAATAGTCGTAATGAATAATTTTGCTGTAACTGTCAAAATAAAAGTGCAAGATAAAAACGGAAACATATTTAAGAAACATATCCGTGCTGAGAGACGTTAATTTATCTAGGTCTATGAAATTTTTGCACACGGCAAACTATGAAGTAGGCAAATAATATTAAATATTTAATGGGCAACTTAAATATGTACTAATTGTTTACAACATGAAATAAAGAAATGTAAGGAATTAATCTTCTAGATGTATAAAAATGGAATGGACATTGGTATATAAGAGACTGATACACATTTCCTTCAAGGTCGATTTCATATGGCAATCTATATGATGAATGCCAAAATTACTTGACATATACATATTTTAGTAATTACGTGTGACTGCGGTTAGAAAACGGATGTTATTGCCGTTATTTTACGACTACTTCTAGATTATACTTTTCTTTTTATTTGAATTTTGCCCATCTGCGGAGGGCAATGTGTTTATGGGCCTGTGTTTGTATGTATATCTGTTCCTTTTTTTTTGCTTAATATTTCATTACGTTATTTTGGAGCTAGGCATAATTGAGAGAAGGCAGCAAATGGAGTTTGATACAAATAATTTGCTAATCAGTCTTCATAACACTCTAGAAGTATGTTTAGTATTATTGAAAACAGCCAAACACCATTCTTTTGACCTTTCATAAAATCTTTTACGAATGGAAATTATATTAAATTAAAATAAAATGTATGTTTTCAATAAAGTTTAATATCCGCTATAAACTGCCATTTTGGCGTTTATGGGATTATAGCCCGTGGAATTACAGGACGCCTCTAAGGATATTTTGCTTGCCCAAATACGACGAGTAGGTAAGAAGTTATGAGAAACAGATGAACATGCATATACGTACATGGCCTGCTGGATCGTTGCCTTCCTTTGGGCCGCTGTCGGGTAAAACCTCACCTTTGCACAATTCTAATGCTACTCCATTCCTTCGCTGTGCTTTGGAATTTATAGTGACAGTACCTGACATTCTGATATATTGTTGACGGGCTTCAAACTCAAAAACTTATCATATATTTTAATCTATTTCTAAATGAACGATTATTATAAGTTTTTGGGGTAAAACAGACGTTCTTCTCTAGAAAATAGGGTGCTTACTCCATATTACTTTACAAAGCGAGAATAGATTTTTGCTGGTAATGCATTACGCATTAAGCATCTTATCGGTATTGAATTCCTTAAAAATTAATTAATTAATTAATTGCCCTGTGCAGGTACTCTTAACCTTGCAGGCACTGTACAGTTTTGGTTTATTGTTTCTTCCCATTTTCATCAATAATTTAGGTCGTCACTAATAGTAATAGAAAAGGAATGTTATATTGGTCACAATCACAAAAGTAAACACATATATAGTCTAAATGCAAAACTAATCGCCGTCTTTTATGAATAAAAAGTATTATTAAAATGAAAATTGTTTAACAAAAACTAGATACGATTATTATCGATGTTTTAAACTAAACTTTATTTAATAACTCATGCGTATTCAATTCAATGAATTTATTGCAGAACAAAGAAGTAAATACATTTTAAGATGTTGAGTAGATGCGCAGTTAATTATGTCATACTGATTTAGGCATGCAAAATATTATTTATATTCATTATTATACACAAGAAAATTTAATATATTTAAAAATAATTTAAAAGATTGGTTACCTAAGTTAAAGAAAAATCGAAATTATACAATGCAATACACAGAGAAAAAAAAATACAGGTTCATAAAAATGTGAGGTCTAAATTGTTGATAGAATGCCAAATGTCAAATAAATTTAATGTCTGAATTTAATCTCGTCATACATAGTATGTGTAGCATGTCTGATAATATAAGGTTAGTCACAAAAAAAACATACACTTGAATATTAAGTTCGGATGTCATACAGTTAGAAAGGAACCCTAAAAAGAAAAAGCACGTTTTGTTCAATTTAAATTAATATTTATAAGTAGGTGGTGGTGGTATGTTTGTAATCCCGTTTACAAACTAATGATGTGGACATTGATAGTTTAAATATATAAAGAATATTATCTGATTATGGATAAAAAAAAACATTTATTTTTAAAATATCTTATTAAATTACGAGAATCTCGTTTGCAAACTATTTTCACCTTACTCTGGGCTTTACTTTGTTTGTAAGGGCACAATTAAACATATTATTTGAAGTCTGTTTCCACATATTATATTGTTTACATAGTTGAAATTATCAGTATCGATTAAGGTAGACACTACGATTACAGATTTATTATTTGTTTTACGGAAATGTTACAACATTATCATAACGGTAATTTTTGACATCCTACTTATGTTTAATTTGGTAAGTTTGTTGCTAAAAGCTATAGTGCTATCTATTGTTTGTCACAATTATAATAAAAAGAACTTACTGGGTGTGTAGATAAATGAAAATCGTTTGAGAACTAATGAAGTTAATATGGATAATTGTTCGTACAATTGTATTTCGTAGAATTAGATCAGATTAGTTAAATGATTTAACCTCTAACCTATTCATTTTTGTTTACGGTGAATGATTTGAGCTGTGATTAATACCCCCTATATTGGTTTTGAAACCATCCTTGAATATATAAATGTTTTGATTTTAAACAATTACTATCTTTTATCTATTGCTTGTGTGAAGGAAGATTCACAAGTACCTAATGTCCCCATGGTTTGTGAGAAGGAAGGTTCACAATCATCTTGACTTAGGAATAACTTAGATATTTAACTGGTGAATTTATTGCTTGTGAGAAGGAAGGTTCACAAGTCACAAGTATTTAATGTCACTATGGTTTGTGAGGGGGAAAGTTCACAAGTACCTGACGTCGCAACGGCTTGTGATAGATGTTCTCATCCGCTGTGACTAAGGAATGACTTAGACACAAGTACCTGATGTCGCAACGTTTTGTGATAGATGTTCTCATTCGTTGTGACTAAGGAATGACTTAGACACAAGTACCTGACGTCACAACGGCTTGTGATAGATGTTCTCATCCGCTGTGACTAAAGAAAGAATGACTTAGACACAAGTACCTGATGTCGCAAACGGCTTGTGATTATGGTTCACATCCACCGTGACTAAGGAATAACTTAGACAATATATTTATGTATATATTTATTGCTTGTGAAAAGGCCTGTTCACAGCCATCGTGACATAGGAATAATGTAGACATTTTATTAATGTCCTGATTTTATTTTTTTTAATGTGGGGAACCCTCCTCGTTTACCACCATCATGTTATGTGGGACTCTTAAATGTCTTTTATTTTTGTGCTTACTCGTTTGTTTCTATTGTATATTCTGGGATGGTTCGCAAACAGTGCTTAAGTTGTAAGTGTTGGATGTAATGTGTAAATAATTGTAAGCCGTATTCGATGCTGTCACCCTTACTTGCCAAGTGTTAGGTTATAAATGCTAATTTGTATGCGTGCATGAGGACATGCACGATGTCAGGATGGTCGAGTGTTAGGTTTTAAAATAATATACTAAATTGTAATGTTGTCTTAGTCGATTATTGGGACTTTTGATGGATAATACTGGCAACACTAGTTTTGAAATAACGAGGTACCGAGACAACGGTTGAGAACACGGGGTGGCACTCGGCCTATTCGCTCGGGGCCAGCATCGAAGACGGACGTAAGTTCTGTTACTATCTTAAATATTAAGTAATTTGATATTATGTAACACTTATTGCTTATTATGAAAATGTTGTTGTATACCTTTTATATTTTTGCCGATATTGATAACGTTTTAAATCATATAAAATAGAATATTCATACTCTTTCTTTGCCTAGCTATTGTGATTGTGTTGATGCTATTCTGAGATCTCTTGGACAATGGTCCAAGAGATAGAATGAAATGTATTTGAGATAATAATAGTTTATGGCAATGTAAGAAGTGAGTTGATATAATACTTTAATACTGTTTCCATGGAGTTTCTTGTCCTTCTTCTCCATGAAGACCTAGTTTTGGAACGGACAACTAGCTTTCTGATTAATTACTGACAAGCCTAATTGAAATAAATATATAGTCTTGTCTTTCTGTGCTTTATTTAGTGAAACCCTAGGTGTACCTTTAAATGATACAATGTGTTACGTGTTATTTTCCTTACCCTGTAATACCTATAAGTCAGTTTATAGTTTGAGATAATCTAGTAGTGACGATTAGATGCATTTGGGTACCCATCCATAAGTTTCTGCTTTGATGTTAAATATATTAGGTATTCAATAAGTTGGTTTAGAGCAAGGGTACCCTATTTTATTACACTTATATATTATATAATCCATGCGTTGATTATACAATATTAAAAAATGTATATAAAAGAAAAAATAACTCATACGTATTTTGGAATATTTGTGAAGATGGCTAATTGAGAAGTTCAACCGCCATCTTTTTGAACTTAGAGTGCGTAAGTGCAAAAATATCCAAATTGATAAATATTGTATTATACGTATCCACGAGACGTCGGAGAGCGGCCGTGCACCAGCATGAGTTCTGCACCTTGCAGTGTGAAATAGCCGGGGCACACGTGCCTCTCTCGACGTATCACAGTTCTAGGTACAATATAACATAAGTTATTGGTTATATCTGGACAATCAAACCTGTTATTACACAGACCATGAAGCATCATGGTCATCAGTAGGCTGCGCCTTGACTCCAAGCTTTGAAGCTTATAACGCATCAATAATTGAGTGTATGGTAATTTAGACTTAGTGCATCTGTAGTGCATAACACGTAAAAATTTTTTTTGAACCATTTCCATTCTTTTTATATAAATATCAAAAATAGGACTCAAAATAGGAACTGCAAATTCCAATTGAGAACGGACCAAAGCTTTAAATAAAAGTAAAAAGTAGAAGGTCTTTTAAAGTCGTTTGAAGAACGCATGACGAAACCAAACATACGATACGCTCTATTAACGATGTTATCAATATGAAGATTGAAGAATATTTAATTTGATCGTGAGACTTATACTGTATCATCATCATCATCCTCATTCCAGCCAAAAGACGTCCACTGCTGGACATAGGCCTCCTCTATTTGGTGGGCGTTTGGTCGCAGTACGGTGGTAAAATGCATAGAGAACGTTGCTGCCTATTGTCTACTAATTATACTGTATAAATAAAAAAAATATAAAGTTATTTACCCATTATCGTACAACGGCTCGCTCAAGTATCCACTACACCTAGTTTAAATCAACGAGAGAGAGCTAAAACCAGTCTCTTTAGCTACATAAACGAGTAGCCCGCCAGCTAGGCTAATACTGGAGCTCGGTGCTCGGAGCTCGGAGCTCCCATAATTTGCAGGCATTAGTCAGCCTTGACAAATTCAGTGGCACAATATAACGCATGTAGCTGAAACGCTACGTGCACTAACATAAATTCATTTCGATGACACTGCTTTGTGGCAGCGGCGATTTGAATTCAGAACGCAGACGAGACAATTCTTTGAGTTTGCATAAATATCGACTGGTTTTTTTTTCAGTTCATTTTACATAGGGAATTTATTTAAAGTGATGGCTGGGCAATAGCTGGTCATGGCTTGCAAAATCAAATGATTTGGTGGTCCAGTTCATCCCTTCTCTGTTTGAGACGGAGCAAACGCGTCTTCGTTTGTCATATATACCTTCTTCATAATGAGTTACATATTCTTTCTATTGAATCCAATGTGTTGTACCTATATTTATGTAGAAATGTACGTTTTTGATGATTTGGACGCAGAATTATCACTTCTAAAAATGGTAACTGAGTCTTAAATGGACTAATTGTCAAAATGGCCAATTTTCTATAAATTGCAAAATACGTTTTTATACACCTACTTTGTGGATCACACACAGGTATAACAGCTCGCCCAAAAGCGGAATCTGAAATAACGTTAATTGTCGATAAGTATTTTTTTTTCTACGTAGGTAAAGTATCTTTGCGATTGATCTCTTTTACTGAAAATCATACAAGTTATACCTACCTACTTAGGGGCCGTCCATTAATCACGTGATGTTTTTTTTGGCATTTTTGAACCCCCCTCCCCTTTGGCGATACATGGTGAGGTTTAAGACTACACCCCCTCCCCCTATATCACGTGTATTTTTTAGTACCTACAAATAATCTATTTTTTTTGTATTTTTTTTTTAATACCGGTATAAGTATAATCAAATTAAAAAAAGAAAAAAATACACGTGATATATTACTACACCCTCCCTCCCCCTTTGTGATATTTCGTGATTTTTATAGACCCCTCCCCCCCTATCGAGCCTCACGTGATTAATGGACAGCCCCTTAACATAAAATCATTATTGATTGAGAAAAAAGCCTATTTTACGAAGAATATTTTATGAAGATCTCGAAATCCCTATTATTAAACACGAAACTTAAAAAATGTATCCGTCTACCCCTTAACTACTCTATGCATGTACCTAACTAGTAGAAAGGACAGAAGTGAACAACATATAAATTATGTGCGGGGAACTATTAAACTCTGCCGCCGTATTCCATTACCGGGAGAGGTCAGTTCATGACCTGCTTGGGGAGCTGTTCATTTATACAATACCTACTGTTCCTGACTCGTTACTTTTTAATGTGTCTGGGTTCTTTTGATGTTTGAGTGCAAAATTTGTAAATAAAGTAAGAATACGCTTGTTTACGACATAGGTGCATCATACCCACAGACTGACCTGGGCAAAGAGCCCAAAAGGCATTATTACCACGTTGAATGGTAGATACGCAGGAAAAGTAGTAAACGACTCAGAAGAAAAAAAGGCCAGTTGCGATTCAAATTCTCACACGAAGGGTTCCGCAAAGGCTTAAAGCTAGTAGTAATGCGTGCAGTAGAACCAGCATTCAGCCAGGCATTTTTTTTTTTTCAACCACAATTTGATGATGGCCGTTTTGCATGGATGTGACGCATGTTTTCTCAAACCTTATTTTTGTATGTTTCTGGTCTTTCTGTTTGCATGTTTGCCACAAATAAACGTATTTTCTTTTCTTTTTTCTGTCTAAACTATTAATTAACACTTGCTATCGTGGTCGGTTTTTATGTATATCCATGCTAAATTACAGCTTTGTAGTAGGTATTAATATAGTCTCTGAGCGAATGCGCTGTCAGATAGACAGACAGGTTCCTTGTTAACTACTGAACCCTAAAATATATTTAAAAGAAAGAAAGTGACACTTACCCATCCCTATACATATTGTAGTCGTTGTACTTACCTACCACCTTCTATGTTCGTACAATGATCTTGTGGAGCCTGGGACGTGGGCAAAATCGGAACTAACGCCGCCATCTTGTTTTATCAATAGGTCCAACTTCACAAAAAATCACAAATATCGCGCCCCTGTCAATGTCAGCAACGCATTAAAAGATCCTTGTAGTAAAACTTGTAGTAAAACAAACAAGAAACTTTTCAACAAAAAATTAAACCGTAAAAAAAAAAAACTGAAAAGCAAAAAATAAGAAAGGTTTTTATTTATCCTATTCTTTCAATAGGAAACATCCTTAGATCTTAAATGATCGATGTACTTAAAAGCATCATATTAGTAGGTAAATAGGTAATTAATATTTATACCAGTTAGGTAGGTAATTTTACCGCATAAACAACAAGGTAAGCATGAACGAACCAACAAATTGCATGAAGAATTATGGGTCGGACTAATTATGTTTACCTAATTATCTAATTAGTGACCCGCCTCACCTTTTTGCATCACGTAAATGTGAAACGCGGACGCTTTATAAATAAATTATTATCGGATATTATGAATTTAGGTTCCTGCGTGCCTAAAGGATATTAAACGTACCATTCAGCCATACCATTCCATTCAGCGGAACAAGTATATCAAGTACACCTATAGGTATTGTATGTACATTTAACTACCTTCTTATATCGTGATAAAGCTTGAATGTAACTATGTATATATACCCCTATGTAGTAACCCGAACTGAATCTTTAATTAAACTGAGTTGAATTAAGTACCTGCTAAAATTATATTATTTGTAATTAAAAACACGTATGTAGAAACAGGGATTTCTCGCAGTCCAAATAGATTTGGTGACATTCGCAGTGAGACAACAAATTTTATTAGTGACTAGGTTCTGCCTGCGACTTCGTCCGCGTCAAATTTTTGCTCCCCTGACCCTTCCCGTCACATCGAATTGCGTGCCAGTTTTCGTCTTTTTTGTCGTTGCTGCTCCGCTCTTTTTAATCGGAGCGTAATGTTATATAGCACATAGCCTTTCTCAATAAATAGGCTACCCAACACAAAAATATTTTTTTCAATTCGGACCAGTAGTTCCTGAGATTATCGCGTTCAACCAAACAAACAAACATATAAACAAACAAACTCTTCAGCTTTATAATATTTTAATATTTAATATACATATAAGGTGTATCTATTCATACACGAAATATTTTAAGAAGTACACCTGTAGGTGGGTACCGTGTGGTGCCGGACGTAAAGAATAGCACCACCCCATTTTTTCCCGTGGGTGTCGTAAAAGGCGACTAAGGGACTTACTAGAGAATGGACAGCAGCGTTCTCTATGCATTTTACCACCATACTGCGATCGCCAACCCGCCTGCCAAGCGTGGCGATTATGGCAAAGCCCCCCAAATTGGGGGAGGCCTAAGTCCAGCCGTGGACGTCTTACGGCTGAAATGATGATGATGATGACCTGTAGGTGGTAAAGAAGCTATAGAAGCAAAAAGAAATTTTGTATCTAAGCGTTTTTGAATTTTCGTAATTATTATAATTTTAAAACTGCTTGAGATGTTTTGCATAAAACCTTTACTCCAAATTCTATGAATGGCCCGCCTGACACTGCGAGGGCGGCGACCGGACGGCACGAGCATGGCCGCGGTGTCTCGGGTATTTCTTATGTGCGTCAAATAATTTATAAATATTAAATTTTGAAAAAAATACATTGTGAAAACTTTTTTTCGTTGCTGTAGTTTCTTGATCACCTACAGGTGTAACTCTTAAAATATTTCGTGTATGAATAGATGCACCTTATATGTATATATAATATATATTTATGTATAGTATAGAATAGTATAGAATCATCTCCGTGATTTCTTTTGTTTTAAATACCTACTTACATATAATTTTATTAAGACTTAGCTTTTAAATTGTGTAAATATTTTAAGATAATTAATAACGCTTAAAATTATAGTTGTGTTAATATTGTTAATTGTTCTCTTTAATAATACTACATAAGTACGCAAGGGACGTAAATACATCCTGACTGCATATAAATCTGTCGGTACCAGCCATTAGGTTTTCAATATTTAGCTCGTCGCACAAAATCCCAGCATTTCTATCACATAAACTTTTTAATACTTTGCCTAGATGTTCGCAAATGAAGTGTCGCGCGGGATATGCCGCGATAAGTCCAATTTAGCTACGTCACGTACGCCGCACCGCGCCGCCATGCGTACTCATAAACCGCGGAGTAGACAGCAAATGAAATGTCCATGCACGGACGTAACATTTACCGACATACCGAAAATAAAAGCCAGGAAGACAATGAAGAAAGAAAAAATGTGTTTATTGGCATTATATCATTAATTAAAATAAAACTATAAAAAAGCAGATAACAAAACGATGATAATAATGCCAAAAGGGCTTCAGCATAATTCCAGACGACTACACAAGGTGTGCCACCTGACGCTGATTTTCAGCTCCAACCCACGAGAGCTATACGCTAGGATGATAAATAAATACATAGATACGATTTTCTTTATTAACCTTAGCTAGCAAAGATTTACAAGGGACAAGTGAATGAGTCTTTGGGCGAATTTCGTAGACTTTCTTAAGTGTCTCATCGGTACATAAATCTGGTTTTCTATCCCACGAATATAAATTTAACAAGACATAGACAAATGCCGCAAGCAAGTCACATTATATGAACTTTTCCAGCTCGCCTCTCTATTACTTTCAGTAAGAACATTCGTCGTTGGCACTGCATTTTGTTAAGCATTCTGTGGTCGACACTGGTGTCAACTTTACATCAAGGCTTTTTTTATGACACCTTGTGGTTTGAAAATCTGTTGAAGTAGACATTCTGAAGTCAGACGAAAGACTGGACGGAGGTAAAGAGCTGGTATCCGCTTTTACGAATGGTCTCGCGTAGACTACCACTAGGCTAGACTAACTAGATAGACCTTACTCATCTCATAGTCTGTACAAATGTTAAGGAATTATCTTTTCAATATTTACCTTGGTATTTTGTTTATCAATTCATATGATGTATCAAAAACTCTCAATTGGCAACTTTTACCTAGTTGAATCCATTCTGTTTGGTTACTGTCTTTTCGAAATTAAGAATAGTTTTGGTTCCTTCTGGAAGTAGGTAGATATAACATACACTTGTCGTTCGTGTGTTCCGTTCTGGCCCGGCCACGATGCCAACCAAGGTCATAGTTATGGCAGTAGACTGTACGGATATGTACCTTCTGGTACTAGAAAGAGAAACAATAGTACTGTTTTGTCCCGTTTGACTTGTTTAATCTGTGCGCCTACGCATCATAACGAAACGGAGTGACATCTGTCACTTGTCAGTTTTGATTTTGACACTTGGGTTTGGTCTTTGAAAAATGGAGGATCGTCGTATTTTGCCTTGTGACCTTTTGTTGATTAATCTTCTTGAATCGATCGATTTGTGGACAAGTTGTCGTGATCCAATTGTTTTGTGTGTAAACAACCCCTTTTGACGAAATAATACGGGTTGATCTTTGGACTTTGACTGAAATAGTTTGATGCGATAGTGACTCATTTGGAGACCGCGTGCTGTGAAAACCTCTAGCGTCTTGGGGCGGCCTTGTATCCTGGAATACTTACAGCGTCACTACACAATACAATATACACTCATTTTCATACATAAATACAGGTAGGCTTCGGAACCAGTTTTACTCAACCAGGTGAGTCTTTTGAATATTTGTATTAATCAGCTCCGCGCACGGCGGACAGTTCGCAGCCACCTCTTGTCCCAGGGCCCACCATCACCATGCTTCCACTGCGCTCATTGAGTCCTATGGTCAGGGCCTTGGCCTGGCGTCGAACAAGTACATCATTGTTTCATGACTTACAGCTGCTGACTTACAGATCAGCTGACTCCACAACTTTAATGGATGATTCGTCTTTTTTTTTTATTTTATTTTATTTTATTCAAAAGGAACAACAAACAGCTACAATATAAAATACAGATAGAAGATGAACACAAAACTAGACAATATTGCAGCCCACAACGCTGTTCACAGATTAACTAAAATATTTAACAGTGAAAATAATAATCACTAGGTTTACAGAAGCATTTTTTTTTGTGAATAATAAACTAACTATAAAATAAATCATAAACTAACTATAAAATTAACTACACGTAAAATGATTTTCATAGATATGAAAATCCTTTCAGGAAATAATAATTAAGAAAGTTCTTTAAGTATAAGACTTTTGAATATATAGGGAGTACATGCAAATATATCTATATGTTCAAAAGTCTTATTGTAGGAATCGACCATTCTACGAACAGGCGAACGCAAGCCAGAGTTGGACTTGCAGGTGCCCACCGAGAACAATCTACCAGCTCGTACCTTTCTCTTGTGGACTGTCCTAGGAACCACATAACATAACATATTGGACAATTCAATACAGTCAAATTTATTGCTAACAATATTGTATAAATTCATGGCTTCTAAGTACTTACGTCTATTTTCAAGTGTTGTGAGCTTATACTTTGCACGCAGATCTTGATATGGCAAATAATATCCATAGCATCTATAATGCATGGCACGCAAGAATTTGTATTGAACACACTCAATCATTTCAATGTATTTTTTGTAGTATGGACTCCAGACGGACACGGCATACTCCAGTTGCGAGCGTACGAGAGATTTATACAAGCAGAGATAGGAAGAAGGCTTTTTAAAATCGACTGTGGATCGCATAACAAATCCGTATAGTTGATACGCCTTGTTAACAATATTTCCTATATGTAGGTCTAAGCAAAGCTTAGAATCTAGAGTAACACCGAGATCACGAATAAAGTCCACTTTAAGTAGGGGGGCATTGCACAACGTGTATGTATAGTGTATTTTATTTTTATTTTTTGTAAAATTCAAGTAGTTGCATTTGGGTAAACTCAGGTGCAGTTTATTATCCTTGCAGTAACGGGATAGTCGGTCCAAATCTTGCTGCAGCAGAAGGCAATCATTTGTTTGTCGTATGGCTCTATATACCTTGAGGTCATCAGCATATAGTAAAAACTTGGTGTTACGAAAGCACTGGCTGATGTCATTTATATATAGAATAAATAAGAGGGGACCAAGTATAGAGCCTTGTGGTACACCAGAGGTCACCTGTGCGATGTTCGATTGATGACCATTGATTACAACCCTCTGACTGCGATTGGTGATATAAGAAGTGAACCATCTCAGAAGATTACCACGAATTCCGTTGAATGCTATTTTTTTTAGTAGTATTTCATGGTCTACCTTGTCAAAAGCTTTACAGAAGTCCGTGTACACCGCGTCAACCTGTACCCGGTTGTCAACACAATCGAACAGAAAGCTAGAGAACAATAATAAATTAGTATTTGTCGATCGCCGTTTAACGAAACCGTGCTGTTGTTGAATTATGATGTTGTGGAGTACAGGATAAATTTCATTATGGACTAACCGTTCAAAGAGCTTGGACAAGGCAGACAGGATAGAAATAGGACGATAGTGCTCCACACTGCGTTTGGATCCACTTTTGTGAACAGGTATAATATACGCATGCTTCCACAGTTTAGGTACAACTCCCTCAGATATACATTTATTATAAATAATAAATAGAGGCTTGCAGATGGATGTTGCAGTATTTCTAAGGAAGTAAGGCGAAAGTCCGTCTGGACCAGCACCTTTCGCTGGATCTAGGGATTTAAGCTGCTTCAATATATTCTCTTCACTAAGAGAGAGATCGCAAATAGAGACATCGTGTAGCGCATTGTTCTCCTGCGGGGGCTTCCACTGAGGCAAAGTAGGAGATGTCGGTTCATATACCGAATAAAAAAAGTCGGAAAACATATTAATAGCTATGTCTGGATCGTTTGTTTCAGCATTTTTGTATTGAAGCTTAGATGGGATTCCAGGTTTATCTTTACGATTAGAGACGTAGGTCCAGAAATGTTTCATGTTTTTGCTAAGATTGTCCTCTACAGAACTGATGTATGAACTAAAACACTTAAGACACATATCCTTAAACTGTTTTCTATAGTTAGAAAATGATTCGTAGTCAGAAATGTTTTTATATTCTTTGTGATAAATGTTCGTGAACTATAAAATACACCTACTAATATAAAAAAAGTTCAACTCTATGTGGTCACTAGTCTACATAGATTTGAACTTTTCTTCTTCTTAACTTCAATTTTTCAGGTAGAATACACCTGACAATAATTCAATAGCAATATACAACTTGACAAGGTACACTAACAATTCAAGTGTCGTAGGCGCTTAATACGATATAGGATTCCATCTTTACCAAATTACCATCTTTACAAATAAGAAGTACCTACAATAGTAATTTTACTCGTATTATTTTCCGGAGAATTCATGGGTTTCTTCTAAGTCATTTTGCAATTTTCTTCACTTATGTGTTCATTTATAGCCTCTGGGTACCTAAACAAGTGAAGTAATATAAAAGGCAAGTTCTTCCATTAATATGACTTGTAAAATTTTGTACAAACCTGCTTACACAAATAAAATCATTTATCATTTAATTAAGTTTCGAAACAGTTTTAACGAAAAAAAAAAAACGTGACTAAAAACCTATAAGCATGCAAGATAAAGGCTAGCTAGGTCCAGGCAGTCAAAACCTTGGTTAAAGTTTGGAATTTGGCTAACTTTCTTCATATGCCTTTCACAGCCGCTTCGCTGTATTCTGTAAAAATAAGAAGTAAGAGGCAGCGGTTAGAGTAAGTACTATTATTGCTTTTGTTGTTTTAGTGTGACATCTAAGTATTTTCTAATGAAGATAATCATTAGAAAATACTTAGATGTTAGATGAAATACTTAGATGTACTGTGCCCGTTTCGACTGCTCGGGCATAGTGGCGTAGAAGAAAAACGACTCCGTCTACATAACGAAGGAATTTGTCGCCGCTACGTTGTCGTCGGCTTTGGCAGAAATGCTCTGACGAGCGGCCCCTCCTCGGGGTCCTCTTAGCTTCACTGGTTGTCCAAGCCACGGCTACTGAGCCCCCCCCCCCCCCCGCCTTGGGAACAAGGCCTACGTTTATGTATGTTGTGTTTGTAAGGAACTTACGTTGTACCTTCCTATAAGGTAAAATCGCTAGTTCGAACAAGCTTGCACTACATCCAAAGTATTATATTGTACTTTTGTGCACAATACGGCTCGGCTGTAATAATTTGCGCTTACTTACATCTCGCCAGACATTTTGTCACAATGACGAACGAGTACCTACCTACAAATGAGAGTTCCGCGTAGTTTACGGCATTCGTTGTAACTTTTAAGACGTCACATTATAGCCTGAGAATTGTATTACATTAACAACTTGAAGTGAAAAAAGAGAAAAACTTTTTTCAAAAAAATTACAACCGACTTCCTAAAAAAAAACACTACAAAGTGAAAATTTACTTTAATTTTGGAAGTCGGTGTCTTAGGATCTGTAATTAAGGAATTTTTGCCACCGACTTCCAAAATTAAAGTTATTTTTCACTTTGTTGTGTTTTTTTAGGAAGTCGGTTTTCATTTTTTTGTAAGATGTTTTTATTTTTATCTTTTTATTTATGGTAGATACCCCACACTAATCTAATCGCGTAATTCGTTCATTTGTCGCGCAAATACTTAATGCAAAGACTTATATGGTTTTCACATGGACCCCATTGTTCAAATGGAACCAAATTAAAATGGGACCATTCGGGAAGCACCAACTTTCAAATAAAAATCATTAAAATCGGTTCACCCAGTCAAAAGTTATGAGGTAACTAGCATAAAAAAAAAAACACAGTCGAATTGATAACCTCCTCCTTTTTTTGAAGTCGGTTAAAAAGAAAATGGTTTATATTTACGCGATTAGATTAGTGCAGAGTATCTACCATAACTAAAAAGTTAAAAATATAACCTTTTTAAAAAAAAAACAACCGATTTCCTTATAAAAAAAACACTACACAGTAAAAAATAACTTTAATTTCGGAAGTCGGTGGCAAAAAAATCTTACAAGGAGAGTACCAAACTTAGGAATCACAGATTCCGTTGATTTTTATATATGTTGTAGAGTAGTCTCCCCTCAATAACTAGGTGAAATGGTAAGACGCACTTCACCTTCATTTTCGAGAAAAATGAAAGTGAAGTTTAAAGATCATGTCCACTCGACTCAACAAATGAATAAAAATAAAGGAATAAATTTGGAAAAAAATGTGTCGAGTAAACTACTAAACAATTTTTACGTGTTATACTAATAAAAACTTGTAGTCGAATGAATGCAGTTAAAAGCAGCCGCATGACAAGGCCAAATTTGGGTCAATCGTGTTCTTACACGTATATACCTTTCCTCAGGTAGTAGACATCGGAGCAGGTAAAATTAGGGGGAGAGGGGTCTTGCACAACAGGAGCATATAATAACTAAAAATGTATATAAGGTGTATCTATTCATACACGAAATATTTTAAGAGGTGCACCTGTAGGTGGTAAAGAAGCTATAGAAGCAAAAAGAAAATTTTTATCTAAGCGTTTTTGGATTTTCGTAATTATTATAATTTTAAAAGTGCTTGAGACGTTTTGCATAAAACCTTTACTCCAAATTCTATGAATGGCCCGCCTGACGCTGCGAGGGCGGCGACCGGACGGCACGAGCATGGCCGCGGTGTCTCGGGCCATAAAAAATAAGAAGGAGCCAGTATTTTTTATGTGCGTCAAACAATTTATAAATATTAAATATTGAAAAAAAAAAAACATTTAGAATTTTTTTATTTTCGTTGCTGTAGCTTCTTTACCACCTACAGGTGTACCTCTTAAAATATTTCATGTATGAATAGATACACCTTATATAACTAAGTAACAAAATTTATTTAAGTACGTTAAAAAATCCCAATTACAATAACAAGTATTTTTAGAATTAAAATGTTAATTAATATACACATTTATTTATTATTATTGTTAACAATAAAATAAAAATTCATTAAAATTGACAAAAAAATATATAAACACATCAGATATATAATAAATTTAATATTAAATGACTTCAGCATTTGAATTATTTATTGATTAAATGAACAAATTATTTATAAATTAAAAAAATAAAGGGAAAAAAAATGAGTCGAGTGGACTTGAAATTTAAATTTATTTTTCTCGATAGTGAAGGTTAAGTGCGTCTTACCATTTTACCTAGTTATTGAGGGGAGACTACTCTACAACATAGGTATATAAAAATCAACGGAATCTGTGATTCCCAAGTTTGGTATTCTCCTTGTTAAATACAAATTCTAAGACACCGACTTCCGAAATTAAAATAATTTTTGACTTTGTAGTGTTTTTTTTTTTAAGGAAGTCGGTTGTTTTCTTTTTGTAAAAAGTTTTTTAACAAATAAATACATTTACAACTAGTTATTGGAGTCAGATTCTCTAAAGCAGGTATAGCTCTTCCAGAACTTGAATAAGTAAGTAGTTATTATTATTGAGATTTATGTGTAATTGATAACTTGATTAGGGAGACATTAGCAGCCTTGTTTGTTCACAATGGTATGCTGCGGAGAAAAAACACTGACCTGTGACAAACAGTAGGCAGAGTCATAATGTTAGCCGTAAGACGTCCGATGCTGGGCATACTTAGGCCTCGTCTAATTGGGGGGGTTTGCCATATTATTTAATAAATTACCTTTACAATTAAAGTCCATTTATAATTTAAATCAGTTTAGGAACCAGTTAAAGACATTTTTGATAGAAAAATGCTATTACTCACTTGATGAGTTTCTCGGTGATGCACATAACTAAACTTTTATAATTATTAACCTTTTATTTTTGACATAATTTATTTCTATTTTTGACACAATATAATTGATTTCTATTTTTGACATGATATAATTGATTTCTATTTTCGACATTATATAATTTATTTCTATTTTTGACAGTGTATAATTTATTTCTATTTTTGACATTATATTAATTAGTACTTTTGACATTTGTATCGGCGTAAATTTACCTAAATTGTATTGTTTTATTTTTTCTTTTATTCTTAATTTGACGACAGTGGGTCCCATTCATTATATAAATTCATTTGTTTAATTCTTTTTTTAATTTATGTATGCATGTTTTTAGTTTTTACTGTAATAATTTCGACACAATGTAAAAATTGTTCATGAAATAAATAAATAAAAAAAAAAAAACGAAACGCTTGGCAGGCGGGTTGGCTCACAGTAAGGTGGTAAAATGCGTAGAGAACGCTGCTGCCCATTGTCTAGTAAATCTCTTACTCGCCTCTTACGACACCCACGGGAAGAAATGGGATGGTACTATTCTTTACATCTGGGGCTACTCGGACAAAGTAGGACGAGTAATTCGAGTTATTATCGGACAGTTGCTTAACAGAGGAAATGATAGGCTGGTTACTTACTGTTCGACGCCAGGCCAGGGCCCCTACCATAGGATTTTAATTATTATGTGGAAGCGTGATAATCGTGGGCCCTGGGTCAAGAGTGGCGTAGCTAACTGTCCGCCGTGCGCGGAGCTGATTAATACAATATTCAAAA
This sequence comes from Aporophyla lueneburgensis, assembly GCA_932294355.1. Classification (NCBI taxonomy): domain Eukaryota; kingdom Metazoa; phylum Arthropoda; class Insecta; order Lepidoptera; family Noctuidae; genus Aporophyla; species Aporophyla lueneburgensis. The sequence goes on along the minus strand of OW028737.1, from coordinate 34,365,957 downwards.
GACTCACCTGGTTGAAGAACACCTGCTCTGGAGCCTACCTGGATTTATGTATGTAAATGAGTGTATATTGTATTGTGTAGTGACGCTGTAAGTGGGCATTCCAGGATACCAGCCGCTGCAATACGCCAGATGTTTTCACCAGCACGCGGCTCAAATCACTTAACCTCAAACTATTTCAATCAAACAAATGATATATCCAACTAAACCCGTATTATTTCGTCAAAAGGGGTTGGTTACACAAAGAACAATTGGATCACGACAAATTGTCCCCAAAATGATCGATTCAAAAGGATTAATTTACAACTAGGGTCGCACAAGCAAATTCGACCGACATTCCTTTTCAAAAGCCAAAACAAAGAAAAAGAATCAAACTGACAAGTGACAGATGTCACTCCGTTAGGTACGCTCCGTTAGACGCACAGATTAAACAAGTCAAACGGGACGGAACACTTACCAAGCATCAACATACCATTTGTAGGTATGACAATGGTAATCGCATGACAATACTGAGATCTTTTAATGAATGTAAATATTGTAAAATGTAATAAGATGCTTCGTAGGTACTTAACTAGGTGCCTAAGTAAGTCTAAAGAGGGAACTGCGTCAACGATGATTATGCTTACCGGTTAGTCGTCAGTTACCAATACAGTCCTACTTTTTGTCTCTCCTCCAATCCTACTCTTTGACTCTACATTATGAACAACTTTAACCCTGGGATCAACGTCAAAATGGTGAAAAAACAATCAGCAATCCCATGCATTACCTTTTTCACAATTTCACGGTCCCTATACTACGTAAATGTAGTCCAGCCGATTTATACTGTAAACATCTCAACGTAACACTTTAGTGAAGAGAGCTGTTATTCCACCTGATGCTATGAAGACGCAACTGACATCTCAATTCACCGAACGTTCTCACGAATAGGCTCGGTTCACGGCCTTGGACGGTGCTACTTGCGTCAAGAAACACGCGAGCGAGTCCACTGTTTCTGTCCGTGCGTCGCCGTCGCTCCGCAAGTCGCGGTGACTCGTGGCATGCTATAAACAACTTCTTTCATTTATTTTCTCCACAGTCTGTGACAACAAGACGCTTGTCGCAAGAACGTGTAGCTCGTGACGTGCTTCGTGCCCACGGGCGTGGTAAGACCGATAAGTAAATCCAAGTACCCGTAAACTCATAAAGCGTATTAACCCGTTTCGTGGAGTTTTGCGTTAACCTGTTGGATGGACAGGGATATTGACTGTCTTTGAGCGTTAGACACATTTAATTGATTCGACCCATTGGCTTCGTTGTGGTCAAGTTAAGGATTTTGGGTAGGTATTAGTAAGAGGTGTGGGTTGGTTTTGTTTGGTCTACATATGATTTTGAAGTAAAGCGTCGCCACCGTAATTATTTAGGTAGGTAGTTGTTAAGGCTTTTTTCGTCCCATCATTGATTCCAATTGACAGCGCGCATCTAATAATATTATTAGGCACCGTTTTTTTTTTTTTAAATAAACATTTACACTGAGGTTTTGAAAATAAAAGCTCCGTTTTCATTATTTATGTACTTAAATATCATTTAGGTACCTTTAATGTAAATTATGCAAAATGTGAACTACATTTTCGCTTGTTTCTCTTTGATTGATGCCATTCGATTACGCGCAATTACGTTCTTGGCCTGTTTTTTTTTGTGAAAAGCTATTAAGTATGAAGATTAAGAATGGAAACTACTTTTTACTAGCGTACCTAACACTATTATTGCTGTAATTGGCGCACCTACTTATGTTATTTGGCATTCTTATTTTCGTGACAAGCGACGATAAAGTTTGAAAATAAAAACTATTTTATTTCTTCTTTCGCTCTATTCTTGATGCTATGCAATTTGTACATTTTAAAATGTCATATTCATTAAAACAAGCAAATTCCAACAATGTAACTGGTAATAAGAAATAATACTAGTTGTTCCATTTTGTATGCACTATGAGCAAGCCATCAGGTCGGCTACCTATCTCAAGTTTTGCTTTGGTTCCGGCGCTGTTCTAACTCGATCTAACTTAGGTCATCATGATAGTAACTTACCTGTGCAAGTTATTACTTGCGCACTTTCGTGTAGCTGGCTTGTTAGCCGACATGTTGGAGTATATTTTACTTAGCAGTAATGGTCATTTGAAAAGCTTCTGACAGCGAGAGTATGCGTTTGGGTTTGAACACGTGAAAAGAGGGGTAATTTCGTTCTACACTATCATTAGAAATCGCTTATATTTTGGCAGTTCCACATACACGCCATTCATGGCGTGGTTCACGTTGCTAAGCAGACTATTTTTTCGAACATATGAATTAATGGGTTAGCAATAACCTTCAAACCGATTCAGATTCTAATTAATAGTGTGATACGCAATTAGGATGCATGGGTGTCGTACTATTTAGAAACGAATGTAATGAAATGGTTTATTCTCTAAATAGGAATGTATTTTGTGCATTATATTGTGAGTGTGTTACGAATTATACAGACCGTGAAACAACGTCCAAAGAAAAAAGTTAGAAGCAATTCTCTCGAAGGGCTTCCCGAAACGCCCCATATATTTTCAGCGATGATTTGTAGTGTAGAAGCTAGGCGGCATTCGAATGTTTTTTCGGGAAAATCTCATTTGACTTCAGAGTCACGGATAAAAAAAAAAAAAAATGATGTGTGTATTACTGCACATACAGACTACTGCCGCTAAATTTCCTGATGGCATAATAAAGTGTAATTTGTGACCTTAGTCCAGGAAATGAAGCTAAAAAAATGGTAAAACCTCGCAATTTTTTCGTCCAGCAGCGATTTGTACAAAAATTTGGTATTAGGCTTATTTCACCCTCTAGTTTATTTTATATATTGTGCCGTTGTACGATTTTTGTTTTTTAGGGGTGAAAACTACCCCTTATTGTCAAAAATTATAAAATAACATTAAAAACCTAAATATGGGTAAAAATAGTTAAATAATGATAGTTTCATGCTTTGGGATACAATTTCATAATCTTTCAACCTACCCTTGTTAAAAACTACGCTCCGAAGCGGGTAATTCGAAATTTGCGAAATAAAAAATTTATCGGTTTTTTAAGCATAGCTCCTTCATTTTAGGTGACAGATTTTTTTTTTTCAGAAACGATTTTGTGGGGCTTTGTAAGAGCTATAAGACTATGTGAATTAAATTACTAAAGATCCCTTAATTTTTAAATGGGGAGAGTTTAAAGCGCTTGAATAAGGTGATGTTCGATCGTCAATGTAGGTGTTAAACGCCTATATCTCGCCGAATATTCACTGTACAAAAAATCTGCACACAGGGAAATTTTTGTCATTAAAAAAGCTACAATTTAGTACTACATCGTTTTTTTCGTATCTTTAGTATTTTGGGAGATATTTTTAAGAAAATGGTTAAAAATACGAAATTGAAAAAAATCGTTTTCTCTTTAAACTCCAATTTTTCTAAAATCAGGCATTTTAAATTGGTCAAACTTCGCGGGTGTATTAATTTTTTTCGTAGAAGAAAGTGGGTACCGATCTTATTTTGATCATAAGTCGGTAAATTTTCATGCAGGAGACATTTTTTTTCTTTTGTTTGGAAGCTCTAATTAAATACTTTAAAAATAATATGTCAATTTTCTTCAAAAAATGCAATTTTTTCTCGTTATTTCGCTTTAAATCTTCCAATTTATACATTTGACGAAAAAAGCTAAGCATTAATTTGCTGTATCGCATTTCGTATTTGTCGTAGAAAAATTATAAAAGCATTGTTTTTGTTTTTTTAAAAGCTACAATTTGGCTTTCTACACTTTTTTTGATAAAATGCATATTTTTAGAGTTATTCGCAAAAAAACCATTTAAAAAAGTCGAATTTTCGTCAAAAAACTGTTACTTTCAACTTCGAATAACTCAAAAAATATTACTCTTACGAAAAAACGTATAGAACATTTTTTTCTTAGAATTACTTTTCCGTCGATTCCTACAATTAAAATGTAATAAAAAAAATCCACCCCCGAGATGGGGTGGCAACCACCCCCAAGGCTCTAGCGTACAGCGGCATGATATAGAAAATGATACTTGAGCTATTTCCTACCTTCTGTGAAAATTTCAAGTAAATCCATGGTGGACGAAAAAATTGTGAGCCAAAATGCTTCATTTCCTGTACTACCTCCACTACAGGCAATATTGCCAGGCTTGTTTTCTTGAAGAGATGGACTGAGAAATTTCATAATAAAAATGAGAGCAAGAACACTCGCTACAGAATATAACTGGTTTGTAATTTAAGTGTATAATTTATAACATTAACATTAACATTCTGTAATTAGTTGATTACTCTAAGTCGCAGACTGACTTTATACAGAAGTCAGTATTAAGTTTTTTTTAAATGTATGTCAATCGTATTAGAGTACTTATACAATATTTTTTTATGTGAGTAAGTACCATGTATCTATTACAAAATTAATTTAAATGTCATTGCTTAATTTTTAATTATTTTTACCTACTTATTTTGGTGTAGTAATTTTATTCGAGGAACATTGTCATCACATAATAGTATAATTAAATAATTTATGTATATGTTACCGGCCACACCCGATTTTAGGACCAACTAGTTTCGCCTAGACCAAACCAGTTCTCCCTTCTTGTCAACAAAATGATTACATGTTTATGTGTAACAGTTTAACCGTTTTTAAGGTAGAGGCAGTATACATGCCACCAATAAAATTATTTGTTTTATTCAACTGTATTGTTGAAAACAATTTTATTTTTCATTGATGATAACATACACATTTCCGCAAATATCCCATCGAATTCCCAATTTGAAAAAACCGGCCAAGTGCGAGTCCGACTCGCGCACCGAGGGTTCCGTACAAACCTGTAGGTATCCTCGGCTTATGCATAAGGTTAATGTTTATGACATTTTTTTTTTAATTTTTATATTTGAGTTTTATCATTCTCTTATTTTAGAAGTTACGGGGGGGGGGGGGTGCCCCACACACACATTTTACCACTTTGGAAGTGTCTCTCGCGCAAACTATTCAGTTTACAAAAAAATGAAATCAGAAACCTCAATACCAGTTTTGAAGACCTATTCATAGATACCCCACACGTATGGGTTGGATGAAAAAAAAAATTTTGAGTTTCAGTTCCAAGTATGGGGAACCCCAAAATTTATTGTTTTTTTTTTCTATTTTAGTGTGAAAATCTTAATGCGGTTCACAGAATCTACTTACCAAGTTTCAACAACATAGCTCTTATAGTTTCGGAGAAAAGTGGCTGTGACATACACGGACAGACAGACAGACATGACGAATCTATAAGGGTTCCGTTTTTTGTCATTTGGCAACGGAACCCTAAAAATGCTTAAAAATGTCATTATTAACGTACTAAGAATTTACTAAGAATTTTATTTAAGAATTACTATACCATGTCTAGTTTTGTCTGCCTTATAAAGGGTTAAACGGTTAAGGTTTCACATTGGAACGATGCGGCGACTCTATATCCCAATTACTGTAGTAGGCTGTACATACTATTTCTTTTGTCTTTTCTGCATATGTCTATACTGGTTTATCCTATCGCGTGTAAGGAGAACTGGTTTGGCCTAGACGAAACCAGTTTATCCTAAAATTCAGTTTGGTCGGTAACATATACAACATAAAAGAGAAATGTTGAAGATTCCTGCCCATTCTTCTCAATGCTAAACTGGTTTTTATGAAGGGGCGACTAGAGTCAATTCTATTTTAATGTAAATGTTGACGTTCAAAAGCGCCTTCCATGTGCCTATTTGAAACAAATGCTTTGACTTCAAGTTGCCAAAATGACGCCTAACAGCGGCCAATGAATCTCATTGTAGCCCCTCACTTTGAAGTTTTTCTAATAAAGCGCGAAGGATCGCCGGCGTAGTTTCAGCCTCGAAACGAGTTGTAGCAAAGTTTTCAAGAATACTTGGCTGGTTTTTATTGTGGGCACTTGGGAGCTGGCTACGTAGAAGAATTTATTGTTTGTTAGGCAGCGAGGTTCGAGACCGCGTCAAGTTTGTTATATGGATCAAACTGCTGAACTGATGGATCAGCGATGGACAATATTGTAAAACTTTTCTTCACTTGAATACGGGGCTTTTAACCACTTTGTACGTGTGCATTTTGTGTATCTATTTTATTTGATTTTTCATATTGTGCGTTTTGTTTGTGCAAAATAAACAATGTTTCTTTCTAACTGTAAAAAAAAAGGTCAGTTAGATAATTCTGTACTCAAAAGACACCAGCAGCCGATTTTTAACGATGCGACAATATTTATTATGTTATTTACTTTGTCGAGCTCACGCAGTCATTGTTGAGGACGGTACAGTACGAAGTACAGTCGACATCGCATCATGTAAAATGGGTGTACTTACACATGTTTATAGACTGGTAAAGTGGTAAGGTAGCTGGTACAGACTGGATGTGGAAGGCGGAGAATATGGTGTTGTATAAGCTTGGGAACAGATGGCCGATGGGGCCGAAAGGTTCTGGAGTGGCGACCGCGTACCGGAAGACGTAGAGTTGGAAGGCGTCCAACAAGGTGGACCGATGACCTTGTGAAGGCCGCAGGAATCCGCTGGATGCGGGAAGCACAAAACCGGTCGAAGTGGCGGAGCTTGGGGGAGGCCTATGTCCAGCAGTGGACGTCTTTCGACTGAAATGATGATGATGATGATGAAGCTTGGGAGAAGCCTATGTCTAGCATTGGACGGTGATAGACTGAGTTTGTTGCTTGTTCGAAGTGGTGACGAAAGGCTCCTGGCTTCCTGTCAATTGTTTTTTTTTTTTGTAAAACTTCTTATTAGACACTTTAACACGTCAATATTTAAAAAAACTAGATGACACCGGTATTTCTTAGCTGGCCGATCCCTAAGAAGTGCCAAAAAAACTTACGAGCTCATGGTCTGTTTTAAAGTCTAAACATTATATATATTATTAGAATATTATGGGCGTATAACAATGTAGGACCATGTCTGTAACGGCTTTTTGGAGAAAGAGCCATTGCAGCATTTAGCTTACCTGTCCCAACCTACGGCGTGTAGGTATCGGCCATCGTGTAGTTCAACTCTATTTTAGGGAGATCAACAATCCGTCGTAAGATGCTAGCAGATCAGCAGTACGTTTGCGTATGCCATATACAAAATACTTAAAACCACCAGATAGTTATAAAGTCAGGTATTCAATCTAGCTGGTATGGTACTCACATTCACATTCAGTTTCTCTGTAGATGTCATGATAATGACAATTTCAGTGATGTCACGTAAATCAATAAATAATAGGTCTTTACCTATGAAAATGCCGTTTTGTATGAAAAAAATTAAACGAATTTTTGCAAGTATTTTTTATTTGTATTAATCGAAATAATCACCCATGCAATCAATGCATCTTTGCCAACGCAGCGGCAGTTTATTGATGCCCTTCTTAAAAAAATCAGCTGGACGGGAGGCAACAAATTCTTCAAAGGCATTTTGTACTGCCTCTCGGGTATTTAATTTTTTTCCCGCCAAGAAGTTATCCAAATTCTGGAAAAAGTAGTAGTCTGTAGGCGCAAGGTGTGGTGAGTAGGGCGCATGACGGAGAGCTTCCAACCCCAGTTCTTGCAACTTGGAGACCGTCTGCTCTGCAGTATGAGGTCGGGCGTTGTCGTGCAGGAGCAGCGGAGACGAGCGATTGACCAATGCTGGTTGGAGATGTGCCAGCTTCTCCATCATTGAGCTCAGTTCTTCACAGTACACATCTGCTGTAATGCTCACCCCGTTTGGTAAGAAGCTGTGATGAATCACACCGGCGCTAGACCACCAAACAGTGACCGTCACTTTCACATTTCTAGGGGTAAGTTTTCGTTTAGGGCATTGTTTAGGTGCTGAACCAGGATCCAACCAACTTGCTGAGCGCTTGCGGTTATCAAACAGAATCCATTTTTCATCGCAGGTAACAATGCGGTTCAAAATTCCTTCATTTGTGTGTCTGTTGAGCAGTGCAAGGCACGTCTCGACGCGTACTTCGCGCTGGCGATCATTGAGTTCGTGGGGCACCCATTTGTCAAGCTTTTTTACCTTGCCAATTTGACGCAAATGGACCAATATTGTTTTGACGCTAACGTCGAAAGCTGCTGCTAATTCAGCCGTAGATTGTGTATCATCAGCTTCCACAATCGCCTTTAATTCGTCATTGTCGACCAAAGTCTTCGAACGACCGCGAGGTTCATTTTTCAGGTCGAAATTTCCAGAACGGAAGCGAGCAAACCAATAACAGGTGGTGCGTTGGTTTGTAGTGTTAGCTCCGTAAACGTCGTTTATGTTGCGTGCCGCTTGTGCCGCGTTGCTGCCACGACGGTACACATTTCCATAATTACTAGAATTTTTAACGTATCCATGATGACGAAAAAGATTGAAATGCGATGAAAATGTAACACTAATCAATAAACAAATGACTACTTTTGGAAAAAGAATTCCATGTTTTTAAAATAAAATTAATTTGAAATTAGAATTCTTAGACAAACAAAAATTATTTTGATTTGAAATGGCCAGTACTGCAGAACGGCAATTTCATAGGTAAAGACCTAATATTAAAATGACAATATTATTCTAATACACTTAGCATGTAATAGTTTATTGCTTTGGGGCACATTGGAGTTACTAAACTGACTGAATTCACATGAAACTTTGGAGACAAACCATAACGGATTGTCTGTATTAGTTGTAGTTGTATATATTCGTGAGCACAAGTACAGGGAGTAACGTTACTCATGAATTTGAAGTTGAACAATAGGTAATAATTTAATTATGTTCGATAAACCACGGCCGTCATCACCCTTTCAGACAATCCATCTATCTTTTCTTCAAACCACATTCATATTTTCTTGTCACTTATTCCATTCATACAGTAGATATGACGTACACATTCAGTAGGTTACACCTAAACATTGTAGAATTTTAAACCACAGTCGCGCTGTCACGCTCTGCATAGACACGCAACGTGCAACAAGCATGTCAATATGTTGCCGCGCGAGTTAATACTTTTTGCTTGGCACGCACGTTTTTGTGACGTTAGTTAGCGACAAACGTAACTGCATGGTGACTGCAGCTCTGAAACTAGGGTGTTTGAATTTTTTTTTGTATCAGCAATGAAACTGGGAATGAACTATGTTACTGGGATTCAGCATCGATAACGTTAATTTGTTAAATTCACATAAAGTTTTAACCGATTTATTTTTAACGGAGTGCTTAAAAAGGAGGAGGTTGTCAATTCGAATGTGATATTTATTCGAGTATTTGTTATGTTTCTAATCTCAAAACCTCGTCATTTATAAACCACACGTAAAGAATAGCACCACCCCATTTCTTCCCGTGGGTGTCGTAAGAGGTGAGTAAGTAAGGGACAGTAAGTCCCGAGAGACTGGGCAGCACCGTTCTCTTTGCATTTTGCCACCATACTGCGATCGCCAATCCAACCTGCCAAGCGTGGCGATTATGGTAAACGCCTCTAAATTAGTGGAGGTCTATGTCCAGCAATGGATTTCTTTTGGCTGAAATGATGATGATGTTGAATAATCGAGTGCTCCCGTAGAAGTTTGTCAAGTTCTTTTGAGTGCTCCCATAAAAGTTTGTCAAGTTCTTTTGAGTGCTCCCATAGAAGTTTGTCAAGTTCTTTTGAGTGCTCCCATAGAAGTTTGTCAAGTTCTTTTGAGTGCTCCCATAGAAGTTTGTCAAGTTCTTTTGAGTGCTCCCATAGAAGTTTGTCAAGTTCTTTTGAGTGCTCCCATAGAAGTTTGTCAAGTTCTTTTGAGTGGTTTTTGAGTTAGATTCAATACCTACTACGTATTGTCTCATTTAGTGTATATTGATGATATTTTTAATAATAATTTCTCATTTAGTGTATATTGATGATATTTTTAATAATAACTTCCTATCACTGTTATTTACTTAGCTAGTGACGGTATTCGAATTTGTGCGGTTCTGTAACTAAAAAGTTAAAAATAATTCAAATAAAAACAACCGATTCCAAAAAAGACTACAGCAAACTTAAAACCAATTCTGTGATTTCGGAGGTCGGTGGCAAAAAACGAAAATACAGGAAAATTACAACTTTATTTTGTAAATAACTTATTTTTAAAACTAAATTATTAAGGCTTGTGTTTAAACACCACCCAAACAAGTACCTATTTTACTACCAAAAAAAATCTAAACGGTTACCAAAATGGATAAATGGTCACCAAATAACGTTTCCTAAAATATTATTAAATAAAACCATTTTTTCGTATTATTGACTACCAAAAAAATATATGGACGCCTTTAAAATACACTTTAGACCAAATATTATATATTGTCACTACTTAGATGATACCAATTATGTAATACCATGACTTCTAAATTGGTGATTTTTGTTAGGCTAAAAAAGCTAACGATCGCTAGAATATTTCCCAAATACCAATTAATATACTAGGGTTCTCAAACGTACGTCGCTTATTTATTGTTATATGAAATTCACTAAATATATACTGGGGTTCCAAAACATGCAGCAGGCAAGCAAGCATGCAGCAGGCTTGCATCATGCAAGCATGCATCCAGCAGGCATGCAGTATGCAAGCATGCATCCAGCAGGCATGCAGCATGCAAACAAGCGTGCAGCAAGCATGCAACATGCAGCAGGCATGGTTTCTGTCACGGCTCCGGCGCTGCGGGTCTCCGGCGGTCCCACGCGAGCTTATCGTCGCAGATGTGTTTCACGCTCACCACCTCAGCTTCGGCTCGCTGGCCGGCTTCGCCGCCCAGCCTCAGCCGCGGTGGCGAGCGTCAAAACCACCTGCTCCTCAGCTCGCGGGCCGCCTCGCCCTCCGCGCCTACGCGGTTTTAAATTACACTCTAGGGGTAGGGCAGACAAGACTATGTGCAGTCGGTTTTGCTGCGATTCGTTTCTGTCACTAAATGTAGCACAACATATTGAATTTATAAGACAATACTTTAACTTTAATTTAGGGTTAAATATTGAATTTTAAAAGTATGCCAAAATACTATTATGCTAATAGTTATTATGCCTAGTGACATTATACGAATTAAAATTATGCCAAAACAAATTAGCCTTCAAGATCATTATGCCAACATAAACCGTATTCTAAAAAATAAATAGTGCGGAGTGTGGGGTTAAGAAATAAAGGGAAGCAATTGTAATTTTAGTCTTACATTACAGTAGTCTGGGATTAAATAATGTATTTTGGATGACGTCTTACTATTTTGGAGTAAGATTTTTGGTAGTAATATTAATCTTTGAGTTGGATAGAATTTGGTGACCGTTAATCCATTTTGGGAACCAAAAATAATATTTGTGCGAGGTTTGCGATTTTTCTGATGTTATCTTATTTATTTTGAATCATAATATTATATACTTTAGGGCTCTTTTAATAAAGTCAATTTATTTTTTTTGGAGTTGTTTATTTTTTTTGGTGCCTCAGCTTAGAGTCTTAAAAATATTTTTGGTGATCGTCTAAATTATACCCAATTATTAATCTCGTTTATTGTAACGAGAATCGTTTTATGGTAAAGTCAGGTAGTAGCGGTAGCCGCTAAAACAATATAGTTTGTGTTTTTGTTACAAAGATATGATCATTTCCCATACGGGGACGAGAAATTCGTGAAAAGCTTACCGCTTCTTCCGATTTTAGGTACTTCTATGCCCTGCCAGGGTCGCGAGATTTGTTCGAAAGAGTTACCGTGGCCCTGGCATCTAGGTAACTGAAGGAACACGGGTGGGTTTTAGTCAGTAAAAGTCTGACACGCCCTCCCGCTCCATCCAGAGCGGGAGACGACCTTTGATGATTTCCACCCACCCACTTCTAGGCCAACATACATAGTCAACCATTAGTGGTTGTATTCAAGAACACATTACCTCTATTGCTAAAGTAGTAAATATATTCGAGCGCGAAGGTCGCGCGGCGTGTTGTGAACACATGACGTGACAGCGGCGACGTGACGTGTTGATTATTATTAATGTCGTGACGTGTGACGTCATACGCCTCCAACACACACGTTACAACGCACACGATTTAGGGTGAGCTCAGACGATGGGACTGGTATTGTAGTAAAGATTTGTTAATTTTATTTGCAACTAGCTGCGACCCGTGGTTTCACCCGCATTATTCTCGATCCCCTGATTAAAAGTATTCTATGTCCTAATCTAGGTCATGGTCTACTCATGTGCTTAATTTCATCCAAATCCGTTTAGCATTTTAGTGTGAAAGCGTAACAAACAAAAATGCAAAAAAATCAGATTGTAATAATATTACTTAGTTCTGTTCTGTTTATAATATTAGTTTAGAAAATCGATGATAGTTAAATACTGGGTCTTTCGTAAGCCGGACTATTGATCACAGGGTTCAGGTATTGTGAAGGGAAGACGCGAGAAGAAGAAAAACAGAAAAGCTTCTGAGTAAGATATTCTTCTCCATAGTCTTTAGGTTTTCATTGCAGGTTTAGGTGGATTATAAGAGCAAGGCAAGTACGAATGCCAAGGATACCGCCTCATCATGAATTATGCGTGCGTCATGTTCGTGCATACTAAGCCCAACCACATGCATAGGATGCAGATCCTTCACAACAGTTTCTTTAGGTAGGTGACAGTTTGGCTATCGTACAGGTGCCCTTAGTGAGTAGTCACTTTAGAGGTTGACTTGCGAGATGGCTTTTCCAAAAAAATGCTAAGGATACTCTGGGCACATTACATTACATAGCCTCGTTACAAAACTGTCTAGCCGTCTAATCTTTTTAGAAGGATTGGGTACATTACTCACGGTACAAAATATTCCCGCGAGAAGACTTCGTCTGGAAGCACCCTTAGTTACATTACTAAAATTACGCCGCTTATAGTTGGCACGTGTTAGAGGGGTTTATAATATTTAATGGAATGTTTTATTGAACACGACGTCCCAAATTCAACCGCTTTTGTACTATAGTTTAGTTCGTGTTCTCACAATTAAAATTAGTAAAGTAATTGATTTACGTATTTAGGTATAAACGTAAAATCTACGACTATAAACTAATTAAAAATTCGAGCAGTTTCGAGTTGAAACATTTAGGTAAACACATGGGTACTAGAGCCCACTTGCAGAGTTTCAGGTGGTCGTGTTTTTACGTGACCAGAGAGTTGGCCCACTTTTTGGTCAGAGAAACAGCACCGCCATACAGCGTGAAATGCTGCCAGCCTATAGGATTTTTTTTTCTTTTGGGAGCGATATGGACGATGTTCCTTATGGGTGATGTTCTTCACAAGGTAAGGTAGTACTCGAAACTGGTGTGTTTTTACGACCAAATGTGTGAACGTAAAAAAACATAAAGGCGTTGTCCTATTGCCATCGCTCGCGCGATCATGCGTCCGTCCGAGGAAAATGATCTTGCGACCGAGCGTTCCAACTTACCGATGTCCTATTGATGGTCGTGCGATCATGCGATGCGACCAAATTGTTTGATTTTCGTCGCGCGATCATCAACGCATCGTATTGGTCGTACAATCGTCCGATCAAACATACTGATCAGTACTGAATGTGCGAATGGCGCTCGGCGGCTCGCGCGACCAAGCGGAGAGGAGGCAAGGAAGGGGGGGTACCACGGTGTGCGCTCGGCTCGCTCGACGGCGGTTTTTATACAGTACCTACTAGCTGACCCAGCGAACTTCGTACCGCCTCAGAATCAATAAAGTTGTGTTAACTTATCAGATCCCACCAACACAAAGCAAAGAGCACCAAGTACCATATACCCATATTAGGTGAGCTTCTACCAACCTATGCCAACCTGGTACTTCGAAGACATAAAGCGTATTCTAGCTACCACTACCAAGTTATGCCAACCTGGTACTTCAAAAACATTTTACATTGTCCAAAGCGCTAAGGTTTGTTAAGTATTGTGTTCTTAAATTTTCTGATTTTCCGCGCAATTTTTAAATTTTTTTCTTACATAAGAACCTTCTTCTGACAATAACAAACACAACAAAAAAATAAAAAGTGAAATCGGTCCAGCCGTTCACGCGTGATGGCGTGACCAAGGGAAATAGGAATTCATTTTTATATTATATAGATATTATGTGGTCTACGCTTTCTTTTTTATACTATTACTATATATTACTATACTATTACTACAATTAAAGAAATATTGCTCAACAGCTGAAACTGCATCTTTGCTAAGAGCTATTACGAGAGTGTTCGCAGAGGACAAAACTCGTCGCGCGCATCGGTTTCATGCACGATGAAATCACATCGCATCATCGCACGAGCGATGGCAATAGGACATACGTTTTATCATCGCGCGATCGGTTTCATCGCACGATGAAATCGCATCGCACCATCGCGTGAGCGATGGCAATAGGACAGCGCCAAAGACCATGTGTACGCTGCCAGGTGGTAGGCCTCCCAATACGATTTCAAGTGCGCAGTGGAAGAGTTATAATCGTGGGGCTCTAGAGACAAGAGTGGCTAGCGTACTGTCCGCCGTACGCGGAGCAGACAATACAAGTGAACAATTACAAATACAACAAAAGCACTTACCTCATGGTTGAAGGACACTGCTCTGGTGCCAACCTGGAGATATGTATGTAAGTGAGTGTATGTGTATCGTGTCGTGACGTTACGAGTATTCTTCAGGTTAGAATCCGCTTCAACTTAGGCTTGAGGCAATCACAGCATGCGGTCTTCAAATCACTCGTTCCCCAATAGCGTCACTTGAATGACCTTCAAACTATTTCAGGTATTTCCAACAAACAGAACCCGTGATATTTCTTCAAATTGGGGGTTATTACAATTAATACAATTGGATCACGACTAATTGTCACAAACGGATCGATTTAAAGGGATTAATTTCAACAAACGCGTCGCGGAACTCAACACGGCGACCAACCTCTTTTAGCGGCAAAATTAAGAGCGCTGTCAAGTGTCAACGTCAAAAAATGACAAGTCAGATGTCACTTCGTTACACGCGCATTCCATTAGGCGCACAGATAATAAACGGTACGCAACACCATGTAAGGATCGTAGCAGGTCGTACTGAAATTTCTGCCCCACAGGAAGAATGCATGAGTCTATGTGTATGTATTTAACAATATTAATTGCAGAAATACAGTTAATTTTGTTCCCCGCACTAAAAAGGGAAGCTTCAATGAATCGTATCAATCAGGACGGGTAATTAAGTTCTTTAATTGAATGTCATTGTTGTCGCGACAGGGTCGCTTCAGAACAATGTAGGAGCTTGCGATCCAATTTCCCAAGTGTGTACCTACGTGCAGCCGTGAAGCGTGGCAGGTGAAAATTTACCTTTTTTTTTCGTAATTATAAACACTTCATTTCATTAAAAAAGTCATACTTTAGATCTAAATAAAACAATCAAAGTCTATTTTTTTTTTTCACATAAACCTACATGGTACCGTGTGGTGCCGGACGTAACACCACCCCATTTCTTCCCGTGGGTGTCGTAAAAGGCGACTAAGGGACTTACTAGAGAATGGGCAGCAGAGTTCTCTATGCATTTTACCACCACACTGCGATCGCCAACCCGCCTGCCAAGCGTGGCGATTATGGCGATTATTCGTGGCCCCCCAAATTGGGGGAGGCCTAAGTCCACCAGTGGACGTCTTACGGCTGAAATGATGATGATGACTACATGGGCACCTATGAAACGTCAGAAGCTAGGTCGTGCACCTATAATCAATAAATTGGACTTATGAAAATAAGTCCAATTTATTGATTCTCTTTTAAAAATAATTGGCTTTTACAATGGTTTCAAATTACAATGAGATCTGAGTATCTGGGAGGAACTCTCTTATTTTTAAGATCTGATCGCAATCTCCGTCTGTCAAAAATACCTCTATTTTATCGAAATTGATGAAAAGTTCTTGACATTGATTGTCGTTGCGCTGAGATTATGATTGTGAATTTAAACGTCGTTAATTACGGAATTTGGCCTTCTGATAAGTATAGGTAGTATAGACTAGCGATTTAGGGAGACTTTTATCGATTAATCTGAACAAGTTCAGCTTATACTTAACCCCGTTCAAGAACTCTTAATCGAGAGCATATAAGAAAGAAAGACGGTCGGGAATGGTCCTACCTGCCGGCGTAGCATGACCAATTCTATATCTATTCTACCAAGAACAAATAAAGTTCCTTATGTATTTTAATTCTGTAAAAATGTTCCTATCTCATCAGAAAAATAGTTATCATACTTGACATCGTATTTTTGTCGACTGAAGAATAGAAATATCTCTTCTTTTCAGTTTTACACAATTTTTCTACGATACAATCTATCATTTTGTCTTATCTTCCGTCGACAAATTCCTTTTCTATGGCTGTCATGCTACTCGTGCTGGTTGTAGTTTTGCTAGACAAATTTCCTATGAAAAATGTTAAATTTAAAATTTCCAAACCCCCCTGACCAAAACAAAAATCTCGTCGAAAGTAAAAAAAAAAAAACATATTGACCCTTTAAGTTTAATAAGAAGTTGTTGGTAATATTTTGATCAAAGGATCGTAGTGTCGAAACGGCTGAATCGATTTTTAATAAAACATATCTAAGAACCACCGCTATAAAGCCTACTTTTAAATGAAATAACCGCACCCAAATCTATTCACCCGTTTAAGAGCTACGGAGCCAGAGACAGACACTCAGACAGACAGACACACATAATGATCGAACTTATAACACCCCTCTTTTTGCGTCAGCTGTTAAATAAACAAACAACATTCATCATCCACTAACATCATCGTACTCCGTTGTAAGTACCCTCCGCACAAATATATTGATGATTTGATGCCCTCGCTTTTCAATACTTGCATTGTCTCTGAGTATGCTCATTAATTAATATGTGAATCCAAATTACTTGCTAGCATCGATTCCTATTGTTTGCAAGTTAATTTCGATGCTGAGCTTCTGAGCTTTTTGTTCGTTTGCTATGCTTGGTTGGAGCTTGTTGAGTGGTAGGAGCCGGTATTTTTTCTATCATGAAAATTGCTGTTTGTTGCATAACAGTTTTACCTGACTGCGATGAAGTGAAACGGAGAATGTTTTTTATACCGTTGCAATGTTTCCAAACTAGATATTAATCGTTCCGAAATCCAAAACCTACTCGTAGATATCTAAAATACAGACTATTTATAGGTACGTAATTCTGGATAACTCTATCGATATCATCATGTTTGTGTGGCCAATATGGCCAGAGATTGCACAAAATACAAAGGCTTCAAACGAAAAAGGAGAGGCCGTTTCACAGCAATGGCATACAAAGTCGGACGAAATAATTGTATCTTAACAAATCAAATTCATGATATTTAAATTTGTTAGTAAATTAACGCACGCCAGTGACAAAAACTAGTCTATGAAAGCTGGCCTCTGGTTCTATTGAAACTGCGTATTACGCTAGGTCAGCTCAAGGTCAAAATATTACCACCGACTTGTGGTCGACTGTACACATCAAGTATTCATTGTATTAAGGATACAATAATTTCAGTCATTATAACGATTGGCCTTAGTAGCTTATAGAGCAAAGAATCCCACGCAGCGTTCCGCGCTGTCAAACTATAATCATAATTGAGAACCTAATCAGAGATCCCTAACCGGGGATTAAACACTTCCGACGCATTAAAGTTTTAACTTGTCTATACAGGAGGCGACTCCATGTCCGCCGTTTATTTTGACGATAAATCGCAAGTAGACAAGCTTACAAATGCACTTGTGACAACCCTTATTCGGAAAGGGCAAATGGCGAAATTCCTTTGACGGTTTTGTCGTTTATGTTTGTAGCGAGTCAGTGCGACTACGGCCCTTTGGGATACATATAGCAGGCTCGCCGCGGATCTGTACGGATTACTGGAGGCGTTATCCGTTTCCTTAGTAAGGCTCAATCAATGTAACCTCTTGACTGTGACGCATGGATGGGCTGTTCTTTTATTAAGACACTGTGGATGGGCTTGACGAGATTTACTATTGGCCACTTCAGATTAAGAACAAATGTAAGAACATAGTTTTAAAAATCATTTTGGTCTAAAAAGGACACATGAACAATAATTTCACAATTAATAAAACCGTTTAAAAATAGAACACAGTTGCTTATTTGCTTGAAAAGTGTGCTGCAAGCTAACTGCAGAAATACTTAATGAAATAAACGTAAGTATAGGAGACGTCTACTGTTCCACCACTGTTTAATGCAAAGCAAAGTAGTTAGCATTATAATAATTTCAAATTCAAATTCAAATAATTTATTTCAGACATGCGTCAATAATATAAGCATATATATTTTTTATCTGTCAAACATACCCGTTCGTGCTTAAGACCCCAGTATTACGACGGAGCTCCTATACCAAGGGCATACACACATGAAACCATGTTTTTAATAAATGCCCGAAGTTATTGCGTTTCTCAAAGCTTTATGTTCTTATTGTAATGTGTCTGTACTTTTTATGTTTTAGTAACTATAGAGCCTACATGTTTTATGAAAAACATTTCACCATAAAACAACCAATACTTTAGCAGACCTCCACAAATTCCTATGAGCTGCCAAACTCAGAATAACAAAGGCGACATAAACGCTTAGCAAAGCGACTCGTTCAACGTTAAAGCCGAGTACAGGCCAGCGCGTCGCTCACAACACCGCGTTTGTTTCGTTGGCATAATTAACAATTAGGTAATTCGAGCTCAAAGTGGGCTGGAGTGTAGTTGTCGCGAGCATGCCTGTGCCTAGCGCCGCCGAGGACACATTGTTCTACGTGATTTCCCAAGAGAAACTTATGGTTGTGCTTATGCATATAATTTTAAAGTTATGTGATGAGATAAACAAACCCTTGTGAAGAGGTAATCTATTAGACTGGGGAACATTTGACCTATCTAAGGTACGCAATATTATTGTACGTGTGTATGTCATTGAACTCCTCCTAAACGGCTAGACCGATTTGAATGTTTTTTTTTTGTATGTGGCACCCTGAATGGTTTAGATTCACTATTGGACCCGGTAGGTGGCGCTGCTATCGAGTTCTAGGAAACAGGACAACGTCTGTACCACGGGTCTGTACGGTCAGCTAGTAATAATATAAGATATCTTAAAGAATACGAAGCAAAATAAAATGTAGAGTATTTTGTTAAAATAAAGAAAGCTGCTAAGAAAGAAAACTGTTTAAAGAAATGTCAACGTTGGTCTAGTGTTCACAAATACGGTGGCTGATTTCGGGGTTCCAGGTGCGATAAGTACCACCAAAGTGTTATTGCACTTACCACTAGGAATAGTTTATTCGCAGTCTAGACCCCAGGTTTTTTACGGCCCTCCAGGTATCTTCAGGTTTCTTCGTTACTCACTAATGCGCATAAAAATAAAAATGATAAATTACTACGTCTTTGCAGCATTACACACGACCACAGTAAATCAATCTGAATCGTATGAGAGACAATAAAAATATCGTTTTTATTTACCAACCTACCGACGGCGACGGGCTGAACAAGAATTACGGTTAATTTGATCAGCTCACCCTTAGCCACGAGGCGGTTATGTAATTAACGGGAACTTGGTTTTCCTTCGACTATCGTGAAGATTGTTTTGGATTACTGAAGGTGTTGGCACAAATACTTTGGTCAAATGGGCTTGGGACATTATAGATGTTTTCTTGATATTTTGTAAGTAATTACATTATGATTTGACACATACCAGCGTTTACGGGTTTTCCAGACATAATCGGAATAATCCAACAACAATTACAATATTTAGGTACAGTAATAACGTAAACATGATATCATGTTCGTCATGCGTATCATGCGTCGCGTTGTAACAAGTAAATTACACACGAATATTTGTGTGTAATTTACTTGTTACAACGCGACGCGACGCACTGCAGTTGAAAAATATCAAGTTGTTTCGTCTTCGTAATATACCTAATTATGGCTTGTGTCTAAGTAACAACAACGGTGCGAATGATAAATCAGCGACTATAACCTACACTCACTGCGGGCTGTCCAAGGATGGGAGACCATTCTCTTAACTTACCAATCGAGACCCCGTCCCTGCTTTGGAGAACGGTCACTTACTATCAGTAGGAATCGCTTTAATTTTGACAGTTCAATAACATTCATTGTGTAATTTTCATTGTTGAGCCGACATTTTTTTCCAACACGTGAACAATGGATTATAAATAATCTTCAAAACAATTCAGACTCTGGTTGATAGTTTGTTATGCAATTAGGGTACAGATCTCGCCCGATCTTGTCGGATTGCCATATCATCGGACTAAGAGAGAGAGAGACCTTCTAGAGTCACGCGATTTGTTCGAAAGAGATGCCGTGGCTCTGGTATATAGGCAACTGAAGGCACAAAGGTGGGTTTTAGTCAGTAAACGTCTGACACGCCCTCCCGCTCCGCCCAGAGTGGGAGAAGTCATTTGAAGATTTCTCGACCACAAAAAAAAAAATGATAGAGAAAGAAATACCTAGTTAGTGCTCCTTTGTTTGTGCACGCACCTGTGCATTATAATTTTTCCTTCATGCTTGGGAAGTCTTTGTTAAGATTGGCTATGCTGTGACTGGAATTCGGCCGGGACGATGTTACATACATACAAATTATTGATGATTTTAAAATCTGACGCCAGTTGTTTGAAGCCAGCAAATGTTCAGATCCTTACAGTGCTGACCGCGGCATTCTGTCAGTGCGAATAAATGGAAATTAATGGTCGCACCCTGACCTCAGCGCCCCGACACCCTCGTCAGTGTTACATAAGGCAATTGACTAATAACCCTGTGTTGTGGGTATTGCTGCATATGTTTGTATACACATAGTTATACACATGTATGCCTGATGTAGGTTGGTGAAAAATAAAAAAATAAATAAAACGCGTTTGGAAGAATTTTGTTTAAGGGAACAGGGTTAAAATAAAACAAATTAATTTTAGCGTCGATGGTAGGTTCTGTTTAGAGGAGGGGCTTGTAGCTAAGTAATAAGAGCTGCAAGTATCGATTGATCTGGTTAAGCTACGCTTGCCGCGGTGGTTTGTGGATGGATGAGTATCTCTACACATACCTCTTCATGCGTTGGCTTCCAGTCTGACCAGATGGAGCTGAATACCAATATTTGACATGGAGCGACCGTCTATCTGCCTTCCACAACACAGTTACTGGATAATACGATACCCCTTTTTTTTTGGATGGGAAATCGTCAAATTACGTCTCCCGCTCTTGGGCGGAGCGGGAGGGCGTGTCTCAGTTTTACTGACTAAAACCTATCCGTGTTCCTTCAGTTGCCCATGTGCCAGAGCCACGGTGTCTATACGATACCCCTTGAGTGATTGCCAGACTTTCGAGCCTCTGACAATCCGTAACGACAGTCAAAGATCTAGAAAAACGGGACTATCGGTTAACACTCACACAATTTCTTACCAAATGAAATAAGAAAACCGTTCACTTGTATTTAAAAGGTTGCCACGGAATTTAATATAAGAATTTTGGGTTTAACCATTCAAATAATCAAACCACTCAATTTGTAAGTGTCACTACAGATTGATATCCCCACGTACGTTTTTTAATTCATTAGTTTATATTCTAAGAGATAATTCTGGAACAGAGTATACAGGTTCAAATTAAATTAGCTAGCAATAAGTACTTTAACCACGTGATGGATATCGATGTCGAAAAGAAAAATCTTCGTTCTATGAGCGAAGTGCAAACGGTCAGCGAATGGCGTCGGCTAGGCGCACGTTGTATCATAAGTTTTCGATATTAGAACCCAAAACGTGGGCAAAGTATTACCAGCTAATTTAATTTGACCCTTTCTGAACAGTAAATAAAACTAATTCTTCTTTCTGAACTCCATCCCATGTGATTCACATTAGGAACGCTCCTATATACTGATTACGTGTCTCCGTCTACATGAACCGATTATCAACCCCCCACCCGCCCCGGCTCGCGGCAGCCAGTAAGCACATTTACCGGCGACATCGCTAAAAGTGCATCCACGAAGCATCTTATTTTCTGCGCCGGTAACTTTTAATCACACGGTAAGTTGGGTAAATCCAGCTATTGCCGGGCTAAGTGCGTTCTGCTGACAGTTTAAGAATTATCCTTTATTTTGCTGTCTTTTCTTTTGTTTTAGGTATTTTAAATCGTCTTATTTCAGTTGTATTAAAGTTCAAATTGTAATGGAAACAATTTTTCTACGAATATTACATACCTAATTAATACTTACACGGCAGTTAGAGCAGTAGGTAGGTAGTCGTGTATTTTCTTGTTTAATTGTTTCTATGATTTGCCCACAGTAAGTACAGACGCCAACACATCAAGCTACTACAATCTGTCAGATTTCTTTGATAGATTTTCGACTTTATTTCTAGAGCATTAGGTTCAAGGTTCATTGGGAAAAATTGACAGTTTCGGGTAGCTTGAGCTGGTGGCGTCTGTACATTTAACTAATATTGAAAAACATTTTAGAAGAGTAACGGTGGAGTTTCTAGTTATTATACTGATATTGAAAAATATTTTAAATAGTAAGAACGGTGGAGTTTCTTGCCTATTCGTCTCCATTCGAATCTACCTTTTGAAAGGGGCAGTTAGAATCGATTCTATTTTCATGTAACTGTTGACATTCAAAATTGACTTTTTGTGCCTATTTAAAATAAATGCTTTCACTTTGACGATGACTTAAGGTCAACCGCACGTCAGTAGTAACACTTGAACTACAAAAATCACCCTATCAGAATAATGGTACGGTCAAAATAGATTTTACTGTGGATAAGCAGTTGACTGAACACAAAAGACTGCAATGTTGGAGTATTTTACTGCAGCATACTCTCATATTCCCCACTCTGATCCCAATCATCATACAATTACACAAAATAGATTTTACTGTGGATAAGCAGTTGACTGAACACAAAAGACTGCAATGTTGGAGTATTTTTCTGCAGCATACTCTCATATTCCCCACTCTAATCCCAATCATCATACAATTACACAAAATAGATTTTACTGTGGATAAGCAATTGACTGAACACAAAAGACTGCACTGTTGAAGTATTTTTCTGCAGCATACTCTCATATTCCCCACTCTGATCCCAATCATCATACAATTACACAAAATAGATTTTACTGTGGATAAGCAGTTGACTGAACACAAAAGACTGCAATGTTGAAGTATTTTTCTGCAGCATACTCTCATATTCCCCACTCTGATCCCAATCATCATACAATTACACAAAATACATTTTACTGTGGATAAGCAGTTGACTGAACACAAAAGACTGCAATGTTGGAGTATTTTTCTGCAGCATACCCCACACATTTTCTCATTTTCACATTTTCTCATATTCCCCACTCTGATCCCAATCATCATACAATTACACAAAATACACTCAAAATCAAAGAACCATTACAGCACAAAAGTTAAGCAATAACTACTTCTGAGTAGCGAGTGCACTCTGTCATTACGGTGAATTGGAGTCGTATGATTGCGCCGTAAGGCTCCAATTGTGGTGCAGGCAGGACTGTAGGCAACAATAAACAGCGGGGCTACTTCCGGCGGCCGATTACCGTTTCCGGTCGAGCGTCGACCTCGCCGGATGTTGGTATGAAATACTTTTTACGTAAGTTTACAGTTGAGTTGGACAGAAAGACGAAGTTACAATGAGTACGATGACTGTTACTTGTGCTTTTCATCTACTTCGTTTTTAGAGGTACGGCAAAAATTAAAAAGTAACGTCGAAACATGTTGCCCAGGTACATACTAAAAAAGAAACTTTTTCACCATAATGTAACGTTGTTATAAAGTGAGCAGTCATATAAATGACTAGCTTTTGCCCGAGGCTTCGCTCGCGTGGATGTTGGAAATTAACGCAGGTATTTTTCTAAAATAAAAGATTTTTTCCAAAATAAAAGTAGTCTAAGTCACTCCTTGTTACATCAGCTATCTGACAGTGAAAGTCCCGTCAAAATCGGTCCAGCCATTTCAGAGATTAGCCAGAACAAACAGACAGACAGACAGACAAAAATTGTAAAAAATGTTGTATTGGTATTTGTACCGTGTATACATCCATATACACTTAGTGAAAAGTGGTTATCTTAATATTACAAACAGACACTCCAATTTTATTTATTTGTGTAGATGTTTAGATGACAGATGTAGATGTGTAGATAAATGATAATATTTCTGTATATTTCTGTATGTACGCAAATACAGACAGTTTTGCCCATAGGCATTTGAAAGAAGATAAATGCCTATACATATTTGCGGAGACGACCATTTGCATATGAAACGAGCATTTTTACTCATTGTTTGCTGCACCCTTCGGCGCGGGACAAATACAAGTGGCGTCGGGCGGAGGTGAGGCGCGAGCGTGGCGCGGGTGAGGTGCGAGCGCGGCGCCGGTGCAGCGCAGAACAGGCGCGCTAACGGTGTCGGAAAGGCGAGGCGCGGTGTTTCTCGTTATTTTATGTTAAATTCTATATCGTCACGCATTTTCCGGGTGCGCCGAAGGCGAGGAAGCGGCGCCCGCGCTGCGCCCGCGCCCCGCCCGCGCCCCGCCCGCGCCCCGCCCGCGCCGCGCCCGCACCCCGCCGTCTCAGTATGTCTCGCGCCCCACCTCTTCTATACATTTTGTATGAAATATCAAAGAAGTGGCGCCACGCCCGCGCCGCGCCCGCGCCTCACCTCCGCCCGACGCCTCTTGTATTTGTACCGCGCCTTCGACGTCGCACGTCAGCGCCGCCTGTCGCTGAAAACCAGCGCTCTGGGGCCCTGTCTCGCATAGGGACGCAGCATTATGCTGAGCAATGGCCGTTTTGCATGGATGTGACGGAAGTGTTCCCACAGTTTTTTGATATTGTTGTTCTATTCAGTCTTTCTTTGCTCATGTTTACCGCAAATAAACTTTGTATTTTTTTTTCTTTGTTTTTGAGCATGACGCGAAGACACATACACGCTCCCTTGCAACTTCTGTTTTTTTTTTTTTATATTCTGTACGTTTACTCGTCAATAGTAGGTACCTACGATAATTGGTTGTCATTGAAGCTCTTTAACGTTATCGTCGCTCAGACAGTTTTTTTTACGAATAAAGTCTATTTGTTTCTCAGATTCCCGAGTAACATCTACCTCATGTCACGCTGTTCAACTCCTACAACCCTAGATCGGTGACGTAGATAAGGTTCTACTAATTACAGTTTACTGTTCTCATGATAAGTTTAGCTTTAATTACGGCCGCTACATATCGCCCCGAATATTTATGTTACCGGTAAAAAGAACTGTTATGGTGTACGTAAGGCGGGGTTTACAGATTTAGATACGGAGTTTCTTTAGGTTAACTGGGCATGGGTAAATTGGAAAGGTTAACGGTAAGTTGTTAGTTTAGGTAGGTATAATATATTATTGAACAACTAGCTGCCCGCGGCTGCGCCCACGTGTATATTGGAAATAATCCCACAGGAACGTGCTCCCGGAACAAAAAGTAGCCTATGTTACTTCTTATAATATCAATTATATGCCAGTGAAAGTCCAGTCAAAATCGGTCCAGCCGTTTCAGAGGTTAGCCGGAATAAACAGACAGACAGATAGACAAAAATTGTATGAATTGATTTTTTGGATGTAAGTAGGTACCGTATTTACTTTAGTATATGCATTTAGTGAAAGCTGTTAATTTGAAATTACAAACAGACAGCTCCATTTTATTTATTTGTATAGATATAGACAATCATGTTTCACTGGATTGTTTTAGTTATTTTATACTTATGTGCTAGGATACTAAATGTCACAAATAATTTATTAATAAATTGTTTTTTTTGTAGGTCGTGGGTTCGAACCCCGACAGGCGCATTACTTTGTGTAAATTATTTCATCACCACTGCTCTCCGGAGAAGGAAAACGTCTTGAGGAAACCGGTATAACCTAAAACCAAAAATTCGAAGAGATGTGACATCCATTGACTCGCACTGGGCCCGTGTAAATTATTTCATCACCACGGCTTCTCACTCTTACAGAGAAGAGGCAAATAAGAGAAAGGCAGAGAAGAGGTTTAAATGTATGCTAGATTACAACATATTACTTATAACTTATGACATTGGATATCAGCAATTTTAGTTAAAGTAAATA
The DNA here is from genome assembly GCA_932294355.1 of Aporophyla lueneburgensis. Classification (NCBI taxonomy): domain Eukaryota; kingdom Metazoa; phylum Arthropoda; class Insecta; order Lepidoptera; family Noctuidae; genus Aporophyla; species Aporophyla lueneburgensis. Next base: position 34,339,876 of record OW028737.1, on the reverse strand, counting down.
AATAATTATTACTTTCAGTTCCACTTTTACTCATTTCACAGGTTGTTTTAGAGTAATGTATGTTTTTCTCTTACAAAACATGATTTTATATTCTTACAATGTTGTGTAAAAACTAAAATTTATCAATATTGCAGTTGCAATACTAAAAAAGAACTTCTTCAAACGAAATATTTGAACAAAGTAGTAAACGTTCAATAGGAGTAGCACCCAATAAAAACAGTGTTAAGAACACTCGACAACGCATCTCTATCGCGGATCCAATAAAGTCAGATAAGTGCCACGGAAAACTTTACAGTGGAGTGCCAATGTGTGAGGAACGCAAGACAGACGCAAAAGTTTGACGAATGTTGTGTAACATATATCGTTTGTCGCATCATAATTTACATATATCTTCTTGGTTTATGTAAGTAAGTTCTCACATGGTGGTCTTTAAACCTTACAATATATTATTGTTTTGCTGTGGGGTCCCTGGTGACTTGTAACACAGGGTTTTTAAAAACCTACTTCAAGCACCAGTTTCTTAAGGCTCCTACACACAGTGCCGGCGGCAGGGCCGCCGGGCAAGCTGCCGGCCAAGCCGCCGCCGTGCACCCGGCGGCATTCAAAGCTGCCGGGGCGGCTTTTATTGCCGGTGGCATGGCCGCTCGGCGTAAACCCGGCGGCATTGCCGCCGGCACTGTGTGTGTAGTAGCCTTTACAATGATGAAATATAATATCGTCAAAAACATTGTTAAAGTTTAATGAAATCAATATTGTGGAGAGAGAACAAATAAATGAATTGAATTGAATGAATGGAATTTATAACGTCATAGTCTCTTGATAGATGTACCCTGAAAAATAAGTTTCTGCGTCTAATAAATTAATTTTTATTTCTATTCCAATGATTTCGTGCAAAGATCGAACAGGCTAAACACTAAGAATAAAAAAAAAAGTTTATTTAAAAAGTACTGAGACTCGGTTGTTTTTTAAATGTTATTTTTTCATTTCTTATTTGTTGCACCTACAAAATTTCGTATACTTGGACTTGCTAAGTGAGGAACAGAGAGAGAGGAAGTTATTAAAACATAAATCTAACTCACCACTTCATAACAGCTATGGCCACATTTATAGAGTGGTCAAAATAACTATTTCCAAATCGATTTATAAATGCCAGAGATCAAGAACAACAAATTAAGAAAATACATCCGAATGGAGAACCATCTCCTTTTCTTTAAATCGGTTAAAAAATAATAATTTATTCTATTGTCTAATTGAGTTTACCGTTTGGACTGGATGTCCAAACGGTAAACGGTTACGTTAGTAATACGGCTACTACGGCTAGCATTAAATTTTCAAAATTAAACTCAATCAGAATTCAGAAACCGTGAGAAAGCGTAGTACGCCAAGCAATAATCCTCTACGGAGCAATAAGGCGACAAGCGTCGAGATTCAGAAGCTTATGAACACTCCAGCAGCTAACTTATCCGTGGCAGATACTTAGGCAAAACAAATTGAGGCACAAGGGGGCAACAATTGGCGCAAACAGAACGCTCAGGTGGAAGAAAGGGAAAAAATTCAATTCCAATACAACAGCACAGCTAAATAGGAAACTCATAAACCGCTTACGTTGTGTACAGAAATTTTATTGCGAACCTTATTTTGTTGAGGAGCGGTCTATGTGGCAGTATTACAGCGATGATGGCAGAAAACCTTGTAAAATGTTCAAGTGGTTACAGGAAAGGTATCGAATTAAAAGTATTTATAGATGTTGCTAATTGTTCTGCTCAAGTATCGGCACAAACTATCTAAAAATGGTTGTACAAGAATGGCTGTGGTGATTATGTGGTTGTCAGAAAATTTGAACCGTAATGCTGACAGCCAAATAATCACCACAGTTTGCCACGAATTGTTTATTTTCTGATCTAATTAATACCATTTTAAGTTCGGGGTGGAATGACAGATGCTTTATTAAATGAGCCGCCGTTTGCCGTTTTTCGATAGATTCATAAATTGAAAATACTACGCCTTTTTTCCATGGGGATAGGTAGAAACTACGGAACTCTACCTGGTACGATCCATACATCTTCCTATTGGCTCATTTAGGTTCATACATCTAGATATTTTAAGACACTTTTATTCATCAATAATTAAAGACTAAATGACGCTGGCACTTCCTGAGTGATCCCTATAAAGAAATACTGAAACACACTCAGAGTTAATGGTCTCTTTTTAAATTCAAACATGATATTATTAGGATTTTATGTGAGTCTGAGTAAGACGAGTACCTTATTGTGGGACGGAGTGTTATTTAGTTTTATATGAAGTGTTGCTTAGTTGCTTCAAATTAGAGGATAAATCTTTTTGTTTTGTTTTATCGTCATTCGATTTTGACACTAACACGTGATTTTCGATTTTTTCTGGGTTAAAAAAATTACCTTTTGCAATAAAGGAACGAGAGTCAAATTTCCAGCAGCAGGTGATCCATGAGTGATGGTGAGGGCAAAAAGAAAAATAAAATATAATTCCGCTTTCACTTTTAACTTGAATTATCTCTACCAATTTCGGTGTCGTCTGATAGACGGCTACTACTTTTGTTTAAAATTTCATTTTGTATTAACCTCCAGGTCGAAATCGCCTAATTTGAACATTAAATATTCGCAAATCTTTTACCTGAATTTTGTTTACGTTGTCGAAGTCTTTTTGAAATGGCTTATTTTCGGCATTCTTAAATCGATTTTCAGTTTAGTAGCTTTAGTAGGGGTAGAATTTATTATGAACTGTTTGTTGACCGTTTCGTTGAATCTGTCTTGAATTCTTTTTGTTACGACTTTCTTAATCAACTTCAAAACGCAGGAGGTTCTCAATTCGTCTGTATGTTTTTAGCACGCTATTATTAGCTTTGCATAAGTCAGCATAAGTCTGTATGTACGTATGTAACGGAATCTTTGAACGTGATTTTCACCCCTTTCAAAACTCCGGAATACTTTGAAACTTTGCAAAATTATCGAGGGCCGATGGATGACACTATAATAATTTTATATTTTTTTGGCCATTATCCTGGCCAGGAATACCAGGCGGGAAAAAAACACGCTTTTGTAGCTAGCCGGAATAAAAAATTGAAAATAAATAAGAGTTTAAAAAATAAAAAACACGCTTTCATAGAAAACCAAACTAAAAAGTAATGTGCTTGAATAGTTTGATATCAATTAAAAATACCTTAAAAACACCCCAAGCTTTTTACTTTTTTTGTACTTTTTAGTTTGATTTTTTATGAAAGCGTGTTTATAGTTTTTTGAAACTATGACCTTTCTTTTTTATGCATTTTCCGTGATATCTCCGGAAGTTGTGAATCAATTTCGACATTAATTATCTATTAAAAAAAATTAAGGGATAGAGTATGCCTCAGTGCTGGACCCATTTAAATTTGTTTGCGTAGTTTTTGCGTTCGGTACATTTGATCCAAGTTGTGTATCTTGATATTCTAATGCTTTCTGTCACTGTTATTTACAAGTACGTAATCTCTAAGTTTATTTTGACAATTTTCCGGGTACATTACGTACAGCTGTCACAAACCAACACGAGAGAGGGATGAGCGTTGAAATACGAAAAATAAGCCTCTCCCCAAAAGTCAACATAATCGTACACATTAGTTCACATTAACTGGACATATAAAAACGAGCAAACCGCGTACACTGGAGTGCAGATGAAATCACCAAAAGCGTTGTAAAAGCCACAATAAAGTTGGTGCTTTACGTGCGTGACTATAAACTTGATAGTCCATTAAATTTGCATTGGACAGCTTCATACATTTTTGTAGCGCGTACTGTAAAAAAATACGTGAGTGTAAGTACTATAAAATGATACCAGTTTAATTGGGGATGTTATTGTAAGTAAAATGTTGCTGAGGTAAGCGTAGCTTCATCATCATCATCATCACCATTCAGCCGACAGTCGTCCATTGCTGTAAATAAGCCTCCCCTATTTTGGAGGGGTTTGCCATAATCGCCACGATTGGCAGGTGGGTTAGCGATCGCAGTATGGTGATAAAATGCATAGAGAACGCTGCTACCCATTTTTTAGTAAGTCCCTTAGTCGCCTCTTTTGACACCCGCTAGTCTTTACGTTCGGCACCATACGGAACGTAGCTTAAGCCCGTTTAAAGCTAACGATAATATTATTATACTTCACAACCTGCACAGATTGCAAACACTTTTGAACTCACATCTTCCGTACTCTGAAGCACAGTTCTTGAACACTACTAAGCGCCTACATCACGTTGTTATTCCAAACTTTATACAAATTATCTGAACCAACTCCGTAATTGACTTCAACGGTAGCTAATTTAGTTAATCAGCCTTTTAGAGAGAACTTTTACAGAATGCACCACTTGTGGGCTTGTGCGGGGTGGGGAGGGAGGGGGGTAATTGGTCCTTTGCCCCGCAGACACTCATTGACTTATGCGGACAAGTTCGGAGATTGTTTGAAAACAGCTGTTCTTCATTCCTCATTTGATGAATATGGAGTCAAGAGGAAAAACGGTTGCATTTTTAAACTGAGCTGCAAGTCCATTTTTTCGTTTGAGTGAATCGATTTAAATTAAAGTTAGTAGTATCCTGGGCCACATTTCTTTTCTTCGTCTTATGAAGTTTGAAATATTAATGGTGCTATATTGATTGAATAAATAGTATTCTAGAGTGACTAATTCGAAGGACCAACAAAACATCGACATTACACGAATATTTTTTAGTAAAAAAGATAAGACTACAATCAGGATTTGGAAGTAACACCTGTCTACGTCTACTGATAGATTGATGGACATTGATTTATCTATCCTTTCTCCAAAAACAGAGCACGCGGCTTTACTATCTATTTTTAAGTCCTTTGAAGACAATGCAAAACCAAGTGAAACAATGGGTATAAAAGGAACAGAAAGTTTTCACATCAAAAATTGAATTAGTTTCCAGGAATTATTTCTACATAAATTTACTTCCCTTTTTATTGCTGAATGCCTGACTTTGATCTCGATCACTTCTGTCTATAATGGAACGAGCGTGCGGAAAAGATGCCTGTTCATTCTTGCTTTGAAGGCAGACGGGTTAAGTGGTGACGGAAACACAGTTTGGTGAACTGCATGTGTAGATGATAGCTTTTTACATCCTGTATGTTGTTTCGCTGTTCGTAAGTCTTGGCAAATTAAACGTAACCACATTTTATCACACGCAAAATCTCCGCAGGAAATTACGACGTCTAACAAAACACTTGACTCATATACCTCTTACCTTATTACCCTAATTCAGACTCACCAATAAAATGGCTTCTCTGAATGCCTCGACAAATAACATCGCGTATCAAAAGGAATATCGTCCAAATATAGTGGCGAATGGTCGTAAACTAAGTTTTATCTTCGTGTGTCTTCGGCTAATGTCGGAGATAAATCTGGAACGACAAAAGACCAGCTTCGGGATGAGTATGTCACGTAATTTACTTTTATGGTGTCGTCAAGGTTGCGATATGATGGGCATTTAGAGGATTTTCGGGTAGTTTGCGTCGGTATGAAGAGACTTACCGCCAACGGTCGGCTGAGTGACAGTAAGCTCGCGTCTGTGAGGACTTGCTTAAGCTCGGTGTGATTGTCTGGATCGAGTTCCTTACTGGCAGATTTTGGCAGGTCTTGGGGTTATTAAAATTAAATTATTTCCAATAAATTCCTTTTAAATAGGAACAGACTAGGGATAACATGTTCAAAGTAGTAAATAAGAAGTAGTAAGAAAAGGCTAACAAATTGTTTCTGGTTGTCATAAGTAAAGTTTTTTAAACGTAATTAGTTCGTATCATTCATGGCACTAAGTGAACCCATAAAATTGGTTTTACTGATGAATCCCATTTAACTGTCTGTATATTGCCAATCTTCCATTCATTATACTCTTTGTGAGTCCTGCCGACCTGTAGAAATCTCACCGCGTAAATTAAGGTGAAGTGAACTGGAAGGAAGCTGTTAAGGGTGTTAATCCTCTAGTATTATGTTGTGTCATATGCTCACTTCACGCGTTTAGTTAGTTTCACATTAATTACGTTAGTTTTCACGTTTATTACGTTGGTTTTCAGGAAGAGATCGGGTGTATCTACTTATCTTACTCAGCAGTGATTTTATTTGTAATTTTTCAAAAGGTTCAACAACGGGCGATTACCAAGAAAAGCAAACAGTTTCATTCGCAACCCTGCTTGGGTTTACTAATCATCATTGAAAATAACCCGATAAGAATTCTGTAAACGCTTTGGAAATAAGCGAATCAACAATTTCATCAGATTACATGACATTCAACCAGAATTACCAGTTTGGAACCTTTAAATGCACGTTTCTATGCATCGCCCGTACCCATAGACGCTTAACAATATAACCCCATGAGCTATAACATTTAAGGGCTAATATTAACCAAATTGGATGAGCCGGTAGTCGACGATCCGCGACTTTCACTGAGAGATTTCGGCGAAAAATTTAAATTCAGAGTTTTCTTTTTAAAGTAACATTAAGGGCTAAGGGGAATCAAAGAGCTTATTAGTTTCATTTGTAAATGGTATGTTCATTCAATCACAAATCTGAGACGATACTTGTTCTGGGTGTGAATCATATGAATCTGTTTTCAAAATAGTGTGAATTGAAATGATTGTTAATTGATATTTTTAATTTACACAACTAACATGATTATTTAACTTCCGTTAAGTTGAATAGAGATCTGATTAGAATGCTTATTTAATTTAAATTAATTTTAAATTAAACATTTAATTTATTTTAAATTAAGCATTCTAATCGGCGATAATGGGTTAAAGGCAAACCCGACTATCTGCGATTTTTTGAGTTTTTCACTTTAATATACCATTAGGTAAAGAATCAAATGGCGAATAGAATGGTACATTAAAGTGAAAAAAAAACCGGCCAAGTGCGAGTCGGACTCGCTCACCGAGGGTTCCGAACAAACCTGTAGGTATTCTCGGGGTATAAATTAATGTTTTTTTTTAAATTTTATATTTCAGTTGATTGAATGTAAGGTAAATTGCGTTTTACGATTTATGACGTTTAAAAAAAAAACTACTCGCTCGATCTCGTTCAAACCAATTTTCGGTGGTAGTTTACATGGTAATGTACATCATATATTTTTTTTTAGTTTTATCATTCTCTTATTTTAGAAGTTAAAACTATTCAGTTTAAAAAAAAAATGATAATAGAAACCTCATCACCATTTTTGAAGACCTATTCATAGATACCCCACACGTATGGGTTTGATGAAAAAATTTTTTTTGAGTTTCAGTTCTATGTATGGGGAACCCCAAAATTTATTATTTTTTTTATATTTTAGTGTGAAAATCTTAATGAGGTTCACAGAATACATCTACTTACCAAGTTTCAACAGCATAGCTCTTATAGTTTCGGAAAAAAGTGGCTGTGACATACGGACGGACGGACAGACAGACAGACAGACAGACAGACAGACCTGACGAATCTATAAGGGTTCCGTTTTTTGCCATTTGGCAACGGAACCCTAAAAACTAAAAAAATCGCAGATAGTCGGATTTGCCTTTAACCCCGCGATATATAAGTCGAGTTAGATGTTTTTAATTTTATGCAATAAAGTAATAACATTCATTTGATTTTATCCTATTACTTGTAAGATAAATACATTTTTTTTGGAAAACATTCGAAAATTGCCAATTGCCTAATACGTATTTCCGGAGTTGTCGTTTCGCTCACAAACCAATTAACTATGTGCAAATTGCTTACAGAAAATAATATATTATTTAAAAGTGACGATTCGCCCGCTACGGGCAAGTAAATTTGTAGGTACGAGTCGACTAGTAAACCGATTAGAATTGTAGAAGCGAACGTTTTAATTGTCTTCCATTTTGTTTCGTTCTACGCTATATTCCTTTGTTTTTAATTTTGCAGGAAAGTATTTAGATTCATCATTGATCTCATATTAAGCCTTCCAGGATAACTAAATGTATAGGAAATAGGCATACACTTCTGTTTACCCCGTTGTGATAACAGCCGTGACGATCGTTATGGAACCATATTATAGTTAGGTAAGGTCGTTCCGATGCTAAGACAATGTTTTCTCCATTTGGAACGGCTCCAATATTGAGAGCGACGCGAGATAGAGGTTGCAAGCTTGACGTTGATTTGATAAAAGGAAATTATGGGGAATTCGGGCGAGGGTGTTGAGTACCTTATGTTGGTGTGGATATTGATTTCCTATTACGTAGAGTTTTAGTAGTAACGTTGCATGGAAGAAACTCATCCGAAAACAGGTATCATCAAGAAAAAAAAAGAAAAACTAAATGAGTTTATTCTGCACCTAAAACGTAAATTAAAAAGAGCAATAATTTTAAAGTCAAAAGCCTAGTACTCGAAATAAAAATATTTATTTATTAGTTTTTCACTTCAGATTAAAGACATCATTGTAGCCTTGGCCCTTGTACTAGGAATGTTTCTATCACAGGAGCCATATAGTTCAAAGTTTGAAGAAAGACAATTATAATTGTCAAGTTGTGTCGCCCATGGCCAAAATGTCTATGGTCGTAGCAGTTGACAATTTACAGTACATTGTCTACGACTATTGTCGACTACATTTTGCCGTAATTTAAAATTGTTCTGTTCTGATTTGAAGGGCACATAGTGTCGGTAAAAACTTTAAACTCATTGTCTCTTTACTTCAGTTTCTGTCTTCAGTTTTCTTATATAATTATGATAGTACATTTAAACTTATTTTTTCATCAAATCATCACTTAAACATTTGTTATATTGTAAGCATTTTCCTTTTCCACAAAAGAAAAATAGTGCCGGAAAACGGTTTATTATTCACGTATAAGTTATAAGGTTGAACAAAGGAAACGCGTTAAGTTACCCCCAAGTTGATCGGCAAGTAATGTAACATAACTTGTGCATTATTTCCGATACCAATTGTTTCGAAAATTGTTGCCTTTGATGTTGTGTAGTACTTGTGTTGTGCTGCTTGAAATATGCGAGCTAGAACGTACGTTTTTTGATATTGAACTGAATTGAATATGGATGGGTAGTAGACACCTTTGATGCCAACGATAGAATAAAATTGTCAATAGATTTAAAAGATTTATAATATAAAATATGTTATTGAAACTAGGCGAGGACGGCGTTTCCTATCTGACTACTTTAAGAAGGAAGGTTTTCAAACGTCACAGTATTTTTTAAAGCCCTGACTTAATCTTGGTCAGATCATGCTATAGTCTGTTCCAAATGTAACAGTGTTATATTTCTCAATAGTAGCAAAATCTGTATTTCTGCAATGGCAATGGGCTTGCCAATTATTATGTGGTGAGTGGCCGCATGTGAGTGGTAAATAACCGGTTTAAGCTGGCCTCGCATTCAACTATAATTCTACACTATCCTAGGCCAGCTGAAAGTCAAAGTGTTAACACCGACGTGCCGTCTATAATAACCTCAGTACTTAAACAAAATTTCCTAAAGGATACCGGCGAGAGAATTGTTGATGAAATTATTAAGCGTCTACGTATGTCACCCAACTAGATACCGACGTAATATTTTACTAAGTTTTATCAAATCAAACATAAGTACTATCAAAGTCTGAAAAAAAATCATAATAATAAAGAGCTTATTTGACTAGATTATTGATGCTAAGAAATAATCATGGCTTAGTTTTTTTTCTCTCTTGCATGACTTCATGACTTTTGGCTAGCGATACTTTTAATATTGCCATGTAATATAAATCTTAGTCAAGTTACATACGCTGTGGCTTTACGTATTGCATTAATATACTTAGGAAATATACTTCTGAATCAGAAAACAAATGTTAAAATAAAAATGATTGCTTGTGCTACAAATTATAGCGGTCATAATTTTTTAATACGTACATATGATATCGTAGTGCAATTCGAGAATGGCAACATCGCAAAAGAAAAAACATGACTTCAATTGTCAATCGGCCGGCGCTGATAAATTGTTGTTGTCTTCGCGTGCGTCTCATTATTTTTTTTTCCATTGATTTTCCGTGATTTTCTACTTCATCGACTGCTTCTGCTTATGGACTCTGAGATTTACGGTTCCCTGTGTGACTAGTGCTTGCCTAAGGATTCTGATTGTTTGCCTATACGACGACATTTTTCTGTGACTCTGGATTCCGATTCTGCCTGATACGGATGGATTTTGTTGTGTGTGCATCAATTTGTTTATCACGATGCATGAGTAGCCGTGTAAGGCCTACCTACATCACCGGGCATGGGTGCTTCGGTGGGTTCCTGTTCAGGATAAAGCGGGAGGATACGTCCGGGTGTTTCCATTGCGAGGATCGTCTGGAGGACACGGTGGAGCATACGGTGGAGGTGTGCCCTGCCTGGGCGGGGCACCGCCGTGTCCTCGTGGAGGCGATTGGCGGCGGCGACCTCTCGCGTCCGGCCCTGGTGCGAGCCATGGTACGGAGCGAGAGGGAATGGGAAGCCGTCACCTCCTTCTGCGAAGCAGTAATGCTCGCGAAGGAGGAGGCGGGGCGCGTGAGCAGTCTCTGCGCCCTCACGTCCCTAGCCGCCGCAGGAGGAGACGCCCCGGGCGTCGGGAGTCAATAGCGGACTCCCGGCCACCGTAGGCGTGAGCTTGCGGGTGGCGAGCAATGGGTAGCTCGCCGCCCGGTAAGGACCAAGCTCGGGTCGACGGCGCGCAGTGTTCCACGCGCGCCTCAAAGAGATGTCAGCAGCAGTGTAGGGGTCTACTAGGACCGATGCCTGCCGGGGTCGCGTGATTGTTCGAAAGAGATACCGTGACCCTGGCACATGGGCAACTGATGGAACACGGGTGGGTTTTAGTCAGTAAAAGTCTGACACGCCCTCCCGCTCCGCCCAGAGCGGGAGAAGTCATTTGATGATTTCCCATCCTGAAAAAAAAAAAAAGGCCTACCTACACGCATCATGTGTGTCAACTGCAACATATTGGTGCCGATTCTGTTGTACACGAACTAAACTAACTAAACTATCTCTAAAATTCCTTATATAATATTAACGCTATTCAGCAAGAAAAAATCTCTAAATTTAAAAAATATTTTGACACGACTACAATCGAATTTGACAATCGCGAATCAACGTGGTATTTTTTTTTCTTTTGACTTCGCTATGTAGTACTTGTGTGCGCTACGCAATGATTTTTTTGAGAGATCAAGGCGCGTGCAAGGGGGCAGCCTGGACGTGTTTTATATGGATTTTTTTCACTTTATGTTTGAAAAAAAAAAAGAAAATAACCCACGTGTTGAGATTTATATGTGTGAGGATTACACAGGGGGTCGAAAATTTCATTATTTTTGCGATAGGACACGCCATTTTCGAGATATAAGCAAAAGAAAACGAAAAAAATACAGTGCTGTTTTTGCACGTGAAGGTGAGGTGTTGGTGTGAATTTTAGTTCATGACCACTAGTTTTATTCCACATCTTTTTAATCGCCATTAAAAATAGTCAGATTTAGTTAAAATAAATTATTATAGTCAACATTTTTGGTGAAAACCGGCAAACTCAGAATAGCAAAATTGACATTTTCACTAAACTAATAACTCAGTGCAATCTTAGTGCTGTCAAACTAAAATATAGTTAATTTGTGTCACTTTAGTCCATTTCAGAATAGGAAATCGAAATTTTAGTGATTTTTAGTTTAGTTTAGAGAATTTTGTAACAACAGAATCGGCACCATTATGTGTCAATAAAATGCGCCGATACCGGCATTGGCACTTAACTCGAGAGTTGGATGTTGCGCTCATTCAATGACTGTAGTATGATATCTAAGATGGGCCAGACATCAACCATATATCACAGCACCCGCAGGTTTTCTTGATGACATTGCGGTTAGAGAACATGAGGAATAAATATTTAAAAAACAAAGTTGTTTTATTTTCTATACCTACCAATGACCTACCCTTAACATGTAATGAATCATACTATATCTATAACTAACTGCTCTGAAGATAGTTGACTAAGATTATTAAATAAATATTCTTCTGAAGTAGGTAAGTACCTGCCTACTTACGTGGACCATGTGGCAGGCCTACGCACGTCGGTTGGACTTAATATTCTGAAAACGTAGTCCGTAGTTTATTTCATATTTAAAATGCATTTCTATCAATGATATTTTGAGCAATGATATAGGTTTTTTCTATATATCTTTTTGGATAAGTCTGTTGTTGACAAGACATAACCTCTAAAACTTCAACCTAAAATATCTTTAATTCCTGACTTCCTATAAAAGTATAACTGAAGACAAAACTGTTCAGCAATTCAATCTCTATACTTTTACATATTTTTCATAGGCAGACGCTAAAAAAAATGTCAACAAAAATTTGTTTGGGAGTTCGCCACTGTTCTTTGGGTGCACTGCAGCTCCTTTGGGAAATACAGGCAGGGTGAAAGAGTATGCTATAAATATAAAAATAAAATAATAAATAAAAACTTTATTGTAAAAGAAAGCAGTACAAATTGAAATAACACTAGTATCCACACTAGGATTCCCTGTGTCGTAGAGACTAGTCTCCTTCGTCTTACATTATTATTTATTATTATTATAGCCTAGAAGGTAGGTATATACGTCACGTCAGTTAGTAAGATAATATACACCGCGACGTTTTAGTCGTCTTACAACGGCAGCCGACTTCATGTCACCAATGACTACTACACATCCACAAGAAAAAAAAATGAACATTTGAATAACTAAAAATAAAAATATTATTCATTATGATGACGCATGACGTGGTTTAATTTTGATATTTTGTCTCATGGAAAATGGAGATGGAAAGACCTAGCCGACTCGTGCTCTAGGTAGGTATGTTCTCTACGGTATGATACGTTAACATTATTAACAGGATGTTTCATAATTCTAATCCATTACTTATTTTTCTTAGTACCTAGTATCTTAATTAATGGTAATAATTTTCAATCACGTCTAGAGGTATATTATGTCAGATACATTGAGTGGACAACCTTTGTAAGACGACTCACGACTCGACGATCATATCATAATAAATCATGTTTTATTTTCAGCCGTACAACAATGGCAACAATCTTCGCCAAGCACCGAGTAGAGTGCGGCTAAATGCAACATCTACATCATGTCGCATCGGTTAGGCTAGTAATATTTCGTGCTGCTTAATGGGTCGAGTTATTATTTCCCTGGCTGCTGGCATGTTTCACTAAACAGTTGCCACGACATGAGTAAACATGCCCCTATCATCTAGTTTATTATTTGATTATTTTGTTTTCAATTATTAGGCTTTATATTGACTTTAAAACAATTTATTGCTCTACAATTTTCTTGAGATTACTGCGTGGTAAAGGTGTGAAAATGAAGTTACAAGTAATTACCGTTTGAACCAGCTAGATGGACGACGATCTCAAAAAGGTGGCTGGGACAGACTGGATGCGGAAGGCGGGGGACAGGGTATTGTCTCGCAGCTTGGGAGAGGCCTATGACCAGCAGTGGACTGCGATAGGCTGAGTTGTTGATGATGAATTAGCGTTTGTTTGAAAAGGAGCATGAAACTTTTAGCTTTGTCACTAGATGGGTTTTCTGGTGACAAAGGTTGAAAATTTTGACCTCTAAGACTCGGTTTATTTTTTTGTGTCTTATGGGGTAATGGTAAGGTTAGTAATGTAATGTAATACACATAAGTTTTATTTCCTGAAGGTTAGGTATAGGTTTGTAACACGTACACTGACGACATTTGAGTGTGTTGTTTATGATTAGTTATAGATGTTAATACATAATGTAATAACGTCACGCCTTGTTTCCTCAAAGGATTGGGCAGTGGTGTACCTATACTATACCCACATTTCACCAGTTATAAATGTTAGTACCTATATATTAAGGAAGGATAAGCACATTTATCACCTAGGATTATCTTGTAAAGGTAGATTCACATCTATCTTTGCGGGATTACCCTTACGTAAGTAGACAAAATAAAGGTATGTATCGATAAGTTTCTCCTTTTTATGGTAAAATAAAACATGTTTCTCTACATTCCTTACTCAAACAAGACAGCCAAATATCAACTACACTCTTTATACGTCATATTAATATCTATATATCTTTATTCCAGGGGAACTCCGACCCCTGAACAACATAATCATATTAGGCACCTGTACTAATACAAATAGAGCTCCCGGAGGCTTTTTATTGCGCTCTCTCTCAATTAATCTTGGTAGCTTACCGCGCCACGATCATTACTCTTCCTAAGTAATTGTCTTATGTACGATTAAAACTTTGTAAACGTTACAAGGGAAAATTATAAACATATTTGTAATCCTAATCGTTATTCGTAACTGTTTTTATTGATATATTAGTCGGTAAATTTTAAACGTTTTGTCGCAATATTGGCGTCTGGAAGTCTGTAATTAGGTTCTTAAAGACATCCTTTAGGACGTACGGTACGCAACATACGAAGAATGTTTTGACACAAAATGTTGAGTTTCTTGTGTTCAGAGCGTTCATTCCACGCGGGCTGGCAACGTCGCATTTCAAGTGGTTTTTTGTGACTATTTTATGAAATATAAAATAAATCAAATTAAAAATCTTTTTCAGCAGCCAGATCGTCGGTATTTATAAGTTCTTATGTATTTTTTATAGTTATTTCGGCATTTACCTATTAAAATCGTCATTTTTTTATTGCCAGTTATTTCCTTTTTTAATCTTGTAGAGAAACCATCGTGAGGAAATAGGCATGTCCAAGAACAAAAAAAAAAACACGGCCTACTATCTCACTACTAAGAGGCCTGTGTCCCAGCAGAGGGAATATTATAGACGGATTATGTTCTGCAGCCCAATTCTCGAAGAAGGTACCCTCCCTATGACCTTAAGGAGCCGAGCAAAAAGAAAGAAGTCAGAAAGAACGCAAGCAAAAACTTAATTACTTGGAACAGCTCGCTACTTGGAAATATAGTTAAAATTAAAATGTATTTCAAATAACTCTCCTTCAAAATTGAAGTAATCGTATTTACTTAAGTTCCTACTTTAACCCGAATCTCCCTTTTTGAAAAACACTAAAACATAATTTCCAATTAATATCGTTCGGTATTTATTTACTTATGGATAAATATTCCCGACCAAACAAAGTACACAGCCAGTAAAATTAAAATGTATTTCAAATAACTCTCCTTCAAAATTGAAGTAATCGTATTTACTTAAGTTCCTACTTTAACCCGAATCTCCCTTTTTGAAAAACACTAAAACATAATTTCCAATTAATATCGTTCGGTATTTATTTACTTATGGATAAATATTCCCGACCAAACAAAGTACACAGATAGTAAAATTAAAATGTATTTCAAATAACTCTCCTTCAAAATTGAAGTAATCGTATTTACTTAAGTTCCTACTTTAACCCGAATCTCCCTTTTTGAAAAACACTAAAACATAATTTCCAATTAATATCGTTCGGTATTTATTTACTTATGGGTAAATATTCCCGACCAAACAAAGTACACAGATACGGTTTAAATATTTAACTTTGGTTTAATATTTAATGTCAAAATATATACAGTAATACCACAAACGGATTCAAACGCAATAAACTAACATGCCATCAAATTAATTAATTGAACGGAACATTTAATTTAATATACCATGTACGGGGCCCCTACGGATGTGCCTAGGTAAAGGGTGTTACAATATTTCAGTATAACAATTACTTTAGCCGTATACAGGGCCCTCTGAATTTATATTACGGTTATATGTTACTGCTTGATTCGGAATTTATTTTAATTAAAAACGACGCGAGCTGGTGGTGGCCGTGACTTACTACATTGTAGGTCGTGAGTTCGAACCAAGCACTGCACTTTGCTTTTAGCAATTTTGAAATGGCTAAGAAAATGTATTTTATTTTTCCACAAATATATTAATTCCAGCGTGATAGTGCAGTGTGCAGGTATGATTTTCCACATACCTATTATTTATTTATCTTAGTGGAACTTACCAGGAACCTCACAAAAAAAGCTATGAGCATTATGAATGATTATAATCACTCCCTCAACGTGCGTAATTTCATGCCTGGTTAATAGTAAAAGACTTCTATAGAATGGTACTTGAAACATAACGGGCTAAATTCGTTTAAGGTATGCACCATAGCACTGAAAACATAACTAGTTCCTTTACGAAATATTACTCTGCAACATGGTATAACAACGTGGTATATTTGTTACGCTCAGGGCACTTCTACAGGGTCAAATTGAATTAGCTAGCGAAAAGAAATGAAGGAAATAATGAAGAGGTGAATGATAAAACTCAAACTTCAAGCCAATATATCACTTGCGGTCACTGACTTTACAAAAATTGACGAATCTATTTTAACATTATTTTATTTAACATGTTTGGATACCCTCACGTCTGTGAAGTTCCGCTAGCTAATTTAATTAAAACTTGTAGAAGCGGTAGAGTAGGAACCTTGCGAGAGCGATGGTGGGTTTGTGGCATCGGCTGCGAGTTATGAGTTGTAGGTTCGAACCCATACAGTCGCTTCACTTTGTGTAAATAATTTAATCACCACTGCTCACAAAACGGTGAAGGAAAAGATCGTTAGGAAACCGGCATGTTCTAAGATTTAACATTCGAAGACATGTGACATCTACCGGCTCGCTCTGGGCCCGTGTGGTAGATTACGCCTTACTCCCTCTCATCGAGAGGAGGGATCTATCTTTTTCTTCTTCTCTAAACTCTTTTTATCTCCTTTAAGACGTACGTTTAAGACAAGCTAGCAAATAAGTTCGCGCTACTCAGACAAAGGTCGCGTCCTTTTATCAAAGAGTAGCTAGTCATCTCAACGTTGACCTGCATGAGTACCACTGACCTAGAAACAATATCAACAAAGCAGATTTCCAGAGGGCCTGCCAGGGTCGCGGATATTTTAGAAAGAGTTATCGTGGCCCTGGCATCTAATAGGCAACTGAAGGAACACGGGTGGGTTTTAGTCAACCAAAGTCTTATATGCTCTTCCAATTTTAGTTTTATCATTCTCTTCATTTAAAAGTTACGGGGGGGGGGGGGGGACACATTTTACCACTTTGGAAGTGTCTCTCGCACAAACTATTCAGTTTAGAAAAAAATGACATTAGAAACCTCAGTACCATTTTTAAAGACCTATTCATAGGTATCCCACACGTATGGGTTTGATGAAAAAAAAAATTGAGTTTCAGTTCTATGTATGGGGAACCCCAAAATTTATTGTTTTATTTTTATTTTAGTGTGAAAATCTTAATGCGGTTTACAGAATACATCTACTTACCAAGTTTCAACAGCCTAGCTCTTATAGTTTCGGAAAAAAGTGGCTGTGACATACGGACGGACAGACAGACAGACAGACAGACAGACATGACGAATCTATAAGGGTTCCGTTTTTTGCCATTTGGCAACGGAATCCTAAAAAGACTTCCAGTGGTTTTAGTAAAATGATAAGTATGGTCGTTTGGTTCACTTACTGCTAATAAATAGTACCTACAGTCAACAACACAACCATAGTAAAAAAATATCATAAACAGCGGTAATCTTAATTTCCATGCGTATAGCCATGCGCATATCCATGTCAGCAATTTGCCATTGAAAATACTATTATTTTCTGTCGTGGTTCCAAATGATTACTACTAACTTACGGTTGACTGTACCTACCTTCATTTACATGCTTGCGACGTTTACTGAAATCAAAACACCGAGGAACGTTATGTTATAACCCGACTATATTAAGAGTGCTGCCTTCCTACCTCCTTTGTGTTTGTTCAGACGCGCCACTTTCAAGCGACTAACAAGTTGACGGACACTTTAATTTACTTGCCTTTAATTTACTGGAACATATCAGAGTTAGAATATTTAGTAAAAATTATTCTAATTTAGTGTAGGTTGGCCATTTATAACCGTCTATTTGACAAAGGTTTCGAGGTTTCCATACGAAGTTTTTTTTTCACCTTTACTTTTTAATATATTACACTAATTAAGAAACTAGAAACACAAGCAAAGGTCGCATCAGGTCTTGCCAGGATCCTCTTGTTGTCACTACATTGAAAAATATATATATATATATATATAAATATATATATATATATTGTTCATCTCTCACATATTATGTATAATAAATGTAAATTAGAAGAGCGGAGCCACCTACTACAAGCAAATCTTTGCTTAAAAGGTGACTCCAAAGTGGACAATGTAATTAACATAATTGATGAAATAAACTTTTTTTTTTTATTGTTCCACTTACTACTGGCTTGACAGACGTTTAATTTTGTAAAACGCTCACCATTCACATTGAGCCCACTATTTCATTTCCCATGTTGTGGAATATCAAAACTCGTTGAGAGCAGCAGTGAGTAGCGATATACGTTATTCCAGCAGAGGCAGTTTTGACATTCCTGAAAATGTTGTCATGTCTGAAAATTTCGGGAATCAAGGAAGTGACACAACATTACTTGTATACAGCATTTGAGGACCCTGCGTGGAATCTTTCGAGAGTTCTGACGCACCAAGTAACGCGAGCCGCTTTTTGCTCTTCACAGAGCGAATGCGGTATCCATCGGGAAAACAACTTTTTTACACCTAATTGTTCATGCAAGATTATTTGTATTTAACTCATGCCAATGTTTATAGTTTCTTGAATTTCGCGGTATGTCACATGTCGATCTTCCTCAATCAGCTTACGCACAGCATCAACGTTTTCTTGGGTGACTGCAGTTTTTGGACGATCTTGACGGGGATCATCACTGAGCTCGACACGTCCACGTTGAAATTCAGCAAACCAGCGATAAATTGTGGTTTTGGATGAGGCTTCATCACCAAATGCAGAAATCATCCGGTCAACACACTGTTTTTGTGTTAAACCACTTCGAAAGTCATAATAAATCATCGCTCTTGAATTTTCTCGAGTCAATTCCATTTTCTCAACGACTAAACAAGTTTGACAAAACCTTGTGACAAGATCGATAATCTTTTTTTAAATAAATAAATGGTATTCGATTTTTAAAACCAAGGAGTTTTCAATTAAAAAATAATAATATGACAGGAACAGTGGAAATATTCCATTCCCAATACTTTTAGTGCAGCCTATGTAACTGTTGCGTTGTGGAACACGCACCGCATCCATTGTTTTCCAGTCAACGCTTTAGAAATACACATACTAAACTATTGATCTTTTTTTGCTGTTTTTATTCAAATTTACGAATAAATAAGACTACTACTCTATATTTACAAGCCATCGTCACACGGTCAGCAAAAAAATATGTGGCCTTTTACACAAACCGCAATTAGTGGCCCGTCTAAGCCCCATTAAGTCACGTCTGAAATGCGAACGTTTTAAAATAGATCGCGTAATATTTTCTCCATACATTTGGTCGCGCTCAGACGGCACTACGGCCGTCAGTGGTAAATGAGGCGAGAATTCTTGCAGGTTTTAACGAGACCGCGCATAACTATGGCAAAATGACGACGGTTATCGGGAAATTCGTTTTTAATACGGATTATAAAGTTCACTTTATTGGTACAGATTTTCTGTTTGGATAATGATTTTGGATGCCAACTTTCCTTATTGATTTTATTTTTTTGTGCATTGCCATTTTCAAAAATAATAATAAGGTTCCTTTTATTCGAAATATTCTATATTGTTGGTATTAATTTACGAAAATTCTATTTATTGCTTCATCGGGATCTGATTTGAATCTAAAGCTATTGTCATCGTATCTTAATAATTGATCATCATTTCAGCCAAAATAAATCCACTGCTGGATAATGGCAAACCCCAATTTGGGGTTTACGATAACCGCCACGCTTGGCAGGCGGGTTGGCGATCGCAGTATTGTGGTAAAATGCATAGAGAATGCTGCTGCCCATTCTCTAGTAATTCCATTAGTCGCCTTTTACGACGCCCACGGGAAGAAATGGAAATCATAATAATTATGATTGTTTTTATTTATTGCGTAAAACGCATAAATTAATTCTTGAAGCCAAGGACGACACAAGTTCGCACCCTAAGCAGGTTTTACCTCAGTTTTTATATTACACCTTTTTTAAACCCCAACATTTTATCAAAAGATTGCAACTCGCAGACAACTAAGAGATATAACATTCATAGCGTATTACTAAGGATAAAACTGCCATTAAGAACTTCGGTAATAAAGCGGAAACTTGAAAAAATATCTCTTATAAACTCGACGACAGTCTTAAGGAGTCATTCCATTGCTCGTTTGGAGTCTAATTGTAGGGAAATTGTTAGTGACTGGGATCTTGAGTGTAGTTTAACTGTTAATGTACGCGGAACATCGCATTAGAATCATTAGGAAGGGGAAACAATAAAATAGTTGCGAGGAACTATTAGGTTGCTGGAAAAAGTAGGCACTTGGGTAGGTATATTTATGTATGTGTCTCGGGGTGTTGTTTGGTGTGAGGCATAAGCTTAGGTATTTATTATTTTTAACGGAGTTCACAAAAAGGAGGAGATCCTCAATTCAGTTGTATTTTTTAGGTTTGTCACCTCTGACCCCGTAATTTTTAAACTGATTTGAAAAATTCCTGTTTGGTGTGAAAACGTATTTTTACCGAGTGATCCCATACCTATTCAAAATTAGGTCAAGTTCTGATTAGTTTTTGAGTTAGCTTCAATAATACGTATTTATTCATCAAGTCTCTAGTCTGAAGACTTGCTGCTGCCCACGGCTTCGCTCGCTTTGGTGTTGTAAATCCAAGCGGGCGAAGCCGCGCGCTACCGGGACAAAAAGTAGCCTGTGTGTGCCTGTATGCGAAATTTCCGTAAAAATCGATTCACGCGTTTCGGAGATTAGCCGGAACAAATAGCCTGAGATTTTTTTAAACTACCTGCTTTTTACTAAAGCCGTATGAAAATGTAAAAAAAAAAAATGTTTAAAGCTGTTATTTTGATATCAAAAACAGAAGCTTCAATTTTGATTATTGGAGTAGATGTTACAATATTTTCTTGAAATTGTTATTTACTTAGTAAGTTTACGATTTTGTGTGTGGTAGCCACCATAAGTAAAAAGTGAAAAATAAAAAGTTTAATATTATAAATAACAAGTCTTCTAAAAAAAACCCACAAAGTGAAAAATAGCTTTCATGTCGGAAGTCGGTGGCCAAAAAATACAAAACCAAAGACAGCGACTTCCAAAGTTCAAGTCATTGTTTGCTTTGTACTGTTTTTTTAAGTTTTCGTGCTTGAAGTGCCAAGTTCAGATTGCCCCTATGGTTTGCGACTTAAAAACATTATTTAATTACTGATATAGATCGAGTACTTCCGTTTAATATTCTTATGAAATTTTTTAGATGGTTTTCATTTCCTTTGTTTGTGGTCTGCCATTTTAAAACTTACTCACAAAAAATTCAGATAGATGTATATACAGGCCCTGGTGCGAGCCATGGTACGGAGCGAGAGGGCATGGGAAGCCGTCACCTCCTTCTGCGAAGCAGTAATACTCGCAGAGGAGGAGGCGGGGCGCGTGAGGGGGTGGCAGTCTGCGCCCTCACGTCCCTAGCCGCCGCAGGAGGAGACGCCCCGGGCGTCGGGAGTCGATTGCGGACTCCCGGCCACCGTAGGGGCGAGCTTACGGGCGGCTAGCAGTAGGTACCTCGCCACCCGGTAAGGACCAGGCTCGGGTCGACGGCGCGTAGTATTCCACGCGCTCCTCAAAGAGATGTCAGCAGCACTGAAGGGGTCTGCTAGGACCGATGCCTGCCGGGGTCGCGTGATTGTTCGAAAGAGATACCGTGACCCTGGCACATGGGCAACTGAAGGAACACGGGTGGGTTTTAGTCAGTAAAAGTCTGACACGCCCTCCCGCTCCGCCCAGAGCGGGAGAAGGCATTTGATGATTTCCCATCCAGAAAAAAAAAATGTATACACAATCTGTGTATGGAGTAAATTAATTTTTATTTTCGTGGCACACACTTGAAATCCCTATGATATCCACCCTGTATATATTCTTAATCAAATTCAAAATAACACTCCTGAAATTGCGAAACTTTTCCATCAACACTGCATTATTCCCTCCCCCCTAATTCCCCCTGCAATCACAGCGTAACCCAATAAAATCCATACGCGATACTTTCGCCAACCGCCAAACTTGGCGTTAATGTGTTGGCGTTCTCAAATAGCTAAATCTCGTGTTTGGTCACAGTTAGCAAGTTGGCTGTTGGCCAATGGCAGGATTCCTTGCGGCTGTATAAATCATAGCACGTTAAATGTACATTGGGATACTCGATTCTTCTTCGTTTTTGAGGCGTCGCGAATGTCGTAATGCAGCTGAAGTGGTGTGGTATTACTTCGGGTTTATGACTTATGGTTTGGTTGCAATATTTGGTCCAATGTTGGTCCTATGAATTGTGTTGGCATTTAGCACTTCTCTTTAATGTTCCAACTTTATTGCTCTTTGATAAAAAGCAAACAAGTTGTATTCCAAATCTGCCATTTTTAGGTTGATACTGGTATGATTAATTTGGATTTGAAAAGTTAATCGCGAAATGTAGTCCAGGAGTTGCAACGACATTTATATATTTACTTTTCATTTTTTTATAAATAACTAGCTTTTGCCAGCGGCTTCGCCCGCGTGCAGGTCGGAAATTATCCCGCGGGAATATACTACTGGGATAAAAAGTAGCCTATGTCCTTTCTCAGGCTCTAAACTATCTGTGTATCAAATTTCATTTAAATCGGTTCAGTAGTTTTAGCAGGAAAGCGAGACAGACAGACAAAAAAACAGACAGACAGAGTTACTTTTGCATTTATAATATTAGTATGGATTAGTATGGAAGTATGGATATTAGTATGGATTAGTATGGATAGTGTGGATTAAAGAGTTGTCTAATGCTATGTGAAATATAATTTTGAATTTTCAGTTCAGATTGTAAAAGCTATTCGTTAGTTCTCAGATACTGTGAGCCGCCTAGTCGTAACTTATATCCAGTATTAGACAGTGCTAACAAATGCAATGAAGCGCATCGGTAGCGAGCCACTGAGTGAATGAGGCTGCAATCTCTTGGAGGTCGTCTCATCGCTATTCCGATGCCTATAAATATGCAAACCGGAGCCCTAAGGTGGCGCTTTTACACGCACGCGTAATATAAAGAATAGTACATTGGTTTTTCTAGATGGCTATAAAAGTTTAACAAAAATCATTTTTTCAGTAATAAATATTCGTAAATGTACATTCTATTGCTGGGTCATAGGGATATTTCATTTAATATAGGCATGCCTGAATTTGATAGAACATAAATATTGTAGGCGGTTTGGAATGGTTATTAGAAAATATGTAAGAAGTAATTATAATCTTAAATCACTACTTAACTAATTTAATGTAGATATTTAATTTGCGCCAAATTAAAGATTAAAAGGAGTTTAATTGCATTGACACAGGTATAAAACATTGTTGGTTTTTAGCTAACATCGGTATGCGCGATCTTACAGCCCCTTACCTTCAATAGTCAGGCTGTTCTCGCTTATTTAAATATATTCCAACTATCTCTGGGGCCAGGCTCGTTCTCAATACACCGTCTTCGCGTTACATATGAAAAGGTCTGCGCTCATTGGCCGGACGCTGCCTGAATGTGCTCGGCCAAAGCATTGTGTTTCGTTCGATTGAAACGTACGAAGCGTAATGGAATAAATGCATATACACGGAATATGTAAAGCAATTTATTAACATTTTATTTATTTGTTTATAGATATATTTCAATAATCAATATTATGTCTTACCAAGGGGTACCTATCATGTTACCCAGTAACTGGCATATGGGTAGTCGCTGCATAGAAAATACTCAGCTGCACCTGGTAAGGACTGGAAGCCTATCCAAACATAGTTGGAAAAAGGCTAGGTGAATGTTTATAAGATGGAAAAGCATAATCAGCAAGATAAGATAATATTCCCACTTCTGGGACCCAGGTCTCCTCTCTGAGAAGGAGTGGACAGCAGTCCACCACGCCGATCTGAGAGCAGTGGTGATGAAATCAAATACACAAAACAAAGTGCCTCACGACTTGTAAGTCGAGATTAACACCATTGGGCCACCATTGCTCAATTATATGATATGTTTCAATATTTTAAATGTATTGGAGATAATTATTATACTTAAACTGCCTCGTTGGTCCAGTGTTTGCAAGTGCTACTGCTGTTTCCGTGTCAGACAAAGTGTCATCGGGTTTTATTAATCCCAAAATTTTCGATTTGTGCCTAGTTAATACGGCAATAGACTTGTTTACTATTCATCATCACCTTCCTGCCCTGGTTCCATGTTACTTGGCGTCAGCATCACACGTTTTATTCGCTCTCCTGTTATGAATTTGCTCTCCTTATAACTTGAAGGGTATTATAGGTACACTTTTGCCTAATCCTTGGGGGAAAAAAGGGGTGATGTTATGTTATAGCTAGATTAGCTCGTGTTACTATTTATAATATTATTTGAGAAGGAGGTGTCATAAAGTGCGTATAAAAAAACTTTTTACAAAAAATAACAACCGACTTCCTTAAAAAAAAAACAATACAAAGTCAAAAATAACTTTAATTTCGGAAGTCGGTGTCTTAGGATCTTTATTTAAGGTTCTTTGCCACCGACTTACGAAATTAAAGTTATTTTTGACTTTGTAGTGTTTTTTTTCAAGGAAGTCGGTTGTTATTTTTATTGTAAAAAGTTTTTTTTTTAACTTTTTAGTTACGGTATGTACCCCGCACTAATCTAATCGCGTTCGTAATTCGTTCATTTGTCGCGCAAATTCTTAATGCAAATTTAAGACTTATATGGTTTTCACATGGACCCCATTGTCCAAAAGGAACTAAATTTAAATGGGACCATTTGAAAAGCAGCAGCTTTCAAATAAAAAAAGAATTATCTAAATCAGCTAACCCAGTCAAAAGTTATGAGCTAACAAACATAAAAAAACAGACGAATTGATAACCTCCTCCTTTTTTTGAAGTCGGTTAAAAACATAACTAATTAAAAATACATACATACGTATTCGAATCTTCTTTATAAAGAATACGACGTAGTTGAAGAGGAGGGATAATATTTACTTACGCCTAATTAGGCTGAGAAACAATTTAACCCTCAAGAAAATCTAGACTTTAACAAAACGGCTTCATTATGTAAATGACGAAGCGTTTTGTTAACGGCTGTAATACAATTAGTCTGCGAAATGGTCAGTATGCTGAGACTGTTTGCCGAAATATTATTATTTTGATCTATAGTCAATAGGTTAGGATCATCATAATAAAATATGGTTATTTCAACTCAGTAATTGTTGCAAAATTTAATAAAATCGTAACAGATTCACAAACCCTGCTATAAATCAGAAAAACTTCACCAAAAATTGTTAACCCGAATCCGCGCAGTACAGCGTAACCACTAATTAACTATCGTCAGTGGCACCGGGCCGAAATAAATCAAGTGACACTTGTCACGGACGTCCCATAACTTGTAAGTTATGCGGCGATCGCGTGCGTCTGAACCCGCACATTCACGGAGACGTGTGACGCGCTCGGAGCGTTGCGCTCATTGGGCAAGATCGATGATTCGGTTCTGGTTTATTCAGTATTTCGAGCTCCTTTTTGATTAAGGTACATACAAAAATGTTTTTTATTGCAATCAATTTTATCTTTGAACACTTGGCAAAGGAATATAAGGTATATATAATGGGTGCCTGAAGATAGACGACACCGCTGTGGTCGGCCCAGAAAGCGGAGGCGAGACGACTTGGATACGTACCACGACGGTTGGTTTGAAGTGGCGTGGGAAAAGACTTCGTGGAAGGACTTTGGAGAGGCCTTTGCCTAGCAGTGGGACAATATAGGCTAAATAAAAAAAAAACAATTTTAATACCACTAAAATATTTTGAAAGTTTTTAGGATCATACAAAAGTAGCTTATAACAATTTCCATTGTCAATACAGGTAGGACGAAAGAAGTTCTTATATCTACAACAAATCGTCTAGGTAAACAAAGTAACACCGTAACAATACAGCAACACATTGTCAGTCCGCTGTCGGCCACTGAAACTAATAAAGGAAGTGCGCGGTCGGCCAGTCGGTGGAGTTGTGTCGAGTTGTGCCAAGTTCACCACTTAACACCGTCGTGTTGATGGCCACGGGTATCTGGTGGAAACCGGAAGCTGTGGCGAGACACTGCAAATTGTTTTGGTTCATTTTTGGTTTTTTTGGCTTGATTGGGTGTAAGCACCTATAGCAAAATAAACCTATAAAAAGACCTATTTTAAAACTTACTAAAATCGATTCAGTAGACAATTATGAACCAAGTACTTCCAGGAGTCTACGCGATTATTCCGTTTCACGTTGTTTATCAGATATTCATTCCTTTCTTCTTTTGTAATATAACGCTATAAGAAATTCCAAATGAATGCAGGCGTCTGTAAAACCAACAATATAGGACTGCAATAGTTGCAATAAACTAGTAATTGCGACATAATATAATTGTGAACAGCAAATAAATCCGTGGCCAACTTAATCTGATATAACAACATTTGTGTTACTTTTATCCGCACAGAATACCAAGCACGAGCGCCATTCATATTCAAAGTGCGAAACTTTCCAAAAACTGCTTCCAAACTGTGCAACCAGAAGAAATTAGAAACACATTAGCATCTCTGCCAAACCTGCTTTAGTTACTAGGTGCACCAGGAAGTTTCAAGTGGAGACTAGCCATAGTTAGAGCCAGACTGATGTAATTTTCTGGCGAAATTGCTGCTATATCAAACTCGCGTTTCTGGCAGTTCCCTATTATATAGTCTTCGTATAAGATTAAGAGAAAAATTGTTTTAAGAAGGTTCTTTAGAATAAAGTATTTTTGACTATAAAGCTTCCGTGTGGTACCAGACATAAAGAATAGCACCATGTCATTTCTTCCCGTGGGTGTTGTAAAAGGCGACTAATGGACTAACTAACTTACTAGAGAATGGGCCGCAGCATTATCTACGCATTTAACTACCATTTGAACTGCGATCGCTACCCCGCTTGCCAAGCGTGGCGATTATGCCAAACCCCCCAAATTGCGGGCAGCCTACGTCCAGTAGTGGACGTCTTTCGGTGGAAATAATAATGATAATGAGTATAAAGTATGATGAGTTATAACTAGTTCATGCTTCCCCATATTTCTAATGCAATATTAACTGTTTTCATTTCCGCTCTACATTTCTTCAGTGATATACATGTTTCTAGTTTATTTATAAAGTAGAAATACCACACAAATAGTAGCCACTTTTAATAAACTCGTAACTGCACAAAGTGCCCACTACGTTCGGATTCTTTTGATGAAAGTAATGAGCTGTGACATAGACGACCATTTCCATAATAAACTACCAACTAACAAACTTCAAAAGTCTGCGGAATATAACGTAGTATAAAATGGAACATTTATGAGAATATTTTGTACTATATGTGGAACATACGTGACTTTGTGGAATCACATAAATAAAAATATTGCATTGCTGCTTCAAATGAGCAGAAGTGTACAATTTATGACATTGTATGTTATTTTTTAAATGTAGGGTGACACTCAAATGGGTCAAAAAAAGTATTTAGAATAAAAAAGAAAAAATACGGCGAATAAAAATAACGTACATAAGCGCGGAAACAATAAACTATACGTCGTATTAATTAAGTTACTCCGTTAATGTAATATTCCCCCATTTGAAAGTAGTACGTTCGTGCATTTGATTTCCATAAACTAAACTCCGTAATAAATGAACCATAAATTGTGTAAATGACATAATCGCAAGTTCAATACTGGCGCCTTTGTTACGGGACGTAACATTCACATTGTTAAAGAAATAAAAATTCACTGAGCAGAAGTCTTCGCAAACATATCCTTTAAAATATCGGAAGCGAGACTCTTTGCTGAGGGAGCATGGTTATTGAATTTTGTATCGCCCGACAATTTTACTGGGGGGAAGTGGAGATGTTGGGGAACACGTACCTATGTGTGTGTGCCCATTACGATGTGACAAGATGCTGTGTTACTGTTTTTGTATTTCTATTTTAAGTCTAATCAACAAAGTAACTGAGAACAAATTTATATAATTGACAGTGCGACATAGTTGTCAAGGAAAACAAAACTGAGACATTGTCACGAAATGTGCTGTTTAAAGTAGCACTAAAATTTACAAATTTGTTAAGAGTTTTTCGGGTTCCGTACCTCGAAAGGAAACAACGAAGCCCCAATAGGATCACTTAATCGTGCGTCCGTCAGTCTGTCAGTCTATCAAGTCCCTTATCTCAGGAACGCGTGGAGATAACAAGTCGAGAATAATATGAAATACGCAGGTCTATGGTCTCTCGGAGCTCTAAAAAAATCAAACTTCTAAATGCGTAAAAAAACGGCCATATAAGTGACTTGTTTTGATTCTCCCATCAAAACCTTATGTACGGGTATTTTCTGTAAACCAAGAACCATGAAGTCTCATAATACAAGTAAAGGACAAGTTCGAAAGTCGTTAATTTCTGGTTTTATTTTATCACATTTTTGTACGATTACAATCTGTTTTAATTTGTGGTTTGAGAATTGACCATAACGTATATTGATGTATTATCATTTCAGCCGTTTGACGTCCACTATTGGACAAAGGCCTCCCCCAATTTTGGGGGGGTTTGCCATAATCGCCACGCTTGGCAAGCGGGTTGGCGATCGCAGTATAGTGGTAAAATGCATAGAGAACGCAGCTGCCCATTCTCTAGTGAGTCCCTTAGTCGCCTTTTACGACACCCACGGGAAGAAATGGGGTGATACTATTCTTTACGTCAGCACCACATGGTATTGATGTATGGGAAGACATTTATTCAACTACAAAGTTTGTTCTTGGGATAAATAAATTCATCCTACCAACTACGAATTCCTTCATTGTATACGGTTTGATACGCACTTGGCATCTTCATAACTACGAACTACGAACAAGTACGAACTTGGAACTTTGACGCTCTATCTTCCTATATACCTACATCTGTAGCAATCAAAATTACATAGAAGTTTCCTTATTGATTTATTGAACTTTGAGTAAGTATACCTATATTTTAGGCTGATTGCCAACTGGCTGTTTATAGATATAAATTATTATAATTGTAAAAGAGCTGATTGAAATTCTGAGAGACAGCCTTTGTTTATGGGATTTCGTTAAGACTTATTGTAGGTGTGAATTAAATATTATTCTCTAAGGTTTCTTTGCCATTTTTCAATTTGCAAAATTTTAGAACAGCAGTTTCATAATAATTTAAAAAAATGTGACTGACATGATCACGATACATGTTCTACTCAGTCTCTTATATCTGTCATGTACTTACCACTTCCATGATTTATGTTATTCCATATTCAAACCAATGTTCCAAAATGGCGTCCGCGGAATGTCCCTTTACTTTTCCATCCACTGGCCATTAGCTTGTCCCAAAAGGTCTACCTATCGTTTATAAGGACAGGTAACGTTAATAACTAGCTATTAAATAAATGACTCAGATATTTCAGCTACCTAAAATGGACAAGCCTGGTTATTACCGTCATAAAGATCTATTTAAATTTCCGCAAAGTTTTCTGAACTTTAATTGCGGTTTGTTCCGTACTTCGCGCTTTATTTATTTGTAGGTATTTTTTCGAGTACTAAAATCGAGAAATCGTTTTGAAAACTTAGCGAAAGCTAATCCTTGAAATTTTTTTTTTTTACGTTTTTTGTAATTTACAGGTCTGTGTATTTATTTACTTTATATATTATCATTATTGTGCCTATGTTAGACAAATGTCTAATGACTTACGTGTATGTTGATCATAATATCATATGATTTGTTGCTGTTACAACTATGTATTTATAGAATTAGAATATCCCCATAAGGTCTTACGTTTATTTTTTGTCTCGATCGCGATTTCGTGCATTGTGTTTGCATTGATGATAATAACGGTCATCCCTAAATATTTACTTAGCTTCCTATACGTCTATGATTCGAGGTAACGAGGGATCGATTTTCGCCTTACGAGTTAAAGGGAAAAATGTCCCAGTATAGTAAAATCCTTTTCAGTCAATTGCATCTACTTTTTATCTATAATCTACAGCATATTTTACAGCTATTATATTTAAATTGACTGCCATATTCTGAAGATGTATCAAAGTTTATTTTTAAATGAATGAAACAAAAGCTGAGTTTTCAGGTAAAACCTTTCTAAGAGCGAGTGCCAAGATCGAAAATTTTTCACACAATTTCATTTTATTATCATCATCATTTCAGCCTGAAAACGCCCATTGCTGGTCATAGGCCATCCCCAATTTGGGGGGTTTGCCATTATTGCCACGCTTGGCAGGCGGGTTGGCGATCGTAGTATGGTTGTAAAATGCATAGAGAATGCTGCGGCCCGATCCCTAGTCCCTCAATCGCCTCTTAAGACACCCACGGAAATAAACGCGATGGTGTAAAACTTACCTTCGTAATGTTGGAGCGCGGGAACGTGGCACACAGATATCCTCCTTTATTCTTTTCGTACGGCATATCACGGAACAATTTCATTTAAACAGGATGTATTATTGCTGATTTAAATTAATTTCAAATACAAATAGCTTTGACTCATTAAAACCAGTTCATACGTACCAAAAATATAATAAATTAATTTGCACACAAACCAGGTGGAGCGTTGTGCTTTTAAAATAATATCAAGGCTAATTCGTCGGCGAACCGTATCAAATTTATGCGGAAAATAAATAATTATGTCGGCTTCATGTAACGGATTTAATTATTGCTGGAATGTTGTAGCTGCCGTGGAGTTGCTTGTATATAGGTATTACTAGCCGAGTGTTTAGGAAATAAATAGTCAAAAATCCTCCCTTAGTGCTCGTGCTCACTATTGTTAAAATAAGACTTCTTGTGTAAATTTAGGTTTTGCGTTTAAGCTGTGGGTTGTCAATCTATACATCTATACTCTATACATACAAATAAATAAAATTGGAGTGTCTGTTTGTAATATTAAGATAACCACTTTTTACTAAGTGTATATGGATGTATACACGGTACATATACCAAAACAACATTTTTTACAATTTTTGTCGGTCTGTTGGTCTGTCTGTCTGTCTGTCTGTCTGTTTGTTCCGGCTAATCTCTGAAATGGCTGGACCAATTTTGACGGGACTTTCACTGGCAGATAGCTGATGTAACAAGGAGTATTTTAGAAAGATACCTGCGTTAATTTCCGACATCCACGCGGGCGAAGCCGCGGGCAAAGGTAGTCAGTAATATAATTAAAGATTTTTACTTACGTAGACAATTAAAGGGAAGTTTTGTTAGATTTTCATTGAGCATGCTGCCTTTCGTTGATTTTTGAGTCTAATTTTATGTTTAGCAATGAAGTTTTTTTTTCGTTTTTATAATGAGTATCTTCTGTGATCTCAGAAAGTAACTCAGGGGCAGGTGCTATCGGGACAGAAGGATCTCTTTGCCTAAATTTTATCTAAATCCGTTCAGTGCTTAGGCGTAAAATGGTAACATGCAAACTTTCGAATTTATATTACTAAGTAGTATGAATAATGATATCATGATTACCACCAAGTGATGTTGTTGTATTCCCACGATAACTCTTAGTTTGAACACTATGCTTATTAAGGCGGTCTGTCCACTAGGTAAATCCATGTCACATATAGTATATAAGGGTCCCAAGTACTTTATTCATACGCTATCTCTAATCTGCACTATCTCTGTCTTCACATGATGAGAGTAAGATTATGTGAGGTCTGGACTTTAAAAGAGACTGTGACCGCCAATTATTTGTCTGCCTTTTCTCTCAGAGTAGTCAGATAGGAAACGTTGACTTCATCGAGTTTTAAAATATGACTGACGTGTAAAAGAGTGCGTACAAAACAAATTATAGAAATAAAATCATTTATATCAAACTTTGTATATTGATTGTGCGAAACATAAAAGCAATTTAGTTTCCTATTTTTTGAATTAAACTTCAGTTAGCATAAACCGACGTTAGCAAAATTATTAACTGACTTATAGTGAAGTGTAAGTTTTTGTGAGTTTATGACCTCAGTCTAGACTTCATCTATTCTAGTTATTCAACTAATGTTATAATCTTGAAGTCTAAATGTTTTGATTGATGTTTGTAACTCAATTACGGGGATTAAATTTTAAGTTAGAGGTATCTGTAATGAGTTTTCTTGAAAATTGAGTTCAACACGAGCCATTCATCATGTGCCTGCCCTTTTCCCCAATTTATTCGGGGTCGGAGCAGCATATCTTTTTCTTCCTCCATCTTTTAATCCGTTTATTAGTAGCCAATCCATGACACACTTAAACTATCCTTGTGCCTCACATGACCATACTATAGCCAACGATTGGCATACAACTTAATGGTCACCGGTGTAACCGCATCCTTCATCATCTCAGCTATATGCAATTGCTTTTAATTAATCTCGTTAGTAGCTTAACTTAAGAATAATCCAAGAAAGACCAAAAACACGTGGACAAATTTATAAATATAATAATGTTTAAAATTGTAAATATATTTCATTCATTTATTCACTCGTCCGTTTGGTGCCGGACTAAAAATAGCAACACCCCATTTCTTCCCGTGGGTGTCGTAAAATGCGATTAAGGGAGTTACTAGAGAATGAGCAGCAACGTTCTCATACTTCGATAGCCAACGCACCTGCTAAACGTGGCGATTATGGCAACCTCTCCCCTAAATTTGGGAAGGCCTATGTCATCTGTCTTTCGGCCGAAATAATAATGTTTATTCACTGACAGAGACGCACAACCTAAGCAGAATCATGAAATTTTGCAATAGTCTTTTAATAACAAATGTGGGTACTAAAAACGATTTTCGAAAATTCAGAAATGCGAATTCAATAGAATTGAACGTAAATCTGTGACGTCACGTCACATAATGGCATCGTTCGAATGTATCAAAAATCTCGTTAAACAGTCCGATGCGTTTACAGCACAATCGTTAACATTGATTTTATGTTTTCCGATATTTCTAAGAATCCGTCCAGACTTTGTAGAATGTTAATACGGATATAAAATATTTCTACAGCTTTGTTATCAGAAATAAGAAAGAAGTTTAAACAACAATTTTTACAACTCACATCTTGACTTTGTTTTGTTATTTAGCAACGACGGGTTGTTTTCTTACATTGTTTCTAGATGCTAAAGAAAATTGTTTGGTTTTCCCTGTATTTTCTATGGTGATTATATTAATGTAATATGTGATAATGTAATATGAAAAACGTATGCGGTGAGGCGAATTTTGTCGGGAACGAATTTATTTACGCGATACTTGCACGCACACGCACTCAAAAGAGGCACAGAGAGAAACTGTGAATACAATCATAGTTTTGAAATACAGTGCCATCTTAATTTTTATTTTCACCTCGCTATTAGCTTCGTCACCCTCGAATACTATGAAAACGGCAACTACGATAAAAATTTAAAGTTTTCGCAGCCGTCACCTTTTTTTGTGGACGGGGAATCATCAAATTACGTCTACCGATCTGGGCGGAGCGGGAGGGCGTGTCAGACTTTTACTGACTAAAATCTACCCGTGTTAAAAGATACCGTGGCCCTAGGGCCACAGTAACTATTTCGAGCAAATCTCGCGACCCTGGCAGGTATCGGTCTTAGCGGACCCCTTCAATTTTGCTGACCTCTCTTTGAGGCGCACGTGAAACACAACGCACCGTCGAAACGGTCCTGGACCTAACCGGGAGGCGAGCTATCCATTGCTCGCCACCCGCAAGCCTGCGCCCACGGCGGCCGGGAGTCCGCAATCGACTTCCGACCCCCGGGGCGTATCCTGCTGTGGCGGCTAGGGGCATGAGGGTGCATAGATTGCCTCTCCCTCACGCGCTCCCCCTCCTTATTTGCGAATATTACTGCTTCGCAGAAGGAGGTGACGGCTTCTCATGCCCTGTTGTATAAATGAATGTGAATGATCGAATCGATTTATTTCCATTTAAATGAAAACTGATTCTAGAGAATAAGTCTTTGTGTAAATTGAGCTGATATCAGAATAACCAGCATTGAAAAATTTATATAAAGTTTTGAAGTTGTAGCGTAATCTAGAATAATGTTTGGAATCTAAATTGCGAATACAGAAAAGATATGTAAGTATTGCAGCAGGTGAAGTTCTGTAGGCTGGATTTGGTCGGTCGAACGTATAGTGCAGCGCTGCTGAATCTCTACGCGCGTACAGCTACGTTGCGCTGACGAGGACCGTCAGTTCAGCTCGACGGATATGCGTACGTCGGTCGACTAATGCGCTATGTATGCTGCCTTGCGATCGATTGTACGTGCTTACGCAATATCGTGAACAAAAATGAATATCGATACCGAGCGTATTTGACCTTTCTTGTGAGTAATATGCCGTTAGCTAAGCCCTAACGCTCGGTCACTACCGAAAATAGAATCAGCGCGCACGGTCAGCGTGTACCATACGCGCTGACCGTCAAACAAAAACTAAATACAACCTTCGATTATCCAGCGTTTCTGTCCCTATGTGAAAAGACGTAGGTGTATGTAAGATATCGATGTGTACGCAAGGTTACATATCATGTTATACATTTCCTGTATAAGCTGATTTCTCATTGTACGAAAAGCTTAAACGAAGCATGGTCAGCTTAAACGGGAAATGTATAACTTGATATGTAATGTACAACGCACAATCGCACGTATTTGTAAATCTGAAGATATTTACCAACCAAATCATATTAAAAGTTGGTCATAAGGTAGCATTCACTGAGCACCTGCCATACTTATGACATATTAATGAAGGTACCAATCGTAATTAAATCCACTGAACTGTTATTAATTTTTCGACGAAATTGTCGAGTTTATGGAAAAAGATAATTTAATTGATGAAATTATTCATTCGACTTTTGCAACGTTGGATAATTTTAAGACATGCGCACAGGCTTATGGCAAACGACGATGTGGTATGTTGGCGATGGTATTGTGGTCGATTTTTGATGATTTAGAAGCAACCTATTCACGATTCCTGTTCCGATAAGGTGGGGGGAAACGCCTGGAGGACATGATGGTGCATACGGTGGAGCTGTGCCTTGCCTGGGCGGAGCACCACCGTGTTCTCGTGGAGGCGATCAGCGGCGGCGACCTCTCGCGTCTGGCCCTGGTACAGGCCATGGTACGGAGCGAGACGGCATAGAAAGCCGTCACCTCCTTCTGCGAAGCAGTAATGCTCACGAAGGAGGAGGAGGGGCGCGTGACGGAGAGGTAAGCTATGCGCCCTCACGACTCTAGCCGCCGCAGGAGGAGAAGGCCCGTGCGTCGGGAGCCAATTGCGGACTCCCTGCCACCGTAGGCGCGGGCTTGCGGGCGGCGAGCAATGGGTAGCACACCGCCTGGTAAGGACCTGGCTCGTATCGACGGCGCGTGGTGTTCTACGCGCGTAGCAGGTGGCTTTCTGTAGTTTCTACCTACCCCCATGGAAAAAAAGCGTGAGTTTATGTTGTTTCACGCTCGTCATTTTTGACAACCTTTTTTCATGAATAGAGTTCCATATCTCCTCAACTATTTCACTAGGCGCACAGAAAACCAAAGAGAACCCTCAAAACGCCTCCACGTAAATAAATGAATGCAAATCACAAGTTTTAAAGAGTCAATTTAGGAAGCAGCGGCGACCGCTCTCTTTTAATTAAGAGAACGAAAAACTGGAAATACGAATCAGACCTGTGAATTGAGGGTTCCGTACCACAAAACATTTTATTATTATCTTTTTATTATTTGACACTAGCTTTTGCCAGCGGCTTCGCCTGCGTGGATGTCGGAAATTATCCTGCGGGATCGTACTACCGGAATTAAAAGTACCCTATGTGTTAATCCAGGTTATACAATATATGTGTGCCAAATTGATACCAAATCCGTTCGTTGGTCATTTGATGACTTCCCAACCAAAAAAAATAAAACAAAAAAGTATCGTCCAGCTGTCATTCGTAGATCTTTCACAGTCATTACGAGTAGTCAGGACCCAGAAACTCTGACAACCAGTATTGACAAGACGTATTGTGTTAGTCAGTAACCTTGGGGAGGTCAGATAGGTAGTCGCTGACCCCAACATTTTAAACGAGTATCTACATATTATTATTCAAATTAATCCAGGCTTAAGACTTCGTTTGATACATTTTGGGCACCCTAAAAATATGGTCCAGTTAGCGGTGCTTTGGTTACGGAACCCTAAAAACTCCAAATGAAATCGACTCACATTTCAAACGAAAATATTAAGGATTGGCATCCCTGGTGTCGGTAATGGTTGCAAAGTTAAGTATTTATGAGGATATGGGGTCCGTAATGGGGCCATGTAATTGTGGGCGAAAAATATGGGTGATGGGCTTCGTAATTTCGGTCCATGGAAATACCATGGGAGTTGGAGGATATTGGATGTGATTACGGTATGTTTTACAGCTTGGAAAACAGCAGAATTTTGCAATATAGACACCCTTGGACAATTAAAATACCTTTTCCTTTTATTCCTTAAAGTTTGATATCCCCATATTCCTATTGGCACTTACGCACTTCAAACTTCTCTACAGTCAGAGAGTGAATAAAACTTTCTTGGACCAACTGTTCCAAGTTCATATTCAAAATATTAAGAGGGAAGACTTAAGTACAGGGTTAGTAACATTGTAAAACGAAGTGTGATTTGCCAAGACGATACGGTGACATATGTAACTGACAACTGTGAATCACATAATACGGATAGTCTACTCTTACAGCATTTCATTTAGAAAAAAAAAATACCATCATGTAAGGAGAACGGCGTGAGTTTACGTATGTTTGGGCTGCCCATGGCTCAAGACACTATCGATGTTGCGAGCCTGCGCAGTATTGTGTGGCAATAGACCAAAAATACATAACCAATGACACCGAATATCGAAAATAAATTTATTTTTCATTTTGTACCCTTTTTTTAAAGTTGTTTATTTGTTTACACAATAAAATATAGGTACCAACCAACCTACCTACTTGCTATGTAAATAAAAGTGACAGGATAATATTATAACATCATCAACATAAAGTAAGTGGAACAAAAACGTATTATTGATGCTAAGTCAAAAACACTAATCAGAACTTGACCAAACTTAAAAAGGAAGAATAATTTGAAGATGGTTAAAAAACCTATACACGCCGCCGCGCCGCCGCCCGCATCCCCGACGCAATGCCACGCAATGGCAACCCCCAGTTTTCTAAACGCGTTATTGAATTCAACACAAAAGGCTCCATACGAGACGCTTGCGAATTATTTCTCCCACAATCTGCATGAAACAAAGGGTTTCACT
Organism: Aporophyla lueneburgensis; assembly: GCA_932294355.1. Lineage (NCBI taxonomy): Eukaryota > Metazoa > Arthropoda > Insecta > Lepidoptera > Noctuidae > Aporophyla > Aporophyla lueneburgensis. The sequence goes on along the minus strand of OW028737.1, from coordinate 34,302,581 downwards.
ACTACGCAACGTTTGAAATCAAATGAAACGTTTACTTTCTAGTATTTCATTGTTTTTATGATGGTAAGGTCTTATAATCTAATCTAATTAAGATTTAGCTGTAAAATAAATATGATACTCTTAATTTCATTATATACTAGCTTCTGCCCGCAACTTCATCCGCGTCAAATATTTGATTCCCTGACCCTTCTCGTCGCATCGCAGCCTGCCAGTTTTCATCCATTTTTTTGTTGCTGCTCCGCTCCTTTTGATCGTAGCGTGATGTTATATAGCCTTCCTCAATAAATAGGCTACCCGACTCAAAAACAGTTTTTCAATTCGAACTAGAAGTTCCTGAGATTAGCGCGTTCCACCCCCCATTTTAGGTAAGTAGGAGGTTAGAAAGAGACAAAAGTAACCTATGTCACTCTCCATCCCTTTTTTTTGAGTTCTCCCGCTCCTGGCGGAGCAGGAGGGTGTGTCAGAATTTTACCGACTAAAACCCACCCGTGTTCCTTCAGTTACCCATATGCTAGGGCCACGGAATCTCGTTTGAACAATCTCGCGACCCTGGCAGGCATCGGTCCTAGCAGACCCCTTCAGTGCTGCTGACATCTCTTTGAGGCGCGCGTGGAACACTACGCGCGGTCGACACGGGTCTGGTCCTAACCGGGCGGTGAGCTACCCGTTGCTCGCCGCCCGTGAGCCCGCGCCTACGGTGGCCGGGAGTCTGCTATCGACTCCTGACGCCCGGGGCGTATTCTCCTGCGGCGGCTAGGGACGTGAGGGCGCAGAGACTGCCCTCCCTCACGCGCCCCGCCTCCTCCTTCGCGAACATTACTGCTTCGCAGAAGGAGGTGACGGCTTCCCATGCCCTATCGCTCCGTACCATGGCTCGCACCAGGGACTCTCCATCCCTTCAACTATCTTCACTTAAAAAAAATCACGTCAATTCGTCGCACCGTTTTGCCGTGAAAGACGGACAAACAGACACACACACTTTCCAATTTATAATATTAGTATGGATTAGAGCATGTATACTCGATAATGTGTAAGCTGTAATTGTAATTGTAACCTGTAATTGAGTGTACACACGGCTCCGCATTTCCAGTTTTAGCTGACCTCGCATTATAAAGGCTTTTCGTACAATGAGATGTTAGCTTATACTGGAAATTTGTAGCGTGATGTATGGCCGTGTGTACATTAGAGGATAACGTCTATATTATATAAGCTTTATTTATATGAAATGTAATTGTAATGTATCTCGTTGATAATCCTTAAATATCAATTACTAGCTACTGCCCGCGACTTCGTCCGCGTGAAATTTCTAGTTCCCCCGACCCACCTAATCGCATCCCATTGTCTTCCCGCGCTATCTCTTAGCTTAGCGTTCTTTCTTACTTTATATTTTCCTAACGGCCCTAGCGTAAAGTTTATAGCCTTCTTCAAAAAATTAATCTAATTCAAGAATATTTGTCCAAGTATTCTTAAATAAGTGTTCTTAAATTTTCTAATTTTCCGCGCAATTTTTTAAATTTTTTCTTTCATTACAACCTTCTCCTAACAATAACAAACACAAGAAAAAAATAAAAAAGTAAAATCGGTCCAGCCGTTCACGCGTGATGGCGTGACCAAGGGAAATAGGGATTCATTTTTATAAATATACTAGCTTTTGCCAGCGGCTTCGCCCGCGTGGAGGTCGGAAATTATCCCGCGGGAACATACTACCGGGATAAAAAGTAGCCTATGTCCTTTCTCAGGCTCTTAACAATCTGTGTACCAAATTTCATTTAAATCGGTTCAGTAGTTTTAGCAGGAAAGCGAGACAGACAGACAGACAGACAGACAGACCGACAGACAGACAGACAGAGTTACTTTTGCATTTATAATATTAGTATGGAAGTATGGAAGTATGGATAGTATGGAAGTATGGAAGTATGGATAGTATGGATATGGATAGTATGGATAAAGTGTGGAAGTGTGGATGTGGATGTGGATATAGATTACATCATGTACACTCAGGGATACTAATAGATAAACAAATTAGCAACGAACTCAACAACTTTTAAACACAACTGGCAGTCGTTTTATTTGTAAAATACTATTATTCAGCTGTATTCGGACAGCCTGGAAGCCGACGCTAACATAGTTGTAAAAGGCTAGGCAGAAGATGACTCAAATCGCATCTGTCATTCTTTGACAGTATGAAGTTGACGTAGGTACTCAATTAGCTTCACAGTTACCTAAGGCTGAACCCTAATGACTCCCACAGCGACAAAATCATCACTAATTATCTAAACACACATTGCACTGTCGACTCGCCTCACAACGCATTAGGCTCGTCGCACACACTGCGACATTAATCTTTGTCAGCGAGCAGCCGCTAATTAGTTGCGAATTTATAACGCATAATGAGTCGTTGGGTGTGACGCCGCCTAAACAGGCGGTCGCAATTATGTGTGGTAAAGTTGGAATCTGCTATAATATTAATGGCGAGTGATAAACTATAGATAGATAAGTTTTGCTGGACAGTTTGTTCAGTTGCGCCACTTTTTGTAGCTAAAACTCGAGAAATTGCTGAATAAAAGATAGGTACCTACATCAAGTCGTTAAAAAGTGCAGAACAGAACCTTTATTGTTAAATTAGAAAAGTGCAGATTCTCACTTTCAGCTTAATCAATATATTAATACGTGATGAAAAAACTTTGTACCCCTTTTTATAAAAGTTACGCGGACGGAAGACTATGAAAATTTGGCACAGGTAAAGTTTAAATGGAGAAAGATTGTAAAAAGCTATTTTTATATAATAATGCATTAGAAATACCTTAAGTTTTAAATGAATTATGGTTGAATTTCGGCCACTGAGTTTAAATAAATTAGTGTTTATTAAGATTTTGTTGTGTAGCAAACTTGGCTACCAAATAGCTTACGAAAGTCATCCACAGCAAAAAACTAGTACCCTAATGCATAACACATTCAGGATAACAGTACCTCTAATTTTGACAACACAACAAAGTCCATTACTTTATAATTTTAAAAATCTCGTTAAGTCGACACCTAAAATAACGCAATGGATATCGTTGAACAGCCAAACTTAAATAAGATTGACATTTCAAGCGTGTTTCGCAGTAAGGGTGCCGGTTTCATTATCAGATTTCTCGCCACACTGAAGACATTACCCACTCCATAGTCACAATTATATCAAAGACTAGATTCGCAGAGGTTGGTTAAGCCAAGAGCTGCTATTATGTTAAGCGTCGCTTTGGAGCGGTCTCTAATTGGATGGGTCACTGTTTAGATCCCTAATAATATGGAAATTAAACGGAATACTAAGTTAATTGCGAAGAGAAACGCATGATAAGGATAAAACGAAGACAATATAATGCTAACAAACAGAGACATGTATGTATTTCTAAGAAGTTCGTGACGCCTCTTCCTTCTGGGTCAGACTCACACTTCACTATAAAAAAAAGTAAAGAACACTTTAAATAAAAGTGGGTGAGTCTGAACTCAAAAAAGGTCGAAAAAAGTCTTTACATAATATTTGAACACAGAAATGTGCCATAATATATCGTCTTCTTCTCGTATTTCGTCTCGTCACGTTTACTTTCCACACTAGTATCATTTTACAGGTAAGTACGAAAATGTAAAGTTTATGCTTAATAAATGGTTGGTAAACAGATCTAATTCCAGGACCCTTTAAGACCTAAACGATTTCTGTTTATTCAGTACGAAAGAGGTTCTCAGAAACCCTTCTGAATACTTATTAGGGAATTAAAGAAAATGTAATTTCAGGTGTTTGTTATTTTAGAGTCGAATGAAACGAGTGAGAGTTTGTTTGTTCATAAATTTTCAAAGATATTAATGTTGAAAAAGACATGCCTTTAGAACGTTTATCAAACACAGCTAGAATTACTACTAGAAGCACATAGACTATGTTTGATAACAATAAATATCAAACACGAAACATTAAAACTCATCTCAAAGATAAAGAATCGAAACGACTATATTTTATTGAAAATTTACAAATTATAAAAAAAAATATAAAATTAAAATCAATGTTTATTTAACTCTAATATTTAAAAATATAATTTATATGTATGTTTCAGTGGAATAAAGGACAAAATAATAATAAGTAAAGATAAGAATTTAGATGTACACTATCGCATTAGGTATTATTACCCTGTAATGTAAGATGGAAAATAAATAACTAAATATTGCTGCCTGCTATAACCTATATTTTAAATTAAAATCCCTAATACATACTTCATCGCCGTACTGAACAGGGAGGGAACACAGAGGTCCCTACAAAACGTCCCTCGAACTTTTCATGTAGGCATTATTGCATGATCAATCATCGTGTCGCGATAGTCGATCAATTGCTGTCGCTCCCCCTTGCGTCAGGCGTGAAGGTTGCCAGTGTTGCCACAGATATTAATTAAAAAAGTCGATTCCTTTTGTGAACCAACAATTGGGCAACATAATAGCTCGCTTTGTTAGTGTGGACACATTTTGATGAATTTTTCAGTCAAGGAAGCTTTACATAGGATATTTTGCTGTGAAATTGGATAAATTGGACTGATTTTCGTGAAGTCATTTTTGACACATGCCATTATTTGTAGCTCTAGCTGTTAAATAATGGTTAAATGGAAGTGTACCTAGCGTTATATTTCGTCAGCACGAGGTATGTGCAGTGACCAGAAGAGCAGTTCACAGTCTGATCTCAGTCTTTTTTTTGTGGTTGGGAAGTCATCAAATCACGTCTCCCGCTCAGGGTGGAGCGGGAGGGCATGTCAGACTTTTAGTGACTAAAACCCACCCGTGTTCCTTTAGTTGCCTATGTGCCAGGGCCACGGTATCTGTCTGATCTCAGTCTCAATCTGTCAAAAATACCTCGAGTTTCTATACATTTTGACATTTGATTGTCGTCGAGATGACACTGCGACTAGAATTTAAACGTTTTTAATTACGACAATTAGCCTTCAAGAATATTTGCAAGGGCCAGTTTGGTTCCTTATCACTTAATGAGGTAGAATCATGAGAAAACCGATTTTAGGCGCGATCTTAAAAATTTTAGTCGCAAACACGCACAATCATTTATTTTGTCGTGCATCAATTATCGACAGATTTTTTATATTTTGAGGACGGTGATATCTATATATGTTGATAAGTACAAGACTTACTTACACCATCAAACGAGCCCCTAGCTAATGGGAATCCCACACAAATTAACGGCCCCCTGCCCAGAATACCGAACATTCAATATTTGTATTCACGGCCCATCCATGGACTTACCTGTTACTTGTTTGGCAAAGAAATGGGCCCTGGGTTGCAAAACTTTCCCATTCTCTGATATTTATGTTATTACTTTGTTACCGCTTTGAGTGCTCTAAGCGTTCAATTTTATGGTTTTTATTCCATATTTTAGCGTCTGTTACGTTTAAGGTGCCGTTTATAATCATAGGACTCGATAGAATATGATTTATTGTACAGTCAACCGTCTATGGTAGCAATTTAAAACTGATCGTTCGTGCTTTTCGTAGCGAAAAGAGTGATTTTTGTAGTTCAAGTATTGGTATTAGACTGACGCGCGGTTTACTGTACTCCATACTGATTAGGATTGGAATGATCAATTACAAACAACTTTTGCTAGCGGTTTTGCATGCGTGGAGGTCGAAAATTACCCCACGAAAACATACTACCTGGATAAAAGTATCCTATGTGTTAATACAGGCGTAAAACTATCTGTGTGCCAAATTTTATACAAAACCGTCCTTTTTTCGTCATTGAGTGACAAACATTCAAACTTTCCCATTTCTATAATGAGCGGGACTAGTTACTTTGAATTGGTCCCAAACATGGATGCTGTTTTGAAAATTATTACAGTAGTAAGTGTGGGAAATGTGGCTATTCTCCCACGGTTACTCAACCAAATACAACCCTACCATTCGTCGCCATTTAACCCATAAACCACCATGGACGTAAAACAATAAAAATCATCCTAACCCGCTCTGAATCCTCCATATATCTGTATGGAACCTAATGGCGCCCATAAATAATACATGCGTCCATAGACAATGACTGATGGCTTTTATTGGCTTTTGGTGTCATGCACGGCCCATGCGTTGTTGAGCTCTCTTTCTTGTGGGAAATACAATGGCGTTGATTTATGTAAAGTAAATGTGTTACTATTCATGATACTACATGCACCCATGCATAAACCCACGGTTTCTGTTCACAAAGGTAGGCAAAATGTACAGAACGCCACCTGCTACGATCCTTTCAAACTTCTTTTGTTTTGTTGACGTGCATACATCTGGTTATACTCGCACACTAGTAGCGAGTACGAAACACCAGACGTTTCTGAAGAATACCACTAAATGATGTTCTTCATGGGTGTCTCCTCTCAGGCGTTTCAACTCATATCTGCCTTGTTAGCCTCGTCTTTCATTCATCCTCTTAACAGAAACAAAAATCTAAGTAAACTACTGATGCATATTATAAATGTAAAAGTTTGTGGTGATGTATGGATGTTTGTTGCTCTTTCACGCAAAAACTATTGAACGGATTTGGATGGAATTTGGCATACGCATAGTTTATAATCTGGATTAATACACAGACGAGGCTTTGTATCCCGTAGTACGTTACGATAATTTCCGCATTTTATCTCTACGCGTGCGAAGCCGCTGGCAAAAACCACCGAGACACTCAATCAAAGAAAATATGATATACAAAGAAAGACTAAGTACTGATTATCGCGTTTGCTCATTTCATGTTTGCAGATGATTATTTTCAATTCCAGGTTTCCATACGTAGTACTCTTTTATAGGTAGTCAATTACTTAAAACCTAAATACACGACTAAGTCAGTAATACACTATAAAGTGCATATGTTACGACCAGAATAATTATGACGGCACTGTTTTGCTGTAGTAAAAAAGCTTCAAAACATATATTTAATTCCAAGCTTATATTATACTAGCTTCTGCCTGCGACTTCTTCCGCGTCAAATTTTTGCTCCCCTGACCCTTCCCGTCGCATAGAATTGCCTGCCAGTTTTCATTCATTTTTCGTTGCTGCTTCACTCCTTTTGATTGTAGCGTGAAGTTATATCCTTGCTCTATAATAGGCTACCCAACACAAAAATAATTTTTCAATTCAGACCAGTAGTTCTTGAGATTAACACGTTAAAACAACCAAACAAACTCTTCAGCTTTATAATATTATTATAGTATAGAAGTATAGATAAGTTTAGATGATACCTACAGGAGACAGATGTGGAACTATCTACTAGTTCCACATCTGTCTCCTGTAGGTACGTCTCCAAAGTTTTCATGCAAATTGCGTGAACGTCACGAATTATCCGTGTTCAAACATCATGTAGATTTTTTTGCAACAAAGTAGTAACATTGAACTGAATTTCGAAAGTTTCCGACTGCAATCGGAAATTTGTATCAGACTTGGAAGTCAATCCGAGTTGCTCCTGTAACGTTACAAGTTCAGTGATTACTTGCACGTGGGGTCTACATTCAGGCACCTGTTTGTAAGGTATACAGGCACTAGATTGTACGCGGAGGAACTTAATATATCACAACCAAGCATTATGTCTGTTTTACACAAACGACCGAAGTTCCGTGTGATGCTGAATGTAAAGAATAGCACCATCCCATTTATTCCCGTGGGTGTCGTAAGTGACGACTAAGGGACTTACTAGAGAATGGGCAGAGTTCTCTATGCATTTTACCACCCTGCCAAGCGTGGTGATTATGGCAAACACCTCCCCAACTTGGGGGAGGCATATGTCCAGCAGTGGACGTCTTTTGGCAGTAGTGTATTAATACACAGTAGTCTATTCTGTAAAAATCTCACCACGCGTCTTTTATGTATTTGCTTCATGGTACAAATTCAACTCGCCAGTGAATAGCTCGAACGTCACAAATCAATGTCAAATGTTTCAGTGGCAGTTCCGTTCACGTCGTGACATTACTAACAGGTTATTAATTTGTTTGTGATGGTTACGGGTTATAATACCTAACTTTATTCTATTTTCAAGATAACTACGGTCAAAAGACCTTCCGCTTAAGATATTAAAGACCGTTTCACCGATTTTTGTAATAACGAATGAACGAAATCCATAAAGGACAATTCAACTACGATTAATTAAACTAAGGTTGATTAAATGGTCGATTCACCTACTGTTGATTTATCTGTGGTCTTATGTTTGATTTACTGGTGATTTTGTATATGTCGATTGGATGACTTGCTAGTTCGAATTATCGCGTAAAGTTAAAAACGTAATTGAGTCGATCAATATGCGTTAGGAATATATGTGAATCAACCGTAGTTATCTTGTAACGTAAGTAGCGTCGTGGACTCGGGCCTAAGTCCAACGCAATAGGTGGGAGTCTTTTGCTATGCACTATCTGGGCACAAATCCAGAATTAAGCTTGATCCTTCCCGTCATTCATTTAAAAGACAAGGATGAATGAATACTCATCGAAATAATCAGCTCACAGTTATTTTGCCACCCATTTTGGTTTCTCCCAGAGCTTTGTGAAAAACCGAAAGATCCAAGCAGTGTCTTGTCCCTGGCAAGGATTAATGTGCGGCGAGATCAAGTTCCACTGAGTGACACCATAGAAGACAAAGAAACAGAAGTCCTAGTACTTACAATTCTTGTAAAAAAATTACGAAGCTGGACGAAATTATTTACTCAAAATATAGTAGTAGTATCGTAATATGGGTCGCATATCCAATTTCCGCGAAGATCGGTTTCTTAGTATTCTAGTTCTTCTGATGCCATAATTATTCCAAAATAAAAATACCGTATACTGCAGACTTGATAAGGTAGAAAAGTTTTTTTTTGCGAAAACTTGGCTGACTATTCATCATTCAAGAATCAGCTCTATTTAAACATTGAAATTACATAATACAGTCCCCCATAACACCCGCTCGCAGTTTCAGCTGGTAAGACAAATTGGCGCAACAAACTCCCCAGTAACATTATCTGTATTTTGAGTTAGGGAAGTTTGATTCTATGTAGTATAAAATCAAACTTCTTTTACATAATACATGCAAAATTAATATTACAAAACGAAGAAACACAAATATTTGCCTCAGCTAACATAACGGTAATACACCAACAAACACTCAACGAAAAAGAAAACTGGAGCATAAACGAAAACATGAGCAAAACATAATATCTAAATAAAAGCGTCCAGGCATTGAGGGCGTTCCCCATTACATTTATGTAATGCTGGATTATGTAGCTGTAACATGAACTCACAACTGATGAATTAGAACCATCGTAGTAAAAACAGTGAACAGTAAATTACTATTAACAAAACCATAGTCTGTAAGACGCATATTTATTTATTTGTATTTTCCAGCTTACATCTCCCATTACAGGTTTGCACCTAATGATAGTGTTACATCTAAATTCTTACTGATTAACTTATTATGTACAACGCTTTGATCCTTCTGATCGACTCCCTGTTGCGTGCATCCTCCCGGGCAGTGCTAGTTCCGCCTCCCGGTGTTTCTGCGACAGAACACGACTTGCTTAATGACTCTGCATTAAGAGTGCCGATGCAGATCTTTTCCTTTAGCCATAGTTCGCAAGTAAACCTCATCGTTTTGTTGGTCACTAGTAAAAATATTATGCATTCGGTTGTAAGAACAGAAGTTAATGTTTCGAGTAATGTCTGCTATAGGTATAATTTTAAGTATTCATGTTATAGAAAGAGGCTGTGGTGGAATATTGCAGGTGAGATCTTGAAAGTCTTTTGATTTGTTTTCATATCTATTCTAGAAAAGCAGTTTTAACAACGTCACTACAAAAATAAAATGAGAACCATTGTTATAAATACATCTATGAAGGTAGAGTCCAGGCAATAAAATATTTACCGAATTGGAAATTGTTGTGTAAGACAAAATTGGCAGAATGGCTTTTGAAGTGTTTTTTATTTTTATAATTAGTAATTTATCAAGCACATAAATTAAAAAAAAAAAAGAAATGTGAGAAAGAATTGTAATATATGGAATGTAATTTAATTAAAATTTGCGAGTATGCTTGCAGGCAGGACAATTACACTTTCAGGTTATTAGCTCTCACCTTCACCAACAACGTATTTCTTGCTAATAATTTATTTATTTGATATTGATATTAAATTATATTTTTCGTATAGGTATTACGATAGCACCTATAATTCTATGACGGTTGTCTAATATGGCTGTTACTCGATGAACTGTTGTAGTTTGTTAATTTTATTAACAGTTTATGTCCCTGACCGTATAAGCAGATATCTATAAGTATGTAATTCAGTCTATCCAACCTCGCTACATTGCCATAAACATAACAAATCTTTAGCGAATAAAGTTTATATTTCTGTGTATTCTGTAATAAATATTTGACACTAAATCCGCGGCATTATTAGTGAGTTGCCGCGAATGCTAATACGAACGGCGATGAGATTGAGAGCGAGATTGAATACTGAATGAATAAATGAGAGACGCCTCGTCTATTCACAGTTAAGCCGAGAATCAGCCGCCAGAGGAAAGTATTCTAGAAATGGGACTTTGAAGAAAGGCATACCTACTGCTAGAAGTAGGCTGTGTTACTGTGACTTTTGTTAACGAATGTTCCCATAAGTTATTGACTACTAGTACTAGAATAATGTAGCTTTCCGTAGGGAATGAGTTTTTTTTTTAAATCAGATAAGATGTTTTTGAGTTAATCCATTACAAACAAATAAATTTTTCATCTTTGTACGATTAGTGTAGATGTAGATTATAATTTCTGGGAAATTTCGTTAACATTCTTCACATTTATTACAGCGTACAAAAAAAAAATTCAACATTTAAAATTTTTTGTAACCTGAAATTGAATTTTATAGGGCCTCTCATTGCCTCTTTAGATACAAACATTAATCACCAAGCTCAGTGAGAAATGCAGAAATACACCATTTACATAATATTAAGCCAACCTGCAATATCGTTCACGAGAACCATGGGCCGTATACTCTTGATCATCACAATATTTGTACTTACACTCTTATCACCACTTTAGCAGACACTTTTAATAACAATAAACATACTTACTGTAATGTCTCGTACTCAACGAGCTCCTTACGGTACCAAACCGACTGTGTTTAGGATAGCTAATGTACAGATTTAAGCCGAGCCAGTTTTATTTTTAAACCAACAATAGTTTCCACACGATTAAACTCTTTGTTGTACTTGAATAAAGATCTGGAACATTTAAGTCTGTGGTACAGTTTTTGTTAAATTAAAACCTGGAAAATAGAGGTCGAAAGTTAAATTAAACCTGTATAATTAGGTTGTATTTTTTGGAGTTGGGCGTTTAGACTCTCTGGAGGTTTCTGCCGAAAAACGGGTCATGAAAGTTTTACACATTTTGTGATAAAATAAGTGTTGCAATGACTGTTTTATTGACAAAGAAATGACAAAAAATTATTAGAGATTCGCAGAAGCTCTGTATGACAATAAAAAGTCTATACAACTGAGCTACACGTATTGATTTTAATTTGTGAACCTGTTTACTGTAATAAATTATTTTGGGGACTTATTTCGTATTTTGTATACCCATTGGTTACTCTATGCGCCTTCGGAACGCGCTCGAACGGAGTGACATCTGACTTGTCAAGTTTGACTTTGACACGTCTCTTGGTTTTTTGGCTGGAACAAGGGATCATGTCGCGGTGTTGAGTTTCGCGACCAGTTGTAAATTAATCCCTTTAAATCGATCCGTTTGTGACAATTAGTTGTGATCCTGTTGCTTTGATTGTAAATAACCCCAGTTTGACGAAATAATACGGGTTGAGTTTGGATATATCTTTGTTGAAACTTTGAGGTTAATGTGTTAGTGTTGGAGACCGCATGTCTGGATGGCAGACCTCTTGGAACGGCCTCATTGTAACCTGGAGATACTCATAACGTCACAACACAATACAATACACACTCACTTACATACATAGATCCGGGTGGGCCCCAGAAGCAGGTGTTCTTCAACCAGGTGAGTCCTTTGTTTGTTGTATTGTAATTGTACTTATTTGAATTATATCATTGTTCGGCTCCGCGCACGGCGGACAGGTTCGTACGCCACTCTTGTCTCCAGAGCCCACCATCATAACTTCCACTGCGCTATTGAAATCCGATGGTGAGGCTTGGCCTGGCAGCGAACATTTTTTATAGTTTTTTTTTTTTTTTTACTTTTGATTAAAATATTATATTTAAGCTATTTTGTTCGATAGCTTTTGCCATTTTTTTAGGTACTGAAATAATCCCATTGGTGTAGAAATTTAGGGACTTCTGATAAAAAAAAAAACAATGAGTGTGGGTCCAATGTCAATGAGTGTGCAAAAAAAATACATTGCAGTAAAGGAAAACTGACTTGAAATTATAATAGAAATGATTTATACTAAAAATCTACAGATTATCACAAATTAATAACTACGGAGGTTTTTTTTTGCACACTCATTTACAGTTTTCGAATAACATAAAGAGTTTCACTTCTGACGTTAGTTTTTGACTGACGCATATTTTTTCCATTTCTTGCTTGAATGTCATCTGCTTGTTGTTGGTAGTAGGAACCGAGTCGATAGTTTCAAATCTCATAACGAACTATTCCTTCCAATCCACCCAGCACCACCTTATCGCGAGTCAATCCAGGTTTAACTATAGTCTGTGGTGCTTGACTACCCTTTGACCATGATCTTTTTGCTTGTCGCGTAGGTGACCCAGTTTTCATAACCAGTGATCAATCTTTTCAGAAATAGTTCGGTTCATTACGTTCTATAGACAAACACAAATGAGTACTCGATTCATTAGGTTTACTTCAGTGAGCTCGCGTGGCGCCCAAATATCGAGATTTTTTGTAAACCTAGACTATTTCAAATGGGTCAAAAGTATTTTGTGATCAATCGTTAACTCTTCAGCTGTGTCGTAACTACTAATATTATGACAATCTTGCTCCACCTTATCAAAAATACTATAATGCGACCATATCAGTGATTCCAGTAACTTCATAATAAAACAAGATGGCACCACTCGCTGTGTCGACTAATAAAAAGTACGTAGGATACTCGTATATCCACAAAATTCAATACGTTCAATACGACGGTTTAAATTCAGTGTTCATCCCCTATAACATACACGATGTACCATTTATATCATCCACAAATCATCCCAGTTATGGCGGGGGTAATCTTGAGGGCATTCGTTTACTCCATGGGACATCAAATTTAACGTTCAATGCCGGTTTTATGGGGCATAAAACTCTAGACATCTATGTATTAGCAGAAACGTACATATTACGTACAAGATAAAAATATGACGCTTTTGAATTGGTAAGTATTCATTGCGTGTTGCTGTTGACCATCGAAGAATAATCAGCCTAGTATGTTGCCAGTGCTGGGATGCACGCCTTGTCTTCGTGAGAGGGAGTAAGCAGTAATCTACCACGCGGGCGGGTGCCAGTGCGGGTTGGTAGATGTCACATGTCTTCGAATTTTTCGTTCTAGAACATGCCGATTCCCGTAAAATGTTTGCTTTCACCGTCTTGAAGGCAGTGCTTCTGAAATAATTTATACAAAGTAAAGTACCTTCGAACGTACAACCTACAATTGGTAAATCGCGGCCCTAATCACGGGTCACAACTGTTTAGAACCTCACGACTGCATCGAAGTGATAGGTAGAAATGTAAAATACCTAAACGCGAGAATCTTATATCTACTCAACTTTGTGTACTTTTTTTACTCTCGTATTTTGGAAAAGTCTTGATATTTTCACTTTTCTACATCTTTAGAAATGAAGCTATCACAAAGCACTTAGGTACGCAATAAAACAATTGTCCATAAAAATCTGCATATTACAAGTAAATCCCTCACAGTTTATGGATAGAGGCGTTATTAAACTATAAAAATGAAAATGGGCGTAAAATGAGGTCGGGTAATGGTTCCGCATAATAAAACGCTAAAGTAATTGTGTCGTATAGCGCTAATAAAGTTTCGTAATTAACGTAAATAGTTTTCTTTGTTATGAAGCGACGGGCAAACTGTAAAGTCCTCAACTGGGTGGCAGTTTTGTAATTATATCAAGTTTCTTTACCGAAACTGGTGTCGAGAAACTATCGGTACATAGTGAAGTTTACGCTTCTGTAGCCATAGTCGCGACGCAGCGCTGCGGGGCTACGGCGTAGCGCTATAGGCTACGGCGTAGTGCAATTATTTAGACTGTAGAAAGAAATAAAAAATAAAAGGTACGGTCGGGTAAATAATTTTTTATTATTTCAAAATCTCCATGAGATTACTGTTTGTATCTGGCTGGTTTTGATACAATTAGGTAGACGACATTAAAAAAAAAACCCTAAAATTAAAAACGATATCCCTCAACTTTTCAGTTGTTTTTCGTTCCGGCAAAATGAGAAGTTTATTACAAAAAAGGGAAAAATGCAACACAACCTGAGAATAAGAAATTCGATGTTTATTTATGGACGTAAAGTAGTGTCCGTAAGAGTAGCATAATTATATATATATTTTTTTTATAAGAGTGACATTGGCTGATGATAGTCACTCTAATAACAGAACGTCGCATCGATGGTTGCGTGGCGGCTGTCTTCTAGAGAAAAAGAAAGAAAAAAACACCACTCATACACCCACACTCACACTCTTCTGCTGACAGAAATTATGTCAGGGGATCCGCTATCGTTCTGCGTTTACAACAAACTGCTATATTCCAGCATAATATTCTTGTACTTTATAGTTCGTGCTATTTATCCCTTATGATGCATTTACCATGTTTTGTCGTCAAATCACCCTGAGGTTGCTGAGACGAATGAAAATACAGTAATCTTTGAAGTTTTAAACTGTGGTGAAAATGAGCAAACGGTACTTATATCGATAGTTTTATTCGATACTACATTTTAAGTCCGATGTTTTCACTGTGACAGCTTTTTAAAAAGTTGATGTCAATGAATACAATTATTAGTTCTAATACAATCGGCACAATAAGAATAAGAATAAATTTATTATGAAAAAGTTAACAGGCACACATAAGCACAAAATAAAACTAAAACACAAAGATTGGATCGTGAGAGTAATTTGTGTGCAATGGAGTAACCCTAGACCCCACACTAGGATACCCTGTGTCGTGGGATCTAGTATCCTCGTGGTTGATGACACATATAAGTGCACATAGTGGTTCACAGTTGGGTTCTAATTAGGCAACAGATATTGACGCAATGGTTTCTCAAATTAAATACTATGTCATTCAAACTTAACTACTTACTAAGTTCAATGACATGCCGAGTTAAAATTCCACATGTCAACAACCTTAGTTTTATTATTATTAAACAACTATGGAACAACTTAATATAACAGAATTATGAATAGGTATCATCAAAAATACTAATTTCATAATAGATGTTGTAACTTACGAAAGTCGGACTCGACTCAAAGATGAGAGAGACAATGAAAAAGTTCCCTAATTAATAGTTTTTACAATAATTGGAATAAGTTTTTCACAAAAGCCACTTTAATATCAGTGCTTTTAGTTTAGCGTAACTGTCTTTAATTGCCTTTTGAGAGAGGGGGGGGGGGGAAGAATACAAAGAGTGCTAGTTAATATTTTGTTTTATTAAGAAAGTTTTATACTATATAAGGGTGCCCAAGTAATAAAAAAAAGCAAAGAAAAATCATTTACTCCCATTGAAGGACTATTTAATGAAGAAATCATTTTGATCAACATATAGCCTGACTTTGATCTGTAAATTGCAAACTACTTAAGAAAATTTTATAGTTTACCCTGACGCTTCCATCTTCATGGGAATGCTTAATTGTGCATAAAATAACAACCGACTTCCTAAAAAAAACACTACAAAGTGAAAAATAACGTTCATTCCCGAAGTCGGTGGTTGATTTAAGATGATGTGTCACCATGGATTTAGTTTTAGTTACCTACTATTTTTCGATGCCTTCCTCATATATCCAGTTATATCCTATTAGTTTTCCTACAATTTTTCGGTGACTTCCTCACATATTCAGTTATGTCATACAATTTTTCCAACTATTTTTCGGTGCCTTCCTTATATATCCAGTTATATCCTATTATTTTTCCTACTATTTTTCGGTGACTTCCTCACATATTCAGTTATATCATACAATTTTTCCTACTATTTTTCGGTGCCTTCCTCATATATCCAGTTATATCCTATTATTTTTCCTACTATTTTTCGGTGACTTCCTCACATATTCAGTTATGTCATACAATTTTTCCTACTATTATTCGGTGCCTTCCTCATATATCCAGTTATATCCTATTATTTTTCCTACTATTTTTCGGTAACCTCCTCGTATTTTAGGTTAGGTCCTCTTACTTTTCCTACTATTTCCTCATATCTCTGGTTATAGCCTATTATCTTACGGAGGTCGCCCTCAATAGGAGGATTGTGTTTTTTAATAAACCAATTAATATCTCTATAATACACCAGTGATTAGTTGTAGTTCTACTCATTCTCCATCAGTAGGACTACAACTAAATACTGGTGGATTACACAGAAATTGTTTGGATTATTAGAAATCACAATCCTCCTATAATTGAGGGCGCCACTGGACTTACATGATCCCCTTATTTTTAAGTATCCAATATTGGTTCTTTCCTTTTAAATATTATTAGGTGTGAGCTCAACATTAAAAAAAACTGAAGAACCCTAAACTTGAACCTTAAAAAAATGGAGAGTAAGTAAAAAAAATAGAAAAAAGTACCTTGGCAAGAATGGTAAGAAGGTGAAAAGGGATGTATGTATAAATTAAACAGAAAATTGAATGGTATTTTAATTTCCATAGTATGAATGAATAATTATTATATACTCTAAACATTTATATTCAGTATAAAAGAAGACTGTTTTGTTTAGAAACATCCTC
Source organism: Aporophyla lueneburgensis (assembly GCA_932294355.1). Lineage (NCBI taxonomy): Eukaryota > Metazoa > Arthropoda > Insecta > Lepidoptera > Noctuidae > Aporophyla > Aporophyla lueneburgensis. The sequence continues at coordinate 34,285,663 of OW028737.1, read as the reverse complement.
GCCTTAATGATTACAGTATCTATTTGTCGGTCATTATAAAGAATCATTATATACATTATGTTCAATAATTCTAGTTTTTACAAATTAAAATAAAGGTTGAGACGAGTAGAAATTTAATTTACAAAAAATAACAAACTTTACATTAATGTACCTATAACTAAAACATTTTTGCCCTTAAGGTGATTGCTTCAGGGTAGCCGTTTTTTGCAATTTGCAGGCCAGTGCTAGGTTGTATGTTAATTAAATGTTGCACGCGGGTGTAAGTACATAAGTTGTACTACATACGTCTTACACCCGCGTCTAACATTTCAATCAAAACCTAGCACTGGCCTGCAAATTGCAAAAAACGTAAGAAAATTTGAATTTCGCGGGCTACCCTGACGCTTTCACCTTAAAGCTGCATACAATAAATTGGTTATATTATTATAGTAAATATCTATTTTCAAGTAAAGTGCTACTATAAACACTCCGATGAGACTAATCTATCCCTCATACAAATACTTTACTTTAAAATCTATTACTAAAGGTGAACGCACACTTTTCAGAGCCGAAGGAGGCGAAAGAATCGAATTTTAGAATTACTTGTATGAAATCCTATGGAACCTCGCACACTTACCGAATCGGACGAATAAGGTCGTACGATTCGGTGCGGATAAGTGTGCGAAGTTACATTGGACTTCATTTAAGTAATTCTAAAATTTGATTCCTTCGCCTCCTTCGGCTCTGATAAGTGTGCGTTCACCTTAAACCAGCTATTGGTGCTGGCTCATACCATTACTTTATGCGGACACCGTTATCGGGCCGTCTTTATAGGATATCCTAAAGGGATATCCGATAAATACCGTAACTAAGGGTAGATTACTAGTTGAGCGCACTCTGCTATAAAAAAATAACTGCCCTTGGACTCTGCAGTGCCTCAAACTAGCAACGCCGCGTACGGTATAAGTACATAATTAATAATTATGTAAACGTTTCCAAAAAAAATTGATATTACTGGATTCAAAATAAAAACACCTTAAAAATGAGCAAACGAGTTAACTCGTTTGCGCATTTTCAAGGTATTATAGCAGCGACCGTAAGCCGTTAGAATACCTACAGAATTTTGAAATTTTTACTCTAGGTACCATCTACTTGTAATATATGACGTGTTACCTCGCATTAGAGTGAGCGTGTTAGGACACGGAGAAACGGCATTTTGGCAAGGAAAGCACAGATAATCATTACCACGTTTAACTTCATAAGAATTGTAATGAGAATTAAATTCAATAGTTTCAAACATACAGCAACGGAAAAAAACCTCTTCAGTATCTGTCACCAAAATTGCATCAATTTGGCCAAAAGTGGGTAAGAATTGTTCATCATCTATATCTACAGTAACAATAGAGTTCCGCTGCCATATAACACCAGGTATTGTAGCGGAAGTAACCGAATATTTGAGGACAACGCCAGTGCCGAGAGAAAACTTGACAGTGTCTCCTGAATTTAATGCAGATTTTTTTCCTAGTATTTTTGTTGTAGGTATTGTATTTTTCACAAACAAGTCATTGAGCATAAGTTGACATTTTATTGCTAGAGTCTTGCAAACATTGACTCGATTAAAAGATGATCTAGCCACTAACTTAGATACCCTGTGCTTGGCTTCAAAACGCATAGCCCACATGTTACGTACGGGGCCGAACTTCATTAGCATGGTAGGATAATGAGTCAGAAAATGAAAGTTTGGCTGCAGGGGTGATTTTGTTAGCTCCGTGTACAATTGATTAAATTCTGCTATTATAACCCGGAGTTGAATATTGGTGTCACTGAAGACCCTATGACTTAATAACCTGTCGGTGATTTGCCGCAACATAATGTATAATTTCCATACTTTATTTTCTAAAGGAATGTAAAACCCGGCTATTAGGCTGAAGTATCTAATAAGGGTAAGCATTTCTGATGCTGAAGTTTTCAATTTTACTTTCGAACCTTGGACAACTAAACAATTACTTGGTTTTGAATTCCTATCTGGTCCATAATCAAATGAAATTATTCTTTGTTGCAATACTGAGATCTTTAAAAGACCTTCGGCAAGGAAGTGGTTTATGACAAAGGTCATTACATAACGAGCTACACCTTCTAATATATCATGCATTGGGTCTACTGCTACATTTTGAAATAAATCAAATCCTGTCACCTTAAGCCAACAGCATGATTCTTTAATGCCCGTGTTAGGTGTATCGTTTTCTTGCAATTGAGCGTGGTATGAAGTCATATTTCTAAGCAAGTTACTGTTTTCATATAGAGCAGTTTGCAAACCTTTCTTGTCAATGTTACAGATTCTGCAACACTTGTTAGCTGAAAAACTTTCAGTAAACCCGAGAATTGAATTCAGGCCTAAATTATCGCCAGTTATAGCAACAACCTTCAATTTTACGGTTCCTTTAAAAAACTTATTTTCTATAAAAATTCCTTTGTTTTGCAAGTAATTCAATTCCTCAATAACAGGGTCAAAAATAGCTTTGTTTCCATATTTAGTTTTGTCAGCAGAATGGCAAATAGCTAACAGCAAAATGTTATTCAACAATGAAAATAAATGTGGTGGGAGTGCTGGCAAGGAAATGTATACACCACCAAGCTTATGCACCCCAGCGTGGCTCCCCAAAGGATTTCCAATTTCAAAATCATCATAGTATACTACTAAAGGAAGAATAATGTCCGACGCCTGCGGTGTACACATTGCCAGCCATACAGATCCCTGCATTACATTTTCTAGACACATTGGCCTCATCGGATTTTCTTCACGGATTATTAAATTACCCCTTAGGTGGTTCAAATAATCCGTTACATCTTTCCAAATAGTGTCAATGGAAAAAAAAATCTTCAAAACCTGGCGAAGTTGAATTACTTGCATTGTACGTGGCTTGGTGTGTAATGTTAAAGTGTTACTCCTTTGTGAAATGTCAGGACAATAACCAACGATTACTTCATGTGGTGGTATAAAAGAACCTAATAAATTCAATTCTCGGAATCTCAAATATTCTGAACGAAACGGAAAAAAGATGCCCTTCAAAGCTGTGTTGAACTTATGAAGTCGTTTATTAATTTCGCTTCCAGACATGCTTTCCTCATCAGCTAGCACAGGGCCGAATACGGACATTAAAGACGGTGCGATATTGTCAAGAAGGGTTTGCAAATGACTAACCATAGCTTGTACAGACGATCGAGATACAGAGGGATTTACATAGAGCGTTGAAATAAATTTCAAAACTTCTTTATGAATAATACTATCAGCATTATCAAGGACTTCCGGTTCACTATCAGCTTCAATGTATATGTGCTCAGTTGCTACTTTGGTAGTCTCTGTTTCACACATAGGAACTACGCAAGCCTCGTTTGAGGTGGATGGCAAATAACGAGTGTTTACTTTATTCAAATGTTTTAAGTTAACATGTTTTCTAAATTGTCTAACGTCCGTAAAATACCGGTAGCATGCGTCTTCACCACATTTATAAACTCCAGTAATATCAATTTTTTCACATTCTTTCCTTATGTGGGTAATAAGTGAAGAAAACGTGGGAAAAGTCCTTTTACAACTGTGACACTTCATCTTAATTTAAATTGTGACTCCGAGAGTAACTAATATCTCCTTCACAGATTGTGACATACGATCGTACGATGTTTTGACTTTGTAAAAACCAATTTGGATAATAAGCCAAATGTTATAGCTTTCAGTAGGATATTTAGCCGCAGTAGCATGAAATATTTTAAAAGTCACATCAACAGCCTCAGTTAGTGTTGTGAACTTGTAAAACGTATTGTCACATACTGTGAAGGAGACACCTGACTGGCGGCACCAAATTATAAATGGTTGGAGGCTAATACCTAGGTTTTGAAGCTTTTGGCGACGCTCCTCAATTACCACTTGCACGTCTGCGTCATCATCCACGATGGTCACAAATCCATCCAATATCTCCGCTCGTGAAGCTTGCCAGTCTTTTCTAGATCGACGGGCAGGAGGAATATTAAAGAGACAGCCGAGTAGCAATATCGCTGCTATTAATTTTGTCTCCGGTTGTTCATCTGGAAAGAAAATAATAATAGTATATTTGACACAACACATCATCATTAACTGAGCAAATAGGGAAAAGTATCAGAACAAAATAAAATCTATCTATATAAGTAAAAATGAATTGCCGAAATGTGTGTCCGCCCGCCCGTTACTTCTGAACGACTGCACCATGTTAGATAATTTTTAAATTCTTTTTTGTCTATATATTTTATAACGGGTTCACCGACCCAGGGAGGTCGAGCACCTAGAACTATATAACAGAATCATTTCCTTACCGTCACAAATTGCCAATGTATCAGCTATTTTTCGACGAAGAAACGAGTCCTTTGTGGTGTTAAGCTTCTGCTGAGCAGCTTTTAGTATGTTTTCCGATGAAGCATCCAAGGCGTCGAGGCCCCCGGATTTATCAGGGAACAGTGCTTCGTAGTCATGAGTCAGGAGTCGCCATCCATCACTTGACTTCAGGATAGGATACTTATTGAAGTACTCCTGTAATGTCCCTTCCTCGTAGTACAAGTACCGGAGGCGAGCTCACACCGTCTCCCGCCACAGGGCACTGACCTCCTGCCACGGACCAGCTGAAGGACTTGACAGCTGCTCTAATGCTGACGCTACGTCCTCCACTTCACCTGCACACAAAAATTAAAACGATTAATAATTAGTACAATGACAATAACGGTTCTTAGATTCAGATATTTTGTAATTTGTAACGAAAATTTATACTAATTCAGATATTTTTCTCAATAATTTTGTTCTTGATAATTTAATTCAATCTGAAAACATAAAATTTCTTGAAAAGGAGTTACCTTCTTTAAGTCCGGTCAGGTCGATTCCAGCGAGTGGAGGGGTGTCTAGCCTAGGACTGGACTTGGAGCGAGAACGTGACTTGGGCTTTTCAATAAGGCCCAACGAAACTAAATGCTGCCGTCGAGCCCTTCTGGCGGTGACTAACCAGCCAGAGATATTGCGCTTAGCCTGGTAAGTGTTGTAACATCACTATTTAGTAATTAGTTAGTATGTACACCACTAGATAATAATCTATGGTTCCGCTCTGCATCGGTCCGACACTGCTATGTCTGATCCCGTCTGAGATACCACGACTGAACGTGCTCTGTGAAACTGTGATCCTAGTCTGATTAAACCAAGTCTACTCAACATTATCTTTCATTTCTACAAACACAACATGGTGTCAGAAGTCGTGTAAGAAAAAACAAATAAAGAAGATCGGTCCAGAAAATGCCGAACCAAGCCACGAGTGACGACAATGATGGCGGACATGACCAAACATTAAGCTCGCGTCTGAAAAAACTCCATATTTCGTCGGATCCAGCAAATAATAATGCGGAGGCATGGAAAAAATGGTGGCAGCAGCTGGAACTATATTTGCTAGCCACAGGCCTGGACAAGTCAAGCGAGAAGCGGAAAATTGCCATTCTACTGCATTTAATTGGTGAGCGTGGTCTCAATATATTTAACACATTTAACTTAAAGATTGATGGAAGCACACTCCAGGAAGTCAAGTCCAAATTCGACAAATTCTTTGAACCAAGAAAAAATGTGACGATGTGTAGATACCTATTCTTCACACGTAGGCAGGAAAAATCCGAAAACATCGACGAATTCCTCACGGATTTGGAAAATAAAAGCAGAGAATGTGAGTTTGGCACGCTCAGGGAGTCGTTAATCAGAGATATTTTTATAGCAAACCTCAATATAGATTCGTCACATGTACGTCAGAGGTTACTGCAAGAACCTGATTTGACATATCAGAGAATGCAAGAGCTGGCGAGGACACTCATAATCGCTCAGCAGGATGCTGAAAAAATCGTCAAAGGCACCAGTGTCGCCAGTGAAAACGTCATGCATCTCAGTCGGAGGAACCGTAGTCGACAAGATGGTCAACAGCGAGCTTCCAGTCGCAGGTCGAGCAGTCGCCAGTCAGCTTCGAGCAGTCGCAAGTCAGCATCAGCTTCAAACAGCGACCACATCAGCAACTCGAAGACATGCAGCCGCTGTGGGCAGTCTCATCGCTACAAATGTCCAGCTAAAGGCGTTCAATGCAGGTCATGTAAATCTTTTGGTCATTTTGCTAAATATTGTCTCAAGAATAAAAAAGTCAGTCAGTTGCAATCGTTTAATTCAGATAATAGTAGTCAAGAATATTTTGTTGGCATGTTGAACAGTCAATTAAAGTCGAGTAAAAGTCATTCAGATAATCATGTGGATCATAATGCACATAGTAGTCAGTCAAGTAGTCATTACACAGCAACACATAGTCAGTCTCACTCACACAGTCAGAGCAGTAGACACGGACACAAAAACACAGCAGCAGTGGTATTTCAGATGGGACAGTCACAGTCACCGTATCCCAATGATGAAAATAGTCACATATCTGAGAGATCTATTGTCCAGTCAAACAGTCAACGTCCCCATTCCTTTTATCTCTGTGATGAAAGTGGTGATGTATCTGAGAGATGTACTGAAAATAATCAACATCTCAATGATGAAAATAGTCACATATCTGAGAGATCCAACGTAAAATCAAATAGTCAAAATAGAAAATGTCAGAGTCCATATTTACATCTCAATGATGAAAAAAGTCACAAGTCTGAGGGATTACACAACAAAACACAAGGTCATAGACTTAGAAACAGTCGTCAGCATTCACAGTTTTCACAGACACACAACGGATCATTAGTCAGTCACTCAGATATAAGTCATACAGTAAAGAATGTCAACACTGTGGATAGTAACCATGCAAAACAGTCATGGGAAATTAACCTAGTAGTAGGAAATAAACAAATTAAATGCATCATAGACTCTGGTGCAGATGTCAACATTATGTCAAAGCAAACATTTTATAACCTGTCAAAAGTGTCACTTGTCAAATGTCAAATAAATGTCACAGGATTTGGTGGAAAATCAATTCCGATTCTAGGCAAAGTGAACATAAATTGTAAATTGTGCGTCGATAATAATGACGTCGTCGAATCTATAATGTTTATAGTAGCAGATTTACATTGTCCAAATGTTCTTGGTCTACCAACATGTGAAAGGTTAGGAATTATAAGACGTGTCTTTTCAGTATCAAAGCAGGGTTTTTGTAAACAAATTCTCACACAATATAATTATGTTTTTCAGGGACTTGGATGTCTACCTCCAGTCTGTCATCTTAAACTCAAGCCTGATGCAGTACCATGTGTTGATCCGCCCAGGAAAGTTCCATTTGCGTTACAAGGCAGATTACACGAAGAGTTGGATCGCATGATGGAGATGCAAGTTATTGAGAAGGTTACAAAACCAACAGAGTGGGTTAACTCAGTCGTCATAACTGTAAAAAGTTCAAGTCAGTTAAGAATTTGTCTAGACCCTAGAAATTTGAATAAAAACATAATGAGAGAATTCTATCCACTTAAGTCAATTGATGAGATTAGGTCTCAGCTCGAAGGGGCTGTATGTTTTTCTCATTTAGATGCATTTTCGGGTTTCTGGATGCTACGTCTGGATGAATACAGTTCTGAATTATGTACCTTTCAAACACCATTTGGTAGATATAAGTATTTAAGATTACCATATGGCATAAATGCCTCGTCTGAAATCTTTCAAAGAGTCATGATGAATCTATTCGGTGATATCGAAGGAGTCTTAATATTCATAGATGATATTTTGGTTTATGGACCAAATGAGTCAGTTCATAATGAAAGATTACACAAAGTCATGCAAAGAGCTCGTCAAGTCAATTTAAAATTTAACAAGTCAAAATGTAAATTTTTAGTCACAGAAGTATGTTTTTTGGGTTATGTCTTCAGTAAAGATGGTGCCAGGGCAGATCAAGAAAAAGTCAAAGCCATTGTCAATATGCCCACACCAAAAAATGTCAAAGAGTTACAGAGAATATTAGGTATGATTAATTATTTAGGACCTTTCATTAGTAACTTGTCAGAAAAAACACAAATATTAAGAAATCTTTTGAAAAAAGATTCAGTCTGGACTTGGGATGAGAATTATAGTCAATGTCTCAAAAAACTGAAAGATGAGATTACAAACTCACCAGTTTTAGCTCATTACAATCCTAAGATTCCATTAGTCTTGTCAGTTGATTCGTCGAAATCAGCATTAGGAGCAGTCATATTACAGAAAAACAAACCTATAGCATACAGTTCAAAAACTTTAACTGAAACCCAGGAAAGATATGCGCAGATAGAAAAAGAGCTACTAGCAATTCAATTTGGTTGTGAAAAATTTCACCAATATGTATATGGTAATAGAGTCACAGTACATACTGATCACAAGCCATTAGTCTATTTATTCAAAAAGCCATTGCATGATGTCCCCGCTAGATTACAGCGTATGATGTTAACTGTACAAAAGTATGATTTAGAAGTAATACATGTACCAGGTAAAGAAATGTATATATCAGACACTTTGTCAAGGGCAGCTTTGAAAGACCATTACACACCTGAAAATGAGTCAGAAATGTCTTGTCATGTCAATTTAATGTATGCTAATTTAGCAATAACAAAGGAATACAGCACAAAATTGGCACAGGAAACCAAAAATGATGAAACCTTACAATTATTAAAAAAATATTATAATGAAGGATGGCCTAAAAACAAGAACAATGTCAGTTCATTAGTCAAACCATATTGGAATATTCAAGGTGAAATACATGTAATAAAAGATTTAGTGTTCAAAGGTTCAAAATTAATAGTACCACAGTCAATGTATAAAGAAATGTTAGAAAAAATACATCAAGGTCACCAAGGTATAAATAAATGTCAGAAAAAAGCAAAAGAATCTTTGTATTGGCCAAATATGTCAAGTGAAATTAAGAATTTAGTCGAACAATGTCTTGTATGTGCAAAATTCAAACCATGTAATCAAAAGGAACCACTACAAAATTTTGAAATATGTAATATCCATGGCAACAAGTCGGTATTGATTTAATGCATTTTGAAAGTTTAGTTTATTTAATTGTCACAGATTATTACTCAAAATACATAGAGATAGCATTATTAAATAAAAACAGTACTGCTAAAAATGTAATTACTCATTTAAAATCTATTTTTGCTCGTCATGGAATACCATTGTCACTGGTGTCAGATGGTGGACCTCCTTTTCAGTCAATTGATTTCAAAAATTTCTTACAACAATGGGACATAGAACATGTTGTTACTAGCCCATATCATTCACAGTCAAATGGTCAAGCTGAAAGTTCAGTAAAAATAATAAAAAACATGTTAAGGAAATGTAAAGAAAACAAAACAGATCCATACATAGCTTTATTACAGTATAGAAATACACCAAAAAAAAATTTGTCATCACCAGCTCAATTGTTAATGTCAAGAAACTTGAGAGACAATATTCCAGTATCATATAAGAGATTAAAGCCAAAAGTAGTAACATTTCAGGATAACAAAGAGTCAGTCAAGAAAAATGATGAAAACAAATCTAGGAATTATGATAAAAATACTAAGTCAATGTCGATGTTACATTACAATGACCATGTCTATTTTAAAAGAAATCCAAAAAGTAACTGGGAACAAGCTATTGTCAAACAAAGATTGATGAACAATAGGTCGTATGTGGTTGAGGATGTCAATGGTGTACAGTATAGGAGAAATAGAATACACTTAAGACATAAGTATTCCCAAAACTATGCAAACCCTCCTATGCAATCCAACTCGTCGCAGGAGAGAGAGGAAGGTGACAGACAGGAGTCAAGACTTCAAGAATCCTCATCTCATATATCCTCAAGCGTAACAACCAGGTCAGGTCGAATTGTAAAACCACCAAGAAGGTTAATAGACGAAATAGATAAACCATTAACTAAGTAGTATTAAGAAGGTTGTCTAGATTAAATGTAACTAAGTATTAATAAGAATGTTGTCTAGTTATAATATAACTATAAGTATCATAGAGCATGTTGTCATGTAGGTAGAGTCACTTGTCAATGTACATCTTATTAATTGTTTGTCAGGGGTTTAATTTGAACTCAACAAGGGGGATGTTGTAACATCACTATTTAGTAATTAGTTAGTATGTACACCACTAGATAATAATCTATGGTTCCGCTCTGCATCGGTCCGACACTGCTATGTCTGATCCCGTCTGAGATACCACGACTGAACGTGCTCTGTGAAACTGTGATCCTAGTCTGATTAAACCAAGTCTACTCAACATTATCTTTCATTTCTACAAACACAACAGTAAGCATCAGCCGGCAGGTACGGCGCGTTGTATAGGGGTGGTGACTCCTCTTTAAATAATCTGCCAATGTCGTAGGATAGAGCAAGCAGCTGCGAATCTGTCAGAAGTACCGGGTTTTCGGCCGTAATGAGCTTCTCCATAAGCAGCTTGCATAAACGCCCACGCACGTTTGAGGGTAAGGTGCCCGTTTTCTGCCCAATTGCTATTATTTGTTTTCCCTCGACTGATGAATTCAGTATGGTATTCACCTGAAACACAAATAGTATAAGTATGGCATTACAAACTAAATATGCAAGGTAAAAGTTAAAAAAAAATGTCACTAAAATGTTGAAAATACAGGTTCAATACCTACCTTCCATTCAGTATAATGATCAGTTGGAGTCGGTGCCAGTCTAGGCATCATGCATTTAGTTGTTAGTTATAGCTGTCACCAACTCCAAATATATTACTGATCTTTGTGACATATAGTATAGCTCCTAAACGGCCGTCCGTACACACATACAGGACAGGACAGGTACAGACGTTAAACTTATCTGTTTACGCCGGGGGTTAACAATATTGAATGTCAATTTAAATTCCTTATCAAAAGTACAGGATAATAGGCAATAACTTACTAAATTGCTCCCGGTGGACTCTTGTCTAACTGCTTCACCCATTGACGACGACGAGTCCAGTGGTATCACCAGTATGTCACCATCCTAAAATAATATTTACTTTGAGACAATGTTATAATAGTACATGTAACAAAAAGGTGTGATAATATGAGTATGTACGGTCAATTAACCTCAATAATCGTTGAAATAATCACTAAATGTGTCCGAGTGCGACCGTTAACTAACAGGCTATAGCTAGCCCTAGCCGGAGATAACTCAAGGGAAGTGTTATATTTTTTTACTAGTAATCGGTTCAGCATTGCAGGTGTGAACGGTCCTGCCCTCGTCCCTTGATCCGGCCCTGATAAAAACTAATCGATCAAGATCAGGACTGATCCTGGTCTCAAAGAATGTCTATACCAAATTTTGCATCGGTTCAGTGTCTTAGGTATGAAAATGTGAAAAGGTCCTGCCCCAGCCGACAGATAGACAGACAAACTTACTTTCGCATTTATAATATTAGTATGGATGTAATTACAAATTAATACATATTGCTCTTGAATCAAAAAACAGTAAGTACGAGTACTTTTCTACAATTTTGCAGAACTTACCAAATTTTCCTGGTTAAGTCCTGCTTCGCAGTCTTGGTTGAGGATTGAGCTTTGCAGTCCTTCACACGGTGGCAGAGGCTCTAAGTTACAAGGTAGACTAGTTAACAAGTCATTCCTCAGGACCTCTTCAAAGAGTGATGAATTGTAGGAGTTATCCTGAAATTTAACAAGAAATTTAAAAAGGTAATAATAATGTACTTAGTTGGTAAACTAACAAGACTGATGAAAAGTTATGATTTTATTCCACTTTTTAAATAAATACTGCACCGGTTAAATTGTTAGGTATCTTAAGAAGACTTTAAAATAATAAAAGTTAATAAGTAGGTACCTACCTACCTACATGCAAGTAGGAGAATGTGCATTTAAGCGACGCAGGGCATGTGTAAGCAAAAAGTTTAAAACAAAATTTACTTTTTTGAAATACAATTTAACATGAAAACAAACCATATCTTTTGGTTGGTCGCTTTTTAACATGGCCAGAGCTGCTTCAAACCGGAGTCTGTCCCCTATTTGAGGGAACATACTATGTATGTCTTGTTTACTAAGCATCTGCATTGTTGCGATATCAATTCTTTCAGCTGAAAAAAAAGGTAAATTTAACAGCGCCCTGATTGCAGCTGTGAAATGCACTACGTCGCATCGACTTTATAAAATGTAGGTTGGTAGAGCTCGTCTAAGCTGAAATGACGCGCCCCACTACTTAAATTTGTATACGTACACTACGGTAAATGCGGTAGTGGGGCGCGTCATTTTAGTTTAGACGCACTCTACCTATTTGTTTTTTTTTGGGTTGCAGTTGCACATCGAATCTAGTGTATAATATAAATATGAACGTATATCTAGGTAGGTGGGTAGGTACCATACGACAAGACTATTCTTGGTTGGAGTGTACAGCGGCCAAAAAAGTGTTATTTTCGCAAATCGTTTATTTTCTCGATTCTATAGTATGTAACACCTAGAAAGGCTAAAAGTGTCTGGGTGTTTTTTGTCTCCGACCAACCGTTTGTCGTAAAAACGATGTCGAAGGGATCCATAGGTAAGGTTATGTTAGAACTGTGACCTTGAAATTGGTCGCGAAATTTTTTTAAGTATATTTTCATAGTGCCTCTAAGACGACACTCTGACCCTATTCTTGCTAGAAATTAGAATGTGTGAATGTAATGTGTGAGCTCATGCTAGCAACTTACTAGGTAGGTTTGTCAACTTACTTTCAAAACGATCGATGTAGCGTTCCAAATTCCACTTCTTCAAAAGATCACGCGTAGCCATATCCATTTTTGCACTGATCAAACACGTTCACTGGCACTAATGGAATTGTTATTGCTATTAATTAAACGAGTCGTGAGTCGTGACTTGCCGGCTGTAGCGGTGAAATACAAATGGCCGACCGAAATGGTGCGGCGGCGGAATGAAGTGAGAGAGGGAGACCTCATTATATAATGCCGTCACCTTAAATTTGTAGGACATCATTCAAATGCTACTCATAAATGGGTCTCTGTAATAATAATTTAGTAGGATACACATAAAATAATATGACTATATTATTGAACTTTGATGCTTACTCTAAAAATATGAGATTATTTAATCGTATTATCATAGGATTCACATAAAATAATATGACTGTAATATTAAAAAATGATGCTTACTTTAAAAATATAAGTTTAAAGCATTATAATTTAATATAGTACATTAGGGGGAGGTCATCGTATTTTTAGAGATACTTCTTCATATTAAACTATGAAATCTATTTATATTACGGTGACTGTCATTGTGTTTTTTAATTAGAATCTTATTTATAATTATCATACTAATTTATGGGACAGTGGACCATTTTCTATTACATTGTGTTATTATTTGAAGAAGACAATGTTATTTCATAATTACAAATTTTTACGATGACAAGTATCATAATATTGCATTATTTACCCAAAAAATTCGATTCCATCTTAACACATTTCAGTTCTAGCGTAATATTTACTTATTATCAACATATTATAAGACAACGCATCTATTTTAAACCAACGTCACGATATTTTAAGATTATGCCAAAATGACATTTTTCTCAGTGTAATCTAATCGCGTTATTCGTTTATTTGTCGCCGCCAATACTTGATGCAAATTTAAGACTTATATGGTTTTCACATGCATCCCATTGTTCGAATGGAACCAAATTAAAACGAGACCATCCGGGAAGCTCCAGCTTACAAATATTACTTAAAAAAAATCATCCAAATCAGGTAACAAACATAAAATAAACAGTCGAATTGATAACCTCCTCCTTTTTTGAAGTAGGTTAAAAAGACTTTATTTATTTAATTCCTGTCTTTATCTAAAATACACACTTGCTAAAGCTGAGCAAACGAGAATTTAAGTTTGCGTTTCTTCAACTTACTTCGTATGTGCATTATCTTGACACCTAGACTAGTTTAGTTTCATATAACTCACGATATAGTAGTTGACAGTCCTATGAATTCTCTAAGAACAATTCTAAAAAGTATAAAGTGTTCATTTGAAAATCGGATTTTAAAATAGTTCCAACTTTTTAAACTGAATTTGTTAGTTCGTTGACCTGACTGTCTCGCCATTGTCTGGTAGAATTTATCTCACGCATTATTTTAACTAAGCTAATGCATAATTGGAAGACATTAGGATTGAGTATTCTGAAGATTAGTTTTTGGGAATTAATTTTATATTTAATCAGATGAATTTTGTACAATACATGGATTATGTAACATGAAAATATTGTCTCCTGTGCTTTCGACTTATTGTTTGCTTACCTTTTGAAACGAGATATCAAACAAAGTAATATTGCAAGATAGGACCTTATAAATTGTTTCTGCAACAAACCTACTATTTTTTAATAAGAGATAACTTATAAGATAACTAACTATAGATTTTATAAGATAACATTTATAAAAAAAAAAAAAAACATTTGGGGTTTTAAATTTATTTTCTTAAGAAAAGATTTGAAACCGTCATGAACTTTTCTTAAAGGTTATCTGACTATTGAAAAATCATCCTTAATATGATATAAGAACCTCTTAAAACACAACAGAAAATATAAGCTACATAGTTACCGACACTAAATCATCTAACTAAAATAATTAAAAACTATAATGAGGGAAGTGGTGGAAGGCTTCCGCATTTGATATTTAATTACATCTCCGCGGGGGGGAACTGGGGCAAAAGGGCCGGGATAATGGAAATGCGCTGAGAGTACGTAGTGTTAGATGGAGGGGAACTACGGGTTTAGACGTAGAGTGCTGTGTGTGAAGCTAAGATATTAGTGAGAAATGAAAAGTAAAGATTTTTTAATTTGGATGAATGGATTGTGTGAGAAGTTATATGAAAGAGAAAGGAGTGTCTGATCTGCCAGGGTCGCAAGATTCGTTCGAAAGAGATACCGTGGCCCTGGCACATGGGTAATTTAAGGAACACGGGTGGGTTTTAGTGAGTAAAAGTCTGACACGCCCTTCCGATCCATCCAGAGCGGGAGAGGTCATTTGATGACATTTCACCCAAAAAGAAGTGTCTGATGAAGAATGTAAGAAGAAAACATGAGACAAGGGCAGGAAGATTATTAAGTACATTTTAATAAATAAAAACTTGAGAGGTGTCAAGGGACACCCGGATAGAACGAAGTTCCTTTCGATTAATTGCATTTATTATTGTCTGTATAAAATCTCTACTTACCTAACTACATCAGCAATATCCGGAACTTGTGCAGAAACACTGTCAGGATTAATTTTGTTATTATTTTTTATTATGTACAAAAAACCTGTATACACTCAACAAAAATAATCGTCACGACACACTTTTCAATGCGAAATAGAAAGACGAAACGAAAATAACTGGCTTGCTTTCTATGAGAGAGGCAGAGAGAGACAAAGAGACAGAAAGAGAAACACGCTCACGCCGCACGGCTCACAACTATAGTAAAAAGTGTCCTTACAACTTTTGGTCTTGATTTTTTCCGTCTAGCCCCCTTACGCAACGCGCCATAAGGAACTTCGTTCCAAAAAAAAAGAGTAAGTTATTTATTTCATATATTACAATCTCTTATATTCGAATATGTTTAAGTAGAAAAAGCAAACTTACTATTTAATAACAGAGTCATCTTGGCGAAAACACAATCCCGTATTTTATGTTGTAACGTTGCATGACAATTATGATAAAGTAAATCTTATTTAAGCTACCACTAAGATGGTTTGATATGGTTTGGTTTTTGTAACGTGTTTGGTAATGGAACACATACTAACTGGTAACACTTGTGATAAATGCGTTTATGGATTTTTTATTTTTACTTTTTAATTTATATACCTCCCATACACATATGCGTGGACGTACTTGTAGCAAATCGAATGGTTGTAGCACTGAACATTTCGGGAATCAAGGAAGTGACACAACATTACTATTTAAAAATGTATTAATTGCTTTTCGAAGTATTCTCCGCGAAATTTGACACATTTTTTCATACGAACCAATCATTGAAGAAACCATTCTATTCGGAAGTTGGGGTCTCCAAAATGGCCGTTTTGTAGGCGTCCACAGCTTCTTCAGGTGATGAAAATCTCTGACCACGCAATTTATTCTTTATTTTAGGGAAAGTATAGAAATCATTAGGGCTTACGTCTAGGCTGTGCGGATGGTCTAATAATTCTATGTTTTCTTGCTCTAAAAACTCTTTTGTTCTGTGCGCGGTGTGAGAACTCGCATTGTCGTGATGGAGGATGATGCGGTGGTTGCGGTTTTCTTTACGGAGTTCACAAACGACCTGTGGCAAACAAATGCTAGCATACCGTTCTGCATTAAACGTTCTTTGTCCCTCAAGAGGAATAGTAGCAACATGGCCGGTTTTGGAGACAAACGTGGCCACCATTTTTTTTGCAACACTCCGTGAACCAACAATTTTTGTTGTCTTTAACAAACTTATTTTCGAACACCCAAACTCGTGACTGGTTTTTTGTTTCGGATTCGTACGCGTATATACAGGATTCGTCACCTGATACGATGTTGTATACAGCATTTGAGGACCCTGCGTGGAATCTTTCGAGAGTTCTGACGCACCAAGTCCCGCGAGCCCCTTTTTGCTCTTCACAGAGCGAATGCGGTATCCATCAGGAAAACAACTTTTTTACACCTAATTGTTCATGCAAGATTATTTGTATTTGACTCATGCCAATGTCTAAAGTTGCCTTAATTTCGCGGTATATCACATGTCCATCTTCCTCAATCAGCTTACGCACAGCATCAACGTTTTCTTGGGTGATTGCAGTTTTTGGACGACCTTGACGGGGATCATCACTGAGCTTGACACGTCCACGTTGAAATTCAGCAAACCAGCGATCAATTGTGGTTTCGGATGAGGCTTCATCACCAAATGCAGAAATCATCCAATCAACACACTGTTTTTGTGTTAAACCACTTCGAAAGTCATAATAAATCATCGCTCTTGAATTTTCTCGAGTCAATTCCATTTTCTCAATGACTAAACAAGTTTGACAAAACCTTGTGACAAGACCGAGAATCTTTTTTTAAATAAATAAATGGTATTCGATTTTTAAAATCAAGGAGTTTTCAATTAAAAAGATTTTAATATGACACGAACAGTGGAAATATTCCATTCCCTATACTTTTAGTGCAGCCTATGTATTAAGCTTTTGTTGGACTATTGTAGAAATTTATAGTGAGGATTTTTCCTAGCATACATTCATACATAAACTCACGCCTTCTTCGCACAGAGGTGGGCAGAAACTACAGAACGCCATCTGCTACGATACTATCATACTCTTTTTGCTTAGTTCGTACCGACACATATGTTTTCCAGCAATGATCATCTCACACGACTACTAAGATTATCATACACAATACAGATGTTAGTATGTACCACAATGACCTAATTCAGAGCAAGTTTCAAATAGGAATCATTAATCATCTGAAGGTCTCAACGAGCTCGTCGACCGCTCTAAACAATAGGCTGCCTCGATAACTATCCCAAATCGCTCTATTGTTCCCGTCGGCATTACTAAAGCCCAGATTAACGTGTATAATTAACTTTTTAAAGTAAGTTCAAAACTTTGAACGATCGGTTTCATAAATTTTTAATTGTGAGTCCGTCTGAAAACTTTGTTGGAGCAAGTACTGCTAAAGTATTGTTCTTAAGATTTTGTGATTGCATTGTATATATTAAGGTGTAGTTGTAATGATCTGTAGGTAACTGACTTGCCTTTTTGGAAAGATGGAAATGCTTGTAACGTAAACTTCCAACACCAAAATTCAATTTAAGCATCAAAATAAGGGATACATAAAAAAGAAACGTGATCTTGTAATAGCCTGGTACAGTCGGCATAAAGGTAATAAAATCAGTATAATAACCTTTTCTTCTATTGTAACTCCGTACTACGGTAGGGCAGCTCGAGATCATTGCCATCCAGCCTATATACACACCGCTTCTTTGTCCTCTTCCCTTAAATAGGGATCAAATCTTGGACCAGTATTGACCAAATACAGCTAACAAGCTATCCCGCCTTCGCACGGTTTATATGACTTGATAGAACATCGAGAATTATCATCTGCCTAGCCATTTCTCATGTTGGGGTTAGCTTACAGTAACAGGATGCGGCTGATTCTCAGGTAATTTACATAGTTATTGGGTACTACGATCTTCTTCTTCGTCGCTACACTCTTTTCAGAATCAGAATCAGAATCAGAATCAGAATCAGAATCTTTATTTGTTAAACATAGGTATTTATATAATGGTGTTAGGTTAACAAATTTGTGCGCTATGTTTTGCCGCGAAGGCGTACAAATTTCAATTAAAATGTATTAAAAAAGACTAAAATACTTAAAAAATCTAAATAAAACAAATAATACAAACAAAACCAAAAATAAACTAAAACATATTAAAAATTATCATTTATAAAATCTTGGACAGTGTAATAACATTTTTCTATTAATAGAGAGGTGAGAGCTTTCTTAAATTTTATTAGAGGCATATTTTTTATACTATCGGGTATTTTATTATAAATTATAGAAGCCATTCCAAAAAAACTCTTTTCTTGATAGAGTGGTTGTGGTCGTCATATCTGGTGTGGTGGCGAGCTTCACAACCCCGCCGCCATACCTCTCGTACTGCAACTATCTCGTACATTACTACGATACCCCTTGATAAGACCAAATGTCAGATTTTCGGGCTTCTGATGACTCGTAACGATTGTCAAAGATTCACAGGTGACAGCCGGGACCAACGACACCTTAACGCGCTTTCCGAGGCACGGTGGGGTCTTGGTATTTAATGATGGTCACCCTGCCACGGCCCAACCGTGAGAAGTGTAGCTTCATCATTACAGCCAAAAGGCGTCCACTGCTGGACTTGGGCCTACCTAAACGGGGTGTTCACCATAATCACCACGCTTGGCAGGCGTGTTGGCGATCGCAGTATCGTGGTAAAATGCATAGAGAACGGTGCTGCCCATTTTCTAGTAAGTCCCTTAGTCGCCTTCTACGACACCAGGGTGAAATGGGATGGTGTTATTCTTTACGTCCAGCTACATACAGAACAGAAATTAAAGCTTAACTTGACGAATCGACCCGAGCGGCTGTTATCACAAAACATCTAAAACGGTTATTATTTATTGAACATATTAAACTACCGGAATGAATTCTGTAAAGTTGAACCAATTGCGGATCCCCTGAAGTATTCACGAACGACTTGCGGAGCTACTTTATTATGAACGATGTTTTGTTATACCCAACAATAGACATGTTACGAGCATTTGTTAGGCGTCGGCTCAAAAGGATGGAGTTACAGGCTATTTGTCAATTATATTGGTTAAATTGTGTGCTTTGGGGCGAGTATGTTTGTCTATAGAGAGTCAACCGGTGTATAATTAAAGGACACCAAATAAGTAAGTCTTGCGGTTTTGCAATTGGATATAGGATCGTCTTGCAGTATTGCAATTGACTACAGGATCATATAGGGTGGTATCATGAATTTGGCTTTGCTATTCATCAGATAGGCCACGAAAGGAAAGATAGTCTAGATCGCTGTCACCGGATCCGGTAAAGAGGACTATAGGGAGGAGGATTATATATAAGGTGGAAGGTGGATGTTTTTAAAATGGACTGAATGTATTATATTTGTAAATGTTCACTTAATGATTTGAAAGCACGCTGCTATTCGTCACTCAATTTTTGTGCTATCAATTTTGTTACTATTATTGAGATCTTGAACACACATGATGTGTAATAATTATTTAAATTTAAATTTGGAAAATTCTGATAATATTTTATTTGTAAAGAAAATTTTAAGCAAAATTATGGAATTTTTATTTAGGTCCATTTTCACAAGTAAACATTTTGAAATAGATTTGTAAAACAACACAAAATTTTAAGTAAGTCTGATGAAAATGCGAACCAAAATCTCTAGCGCAAAATGTTCTAACAGAAACTCAACATTTGTCTCTGAAACAATTTCACCGGCGACCTGTCGCGGAATAAAGCACATTCTGTCGCAACTCCGTGCCACAGTTTACATGAAATTTTACTAGTTTAAAATACCAAGTAGATTTATTATCACTACGAATTTGTTTATTTCGATAAGGAATAAAAAGAGAGAAATAAGAAAGTGAATGCGGATCTATCATGGGACAAAGACAGGATGATGAGATGATGAATTAAAGACTAAAAACGAAAAAACAAGATAAAAAAAAAATATTCTGCACAAACAAAACACATCATCATCATTATCATTATCATTATCATTATCATTATCATTACCATCATTATCATTACCATTACATATTATAAAATAAAGTCACTTCTGTCTGTCTGTCCATATGTATGCTTATATCTTTAAAACTACGCAACGGATTTTGATGCGGGTTTTTTATAGACAGAATAATTCAACAGAAAGGTTTATATGTATATAACATGCATAACGTAGTAAAGAAACGCTGATAATTTTAAAGGTTTCTAATGTGATGTTATAAATAAACTCATATTTTTGCGCTTACATTGCGAGCGCTGGCTGAACCCCACGAAATAGATCAAAATAATGTACTACAGTATTGTACACCTTAAAAAGGTTTACAAAAAAGTCCGCGATGGTATATGTCTATTTCTTAGGGATAACCCACAATAACCATTTTTTATCCTTTACTTTTTACGAGAAATAATGGCTTATTTACGAAGTGATTTTAAGCAATCCAGCATTAATCCTTATCCAATTAAATACATTAGATACGTTGTACATTTCATGTAGATCAAAATTGCGCTTTACAGCATATCATTACAATGAATATTTAAGAAGATATCAGAAGTTATAACAAAATAGCCACAGAGCGGCTAGCGGGCCGTCCCGCGGCCGGCCGTCCTGGTTGGTAGCGGTCGGGTAGTGCAGGATTAGTAGGATTGTAATATTGTAATTCATATTACTTTGGCTTCATAGTAAATGCGAATACCATGTGTGTACTCAAAATAAACCTAATTGTATTATTCCATGTAAAAGACCGCGAAATATGGCATAGATGTTTAGGTTTTTGGATGGATTTGGATTTTTGGTTATCCTGGATACTTACCATATAGGATACTTTATCCCGGTAGTAGGGTGATATTTTCCGACAGTTATACGGGCGAAGCCACTGGCCAAAGTACTATTCTTATAACTATATTTAATTTGGTGTCTGGTAAATAATCAAGGAACAAGGATCGTAGCAGGTGGCGTTCCGTAGTTTCTGCCTACCCCCATGGGAAAAAGGCGTAATTTTATGTATGTATAACATGGATTAATACATTCTTACCGCGGTAGTACGTCCTCTTGCGATAATTTCCGACACCCACGCGGGCGAAGCCGCGGGCAAAAGCTAGTTATAAAATAAAGTCACTTCCCGCTTTCTGTCTGTCCCTATGTATGCTTATATCTTTAAAACCACGAAACGGATTTTGATGCAGTTTTTTTAATAGATAGAGTGATTCAACAGGAAGGTTTATATGTATATAACATGCATAATATAGTAAAGAAACGCTGATAATTTTAGCGGTTTCTAATGTGATGTCATAAATAAACACATTTTTTTTTTGCGCTTACATTGATTCTTCTTTAATAGATCAAAATAATGTACTACAGTATTGTACACTTATAAAGATCTACAAAAAAGTCCGGGATGGTATATGTCTATCTCTTAGGGATAATCCACAATAACCATTTTTTATCCTTTAATTTTTACGAGAAATAATGGCTTATTTACGAAGCGATTTTCAGCAATACAGCATTAATTCTTATCCAATTAAATACATTAGATATGTTGTGCATTTCATGTAGATCAAAATTGCCCTTTACAGCATATAATTAAAATGAATATTTTAGAAGATATCAGAGATTATAATAAAATAGCCGCAGAGCGGCTAGCGGGCCATTCCGCGTCCGGCCGTCCCGGTTGGTAGCGGTTGGGTAGTGCAGGATTAGTAGGATTGTAATATTGTAATTCATATTACTTGGGCTTCATAGTAAATGCGAATATCATGTGTGTTCGAAGTACTCAAAATAAACCTAATTGTATTATTTTCCAAGTAAGACACCGCGAAATATAGTTTAGATGTTTAGATTTTTGGATGGATTTGGATTTTTGGTTATCCTGGATACTTACCATACAGGATACTTTATCCCGATAGTAGGTTCCCAGGTGATATTTTATATGGTGTGTTTTTATACGGGCGAAGCCACTGGCAAAAGTACTATTCCTATAATTCCTATGATCGATTTGGTGTCTGGTAAATGATTGAGTGTCTGTATAGGTAGAATACGAGCGTTAAGAAAAACCAGGATGACTTATATCAATTCAATCCAACCCTATTTCACAGTCTTTGTCTGTGAAAGTCTGTTCTTACTCTGAATACTATTCATCAAACACACATGATATTCTCATAAACTATGAATCCGAAGTAATATGAATTATAAACCTACTTACTACTAATATTATAAATGTGAACATTTATATGATTGGATGTTTGTTTCACAATCACGCAAAAGCGGCTCAATGGATCTGGGTCGAAAATGGCACACAGATAGTATTTATTACCTATATATAATTAGCCTATATTATTCCCACTGCTGAGACACAGGCTTCCTCTCGGTGAGAGGGAGTGGGCCGTAATCTACCACGCGGGCCCAGTGGTAGAAGATGGTGGTGGTGGTGGTAGATGTCACATGTCTTCGAATTTTTGGTTCTAGGACATGCCGGTTTCCTCACGATGTTATCCTTTACCGTTTTGAGAGCAGTAGTGATGAAAATAATTACACAAAGTAAAGAGCCTGCCTGGGTTCGAACCCATGACCTACAATTCGAAAGTCGGGGCTGATACCACTGAGCCACCACTGCTCTCACACAACTGTTTTCTTATTACCTATATAACCTGGATTAATGCATTCAATACATTAACCGCGGTAGTACGTCCTCTTGCGATAATTTCCGACATCCACGCGGGCGAAGCCGCGGGCAAAAGCTAGTCACAAATAAAGATACATTAAATGCACGCATACAATGTAGTCAAAAGCCCCGTATTCAGGTAGAAAAAGTTATAAACTAAATAAACATAAAATATACTTATATAAACACTTCCACTGACGCTGTATCAGTCCGATTATAAGAGGGGAGTTTCGGAAAATTTTATGCATATAATATCAAATTATATGCATACAATTTACGATATTATTTTATTACTATTAAAGCTAGTCAGTCTAAACATGTCAAAACTATAGTCTATGAAAACAGGCCAGATTAATGCTGCTTTGTTTTTTTTTTTTTTTGCACACACGTCCACCCTCCACCCCTTCCATCTTTTGCGAGAACGTGCGTCATCCTTCAAATTTCCACAAATAAAGCTTTTTAAATAAAAAACTTTTTTACAAAAAAAAAACCGACTTCCTCAAAAACACTAGAAAGTGAAAAATAACTTTAATTTCGGAAGTCGGTGTCTTAGGAACTGTATTTGAGTTTTTTGCCACCGACTTCCGAAATTAAAGTTATTTTTCACTTTCTAGTGTTTTTGAGGAAGTCGGTTTTTTTTTGTAAAAATTTTTTATTTTTTACTTTTTAGTTATGGTATCTACCCGCACTAATTCCTATACCACTTATCGCCAGGTGAAATTTAATACTTTACTACTGCTGTAAATCGTTGAGAAATTCCCTTGACTGTCTGTCTATGGTCTCCATCATCAGACCTGTAATGGTACTTATAAGCCTTATGGGAGCTTTCTCATCAATAGAAATGAATTAAGTTCAAACACCAGGTAATTGCTATAAATCGTTGAGGAGTTCCCTCGATTGTCTTTCGGCTCCATCATCGGATCAACTCCGGACCTTAATTAAATAGTAGTGATAAAATTGGCACTTTGAACCGTATAAAGTAAGCCCAACAATAGGGAACTGCTGTAAATCGTTGAGGAACTCCCTCAACTGTCTATGGTCTCCATCATCAGACCTGTAATGGCACTTATAGCCCATATGGGTGCAAAGTTCTCATCAATAGAACTGAATTAAGTCCAAACACCAGGTAATTGCTGTAAGTCGTTGAAGGGTTCCCTCGACTGTCTTTCGGCTTCATCATCAGAGCAACTTCAGACCTTCATAAAATAGTAGTGCTTTAAGATTATTAATGAAAGAAATAAAAAACGCACTAGTCACCACTACGATTTTCGAAGGTTCCCTTCGACTTCTCTGGGATGCTATCATCAGATCCTGGTTTCCTTATCATGGACCACCCTTGGGATATCTCCTTTCCAACAAAAAAAGAATCATCAAAATTGGTCCATAAACGACGAAGTTATCGGTGAACACACATAAAAAAAAAAATATGCGGTCGAATTGAGAAACCTCCTCCTTTTTTTGAAGTCGGTTAAAAATAATTATTATACTAGTAATACTGCTATAAAGTACACTAGTTAGATCCTTTTTCATGACGGAACATCACGATATTTTAAGTTATCAAACTGTATTTAAGCAAGACATAAAATGACTTTGTATAATCTATATATTAATACGTGAAGCGAAAACTTTGGATCCCTTTTTACGAAAATTGGGCGGACGGAGGAGTATGAAATTTCGCACACTTAATAGTTTATACAGAGAAGAAGTGACGAATGCTAATAATTTTTTAAATTATTCGTTAAAATACATTATTTTCAATAAATAACACGTTACACACACTACTGTTCATTACCGTGTATCTAATACACACATGCATAGATATTCTTGGTCCAAATCTGTCTTTATTATTTTGTGCAGTGTTACCAACACCCAGAAATATTTACCCCTAAAGCTTAAGTTAAAAACCCCTAAAATTGCCACAATTACTAAAAAAATCCGCTAAAAAATTATAATGAAAATAACCAACGAATGTTCAGTAATCATAGACCGGCACACAGTAGTAATATTTGTCTATATTTATTACGCGACATTTGTTAATTATTCACTCTGCATTCTTAGTATCGAGGAACCGTACTAGAAGTCGCTAATACTTTTATTGTATCCAAAAACACAATGAGAAATGTAAGATGGCAAAAAATCCCTAAGAATACCCCTAAAAATGGACCGCCCCTAAAAAATCTCATTCCTCTTATTTACCCCCTAAATTTGGAAAAACCCCTAAGTTGGTAAGCCTGATTTTGTGTCTGTAGTCTCACTGAATGTCAAGTATAACCATAGGTAATAAATTAATTTTATAGATATATATAACCTATTTCATTTTTAAAATCTATGATTATATTGAAAATATTTTTGTCTTTAATATTATTTGTATTAGCGACGATAGGAATTTAGTTTAGATTTTAAGAAATATTTTTTGTGGTTTTATGGGGAGTGCAAAGTATGGCATTAGTAAGATTCCCATACAAAACTTAGTGTCGTGTGCAAACTGTAGAGGTTGTATGCCTCACGATTGTACAGGCTGGTCATAGATTGTACAGGCTGGTTAAAATGATGACATTTTGAACTGTCATAATTAATTAAAAATAATAGGGCAAATTCTATAAAAACAGAGCTTTCTGTGATAATTCATTTCATATCCAGCAGTTAAGAAGTATTAAGAAAATAAAGAAGAGAGTCCTGAAAAGTATTATTTACTCAT
This sequence comes from Aporophyla lueneburgensis, assembly GCA_932294355.1. Lineage (NCBI taxonomy): Eukaryota > Metazoa > Arthropoda > Insecta > Lepidoptera > Noctuidae > Aporophyla > Aporophyla lueneburgensis. Next base: position 34,260,077 of record OW028737.1, on the reverse strand, counting down.
TACACCTACGTCCTGGTCCTGGCCATCACCATCCCGCCAGTGAACCCTCTCCACAGTAGTACAGCGTCAACAATTTTTCTATAGTGTTACTGAATGTTAAATATAACCATATTATTTTTTTATATTTATTATAATATATATATATATATATTTATATTTTCATTTATTATTGTATTTCTATTCAAATGAAGTACGGTCGAATTTCGACCAATGGGCGATCACTAGTATTAATACAATTTGTCTACAATACGACTACAGGAAACCTCAGTAGGCGATATTTATTAGAAATAATAAAGCGAAAGTGTCCAAATTTGGCTGGAGCTGGTTATTGACTAAGGGGAATTGCTGGAGCCGGCGACACTCACAATACAGTCTAAACGAGACGGTTACACTCGGCGAAATGGCTGATTTTCTAGGGTTCCGCGTTGCCGTTGAGAATTCTACTCAATTGATTTATATTGAGATGGTGTTATGTTGGTTAGGAATAGTCATAGAATCGCTCTTTGTATAGGAGTTCTTCGGGGGGAATATTTACACCATAATAATTTGGTCCTAAATATACTTAATCTGCTCCTGCTACTTATGAGATGTATACCGATAGTAAACCATATTGGTTGACTCTATCATTGCTATTAGAAGTACCTTTGTTTTCCCGGTATGTAACCTACCCATGAGACACAGGCTTCCTCTTAGTGAGAAGGACCGGCTTATAATCCACCACGCGGGTCCAGTGCGGGTTGGCAGATGGCACAAGCCTTCGAATATTTTGGTTCTAGGACATGCCGGTTTCCAAGCAGTGGTGATGAAATAATTTACGGCCTGCTTGGGTTTGAACCCACGACCTATAAGGCGTAAGTCGTAGCCATTACCGCTGGGCCACCACTGTGCGGTATGTGTTACTTAGTAGGACTGGGTAACACGATACTCCCATTCTCCACAAGCCAGTTGGGTTTTGGAGGTTTGATATGGAGTCCCTTCATGTAAAATACAGGTATTTAGCGGCTTGCGTTTAGACTGGAATCCGAACTCAAGATGTTAGTAAAAAGTCTAGGTTGGCTGATTGATTCACAGTTCAAGTAGTTTCTCATATCGAGTTTTAAAAGGTTCTGCTGCGGTAAATACACAAGCAAGCCAGCAAGGTAAACACCAACGCTGATAAACTGGGGTGTCTCGTACTTACATAAGAATCGTCTGACTCCACATAAACTCCTTTGTAAAGAAGAGTAATCTTCTTTTATCTACAGAACCTTTAATTTCAAAAACGGTCTCAATTTTTTCCTCGTTCATTCTCACGGCGCGGCCGGAACGTGTCCATTGTTGGTTTTCTTGTTATCTCTGAGTTATAACGCTTTTATTGCCGCGCAATCTCTCCGCAACTCTTCATTGTCGCTGCAACTATTCGCAGCTGTATTTTTATGAACACCATTGTTAAGTCGTAAAGTTTCTTATAGTGAGGATAATGGTTTTTTGTCTTAGTTGTGGATGTTAAAGTGTAGGAAGGAATAAGTTATACAAAATATGTTCATAATTTAAATAAATAATTTGTCCGTGTAGTGCCGGACGTACAAAATAGCACCTCCCCATTTCTTCCCGAGGGCGTTGTACAAGAGAATAGGCAGCAGCGTTCTTTATGCATTTTACCACCATATTGCGATTGCCAACCTGCCATAGCAATTATGGCAAAGCTCCTAAATTTGGGGAGGCCTATGTCCAGCAATGGACGTCTTACGGCTGAAATGATGATGATGATGATGAATTTATTTTGTCGATAAGACCGCCTATCGTTTTATAAAAATATAGTTAAATCTATGAATAGTTTACTTCTGTAAAAATAAATACATTGTTAAGTTTTATAAATTCTATTTAAGGTTAAGAACTCTTACTTGTCTTCACACTCCACATTTACCTGGAAAAATGGTTTCGATTCTAAAATTCAGGCGGATAATGACGCAAGTTTAACTTTTTTACCCATTACAGAAAAAGTGCACAACGCCGCTAAAGAAGTTTTCACTTCAAAAACAGAATTTCATCTTACCTCCGCCGTACCTAAAACGAAAATCTTTTACCACTTCAGCACTACTACTATAAACGGTTACTACAACCTTATAACCCAAAATAGCCCTAGAGAGTACACAACAACCTTCCATATACTTAAGAGCGCTCATCCTACCCACTTCTAAATACATTTTGCCTTGTATAAAATGTTCCCTGGCGAACTAACTTCCTGACTTCTTTCTACTGGTTTCTTAAGGCAAATATTTTTCTTTCATTACTTGTTCGTGTGCAATTTTGCGGTATGGAGGAGAATATTTTTATTAGTTAGATTTTATACGTACTTTATTTAGAAATATGTCAAGAGATCTGCTTTTTAATCAGAAGAAGGAGTAATGTGACTCTTCAATTTCTAAATTAGATATTTTTGACTGCCTCTTTGGTCTAGTGGTCGCAAACGCTACTGCTGAATGAGGTCTGGGTTCGATTCGCGGGTTGAGAAAGTGCTTTATTGTTTTTGACATGTTCTATGCTTTGACATATTATAATGATTAGTATTGTATAAAATGATTAGCTAGCGACCTCGACAAGTTGTCATTCAATTCTTGCCTGAGCAACCGGCAGCAAGTTCGTCATGTTCCCTTAGATGTCAATGCTTGCAGTAGCGTCAGGGGTCGGGTTACCCCCCTTCCCTCAAATAAGGCTAGGGGGGGTAATGGCTGATCTTTGCGTTATGCTCGTGAACTGGTGCTGCTTGTGGTGACTGGTCGTCTTGCTGACTTTGATGTTGGTGTTGTTGTTAATTACCTACCTGTTTATTTGTTTTTACGCCGATGGTCCTAGTTTATCATTTTGTGGCCTCGAGTTGTAACTCGGGTCGTAACAGCTATGTGAACGTGATTCAGCATTGCATATGTAAGCCGTCACGCCCTTTATGCCAGGAGGCTTTTATTTTCGTACCTTTATTTACATTATAAAAATATTTTTTGCTTTTGCTTGAGTATAGATTTCATTTTATTTCTTGGAATATTGGGTTGGCTAGCTGACATATGGCAAATCATTTAATTTAATGTTTTGTGTCTCTTAATGTTACCTCCTTACAATTGTATAGAATCAAGTTCTTCTAACTTAACAGACAGCTGTGCTGCTGGGGAGTTTATCCGCCACTTCTTCTTCCCAGCTAAAGCACTAGGAAGTGTCGAAGGGCAGGCGTTTTGGGGGGACTGTCTTTTGTAACTTTGAAGTTCAAAAAGTGCTGACTCTCAGCCTAGTTCGAATAAATGACTTTTGATTTTGATTTTGCTACTGGGATTTTCTATCTAGAACTCTACAATAGAAGTCTGGATTTGTTTACGGTTGATGGCAATAGGTTCGCCCCCTAAAACATGGAACTAAATCGTAACTACCGTGCCGTGTGCTGCCGGACGTAATGAATAGCATCACTCCATTTCTTCCCGTGGGTGTCGTAAAAGGCGACTAAGGGACTTACTAGAGAATGGGCAGCAGCGTTTTTCTATGCATTTTACCACCATACTGCGATCGCAAACCCGCCTGCCAAGCGTGGCGATTATGGCAAAGCCCCCCAAATTGGGGGAGGCCTATGTCCAGCAGAGGACGTCTTACGGCTGCAATGATGATGATGATGATGATGAAATCGTAACTGGTGAAATGCGGGTGGAATGCAGGGATAAGGAAACAAGGCGTAATGTTATGTATTATATATATTTTACTATCTTACAGACATATATACATAAACTAACGCCATATCCCACGGGGGTAGGCAGAAACTACAGAACGCCACCTGCTACGAACCTTGCCTATACATATAAATATCGAATCCTACTATCTATATATACAACATTAATTTTTGTTTATGCGAAACCCGAAACACGGGTCTAGTATTTTTATGTAAAGAATCTATGAAAAAAATTTCAAAACTGTATCATTAATAATCACAAAGTTATAAGCTTGATAAGTTACCTGGTTGTCCACGCAAAAACATATGCAGATCACCACAAACAGTTAGTGTACGTACCATCTCCGTGTAATGGACGTTTGAATACGAGAAAGACATGATAAGTTTAAAATCGAAACAAAACACTAAGGCCCGCGACTTGGAAGCGTAATTAAATATTTTTGGTACAAAATATAACATGGTGTAAAAATTATTGGAATCGATTCAGTTACTGATTCTGAACAAACTATATTCAGGTTTCGCATATACTAAAAATAATCTTGTATAAAAGAAAGTCGTGTTAGTGACACTATTTATAACTCAAGAACGGCTAAACCGATTTGACTGAAAATTGGTGGGGCGGTAGCTTAGAACCAGGAGACGGACATAGGATACTTTTTATCCCGTTTCAGCGCGTTCCTGCGTGACGTGACATAATACGTCAAAGAGAATACAAGTCATTATAAAACGTGGTATGACAAACATTTTGCCTTCGAAGTACCAGGTGGTCATAACTTTATGCCAGAGTCAGGGGAGCAAAAATTTTACGCGGGCGAAGTCGCGGGCAGAAGCTAGTAATATTATAAATGCAAAAGCTTGTATGTATGGATGTGTGGATGTTTGTTACTCTTTCACGCAAAAACTACTGAACGGATTTGGATGTTTGGAATACAGTTAGTTTATAACCTGGATTAACACATAGGCTACTTTTTATCCCGGTAGTACATTCCCGCGGGATATTTTTCGACCTCCACGCGGGCGAAGCCGCTGGCAAAAACTAGTAGTACATAATTATCTTCTTTTGCCTCGTTAACGTTTACTTAAACTGTAGAGAAACATTGCTGGGCAATCGGGACTTATGATTAATTATTACCTAAGTATATTTAATACAAAACAAAATGCACTCACTAAATATCTAAAATCTCTTTTCATCATCATCATCAGTCAGCCTATGATGTTCCCACTGCTGGGACACAGGCCTCCTCTTGCTGAGAGGGAGTGGGCCATAATCCACCACGCGGGCCCAGTGCGGGTTGGTAGATGTCACATGTCTTTGAATTTTTGGTTCTAAGACATGCCGGTTTCCTCACGATGTTTTCCTTCACCGTTTTGAGAGCCGTGGCGATGAAATAATTTACACAAAGCAATGCGCCTGCTTGGGTTTGAACTCACGACCTACTACTTGTAAGTCGCGGCCGTTACAACTGGGCCACCACTGCTCGTGTTGGTCTTAAATCGTAAATCTCTTTTAATCGACTTCAAAAAATGAGGTTATATGTTCATCTCTATATATTTTTTTAAACGTATGTTCGGCGATGTTTGAGTCAATTTGATTGTGGACCGATTAAATAAAATATTTTTCATTTAGTAGAGGGAGCTTGCGCAGCAGCAGCGGTCAAATATAATTTAATTAATTTAGCTTGGTTTTTTTTTTGAGCTAGCTTCGATAAAACGTTTTTACTCCACTTTGTGAACCTTGATTATGTTATGAAATTTCCTGTCACTCTTGTTTACATAAGAACTAATGATATATCAATTAGAGTGTGGGGTAGGGTACCGTACGCACTAAAAAGTGAATACAACATAATGAGAAGCCGGTGGCAAAGTTTAATGTAAATATACAAAAGAAGTCTCAGTGACAGCGAGTATTAGTTTTAACATTTGTTATTAAAACCAATCGACTATCAACAATTAAACTATCAAGCGTAGTGATTATTTTGGTGATGTAGCATCATGGTCAGCCTATAGCTATAGCTGTTATAATATATTTATTAAAATATCTGTAATTCGAAAACAAATAATTATCTAAAAATGTATTAATAGTATTGTCATTCGCGATTAATGCGACGGACAAGTTTTTCCGAAGGGTCACCCATGGGTTATGCACTGTGGTGTGGTGTCACGTACATCATACACGTGCATCACATACATGTACATCAGCACATATGTAGTTTAAGTTAAGATAGATATGTCATCGAATAAGTAGAAGGACATCACGTACATATTATGTATATAAACTGAACCGTTGAACATTAAAGTTAGTTCTTACTAGTTGATACACGGACCTCATAGTGTTTGACTAAACCCCCTCCATCCCCTCACATCGCATGGCGACCCTGCCAGTCGACTGGATGGCGTTCTAGTAGCTTGATCGAAGGCTCGGAGTAAGTTACTTCAGGCAGTTCGGAGCCAATAGTTCCAAGCCATGGGTGCGACGTCATCGAAGGAAGAAGTGATAATCGCCCAGACGGCATCGGGTGGTGCAAATGCCGCGACGGTGACGCAGGAACAGCTGACAACGATGAGCGCTATACTGTTGTTCATCGCCGTGTGTTTGGCGGTAGTGATAGCTGGCGTAGCACTCCGGATGTACAAGAGGTGCCACCAAGGTTGGGTAGAAGAGAAGGTCCGGCAGCGAGAGGTGCAGAAGGCGGTACAGATGGCCTAACCAGGAGCGCGTGGAACAGCGGAAGTAAGTGTGTGCGATATTTTAACTCGAGTGTAGTGACGTGTGCCGGCAAGTGATCGTGATGATTTACCGGTTTAGAGACTATATTGTTTTTAAATGGAGGTAGAATTAGCAACGTTATTACTTCAACTTAAGTCGTTAAGGGAGTCTATCGTTAAATTAGGTCCTAGTAGACGGAAGGGTGAAAATTTCGATAGGAAGATAAGCGAAGTAAAAACACTTCACGGTAAGTTTAAGAGTATAATTTCAAGTTGTAGTAAGTTTTCCGAGGAGATAGTGCAATTAGTAGGGAAGATAGAAAAATTGTATTTAGATACCATCAAGTTTGAAATTGAAAACAGAACCGAACTGAAGATGGGTTCCGAAAGGTTTTCGTGGAAATGGCTATAGGCGGCACGTGATAGAGAATAGGCACGTGCAACAAAGGAGTGTTGGGCGTACGTATAAAAATGAGCGTGTCTGGCATAATGGTGGGATGCGCGGACGTAGCAATAATGCGCATCGTGGACGGCAGACTCAGCAAGGTCGGCAGCGCGTAGCATGTTTAGAACATGTGCGGGCTGATGCTGACTCAGGCACAATGTCAATGTCGCGGAAGCATGAAGACGGGGAAGTGAATGAGACGCAGTTTTTTCGAGGTTAAACATGTGTTAGCATGTAATAGTGTTAATTGGGTTAATTTTCTAGTGGATAATGTAGATTCGGAATGGTTGGTAGATACAGGTGCGTCAATATCAGCTATAAAAAGCAGTTACTTGAAGGGGAATGTTTTGTGCAGTAAGGTAGTTAAGGCAGAATTAGTGATTGATGGTGTAGGAGGTAGTTTACGAGCTATAGGTTATGTTTATTTGAAGTTAGAATGCGGGCAATGTTTGTTCGAGCATAGATTTTATGTATTTGACGATTTACCATGTAGTTCGGTAGGCATATTAGGCCAGGACTTTTTGCAGAAGTATAGTGGTATTGTAGATTTTTCGGGAAACAGGTTGTCTCTTAGGGATCGTGAGCGGCGGATGGTTTCAATGCCACTGAAATCCTATGATTACTTGTTAACTATTTCTCCGCGTTGTGAGATGATTAAATATATTCCCGTTAACCGAGCGCAAGATTGTGTGGTGTTTAGGAAGGAATTGCGTGAAGGGGTATTCTTAGCCAATGGGGTAGCTAGATCTAAGAATGGGATGATGCCCATTAGGGTTTTGAATACGACATCTGAGGAAGTTGTTTGTAGTATGATTTTGAGGTCGAATATATTAAAGGGAAAGAAAATGTGCTAGCTGATGCACTTTCCAGGATAGTAATCTCTAGTGATGATTTGAAGGCGATGCGTGAAAAGGCGGTATCGGTAATGACGAGGGCGCAGCGTAAACAATCGGGAGAACTGAATGATTGTGATAGGAGTTCTGTGGGGTCTAGGACTGATCACCCTAGAATCGTAGAAGTTCTTAGGAAACAAGGAAATGATATTGAAATATGTTTCGGTGAATGGAAGAAAATGTTACGTAACACTACTGGTGGGAAAATATTTTCAAAGTCACGCAAAATAATGTATATGCCAGGAAACTCGAGTATTTATATAGACTATGAATCTTTATCAGCATCATCGCGAGACGAGTTGCCGAAAGACATAGTAACTTTTTGCATAGGAAATGGCATAAAAGAGGTTGTTGTTTTGAAAAATCGTTATAACGTTGAATTTATTACAGAAATGGCCAAGTGGTTGAAAGAGAATAGTAATTCGATATGTGGAGATTTTAAGATATGCATAGTGAAGAGTGTGCGGAGAATAGAAGACAAAGATGAGAAGAAAGTCATTTTGAATGATTTTCATATTTTACCTACGAGTGGTCATTCGGGGATACGCAGAGTGGTAAATAATATAAAGAAATATTATTATTGGCCGTCTATTGAGAAAGACGTAGTGGAATACGTTGGTAAATGTGATAAGTGTAAGAAACAAAAGTTTTCGAAACATGTTAGAGAACCAATGACAATTACAACAACTGCATCTTCATCTTTTGAGAAGATTTATTTAGATATAGTAGGTCCACTTGATAGGGATGAAAGAGGTAATGTTTACATATTGACTCTACAATGTGAGCTAACGAAATTTGTCGAGGCTTATCCGTTACAGAATAAGTCCGCAGATGAAGTAGCAAAAGCTTTAGCAGAGAATTTTGTTTTGAGATATGGAATACCAGGAACAATTGCTTCAGATAGGGGTTCTGAGTTCATTTCAAAAGTGATGGTTAAGCTATGTAATATTTTAAATATCAATAAAATCCTATCAACATCATATCATCATGAGAGTATAGGATCTTTGGAGAATGTTCATAAAACTTTAGGAGCATATTTAAGAATACAAACGGATAACAATCCATCGTCGTGGAGTTCGTGGATACCGTATTGGTGTTTTTCATATAACACAACAGTTAATACTGTGACAAAATATACTCCTTATGAGTTGGTTTATGGTAAAGTTTGTAGGTTACCAAGTAGTCTTAAAGGTGATAGTGTTGAACCTTTGTATAATTTTGATGATTATCCTTTAGAATTTAAGTACAGGTTACAAAGGGCTCAGAATGATGCGAAAGAAAATTTAATAGCAAGTAAGTTAGTAAGGAAAGATTGTTATGATAAGAATCTCAATTCTGTAATTTATAAAGAAGGTGATTTGATATTAGTAAAAAACGAGATAGAGGCAATAAATTGGAACGTATTTATAATGGACCATTTGAGGTTGTTAAGGATGAGTCACCAAATGTTAAGATTAAATATAAGAATAAAATAGACGTAGTTCATAAAAATAGAACGAAGTTGTATTGTAAAAGTTAGAATGTAAGTTTTCGTGTGATGGGGAAAAAAAAAACAATGTAACTTAGTTTTTATTTTTCTCTAAGAAGGGTGATGTGGTGTGGTGTCACGTACATCATACACGTGCATCACATACATGTACATCAGCACATATGTAGTTTAAGTTAAGATAGATATGTCATCGAATAAGTAGAAGGACATCACGTACATATTATGTATATAAACTGAACCGTTGAACATTAAAGTTAGTTCTTACTAGTTGATACACGGACCTCATAGTGTTTGACTAAACCCCCTCCATCCCCTCACATCGCAGCACTTTTGCTTGCCCCTTTGTGTCCTGTGATCGTGATGTTGTGTTGCGTTTGTTAATTAAAACAGTTAATTGGAATAGAAATGTAATTCTATTTAAAATGCTTATCTAGTTTTCTAGTTTAGCAGTCCACCGCAGGACGTAGGTTTCACCAATCATACACCATTTAATCACCGGCAGCACTCTCTTCAACAACGTGATGGATAAAATTTTGTTAACAGTTTTCAACAAGACTCAATTTATCTCTTCAAATACATAGCATCCTGGTATCGAAGGTGCACAATGCAAGTGACAATAGATTGACTGGCAGACGCCACTACGGAGAAGCCAACGGCGCGGCGCCGAAACGTCAAACGCAAAGCGGTTAGAGCAGTGACTGACGGACGATTACGGGGTCACTAACAGAGAGAGTTACAGAGGTGAACTCACTTTTAACTTTGTATTATAACTTGTAATTATTGTTGGTGATGTTTTTCAGAAAGGTTAGGTGCGCAGTACTCGCAGCCAGCGCGTATGATCAGTACCTTATCATCATCATCATCATTGCAGCCGAAAGACGTCCACTGCTGGACATAGGCCTCCCCCAGTTAAGCCTCCCTATATTATATGTTAGTTTAACATAAATATATTGTGCACATAACTTTTATCCTGGTGAAATTCACATCAAAATCCATTTCGTAGTTTAGAAGAACAATGCGGGCGTCTGATACAAAATAGAAAACAAGTCTCAGAGAAGGGTAGAGAATAGAAATAGCACCTGTTAGTGTTTCAAAATGTCAGTGGGTGTTTCAGCGACTGTGAAGAGTGGTTTTGTTATTCCATTTCAGATTTTGCATAACTCGACAACAGGACTAAATTCTTAGGAGAAAGTAGGAATAGCTTTTTGCCTGGACTTTTCTATAGAATCCAATTTCTATAGAATCCATTTTATAGGTTCCAGTACAATTAGAAATCTGGAAACCATATAATTTTATATTATCCTTCACAGAATCTGCATAAAGAACCCACCGTAAAATTTAAAAATAAGAAACAAAAAATCTTCAAATTAAGTCACCAAATAAATACACCACCTCTTCTGCTTACCCATCAAAACAGTTTGCGCCGCAAAACGAGCGTTAAACTAGTTACAAAGAAGTTGTCGAGAAAATAACCACGTTCTAAATGACAGGTCTCCGGTTGAGAGCAAACTTGTTCCATTGCGGGTTTATTAAAACTTACACAGGTTTTACTGTTCACTGCTGTTCATTTTACTTTTTTTTTCTGCTTTTTTGGTCTATTGGTGGCAATCCTGGGATTTCCTTGGAGCGGAGAAAGTGTTATTGGGTAGAAGCATTGCAAAATTCTCAGTTGCAGGTTGGAGTTGGGATTCGTGCTCGGTAATATGTGCAGTAATATGGGAGAAGGACTATAACTAGCGAAAAGTTCAAATATGTTGTGTAAACGAATCAATACTAACAACTACTATTTTTTTATTTATTCGTGTGTACCCGGACGTAAGGAATAGCACCAACACATTTCTTCCCATGGCTGCCGTAAAAGGTGACTAAGGGACTCACTAGAGAATGGGCAGCAGCGTTCTCAATGCGTTTTACCACCATATGGCAAACCGCCTCGTTGTGGATGACCTTTTTCGAGCAGTGTGCGTCTTGCGGCTAAAATGGTGAAGGATGGAAAGGTCAAAACGGTGAAGGAAAACATCGTGAGGAGACCGGCATGTCCTAGAACCCAAAAATTCGAAGACATGTGAGATCTACCAACCCGCACTGGGCCCGCGTGGTGGATTACGGACCTCTCCCTCTCACCGAGACAAGGCTTGTGTCCCAACAGTGGGAACAATATAGGCTGATGAGTGTGATGTTATTAAGAATGTTTTTTTGGAATAACGGTCATCTGAATCTTACTGACCTAAAGGAACGCACAGCGTTTTTATATGTGCGTTTCAAGCACGGATATCGAGGGATATGCCTTGGGGGCGTGGCACGTGCCGCCTCGATATGATAAAATTGGTCTTATGTTCGAGTGCCGGCTGTACGCATCATTCAGTCGCTTTGCGATTGAGTACAGTGCACTATTGGTGCGTAAAAAACCAAAATGCCGAGTTGTGCAGTAATTATTTGTAAAAATAGGTCAAATACTATCAACCTGAAGACAAATGGCGTGTCCTACCACCGGTTAGTAAACAATTAAGTCACTGTTTTATATTTTAAATCAATTTTTAAATGATTTACTAACTTACGTCCGGAGCGACTCGAACTAACCCGAACTAGCCCGAATCTTCCCGAACGAAACGATCGTTTTATATGTAGAGTGGTGCAATCGTTTGCGTGCGGCTGATTTTATCGATATGCGTATTATTGCTGTTGAATATTTTTTTACAGAACTCAATGGATATCCTCGTATTACTTGTATAGTAAAAGAGTTAAATTACTTATTAATTAAATGTTGTTTAAACCAAATTAAGACATTATAATTCCAATATAGTTATTCGTGAAGTGTAAAAACTAAAGTAATATTATACCTAAAGATTTTCACAAATTAACAGTTTTTAAGTACAATATGATAAGTAATATGATAAATAAATATTATAATTCATCGAACTACTTATATTTGGTAAAAAAAATACAATAATTTGTTTTCGATATGCAAAAATATTCTTTTTTTTTCATCTGTCTATTTGGCGGTTTCGTAAGGTGGGCCATAGACGATTAATAATATTACGCAATATTATTGAGCGAGTAAGATTAGTATTGAAGATTGCGATGGTTAAATATTGTTGAAAATAAAAATATATTTTGCGTAATATTATTTTATTGATCACTAAATCGCACGCCCATCTTAGTCAATCATAAAGCCGAGCAGCCAAGATTCGAAGTTTAAATTAGAGAATTCGCGGTCCGTCGCTATTTAGTCAAATCTACAAATTCAGATTAATGATTCTCCATATTTACATTTTACTGGACAATAAATAATTTTATTTGATTTTTATTTTGTATTTCCTTATTTTTATTATAACAGTTCCCACTGCTAGGACTCAAGCCTACTCTTTATTATACCCGCTCCACACTCACGAACGACGTAAACAGTGAGTGCGCAAACTGAGAGTGGATTGAACTATATTTGCGGAAAGGTAAAAAAAAAATATTTAAAGGAAATTAAACGAAGTTATTATAATACAAGAATGTGCTAAAATTAAATATCGATAAAAATAATCGACCATCGCTTTCGACTCCCTAATTGCATGCGTGTGCATTGGATGTTCGCAAATAGGAAGTATTTACAAGTGAATGCCCCGCCCATTCTATGTATGTGTGCTATTAGAAATTGATTTAATGTAGCTGCTTTCTTCTTTGTGTGCGTGTTCAAATTTTAAATGTGTGTCGTCAGTACACTATTTGTTAATGTTGTAATTTTTTGGGTGGGAGATAAGTGGCGACACTAGAACTCCTTACTATTCCGCAATGAAGGCATATCTCTGGATATCTATGGTTTCAAGCAACATGTGCCCACGGCACGTTTTCGTCTTAAACAGTACCTATTTGTTACGTTAAGTAAGCTAAAACTCTCTAGACTACTTACTAGGTGGCTTCTTCATAAGCTTGATTTAATGCATCACTGTAATTTTAGTACTGTTTAATTTCCCAGAGATTTTCTTGAAACATTTCAAGCTGAATGCAAATTCCAGTTTTCCTTATTATAAGTTACGACGTTTTTACAGTACATAATCTGTGTAAGTCTTCGTTACGGGACTTGCGACTTTGTTCGCTGTAATATATTTCTGTGTCGCGCGCTGAGAACATAATGTTTTTGTTAACGATGTTTTGTGACGTATGGAGTTATGGTGTTGGTTTGTATTGCAGGTACGTTTGTGTATAGCAGGTCTATTCTGTAAAAAATACACCATGAAACACTAGGTGAAGAGAGCGGTCATTACACCTGATTTACTACGGACTTATTTATTTTCTAATTAATTTATCTGTTATTTCGTTAGTTATAAATTATTTTATCTATTGTGGTATTGTGAATTCATTCTAGGTGCATCGTTTTCACATATAATGTTTGTCAATATTGTTAAACATTTTAAAAGAATTAATAGTGGAGTTTCTAGTCCATGTTTTCCATACGGAGCTACCTTTTAAAAGCGGTGAATATAATTAATACTAATTTAATGTTAGTTTGAAATAAATGCTTTTATTTTGACTTTGACTTTGGAATCAGACACTCCAGTTTTCAATGATTCTTCCAGAATAGAACCGCAGTGCCTATCCGGTAATAAATTTTATATATGATATATCTAGTTTTTTTTCATCTCCTTCGTAGATAAGTGTCTTTCTCATTCAAACAGATGTCAATATGAAAATAATAATAATTCAACAATAACAATTTATACCTATAAAATTACCTTTCTTGTTCTAGTTAAATTAAACGAAAAGACCCTTTATCCATTCAAGGATGAACCCTTCAAGAGAGAGTAACAAAATTTTCTTGAAAGCGACCATCATTTAACCATTGATCTGCGCCTGACATAACTAATAACTTCTACTACAGATTAAATGTCAGTCTGTCAATGTCAACGCGGAATCTTCAATTAAATGGCGGAGAAATAATGGAAAGCCTCGTCTGTTTCTAACATGTATATTGTATAATAAGATCGGATTTTGTCTCAGGAAATTCTTTTTGAGGCCATTGTTTAAGATCTTGTGAAGCTATAAGAGAACTGACGTTTTTGTTAAGAAGTCGTTTATTTATACCATCCCGAAAGGGTATTTCAACGAGGCTGTTGATTTATCAAAATAAAAATAGTCAGGATTCTTAAATAAAAGATATCTAAATAGGTTATCCTTACAAAAATCATAAGGTTTATGATTAAAATTCTGTGTAGGTAAAGGCCTCTTTTCGTACAAAAAGGGCAACCAAAAGCAATTACGTCACAAAATCTCCCACCAAAATCCAGAAAGAAAAATTACGTCACATTCAGTAACCTTAATTGTTGCGTTTCCGAGGCACCCGTCCATCGAAAATAGTACCGAAGGTCAGCACCATACAACGCGCACTCATTGACACGCGTCAACGTGTGCGTGTGCATCGACTGAAGCGCACTCGCGATTGACATTATTTAAGGTCAACGTACGTACGCTTCTGTGTGAGCGTGCGGCTGTTTACGCTCGTCTTACGGAGCTGGCCTTCTGTGCCTGTCTATCATGCGCTCTCTACCAATTATTGACATTCGCGTCATTGAGATAACGGACGTCAAGGAGTATGACAGCCTGATAGATGTAGCCGTTAATTAATTCCCGAACCAGTTCGAGCATGTGTTGCCTGAGATTGACTTCATGCGGTAAGGAGATGGGCTGCATGGATTATTGGTGTTTGATCGTAGTGGTATTGGGAATGCACAGGGGTAGGTAGAAACTATCGAATTGTTTGTCGCTTCGTTGACTTTTAAATCTGGAAATCAAGGTAATCTTCATTAGGAATTTGTCCTTAAACATCAAGAACATTATTAAACAGTTCCGTGTGGTGCTGGATGTAAAGAAAAGCACCATCGAATTTCTTTTCGTGGGTGTCGTAAGAGGCGACTTATTAGAAAATGCGCAGCAGCGTTCTCTATACATTTTAACACCATATTGCGAACGCCAACCCGCCTGTAGCGAACATCTCCAAATTGGGGGAGACCTGTGTCCTGCAGTGGATTTCTTTCGGCTGTTATGATGACGATTGAACAGTAAAATTATCATGGGACTCTGTGGGTTTATACTGATAACTTGCGACAAGCTTGGTCTGCTTTTGTCAATTCAATCAGAATATTGCCGTCTATCTACCGCTACGTCAAGGAGATCGCGATGATGGCGGTGCTGCTATACCTACATACATTTACTCTGGTTGCATGTCCACCGCGCGCTGTCACTGGGACTTTCAAATAATCTCGTTTGACGTTTGACGTTACGTTGACGTGATGCCGTGGATAAACAGTGTAAGGGCATATACTAGAAAATCTCACATCTTTATCAGCAAATGTTGTGATTCATTAAATGCCAATCATTCTACTTCTTTTTTTTCAAAAATAACGCATTACTTATGATCAATGATTTTATTTCTGTATATTGTAAGTACAAAGACAAAAAACTAGACGAGGTCGGCGCTTTCTATCTGACTACTCTGAGAAGAAAGGACGAAAAAAATTCAGAGATCTCTCTTAAAGTTCAGACATAATCTTGGTCAGATCATGTAGATCGGTGTCTACTGATAACAGAACTACACAAATTTGATTTACCTGTCCAATCATTGCACGCATTGGACACTAATCGTGCAGCTCATCTCAGAACTTAAGGAGCTCAACGATTCGATAAACAGAACCATAGAAATGACATTTAGGTAGGCTGCAACAATTACTCAAACTGTCAGATGTTTACAATTAACTGAGAAAAACTTGGTACACTATGTGATTTATATTAAGTAAAATCTCTGTATTACGAATCATGGTTTTATGACCTTGAGTTAGACGATTCTTAATCAGCGATGCCATTTTGAAATACTATAATATCTATCTTGCATGAATACAGAACAGTTGATGAAACTGTTCAATCAAAAATATTCTAATTAATACCATTTCTTACAACCTCTTTGCTCAGTTTCAATTTCTAAATAGGCTATTAATTTTTGAGCCTTTGACGAAGATGTTAATTCCACTTAGTAATTTATTTATTTTATCTTAATATTTCGAATTTTATTTTATCGTATTTGCTTACGTTATTATTATCTAGTAATTCCACGAAGGTGTTTTTAATGATGTATTTCATTAAGTATAACTTAAATAATATTCACTTTATTTAATTACTTATCTAACAATCTTATTTTCTCTTTATTACAATTAGAGTCATTTGTCTCACAAATACTTTGTAAAGAAATGATCAATAAGCATTTATTTATTTCATACTAACACCATTTGAGGGCGAGGTGTTTCAATAAAACACTTATCTATTTGGTACTTTCAGGTTTTTTTTTTTTTCAGAATGGGAAATCATCAAATGACTTCTCCCGCTCTGGGCGGAGCGGGAGGGCGTGTCAGACTTTTACTGACTAAAACCCACCCGTGTTCCTTCAGTTGCCCATGTGCCAGGGTCACGGTATCTCTCTCGAACAATCACGCAACCCCGGCAGGCATCGGTCCTAGAAGACCCCTTCAGCGCTGCTGACATCTCTTTGAGGCTGGTACTTTCAGGTTGGCGAGCGTATCGACGCGCAACCCGTTTTAAATAAATCTTATAGGATACAGTACTTTACATGATTCTGAAAGTCTTTGCGTTATTTTAAGTCTATCATGAAAAAAAAATGCTTTTCCATACACTTGGACCGCGTTGGTATTGCACTTTCCAATCTTTAACTATTTTCTTTTTTTTCCTGTTAACTTTATTTTAACCGACGAATACTTTGTACGCTAGGGGTTTTAGAATCATGTGCTGAATTCATGGTTACAATTTGCGTGCCAATGTTCCTGCAACTCCTTATAGAATCACATGTATATTTAGTTTGTAAGCTATTATTTTTACTTTAATCATTGTGAATTTGAAGACTTTGTGGGTCATTGTTTTAAACACTTTATCTGTTGGTTTTATTATTGGTCTGGAAGTATGAGTACTTCATACGGCCTATCCAAGTGTTTTCTCTTTGGTATTCTTCGTTGAGTCGTTGAGGTCCTCTTATTCTGGTTTTAAGTCTACGTTTACTGACAAAAGCTTGTACCTATTAGCTGTACTGGACTTCAATCTGTGTGGTTCTTTGCACAAAAACCATTCAAGGCACTAATCTACATTACCCTCACTTGACCTGCCAAGATATATAAAAAAAAACAAGGGTTAGTCTTTTTAAAGTCCAAACTGGACTTGGAAAAGACTAAATTTTTTAATATTTTTTTGCCTCTTCTTTCATTGCTAGTCAGATAGGAAATGTTGTTTCCATTTACCAGGTTATTTTTTATTCAATATGACGTTTAATAGTGATTCTGAAATCCTATTCACAAAATAAATCAAAACATTAAAATTAATTTCATAGTTATGGGCATCAAATTAATGATCATTATTTTACGTTTAATCTCATAACATCTTTGTCGGCTTGCTGACTCCCTATTATTCTCTTTATATTTATTCGCATAATAAACCCTATGGTTTAGCTAATAACCTTGCCATTATCTTATTCAGAAGGGTTGCATGTTAGTAATAAAACTGTACAGATTTAGAATCTATACACTATTTAGTAGCTACTATCTCCAAATAAAACCTAAGAAAAACTTATAGTATTTACTCGTTTTGCTCACAACTTGATGAGAATACAGAATAAAAATCGAAAAAAAAAAAACAATAATTTCCATCCCTTTTTCAGTTCCCATAGACCATGTCTGCCAGTCCACTTACCTCGCTTCGGAGCCCCACAACAAACTACATGTCGGTAGACCAGTGACAGCCACTTAGCAACACTGTCGCCTGCTGGATAATCTCCGATAGCTTAAGTAATACGTGACAACCGTAATGCTCTCACCTATACATGCTTTCCTGGTACATTTTGTTGCGGAATCTTCATTTTTAACGGTAAAAAAGAAGGTTCTGAAATGCACGCTTTTATTTTTTTTTTAACTGTATATTGCTACACGTATTTCAAATTTGTGTCAGAAAGATTTTTCAAAACGTTTTCCATAGGTTTACTACAAGATGTTGCCAAAACTATTGTCATCATCATGTGGGCCAACAGTCAAGGTAGAAATAAAAGGGGTGGAAAATATATTTTTATGTTTGTGTTTGACATAAGAGTTAGTTTAATAATAAGTTATTTGAAGAATTTTGTGACTTCGTTTCATATATAAAAAAAAAAAAAAAATAATAATAATTTAATCATTATTATTTACCTATATTTACGAACGGAGCATCTTTGTAGGAGGCCATTACTTCAATTGGGATTCTTGCAAAAGAAATAGAAAACAAATACTAAATCAAAATAAACATAAGTTCACAACCCACTAGAACATCATCATAATCAGCTTATAATATCCCCAGCTTATAATGTCACGATGCTTTCCTTCACCGATTTGAGAGCAGTGATGATGAAATAATTTACAGTAAGTATATTATCTACTACTGCCCCACCACTGGTCTAAGTAGACTATCTATTACAATGTGAACTATCTAGAGAGGTTTTGAGTTTAATAAATTTAAAATAAAAATACTTTTAATGTGTTTAACCTAATTTATTTTATTTCTAAAATTGTTTTACAATAAATGGATATCTTTAGACAGTTTACATCATGTGATGTTAATTACTTAACACGAATTATTAATCAAACAAATACAATTATTAATAAGAGCTATGCGGTGATATACTGAAAACAATTAGCTTCAAATCTATAGTATCTATACTATCTATATCTATAATATTATAAATGCGCAGGCAAAAGCTAGTTTCATATAATGTGGTTTCTCTATAAAATACCGGATACGGAACGGCGACAAATCTAACTATACATTTCCAGCATAAGCTGATTTCTAATTGTACGAATAGCCTATACAATGCGAGGTTGGCTAAAACTGGAAATCTGTAGCTTGATATGTTGCCGTGGGTGCATATGGATGTCCCATGTTTTGACCAGCATTGCTATACAACGTGGCAATGCTGTCAACCTATTGGGCACCTTTCCTGATGACAACGATGCGGACGAGTTTTTTGATGCCTTATGATTCTTTTTTAACATACTTGTATACATTATTAATTGAAGATTTCACTTTTCAATTATGTAAATGTATTTTAACATTGTATGTTATTCTAAATATACTTAACTAAACAATAAAAAAGTAAACATTGATTACATTTAAAAATACCTTTAACTAACCTTTAATTATTTATTTTATTTTTCAAAATTATCATACATCATGAACTACCGGTCGGCAATCAGCAGGATTACAATTATTAATTTCACGCATGTTTATATCGTTTGTCCTTTGCCATGCTGTTGCATGCCTTTGTTTTAGTTTATTTACATAAAATTCATACCATATTTCTCGGTTACTCCTTACAACTATTAAGAAAATAGATAATACAAACGCATTAAAGTTCACGAATAATATATCAAAAAGCCGTAATAATGTATTCCAATAGAATTTATGAAATAATGTTAAGACAAATTCAGACAACATTAGGACGTCGCTCAGTATAAATATCAAAGTGGCGATGTACAAGCGACGCCAGATGTTAGTACCTGTATTTGCACTCGTGTTGATACTGCGAAAAATTGAAAATAAAATTATGATGTATAAAAAACAGTTGCCTATCAACGCCAAAACTGAACTACCCCTAGCAAAGAGAAGATATAAATTATAGTAACTAGTGAAAATCACCATATTACGTAAATAATAAAGCGTAAACATCATAATGATTGTTGTTACAAAGGACACACCCCATGCAAACAGGGTACTTTTTAAATATCTTCTTCGGGTGTGCCCATCGAACACTTTTACAAGGTCTACATAAAACAAATGACATATGACTAAAAGCCAGTGGCTCTTTACAGATGACGAGTAAACATCAAAACATCTTATGAACCATCGAAGCCATGAGTTCCGAATTCTTCCCATAAGCGGTATCACGAATTTAATTAATGTAATATAGACAAAATTTGTTGAAATTGCACTGAGAAACACATAGTTTCTGTAATTACGGAACTTCCTCATTATGCACCATGATGTTACTCCGTATACCGACGTGACGAGTGTCAGCACCAATAAACTCAAGTCTACAATCTTCTCAACTTTTGTTATTAATACGAAATCGTAAAAATCATCAACACTGTCACTTCCTGCATCATGTACGTTAGTATCGTTGGGAGACATAGCGAATTCACTTAAACAGATTTGTTAATTCACTTTTTATATTTAAAATATAAAATAATTTGTGAATAATTTGGTATAAAGGACATTCAGAAGAAACAAACTAGAATAGTGTTGCTTTTGAAGCAGTCGATGCACAAAAGTATTATATTTTGGATTATGTTTATGTATTTTGGTAGGTGGATACCGTTGTAACAAACAGGATGTTTCCTAATTAAAAACTACTAGCTTTATGCCCGTGACTTGGAAGTCGAAAAATAGCCCTTATTTCAGTGTTGAATATATTTTTATTTTCCTGTTTATTATACAACTGCTCGACATCGATAAGTATACACACTACCTACACATGCAATGGTCATGAGGCCACGTAGCCACTAGCGGGAAGCCTCCAATATTAATTAATTAATTACCTCCTACAAAAACATCAAACTTAAAACAATAGAATAGGTGCTGTATTGTTACAAAACAATATCGTTTTTGTATATTATAATTATACTTCATACCCTTAAAAATGGGTAGGTTATATTAAAGACAAAACCTAGATTCTCTTATGACGTAGTCGAAAATCATGTGATGTCTTGTAATAATAAAATTGAAGCCCACACTAGTTTTTATCCCTGTTATTATTAACTGGTATGAAATTGCTACTCCAACTCTGCTGGAGATCCAATAAAACAAATAAATAATCTAATTAGCCTATATTGTTCCCACTGTTGGGACACTGGCCTCTTCTCGATGAAAGGGAGTAAAGGGGAGGGGGAATGCGTTTAATAGAAGTAATATTGATTAAGACTTTTGCCTGCGGCTCCGCCCGCGTTTGTCTTTGTTCCAGTGATCGAATAGAAGTAATTGTCGCCCGAATATGAAATCGAAAACCACTCGGGGCTGAATGTAGGAATAAGAAGATTTTTTTATTTTTCATTGGATAACGACATAATAAAAAAAATATCCCAATTATTCTCGATATTGACTAACAAACATCCAATTTCGCGAAATTCCAAATATAAAGACTTCATACTAACAATATTAACTAGGTTTTTGTCGCGCATACGCCTGCGTGGATGTCAGCAAGAATTCCTAGACTAAAGTGTCCAATGTCCTTTTTTTTTTTCAGGATGGTAAATCATGAAATGACTTCTCCCGCTCTGGGCGGAGCGGGACGGCGTGTCAGACTTTTACTGACTAAAACCCACCCGTGTTCCATCAGTTGCCCATGTGCCAGGGTCACGGTATCTCTTTCGAACAATCACGCGACCCCGGCAGGCATCGGTCCTAGTAGACCCCTACACTGCTGCTGACATCTCTTTGAGGCGCGCGTGGAACACTGCGCGCTGTCGACCCGAGCTTGGTCCTTACCGGGCGGCGAGCTACCCATTGCTCGCCACCCGCAAGCTCGCGCCTACGGTGGCCGGGAGTCCGCAATCGACTCCCGACGCCCGGGGCGTCTCCTCCTGCGGCGGCTAGGGACGTGAGGGCGCAGAGACTGCCACTCCCTCACGCGCTCCGCCTCCTCCTTCGCGAGCATTACTGCTTCGCAGAAGGAGGTGACGGCTTCCCATTCCCTCTCGCTCCGTACCATGGCTCGCACCAGGGCCGGACGCGAGAGGTCGCCGCCGCCGATCGCCTCCACGAGGACACGGCGGTGCTCCGCCCAGGCAGGGCACACCTCCACCGTATGCTCCACCGTGTTCTCCAGACGATCCTCGCAATGGAAACACCCGGACGTATCCTCCCGCTTTATCCTGAACAGGAACCCACCGAAGCACCCATGCCCGGTGAGAACCTGCGTCAGGCGGAAGGTGAGGACGCCGTGACGCCTCTCTTTCTACTCCTCAAAGAGGGGACTTACCGCCGCAATTGTGGCGTGCCCAGCACTGGGTTGTGACAATCGTACCCGCCATGTCGCCATGAGATCACACCGGAGCTCTGTCCGCCGTGCCGCGATTTGTCGCGGCAGCGGAGTTTCGCCCCGGCGTTTCGCCTCCTCGCGCCACTCCCACATGTGCGCGAGGACCTTTGCCTCCAGATCCCATGGCGGCACTCCGGCAAGGAGGCTCGCCGCCTCGCACGAGACCGTGCGGTATCCCCGGATTAATCGGATGACCCTCTGGGCCGCACTCAACCGGCGCGCAGGGCGCAGCCTCAGTGAGGGCGCCCACACCGGTGCCCCGTAGAGGGCCATGGACCACACGACCCCCGTGTAGAGCCTCCGGCAGGGGGCGTTTGGACCCCCCAGATTGGGCAGGAGCCGCTTTAATGCAGCCCCAGCCCGCTCCAGTCTGGGAGCCAAACGTCTGAAATGTTCAACGAAGTTCCACCGGCTGTCGAGGACAAGTCCCAGGTACTTCATCGTCGACTCGACGCCGATGTGAACCCCTCCTACCGTGAGTTGGGAACCCGCAGGTGGCGCGTTCCGAGGACCATGAAAACCCATAGCCTCGGACTTGTGCAATGCCACCTCGAGTCCCAATTGCCGGATCCTATCGACGATTGTCGCAACCCCGCGTGTCATTAAGTCGGCCGCCGCCTCGTACGACCTCCCCTGCGCCAGGACCAGCGTATCGTCAGCGTAGCAAACTACGCTGACGCCGCTAGGGAGGTCGGCGCGCAGCACCCAGTCGTAACTGATGTCCCACAGATGCGGCCCCAGGACCGATCCCTGTGGGACACCGCACGACATCTCTCGCCGGTTCCAATCTCCCTGGTGACCGGGGTAGATAACGGCCCTGTCCGTAAAATAGGCCTCGACCACGCGACAGAGGTAGGTCCGGACCGGCATCCGGTGATACCGGAGTGCCTCCCTAATGCAACTCCAGGGCAGGGTGTTGAAGGCATTGGCGATGTCTAGAGACACCGCCAAGACGACCCCACCCCGGGCCACTGCATCCCCCGTCGTGAGGGCTCGCACGCGCATGATGGCGTCCACCGTAGAGCGCCCCTTGCGGAAGCCGTACTGGCCGTCCGACAAAAGTGTCCAATGTCCTTACCCAAGGTAAGATAGGTCCTGCCTTAGGTTAGAACATTGGACACTTATCCTCTTGTCTTGTCGTATCGGATTTAGATGAAAGGCATAATATACAGGATACGTTCTATGTATGCCTTTTAATCAATTTCACTCATCCATTGAATTTATAATATTAGTAAAATTAGGGATGCGCTACTACATTTTACCTATGTGTCTCAAATAAATCATTTGAATTTATGAAAGCAGTCAGGTAAAATAATAATAATAAGTATAACTATAAATTATCGGAAATACATTGTCAAGGATGGTACGGTTGACATCTGTCGGGCATGCCACTGTCCCGGTGAATCAATCCGACATATTGTTTGTGGTTGTTCTCGTCTTGCTAACGGCGAGTATTTGCAAAGGCACAATCTAGTAGCTAGGATCATCCACCAGCAACTTGCTTTGCAGTACAACCTTGTGGAATCTGAAGTACCATACTACAGGTATGTGCCCGACCCAGTTCTCGAGAATGGTCACATCACATTGTACTGGGATCGATCTATAACCACAGACAGGTCTATTGTAGCCAATAAGCCTGATGTTGTGGTGATAGATCGACGATAGCGTCCTGCAATTGTTGATATCGCTGTCCCTCATGACGAGCATCTCGTGGAAGCTGAGCAAGATAAAAAAATCAAGTATCTTGACTTAGCACACGAGGTTGTCGACATGTGGGACGTGGACTCTGCAATCATTGTACCGATAATTGTTACAGTAAATGGCCTAATAGCGAAGACCCTCGACCAACACCTCAGGAGGCTCTCATTGCGCGGCTGGGTCAAAGGTTTGATTCAGAAAGCAGTACTCCTGGACACGACACGCATAGTCAGGTGGTTCCTTTATCTTGAGCCCTGACCACCGGTAGCTTGGACTTGGTTCCTGTTGCCGATGGGCCACTATTTTTTATATTTTTAAATGTTTTTGTTTGCGTTTTGTAAAAATATTTAAAAATGTATCTTATACGTAAGATGAATAAATGGAAGTATTACTATAAAATACACACTGACTTGAGTGATTCATTAAAGAAAGAAAAAACAGTAATTCGGGAGATTCACAATTAGACCCGGTTGGCAGCGCTGTTCAGGTCCACTAGTAACAATTATACTGTATAATAAAAACTGTATATTCACATTATAAATTTGTTGATTAATAAAAATAACAAAATTATAGGTATATTAACTTAACCAAAACTATACACAAACTAAAATAAAGCGTCAAAAAATTCATCCTCATCGCTGTCAACCGGCAACCACGCTGTATAGCAATGCTTAGCCGTTAGCCAAAATAAAACCGGCCAAGTGCGAGTCGCACTCGCGCACCGAGGGTTCCGTACAAATCTGTAGGTATTCTCGGTTTAAAAATATATATATTTTTGAATTTTTATATTTCAGTTGATTGAATGTAAGGTAAATTGCGGTTTACGATTTATGACGTTTTAAAAAAAAACTACTCACTCGATCTCGTTCAAACCAATTTTCGTTGATAGTTTACATGGTAATGTACATCATATATTTTTTTTAGTTTTATCATTCTCTTATTTTAGAAGTTACGGGGGGGGGGGACACATATTTTACCACTTTGGAAGTGTCTATCGCGCAAACTATTCAGTTTAGAAAAAAATTATAATAGAAACCTCATTACCATTTTTGAAGACCTATTCATAAATACCCCACACGTATGGGTTTGATGAAAAAAAACATTTTTGAGTTTCAGTTCTATGTATGGGGAACCCCAAAATTTATTGTTTTTTTTTCTATTTTAGTGTGAAAATCTTAATGCGGTTCACAGAATACATCTACTTACCAAGTTTCAACAGCATAGCTCTTATAGTTTCGGAAAAAAGTGGCTGTGACATACGGACGGACAGACAGACAGACAGACAGACAGACAGACAGACATGACGAATCTATAAGGGTTCCGTTTTTTGTCATTTGGCAACGGAACCCTAAAAAGCAGCCCTTGGGTCACGAGAAAAAAAAAACTTCAAGTATAACTTTCACAAACCAACGTTTACAACGTCACACCGTCAGCGGTTAGGAATTCATTTGGCCAAGTTCTTAGCATAAAATTATTCAATGTTTCCGTGCGAAATGCCTCCGCATCCTGTCCTGCAGTGAAATGTATGCAAACGTGGAGTATTATGTGCAGGAAGCGACTCCAAAACTGCACGTGTGATTTTTAGAGCTTTCCGTCCTTTATGAACGTAATCGAATTTTTAAAAAGTGTTCTATATCTATGTATGCTTCATCTGATTTTCATATTTCGAACACAAAGAAAATTGAGCATGGTTGTAATTGTTTTAGATTAGAATGCGTTTATTTGTGGCCAAGCTCTCTGACTGCTATATTTTGGCGATTTAAGATCGGACAACTTACAGCTAAAGATAATAGCATGACATACATGACTCCCAAGACAAGTCCCCCCTTATTCATTTGCATGGCAGATGATGTGCAGGTCCAGTCATCATTTCAGCCGTAAGACGTCCACTGCTGGACTTAGGCCTCCCCCAATTTGGGGGGCTTTGCCATAATCGCCACGCTTGGCAGGCGGGTTGGCGATCGCAGTATGGTGGTAAAATGCATAGAGAACGCTGCTGCCCATTCTCTAGTAAGTCCCTTAGTCGCCTTTTACGACACCCACGGGAAGAAATGGGGTGGTGTTATTCTTTTCGTCCGGCACCACACGGTACAGGTCCAGTCAAGTTAACAATAAACAATTAGTACAAAATCGCTTAGTGGTTGTCATGGCTATCATGTCATTTGATTTAAATTGATTTTTATTTTTTATTTATCTTAGTACTTTTATGTAGATTCTATTAAATTTTGAAAACGTTGTTCGCCTTGTGGACTGTAGATTTGTGCACCATTTTCTAAATAATAAGTCAACAAGTACCAGGTAGTACTTGTTGACGGGCCTACCCTGTCCTCCCATACTTATTAACACTGTAATTTAAACCACTGTACAAACCAAAATTATTTTTAAAAGAATAACCATGGAGTTTCTTGCCGTCTGTTCATCATAGAAATCAACCAATTGGAACCGTGAACCTTTTGACGTTTCATAAGTGCTTGGTTTTTGTGAAATAAAATATCTGGATTTAATTTGCTCGATAATGATTGTTTTTTTGACCCCTAACGCAAAAAGAGGGTGGTTGGTGTTATAGGTTTGACCTGTGTGTAAGTCTGTAATAGCGTAGCTCTAAAACGGGTAATCCGATTTGGATGCGGTTTTTTTCTTTTAAAAGCGGTAGATCTTAGACATGTTTTATCAAAATCTGTTCAGCCGTTTCGAAACGACGATTATTTGATAAAAATATTACTTACAACTGCTTTCTGAACTTAAAGGGCCAACACGTACATATTTTTTTTTAGGTTTTGTAGGTTTTTGGTTTGGTCGGGTTTTTTTTTTTACATTTTTAATAAATTGACCTGTTAAAGGTGTACTTAATAGCCGCTCGGACTTGAAAACCTATATTCTTAATCATATCCTGTTTTTCTTAAACGATATTATGGCGAAAATAATTAAACGATCAACGCCTTACTGTGGCAGAAAGGTGGTATTGGAACTGTCACAGATAAAACCAAGATGGCGGCTTTAGTCCTGATTTTGGTTACGCGACAAAAGATCATTGTTATGTGGTACCTCTAAGTTCCTCGTATAAGAAAACACTTGCAAACTCTTTACCTTCAACTATAATGCATCAGCACATTACCAGGTAACAGAGTATTAATGCGCACTTAGCTCGATGCTAGGGGATAACTAAGGTAATCACCGCCGGCGCCCTGCAGAATGTAGGAACTGCAAGCGGTTTAATATAAAGCGACTTGTTAGTAGTTTAGGACTATGATTTCAATTTGGGATCTTGTGGATGAATGTTGGTTTAGTGATGCTTTCCTTGAGATAAAGGTTAGGCTGTTAAAGATTTTTCCAAGAGTAAAATTATAGTCTTTGAAGGCTTTTGATTTTTCGCCATCATGCATCGGTACCAAATCAAATGTTCCTTGCAACTCCAAGCATAACCCTTTCTATTGTCCTTTTTTTTTTTTTTTTTTTTTCAGGGCGAGAAATCATCAAATGACTTCTCCCGCTCTGGGCGGAGCGGGCGAGAGGGCGTGTCAGACTTTTACTGACTAAAACCCACCCGTGTTCCATCAGTTGCCCATGTGCCAGGGTCACGGTATCTCTTTCGAACAATCACGCGACCCCGGCAGGCATCGGTCCTAGTAGACCCCTACACTGCTGCTGAAATCTCTTTGAGGCGCGCGTGGAACACTGCGCCCCGTCGACCCGAGCCTGGTCCTTACCGGGTGGCGAGCTACCCATTGCTCGCCACCCGCAAGCTCGCGCCTGCGGTGGCCGGGAGTCCGCAATCGACTCCCGACGCCCGGGGCGTCTCCTCCTGCGGCGGCTAGGGGCGTGAGGGCGCAGAGACTGCCACTTCCTCACGCGCCCCGCCTCCTCCTTCGCGAGCATTACTGCTTCGCAGAAGGAGGTGACGGCTTCCCATTCCCTCTCGCTCCGTACCATGGCTCGCACCAGGGCCGGACGCGAGAGGTCGCCGCCTCCAATCGCCTCCACGAGGACACGGCGGTGCTCCGCCCAGGCAGGGCACACCTCCATTCTATTGCCCTTTGGGTGACTTTCAACCTTCTTATGAAGTGTTTTAATGCTTTAGGTCATCACTGGTAAAAGACTTTCGTCTTTATATTGTTAAGTATTTAAGATAATTTAACTCTTGATTGTTGATTTTAAAAAGCGAAGACATCTAACGCAACATTTTATAATGAACATAAAATTGAATAGCTTATTGAAGACAGCTAGTTTTTCAACTCATTTAGTACCATTTCTACTTTAAAATCTTATTCTAAGTTGCGTTTCCATTCTCTGTATATCGGTAAGGTGAGTGTTGGGACGATATTCATGGCTTCTTAGCACGACTCCGTGCGGCTTCCAGCGTCTCGCGCTACAGCGAACTTTGAATTATTTCTCAAACATACATTCCTCACTACATATACATACATGTATAAGTGTATGTTTTTGGTATGCGAGTTTTGCTTTGAGGAAATTAAGACATTAAATTCTTTAATTACATATGTATTTGTTGTTAATTCTAATTGTTGTTTTTTTCCGGTTTGTAACTAAATGCGATGGCCTAATTAAATACGATGGGAATACAGGACAGACTTATGTGGAAAAGGCAGAGAGAGAGGCCACTGACCAACAGTGGAATGAGGCTCGATAGTTCATTGTATACTACGTTTTTAGAATGAAAGAGTTAGAATTTATTGAAATTTACGATCATCAATGGTAACAAATATAAGCAATAGAATATTGAAATCATGGTACATTGTGGTTTTTTAAATGGCTAGGAACTATGGCTTATTTGCCGATTCGCATTCAATACTTTTTTAACCAATGAAAACAAAACGGAGGAGGTTCCCAAGTCGACGCGTATATTTTTATTCGTGGTCAACGCATAACTTTTACAGAGCAGTCCGATTTTGATTAATCTTTTCTTATTTTTTGCTTTTCAGTTTTTTCGACGGTTAATTTTTTGTTAATTTATTAGTTTTTATAGAGGCGATTGGCACGACATTTATTTATTTGTGGGTGAATTGACAAATCCAGAAATAAGTACGAGTAAATACGAGCTAATCGACTAACAAGCCGAAATAGTTTCAGCTACAACAAACTAGCCAACACACTCGAGCTAATGCATTGAGGTCAGTTAATCCCCGGTGACTTACTAAGTGAAGTACTAGTTAACGGACGAATATAACCAGATACTGAATCTCAAATTAATTAATTAAAGTATATTGCTTTTTTGTGGGTGGGAAATCATTAAATGACGTCTCTCGCTCTGGGTGGAGCAGAAGGGTGTGTCAGACTTTTACTGACTAGAACAGATTCCCACACAACTTTTCATTTATCGGTGCCACTTTCAGACTTCCTCGTATGTACTCATTTCTTATTCTATCCATTAGTGTAACACCACACATCTCTCTTAACCTTCTCATATCATCTGCAAGCAATCGCCTTTCATTCATTCCTTTTGTGGCCCAACATTCTTACCCATACAAGACAGCAACCAAATGATTGTGATCATAAATGTAATACAACAGTACCAACACAACTCCATTATTTACCCGACATCTATGCTAAATACAGACAAGATTCAAACAATAATTCAACTACCCAGGAACCGAACCCCGGTCGTTCAATCGCCGTATCCGTCAGACTCGCGTCCTATACGTCTCTGACAAAGTTATGGCTTGGCGCGAATTTCACTTGCAAATTCAGTTTTGGGCCGCGGGCTAGTCTAGCCGTGTTTGGCTACATCTCGGCACAAGATAGATAAGTACAGAGGGTTCGTTTCTACTCCATACAATGACTGAAATCACACGCACACATACACATGCTTCACGTATAGTGAGTGTAAACACACTCACGAGTCGACTGGTGTTTTTTTGAGATACCTAGTTGTGTTCCGTCACCAAAAGAAATAAGTGACTAGGATCGTTGGCTATAGTTGAAGTTTAGTACAAAAGAGATGGATGTTTTCGAATAAAATTTAATTTAATGAATACAGAAGTTTATTTATCAAAGTAAATTCCATTCTAATCCAACCGTCGGTTTCGTACTAAACTTCAAGTATATACGACGACACTGGTTATATCTCTGACTGTAACACGTACAGTCAGACAAAAATATTGCCAAGACAATGTACGTCTATTGGCCGTGCTATAGCCGTTTCATTAATAACTGGCAAAGAATGAAAGTTATTATTTGAATATGCGGGCAATTTAAGTTGGTAGTCACTTTGCCTACACATCTATGTACATATGGCTGTGTTTTGATCTCTCTCCGGTCGTGTCGGATTACCATCCCATTGGACTATGAGAGTGAGGGAAGAGTGAGTGCTCCTGTGTCTGCGCACACACTTGAGCACTATAATATCTCCCGCGCCGATGGCTAGTCTCCGCTGAGATAGGCCGCCATGGCCGAATTACGGTCTGAAGGACTATATGTGAGGATGCGTCTGTAATTTCCCGTTGTACGAAGTTTACCTTCTGTACCGACCTATTTATTTAGGCCAGGCAAGATAGAAAGGTAGGTGCGAAAATGGATACATGTGCAAAAAACGGTTTTCTACAGTTTTGTTCGTCATTTTAAGGCTTTTCCCGGAATATGAGGCATCGTTTTGCTTGAAATTTTAAGTGTGTACATTTTTTAGACGAGTGGAGATAAAAGGTTTGTGCCAAATTGATCCTGCACCACCAATTGCATGATATACTTGCAAGCACAATCCGAAGAATTTTAAAAGAAACTACTAATACATTGCTTCATACGATTTGAAAAATTCGTCTGGTCGCCAATATAAATAACGCAATGAATGTGGTTCATCATCATCTTCATCGTTATAGCCATAAGACGTCCACTGCTGAACATAGGCCTCCCCAAAGGGGGGTTTTGCCATAATCGCCACGCTTGGCAAGCGGGTTGGCAATCGCAGTATGGTGGTAAAATTTATAGAGGACGCTGCTACCCATTCTTTAGTAAGTCCCCCAGTCGCCTTCTACGACACCCACGGGAAGAAATGGGGTGGTGCTATTCTTTACCTCAATACACGGAACATGAACGATGAGAATGTGGTTGAATTGTTAAAATTGAAAGGTGTTGTCATTATTCGTGTTGAACGAAATTACCTCGCTGGTTCTTGAAAACTGGAACGGGTGGCTGAAATTTCCCAACGAAAAATATGTCAAGCGACCTGTTTATTTGAATGCACAATAGTTACATCAAGTGAAAAGATATTATTTTATTTAATAAAACAATTATTTGAAAGTGTTTCAGTAGCCAAAGCGTCAATATACTCAACAGGCGGAAGG
Organism: Aporophyla lueneburgensis; assembly: GCA_932294355.1. Taxonomy (NCBI): domain Eukaryota; kingdom Metazoa; phylum Arthropoda; class Insecta; order Lepidoptera; family Noctuidae; genus Aporophyla; species Aporophyla lueneburgensis. Next base: position 34,228,767 of record OW028737.1, on the reverse strand, counting down.
GAAAAATATTAAAATGTACAATGCGGCGTAACGAAAAGTTTCTGATCCGGGGAGCTTATTGGTTGAGGCAACAAAACCGGCCAAGTGAGATTCGGACTCGCGCACCGAGGGTTCCGTACAAACCTGTAGGTATCCTCGGTTTATGCATAAGGTTTATGTTTATGAAATGAAATGTTTTTTTTTTAATTTTTATATTTCAGTTGTTTGAATGAAAGGTAATTGCGGTTTACGATTTATGACGTATTAAAAAAATACTGCTTACTGGATCTCGTTCAAACCAATTTTCGGTGGAAGTTTATGTGGTTATGTACATCATATATTTTTTTTTAGTTTTATCATTCTCTTATTTTAGAAGTTCCGGGGCACATTTTTCCAATTTGTAAGTGTCTCTCGCGCAAACTATTCAGTTTAGAAAAAAATTATGTTAGAAACCTTAATACCATTTTTGAAGACCTATTCATAGATACCCCACACGTATGACTTCGATGAAAATTTTTTTTTTGCAATAAATTTTGGGGTTCCCCATACTTAGAACTGAAACTCAAAAAAAAAAAAAACTATTTTAGTATAAAAATCTTAACGCAGTTCGCAGAATACATCTACTTACCAAGTTTCAATAGCATAGCTCTTATAGTTTCGGAGAAAAGTGGCTGTGACACATTAGGATGGACAGACAGACAGACAGACATGACGAATCTATAAGGGTTCCGTTTTTTGCCATTTGGCAACGGAACCCTAAAAAAGAGGATATCTCCAGAAGACTCACTGCCATTCAGTAAGAAATGGATAAATTGAAAATGTGTAATTTTACGACTGAGCAAAAGAAAGTTAATAAAAAAAAACTGTTCAGTAAATGGGATAAAATCTTCATGATTCAAATATATGTGATCATAGGGCAAGGAAAGGTTAAAAGAAACAGGCTTTAATAATAAAATTATTTTTTTACTTTGTTTCCTTCTGAGCGTCTTCAACCATTTTTTTTAATTCACCACAGGAGTTGGTAGAAAATGTTTGAAAAATAAAAACCTGTTCAATTGAACTCTCTCTCTGAATGTTTTTTGTATGATCTAATAATATTAGACAATGTGACAATGTGTAAAATTGTATGTTTTTCAATCAGTATAAATTATTTAGTCTGTAAGAAAATATTAAGTAAGTACGTGGTAATAGGAAATTGAAAAGGTGTATTACGTATTTCAACACCGACCGAATTATTTAATAATACAATTAAACATACATAAACTCACGCCTTCCCAAGGCCTTCTTCACCACCTGCTACAATTCTTAATTGCTATTTTGCGTTGTTTACGTTCATACACCTGCACCCTAATTGCGAAACGTACATTTTATCAGAATCTGAATGGGATTGAAAATTATTTGTAAACCATTGCGTCATTTGTTCGAATAAATTGTGACTCAGCAACGTTAATAACGCAATGAATGTTGTTTAACTATGAATATTAAACCAATTGCTTCCGATAAAAAGTTCCGCAATTACCCCTCTGGTCATACACGCACACCGGTTGGTACTTCTTTTGTAAACTGTGTTTCTTCTAGGATCAAATCTACTGAACCAGCTTTCATCCTTCTTTATCTTAGCGTGTCAATTGCAATCTAAATAGAGTTAGCCCAGAATTTGGCTACGAGCTTAGCATTTTCAGTAGCGTCCATCAACTCCTGTGGCGTGCAAACAACAGGACATGCTGGACAAGATATCAAGTGCTGCATTGTTTGTGGGACAGCACCACATTTATACTCCAAGTGCTCAAACGAGAATGGCAGAGGAATTATCACCATTGATGTTGGTAACTGCACCATCACCTAGATCTAGCTTTCATCCTAATAAATTATGATACTTACTGATGCTTAAAGGAAATATTTATTATTAGCTTTTGCCCGCGGCTTCGCTCGCGTTAAATTCGGGGTAACACGGTTCCCTTTTCCTGATTTAAAACACAGAAGAGAACTAGAGAACTCGCAACAGAATGTTATTTTAATACGCTACTGTAGACGATATTACATGTCTTTCCATTTGGGGATAGAATGTAAAGATTCTGGGCATTGGACACACGCAAACATGCTACATACAATTGTCCACGGGAAAACCACAGCTTTTCTAAGTTCACCCCAGCCACCTAAAATGAAAAAAAAAGTAGCCTATGTCACTCTCCATCCCTTCAACTATCTCCACTTAAAACATCACGTCAATTCGTCGCTCCGTTTTGCCGTGAAAGACGGACAAACAGACACACACACTTTCCCATTTATAATATTATAAGTATGGATAACGAAGAAAAGGTTGGGTCACACTGCTACATACCATAATCAGCCTATATTGTTAAAGCTGCTCGGACACAGGCCTCCTCTCAGTAAGAGGGAGTGGGCCCAGAGCGGTTAGTACCTACATGTCACATGTCTTTTAGTTTTTGGACAAGCCGGTTTCCTCACGATGTTTTCCTTTACGTTATGAGACCAGTGCTCAAAGTTAAGCGCCTGTGTAAACTGTTCCAACACTTGCCCTCTAACCTGGGCCGCCACTGCTCTACAACGTACGTCAATTCGAGACGTCAATACTATCGATTCAACAAAAAGCACAAATTTTTCCTTTTCGAGCAATACCTAAAACAACGATCGCAAAAGAGCTCACAAAATTCTAAACAAAGGCTTTCCACAACAGCCTAGAAGATAATTCACCGTATGTCCGGGACTCCCGAATTGATTCGTTGAGGGTCCTCCCCTTCCCTGTAAGCAGGTATTGGCCGGGATTAAGCGCTGCTATGCAAGGGGTGCTTAAATAATATCTACACTAGCGCGCTACTTCGCTAGTTACTAGCTCGTGGAGACAGTATTAATCTTGAGCTTACGTGAAAAAAAAAAAATGTGATTCTTATTTTAAACAATCACAACTTTTGTTAAGGCCGTGTTGTTTTGATAAGGCCATATGGTGTATTTATTTGTTTAGTATATTTATTTTAAATCATACAAATACATTACTATAAATAAGTAAAACTGAATAAAATATACAATGGGTGGTGTATTTTTGTACAGGTATTAGCCCTCTCAGTATTTAGGCCTCGACCCCCACCTCGCCCCGACCTCATCTAGTTTAAAAAAAGAATTGATTGACGTGTAAAAGTGTTTGTACAAAACTACTTGCAAAAATAAAGTCATTTATCATTTATCATAATCACCACTCCTGGTGATAGCAGTGAAGTGGAAAAATAAATAGATAACGAATTCTCTAGTAAGTCCCTGAGTATGCTTTTCGATACCCACGGAATAAACAGGTTGATGCTATTTGTTTAAGCGAGTACAAAATAATGAATGTCACGTTAGTATAGCTAGCTATCGATATGTAGATGATCACACATACAGTCCACTTTTATAACATGTCAAGTTAGTTGAAAATAAATATTCGAAGCAAATACACGTTTATTTATTCAAAAAACCTTGTTAAACTAAACACAACCTTATTGCTATAAACACTATTCTTTGCGTCCGACATCACACGGACAAAACAATGTAAGGAGTAAAATACTTATTTGAAAGGATATCATAATGTATTTGATTAAGGAGACATTCATTTTTTAATCACAGTTTAGGCAACGGACTACGCACCTGACCTTTCTGAAGGACATCACCGAGGTCACTTTTTGTGCTCCGAGGGCCTCCACTTCCGGCGTTTTCACTCACATCTGCCTTGTAACTCTTGAAAGTACCGTTTGTTAGTCGCTTTTCATAAGCATACTCTTTTCAGTTTTGTCACTACATATTTGAAACCGCACCGTAGCCTTATCATATACTTTATTTACTTTGTTGTATTCTATTCGGGACACTTACAGCTAATTAAACCAGTATTCTAAAACGATAAGCAATTGAAGGCCATTTACAAGCTTCTACTGATAATTACTAAAAAACAAAACCAAACAAAAGGGTGGTACAAAATACCTATTACATAAATCCTATCTTATTAATATTATAAATGCGAAAGTTTGTATGTATGGATGTGTAGATGTTTGTTACTCTTTCACGCAAAAACTACTGAACGGATTTGGATAAAATTTGGAACACAATTAGTTTATAACCTGGATTAACATATAAGCTGCTTTTTATCCCGGTAGTACGTTCCCGCGGGATATTTGCCGACCTGCACGCGAGCGAAGCCGCTGGCAAAAGCTATTAGGAAATAAATCTGCACAATCTACACGATCAACTTATATAAACTAAAAATCATTTAAACTCAAATAATTACTTTTCCTAAGAAGCCGACCCCAACATAGTGTAGAAAAGACTAGGCCGGTGATGATGGTGATGAATTACTGTCCGTAAATAAACTGTTCACCAACAAATGTTTAAGCCGAGAAACACTGATATTGAATTTGACCAAATCATGTTCAATAGATGGACAGTTCAGTAAAGCTTTTGATCTCACGGATTAACTACAAAGTCTGTCTGTAGGTGGTCTTGTAATAAGGGACATGTAACAAGCTCGGTTTACGAACCATTTTGCAGAGTGTGACTAATCTTAAAGTGCCAAGGGCGATCTACAACACCATTTGCGATTTTCTTCATTATCATCAACATCAATTCAGCCGAAAAACGTCCACTGCTGGACAGGCCTCCCCCAATATGGGGGGTTTTCCATAATCGCCACGCTTGGCAGGCGGGTTGGCGATCTTTTTTTTTTTTTTTGGCACTGACATCTCGTAGTTAGCCCGAGGGCTTTTACTACTTAACCGGGCTTTCCCTGCGAATGACTTTAGACGCGAATCTAAGGCCTCCAGCCAGGGGTGCTTGGACAGGAAACCTCCTCGTGTGCCCGGGGGTTGGAGTTCCCTTATGGATACGTCCGGAGGGAAGGCCAATGTCCGGGACGGTGCATCCTGGGGTGCGGGCAAGGACTCCCCATTAGGTACTGTGTGCCTAAGGGGTCTCGGTGCCCGTACGCTAATGTCCTGTCGGAGGAACGCTTCACCGTGTGTCCCTCTGATCTTAGCAGAGGCGCACAGCGGTGGAGTTAGAGCGGGCTCGGTGTGCACTAACCTGCCGCCGGGCAGGCAAGAAGGAATGTACTCCTTCTGCCACCGTTAGTCTCGTAGCCCCGAAGATCGTCACGGTCATGTCTCTGACTTTTGACGGGGGTCGAGGGTCTTGGCTTAATCGCCCGGGCCGCGAGGTAGAAAACCTCTATAAAAAATCACCCCAAACCTCCAAGCGGCGGCGCACCGTGAGGGAAGTTGACAGCTTGACTAATGGGTAGCTGAATTAGTCACTAGTGCGAACCACTGAATTTCATGTATATAAAGTTTTTACTCGTGGGAACAAATATGGAATTTTTTTTAAAACCCAAACCAAAACCCAAACCAGTGGAAGGGAGCGATGCGGGGTCGGAGTCCGACGCCGCGTCGAGTGCAATGGGCTTGCGTGCGAGCTCAGAGCGAGGAGTGGCGGGCGCTGCTGGAGGGAACCGAGAGTTCTCACAGAAGCGCCCTAAATCGGGGGCAGGGCAGGAGTCCTCCTCCGACGGCGGGTTGAGCTCGGCCCGCCGGAAAATATCACGGCGTGGTGGGCTCCATGAAGGGGGCGCCGGCCGAGGACTCCCCACCAAGGAGGCTGGCGAGCCGAGCCGAGCAGGCTCAGTCGAGCTGATCCAAGGAGGGGAGAGGCTCGCCACGGAGGGGCATCCCTCTGGAGGGACCAGCAGTAGGGCCCCCTCAGAGTCCTCCGGTGGCGAGTCGGATGCTGCCGGCTGCTCGGAGGAAATGGGCAGGTTCGCGGAGGTCGTGGCCACGGCCATCAGGGCGGCGACCTTAAAGAGGCTCCAGAGGTCGAAAGACAGGGCCATATCTGCTGCCACGAAAGCCATCGTGGTGGCAGCGAAAGCCTTTCGCTCTGAGCCTCCGGTGGTGGATGGGGTGGCAGAACTGCGGGCGGAGGTCGCCCGCGTGACTGCCGCCATGGAGCTCCTCCGAAAGGAGAATGAGGAGCTCCGAGCGGACCTGGCCGGTCTCCAAGGAGCCGCCCCCCAGGAGGCATTGCAGGGGGAAGCGCGGCATGGTCAGGGCGGGCTCCTGCTCACCGAGAACCAGGTGCTGACCCTGGTGCGGAAGGAGCTCGCGGTCTTCCAGAGCAGGTTTTCTGCTCTGGAGGCCGTGGTCCTGCGCCCCCCGCTGGCGGCAAGCCGGCCGGTTTCGGGCCGGCCTGGGGCGGCTTCGGGTCAGCCGAAGGCGGCCTCGGGCCGACCGAAGGCAGCCACGGCCCAGCCGAGGGCAGCCTCGAGCCAGCCGAAGGCGGCGGCGTACGCCGCCGCCGCGTCTGCCCCAGCCAAAGGGCCAGGGCAAACCAAAGGCCGGCCCAAGCAGGCACCTGCTATGGCCCCCCCAGCGCAGGTGGCGAGAGGACCGCCAATGCCGCCCCCGCCTTCTAAATCTCCCCCTGCCAACGCCGAATGGCAAGTGGTTGGGGAGAAGAAGAAGGCAAGCAAGGCTGCAAGGGCGGCCAGAAATAAAAAGAGGCAGCAGTGGCGCAAAAGGAGCACTGTCGCGGCTAGGCTCCGCGCCCCGAAGTCCGCAGCTGTAGTGATCACACTACAGCCGGAAGCGGTGAAAAAGGGCGTGTCCTACCGCGACGTGCTCTCCAAGGCGAAGGCAGCGGTGGACCTGAAAGAGCTCGGCATCTCCGACGGGCTCCGGGTTAAGGTCACTTTGACTGGGGCCCGGATGCTTGAGGTCCCCGGTGCGGCTAGTGGCCCGACCGCTGACGCTCTGGCCGAAAGGCTCAGGGCGTCGTTAGACGCGGAGGAAGCCCGGGTGTCCAGGCCCATCAAGTGCGCTGACATGCGCATCCTGGGCCTGGACGATTGCGTGACGGACGCGGAGGTGGTGGCCGCCATCGCTGGGGCGGGGGGCTGTCCTGCCGAGCAAGTGAGGGCAGGCACCATCCGCCCTGACAATGCGGGGTTGCGAACCGTCACGGTGAGCTGCCCCGTGTCGGCGGCCCAAAGAATCACCGCGGAGGGCCGAAGGCTTCTGGTGGGCTGGGTCTCAGCGCAGGTGAAACTGTTGGAGCCCAGACCTCTGAGGTGCTTCCGATGCCAGATGGGCAACCACGTGTTCGTGAGTTGCACCTCAGAGGTGGACCGCAGCGGTCACTGTTTCCGCTGCAGTCAGCCCGGTCACAAGGCCGGCTCGTGCAATGCCACGCCGCACTGCTATGCATGTGCGGCGGCTGGCAAGCCGGCTGAACACCGGGCTGGGAGTAAGGCCTGCGCTGCAGCTGCCAGGGCCAGAGGAAAGGGTAAGCCCTCCGCCACCGTCGTCACCGCTGTCGCCGCTGCCGCCTCGACCACTGCAGCTGTCGTGGCCAGCACCGCCACGGCAGGGCCCTCACAGGGGGCTCGGGAGGGGGCTGATATGGACCGTCAGTAATGGCTGCTCCATTACGCCTCCTCCAGGCGAACATCAACCACTGCGCCTCTGACAGCCAGTTCGGTTTCCGCAAGGGGCGCTCTACGGTGGACGCCATCATGCGCGTGCGAGCCCTCACGACGGGGGATGCAGTGGCCCGGGGTGGGGTCGTCTTGGCGGTGTCTCTAGACATCGCCAACGCCTTTAATACCCTGCCCTGGAGTTGCATTAGGGAGGCACTCCGGTATCACCGGATACCGACCTACCTCTGTCGCATGGTCGAGGCTTACTTGACGGATAGAGCCGTCATCTACCCCGGTCGCCAGGGCGACTGGAACCGGCGAGAGATGTCGTGCGGTGTCCCACAGGGATCGGTCTTGGGGCCGCATCTGTGGGACATCGGTTACGACTGGGTGCTGCGCGCCGACCTCCCTAGCGGCGTCAGCGTAGTTTGCTACGCTGACGACACGCTGGTCCTGGCGACTCGAGGTGGCATTGCACAAGTCCGAGGCCATGGGTTTTCATGGTCCTCGGAACGCGCCACCTGCGGGTTCCCAACTCACGGTGGGAGGGGTTCACATCGGCGTCGAGTCGACGATGAAGTACCTGGGACTTGTCCTCGACAGCCGGTGGAACTTCGTCGAGCACTTCCGACGTTTGGCTCCCAGACTGGAGCGGGCTGGGGCTGCCTTAAAGCGGCTCCTGCCCAATCTGGAGGGTCCAAACGCCTCCTGCCGGAGGCTCTACACGGGGGTCGTGCGGTCCATGGCCCTCTACGGGGCACCGGTGTGGGCGCCCTCATTGAGGCTGCGCCCAGCGCGCCGGTTGAGTGCGGCCCAGAGGGTCATGGCCATCCGGTTAATCCGGGGATACCGCACGGTCTCCTGCGAGGCAGCGAGCCTCCTTGCCGGAGTGCCGCCATGGGATCTGGAGGCAAAGGTCCTCGCCACATGTGGGAGTGGCGCGAGGAGGCGAAACGCCGGGGCGAAACTCCGCTGCCGCGACAAATCGCGGCACGGCGGACAGAGCTCCGGTGTGATCTCATGGCGACATGGCGGGTACGATTGTCGCAACCCAGTGCTGGGCACGCCACAATTGCGGCGGTAAGTCCCCTCTTTGAGGAGTGGATAGAGAGGCGTCACGGCGTCCTCACCTTCCGCCTGACGCAGGTTCTCACCGGGCATGGGTGCTTCGGTGGGTTCCTGTTCAGGATAAAGCGGGAGGATACGTCCGGGTGTTTCCATTGCGAGGATCGTCTGGAGGACACGGTGGAGCATACGGTGGAGGTGTGCCCTGTCTGGGCGGAGCACCGCCGTGTCCTCGTGGAGGCGATTGGCGGCGGCGACCTCTCGCGTCCGGCCCTGGTGCGAGCCATGGTACGGAGCGAGAGGGAATGGGAAGCCGTCACCTCCTTCTGCGAAGCAGTAATGCTCGCGAAGGAGGAGGCGGGGCGCGTGAGGGAGTGGCAGTCTCTGCGCCCTCACGTCCCTAGCCGGCGCAGGAGGAGACGCCCCGGGCGTCGGGAGTCAATAGCGGACTCCCGGCCACCGTAGGCGCGAGCTTGCGGGTGGCGAGCAATGGGTAGCTCGCCGCCCGGTAAGCAAGCTCGGGTCGACGGCGCGCAGTGTTCCACGCGCGCCTCAAAGAGATGTCAGCAGCAGTGTAGGGGTCTACTAGGACCGATGCCTGCCGGGGTCGCGTGATTGTTCGAAAGAGATACCGTGACCCTGGCACATGGGCAACTGATGGAACACGGGTGGGTTTTAGTCAGTAAAAGTCTGACACGCCCTCCCGCTCCGCCCAGAGCGGGAGAAGCCATTTGATGATTTCCCAACCTGAAAAAAAAAAAAAAAAAAAAAAAAGGCCTCCAGCCAGGGGCTTACAAACTAAAGGAAAACTACAAACTAAGCGACTAAGACCTAAGGGCACCCCCTGTGGGGTTCGGACCTCGGCTTAGGGAGTCACTGGTGGGGGGGATCAGCAAGGGATAGGCTGGATCTGGGGGGTCGTTAACTAAAGGCTCAGCGACGCGGGCTGGCTCATGCAAGGGTCGGGGGGGACTATTAGCTAGTCGGGAGTGTCGCGACGACGGACCTCGGCGGCGAGGTCGGTATGACGGACGTTTCGGTTTAAGTAAGGTGCTGGTGGCCCTATTGCTCTCCTGGAGGAGGGTAATGGGGTCATCAGGATCGGTTAGAATATGCCGCGGACGGCGGGTCTTGCTAATGCGGGAGGGGATGTAGTTGGCTGCCGCGACAACCAGAGGGTTGCGGTGGGTTGCGGCCCTATCGAAGAAACGCTTGGAGATGCGTTTCATGAATTGATGGATAGTCGGGAGTTTAAGGTCGAGGTGGAGATTAGCATTCCGAACGTACCAAGGCGAACCTGTGGCGTTGCGGAGAAAACGGTTTTGGAGCGTCTGCATCCTATGGACGTGGTGGGGTTTCGCGTGTGCAAAGACTGCACAAGCATAGGTCATAATTGGCCTTATGCACGCGGTATAAATGAGCTTTTTGCACCGAAGTGACACTTTGCTCTTTGGGTTGAGAATGGGGTGTAGCCTACCGAGAGCGAAAGCGGCCCGCGAGCGGACCTTCTTTATGTGCTCAGAGAAGGAGAGATGCTGATCTAAGATCACGCCTAGATATTTGGCTCGCTTCTCCCAAGGGATCTGCTTGCCGAACATGGATAGGGGGGTCGGGGGGCGGGGTTTGAGTCGCGGTTTCGTAAAGAGAACCGCCTGACTCTTGTCGGGGCTGACCTCGATTCGCCACTTCCTGAACCAGTCAGCGAGGTCGTCGACTGCGGCCTGGAGGTAGCGAATCAAGGCGTCTTGACTGCGCCCCGTGAAGTAAATGGCCGTGTCATCTGCGAACAGAGCCAACTGAGCCTTTAAACTTCTGGGGATTTCGCTAGTAAATAGCGTAAAAATGAGAGGGGACAAGACAGAGCCCTGAGGGACTCCTGCTTGGATAGGATGGGGGGAGGACAGTGCCCCTTCGATGCGATAGCGAAAGGTGCGGTTCGATAGAAAGTCTCGTAGGATGAGCACGAGACGGTCTGGCACTCCGAGTTGGTACAGCTTGTATAACAAGCCGTTGTGCCAGACCTTATCGAACGCTTTCGCTATGTCGAAGAAAACTGCACCCGTGAACATACCGCGTTGAAAACCAACGCTTATATGTTCGACGATACGGTGCACTTGATGGACACACGAGTGTTGGGTTCGAAAACCAAACTGCTCGTTAGGGATGAGGCCCTTTGTCTCGGCGTAATCTCTGAGACGCTTATAAATAAGCCTCTCATAGATTTTGCCAAGCACGTTGAGCAAACTGATGGGGCGGTAGCTCGAAGGCTCCGCCTTCGGTTTGCCGGGCTTTGGGATGCCAATGACTGTGGCTTCCTTCCAAGCCTGTGGGAAAATATTGTTGCTCAGGGCACCATTGAAGATGGTACACATGAGCATGATCAAGTGCGCGGGGAACAGCTGGAACACCCTATTGGTACCCGTCTGATCCGGGGGCCTTGCGGGGTTTGAGACCTTTGATGAGCTCATGCACCTCGTCAGGTGTGACGGGGGGCAAGGACTCATCTGGGTCTTCAACGGGCGGGAGTGAAGCTCTGCGCTCGACCTCAGCATCGACCTCAGCGAGGTGATCTGGGTCTACTGGCAGTAAGCTAGGCGAGCATTGTGCCTCGAGGCTGTCGGCTAGGCACTCGGCCTTGTCGGCATCCTCGAATGCAAGTGTCGCATCAGGGCGGATCAGGGGGGGGCATTGTGGTGACTTCTTTGGATTTGAGTTTCCTCTGAAGCTCCCAGAATGCCTGGTGGGTCGGTTCTAAATCGCCCAATATCTTTTCCCAACCGGCGGAACGTAGCTCCTCAATGCGTGTCCTTACAGCACGCTGTAAGTGACGCAAGTGAGCCCTGTTCGCGTCGCAGGGAAAGTTGCTGTAGGCACGAACGGCCGCGTTCTTCTCATTCAGCAGAGCCCGTACATCGTCCGGAAGTTTCCAGCGTTGGTCTCCCAACTCTGGAACTTCCCTTGAACATTCGTTCAAGACCGATTGTACGTGCTCTGTGAACGAGTCGATCGCGGCCGTTGTGTCAGCGATCGAATCGAAGTGACCCGGGATGGAATCTAAGTGAGGGGACGTGGTGGCTTTCAGCTTTTCGCTGACTTTCCTCCAGTCCGTGATCACTTTAGTAGCGGGGGGTTGGGTGGGATCGTGGGAACCTAAGCGGGAGGCCAGGTGCATGACTACCGGCCTATGGTAGGAGTCGAGCTCGGGTATAGCTTCTACAGAATCCAGCCTAAGGCTGATATTCTTAAGAAGAGCTATATCGAGGACGTCTGCGACGTGGGTGGGATCATGGGGGAAATGGGTAGGGGTCATCGGGGCGATGACGTCAAAGAGGGTGGAACAGAGGTCGAACAGGTGTCGTCCTCTGGTCGAAGTCCTGGAACTGTTCCAGGCTGGGTGTTTGGCGTTGAGATCGCCCGCTATTATAACGGACTCACTCAAGCCAAGAAGTAGATCAAGGTCGTCCGTGAGGAGTTGGTAGTTCTCCGTCGAGGGCTGAGGGGCAAGATAGGCCGATACTAGAGTGATCGGCTGATGACCTGTCATTCCTAAATGACAGATCGAAACTTCTAAACGGGAGAGGGGGGGAGGGTCCATGGGGATGCAGTACAGGGACTTCCTATAATAAATGAGGGTGCCGCCTTTGTGGCAGCGCGTCCTGTCATTGCGAACTAAGCGATAGTTGGCAATTTTCGGGTCGCGATGATTCGGTTTAAGGAAGGACTCTTGAATGAGTAGAATGTCTAATTGATGGTCGCGGAGGAAAGTGGCGATCTCATCACGTTGGTTGAGTATGCCATTGGCATTGAAAAAACCTAACTTTAGGGATCGGGGTTTGGTTCTCGCTAGTACTCGACTATCCATAATGGGGGGCTTGAGTAGAGAGGGAGACAAGGGCTTGCGTAATCTCCGGATACGCGTTGTAGATGGCCTGGATTTGGAGCAGGTTGCCGGCGCGTGCTGCGTCGACTAGCTCCTGGGCCATACGTTGGGCTCTGGGGGAAAAGAACGTTGTGAACGTACCCGAGATGATGTTAAAAGCATCTAGGGGGTTCACCTTTGCTCCAGATGGGGGTGCTACGGGACGGGGAGCAGGGGGTGCGGGTTTGGCGGCGGCAGCGGCCATGGGCTTAACGGGCTTTGCGGGGGGCGCAGGGGGGGGGGGCTGGGGCGTTGGGACGCGGGTCCAATAACGCGGGGATCCCAGCGGGGGAGGGCTTGGGAGGACCTAATGCAGGGAATGCCTGCATGTGGTTCCCTTGGTTCCAGTGATTCCAGGGGCTGGGTCTCTGGGGACTCAACCTCTCTGGAAGTTTGGAAGAGGTGGCTTCTCTTAGCTGGCGAGCGTTGGCGCGCTTCGCCAGTTTCAAGGAGGAAGACTTCGGGGCCTTGGGGCAGCCCCGGTAGTTGGCGGGGTGGCCGGCCTCTCCAAAGAGAACACAGCTGGGTGGCTCTGTGCAGAGGGCTCGGTCTTTGGGACGGGGGCAGTCAGCTGTTCCGTGATTCCCCAAGCACTTTACGCACCTGGGGGTTGCGAAACAGTGATGCTGTGAGTGCCCGTAAAGCTGGCACCTATGGCATTGGCCAATGTTGCCAGTTTTCCGGGGCTTCTCAATGCGGATGCCCGTGAGACTGCAGACAGCCTTAATCCTAAAGATAGGGTGGTGACCCTCGGTGGGAGGGCACACCACTAAAACCATGTCGAATGCCGGACCATGTCTGGCCCGGTGCATTCGATGGACCTCATCTACGGGCACGTTTTGTGCCTCGAGGTCGGCCTTGATTTCGTCCGTGGCGATCTCTACGGGGATCCGTCGGATCACCACCCTGGTTTGACGCTCCTCAGGCAGGGCGTAAGTGTGATAGGACACATTACGTGCACTGAGGAGTTTGGTCAGGTCACGAAAGTCTCGTGACGTAGGGGTCTGGACTTTAATGCCCTGCTGGGTAGAGCGGGCATTAGTGAAGTTGACCCTCTGGTCAACACACCACTTGGAGATCTCCGTCCACTTCGCCTTGTCCTGTACGAATACAGGGGGCGGGGGAGGGATCTTTTTTGCGGTCTTGTTGACCGGAGGGGTGGGGGCAATGTCGCGGGGAGCGACAACCTTTGCGGAGGTTGACGCTTTAGGGATGGGGATGGACGCGGCGTTAGCCTGCGGGGTGGGGGCACGCGACGGAGGGGATGATTCCTCGATCGCTGCGAACTTAGCGGCCGGGGCGGCGCTAGAGTTGGTCTTTTTACGCTTGTTTCCCTTGCCATGGGAAACTAACGTGTAATTTTCTCCGTCTGACGAGGGGGAGGAGACCGAGTCTGCTGCTCGGTTATCCTCCTCGCCAGTGGAGACCTCTTCGGTGTCCATCGAAATGGGCACCTGAGAGCTGGGCACGGGGGGAGACTCTAGAGCGTCGCTAAACGTAGCGACGCTAGTCTCGGGAGTCGAGGTAGCGTCGGCGGCGATGGTATGCGCTTGGGCAACCAGGGCGCGCTTGGACAGTCGCTTAAACAACCCCTTGAACTCGGGGTCGTCCATGAAGAGCTCGCAGAGCGAGAAAAAACTTTCTCGCTCTTTTGAGCTCCACTCGGCGACCTTCGAGCCCAACATGGTTGGGAAAGGGGAACCCTATTCGCTCATCGGAGCGCCTAACACCTAACAAGCCCTAATCCCCGGGTGGGTGTGCCCGGGGGTGAGTAGCACCTCCTGTCGGGTATAGACAGGGAGGTGTGACCTACTGCGTGAGCCCTAATCTGTGTGTGCCGTCGCCAATCTTATTGTGCGACGGGGCCCTAACCGGTCAGTGCGGATGGGTATAGAGATACCCTGACCAGTCTAGTGCGGGGGGTATAGAAATACCCGCGGCACTAGTACGCCGCTGTGGAAGGAAAACTGTCACCGGGACTGACGAGGGAAGCCCCCAAGGCCAGCGATCCGGCACCCGTCCAAACTTACGCCTAGCCCTGAAGGGGATAGGCGGGTGCGTTGGGTCAGCACCCACTCGGTTTCGTTGACACCGTGAGGTTTCAGCCGAGGACCACGAAACTGTGGATTTGCCCAGAAGGGGCCACTACGTTTTAGACGGTATCCAAATAAAGAAACAATTGTCTTGAAAAAGACAGTTTTGAGACAAATCACGATCGAAAATAAATTTTCGATCGCCAATTATAGCCGGAGCGACTACGATGCGGAGCGTTGCGCAGCAGACACAACACTAACACTGGCACTTTCACAGCGGCGGCGTGGTGGGGGGCGCGGGCGGCGGAGCGGCGAGCGCGAGAACAACACGTCCGTTCGCTGCGGAGGTCGAGCGTGGAATGTTGGCGATCGCAGTATGGTGCTAAAATGAATAGAGAACGCTGCTGTCCATTCTCTAGTAAGTCCCTTAGTCGCCTTTTACGACACTCATGAATAGAAATAGGATGGAGCTATTCTTTATGTTCGGCACCACAAGCAACAATTTGCGATTTTATAATTGTGAATGGTGTAAAGAAACCGATTAGCATTCTCAACAGTTCGTTTTTCCTAATAACATTATTGTTATAAGTCGCTTAAAAAACTACAACGATTGTTACAAAAGAGTCGTCTGAATTCAACAGGAGGTACTCGGAAACTTCTTTTAACAAAATGTATTTAATAAAAGAAGTAGAGTGCGCCTAATTACTTCCTAGTTGTCGGGGAGCCAATTAACTCCATATGCTCGCTATTATGCACTCACTTTTGCAAATGTGAATACTTATACTATACGAGGAAAACTACTGGAGTATTTACACTAAATTTTTTACGAGGTTCTGTTTACTTTTGTGTGAACTCGTAGGAAGGTAACGAAAAGATTTTTGTCTTTTCGAAGTTATGAGTTTGTGCAAATATTAGTTATCATCGAAACTTTGCGTTGGTACGGAGTTTCAAGAATCCGTTTTTTGTAAGTATTTGCTCGTTCGGATTTGAAAAAATATTGAAGTGATTCTTTTATTGACCAACATTATTTTATTTAGGTAGGTAACTGCTGCTCCGCCAAAGGTTTGTTTAAAAGAAACAAAAGAGTCAAACCATGAAGACGTTTTAATATACGTAAAGCTTAAATTGAATACAATGTTCTTAATATTAGATCTTTATCTCTATGGATGCGTGTCGCTGGTACTCGCCATAATATCACGATGCTACCACAAAGGCCGCATCAGCGTAGGCCACCTAAGGCGCGTACCAGCATGCATAACTAGGTTCTTTCAATAACCTCAGCCATTACTTAATACATCATTACGTAAATTATTTCATCACCACTGCTTTCAAAATGGTGAAGGAAAACATTGTGAGAAAAAAAAAAATTCGAAGACATGTGTCATCTACCAACCCGCACTGGGCCCGGGTGGTGGTTTATGGCCCACTTCCTCTTACCAAAAGAAGGCCTGTGCCCCCCAGTGGGAACATTATGATGACTTAATACATACAAAGATAAACACAAAACGTACCGCTAATATATCAAAGTCTGACATCTTAAAAACATACAATGAAGATATTACTTTGCAAATTAAATAAACATCTCTACTTTCCACTCCACAAACTACATTTACAAGTACTGAGGTACATTAATCACAGCGGCACAGTACACAAACACAAACAGACGAACTTTAACTAACAATTTATTTTAATGTGGAGCGCCGGTGACATACAATAAAGCTAGAACCGCGGTGCAGGTGTCAACAATGGTTTATTACGAATTAGCACAGAGCCGGATTACGGGGCTATGTTCTCGGCTGGAATTTACTTACGTACCGAATTTCGGTAATTGAATGGCTAAGGCTGATAAGCTGTTACTGAATAGGTTTTGGCTGCTGCATACTAGAATGGCTCTACTACTAATACTGTCTTGGCAGAAATTTCTCGGTGACCAAATAAATTACAACTTTTCAGCTGAAGTTTGCTGATTTTTATTATTGAAGCACAATTTGCGTTTTATTAAAAAAAAAAAAATACTGTCAATAGTCGTTATTATAAAAATATGTCAACCGGTACGGAAGATAGCAGCAGTCATAACTGCCTAAGGTGTGCTGGACGCAATTAACCATGTTCATTCAACTCTACTTTTACTATAATTGCACTAAAATACTATCACAATCATTATCATTGCACTAACAGACTATCACTATCATTATCATCCCACTAAAAAACTATTATTATCATGGCAATAATTATCATTGATAAATGATAAATGTTTTTATTTCTGCAAGTAGGTTTGTACAAATACTTTTAAACGTCAATCATATTTTTTAAACTAGATGAGGTCGGCGAATCCTATCTGGCAACTCTGAGAAGAAAACCCGAAACAAACTCTCAAACTATTTTAAAGTCCAGAGACCAAATAGATTGGTGTCTGAAATTGTCTTTTAAGGAAAGAACCACACAGATTGAGTGGACCTGTCCAATCATTGCACGCATTTATCATTGCATCTAGATACTATCACTGCACGAAACTTTCCATTCAGCAAAATCGCAAGTACCAATAAACCTCAACGGTAGCTTCTTTTATAAACAAACTGAACCAGACAAGGAATATCTTTTTCCACATAACCTCTTTCAAAGTCTCTCTCTGTGAAGTCAAAAGCGCTGCATACATAAGTTTCAACTGAAAGGTTTACACTCTTGCTACTCTCTAATGGCTGAAACAAAGTACCAATTAGCTCCGCAAGCGTCCAATGAACACTTTCACGAGTACATAGCGTGTGCAACTTATCTGAGTTTATGTACGGATTGACGAAGGAATAACTAGTCTCTTTGTGGCAATTGTACTGGCAAATTGATGTCATTGAATGTGTACCTACACTTAATTTACCTAACGACTTGTCTCAAAGGGTTAGTAGTTGCAAGCACGGAAAAAAATAAAAACATTTTTAAACATAGGTAAACGAAAAATACAAATATTTTAACTAATATTATAAAGAGTATAGATTAGTTTTTTTATGTCTGAATGTTTCTTTGTTACGCTTTCACGCTAAAACAGGTAAACGGTTTTGAATGTAATTTTGCAGATGGGTAGACCCTGACTTAGATTTTAGCATGGAATACTTTTTATTCCGAGATTCTGACGAGAGCGAGACTTATGCGGGTGCAGCTCATCGATTAATTATTAATTTTTTTTTTTTTAAATAAACAAGCTACAACTACTGAGCGTGAAGCTTCGATCCTTAGTTAGGGCAACGTGTTATTCAGTTTATCGAAAAGCTTTTCCCAGTAACAGTCCAGAGTGGCTGGCTAATGGTAATAGACTTACCCTCTATTTCATGAAACCAAACATTTCTGCCATAATGTGGGTGTATTATAGGTACACCTGTAAGCCTACCCAATGAAGCAATTCTGACGTGATGTTCTACTTAACTTTTGACTCATCAGCAGCCTATAATGTTCCCACTGCTGGGACACAGGCTTCCTCCCGGTAGGAGGGAGTGGGCAATAATCCACCACGCGTACCCAGTGCGGATTGGTAGATGTCACATGTTTTCGAATTTTTGTTTCTACGTGCCTCTCGTTTGCTCTAAATAGTAGGAAGATTATATTTACATTTAGATCTCGAAAGATTGCACTACTCACTGCTCCGTAATAATAATATGTAAAATGCCAGTTAAACACTCTATCATAGGTTTACTCAACACTTTCATAAATGTGCATAAGGACCAACTTATCTTTGCATATAATGTGAAGTACGGCTCCAGGGAGAGGAGATGACGCATCACGGTCGCATTTAGTGTTATTGCTTTGTGTTGTACAGACATGGATTCAGATAGCTTTAGCTAGAATAAACATTCTTTTTCCGTGAGGAAACTCCTGATTTTCAGTAGTATCATGATGATTATTTCGATCAGTTTTTTTGACAGCCCATTTTTTTGTGACCTTTCTTTTACTAACCCGTTCCCAAAAGACATTAAGAAGTTTCTAAGTCAAACTATTCAAGTTGTCGGTCTAACACTTAACATTCAAACTAGAAACAATATTGGTCCTGGGAGCCGTCCCCGCCAATCCATCCCTGTCACTCGTCCACCGCTGATTCTAAAAGTCAATTACACGGGTTGGTAATAAAGGCCGTAGTAGTGACGTCAGCGAACTTCTCAGTGAGCCTTCGATCGGCACGGACCCACTCTAATTGATTTCAGGCTACGTGGCTCAAACGTTTGGGCTGGATGTTCCACAGTGACGTGGTTAATTTTGGTTTTGATTGGTCGGTGAGTTTGCGGTGTTTATCGTAGATTTACTTAGGCGAGAATTGTTGGAAGGAATGGAACTGGTTAGTAATCATTTCATACAAATCATGATGCTTGTATTCCCGGTTCAAAGTCAGAGAAAAAGGCAGGTTATCCTTGAATACGATCATTCTACACGTACTGATACTGGCAAATTGAGCTCTAGAAAGTAGTAGTTCTCTTATTTCGTGTAGTGCCGGACGTAAAGAATAGTATCATCACATCTCTTCCTGTAGGTGTCGTAAAAGGCGACTAAGGAACTTACAAACGCAGCACCGTTCTCTATGCACTTTACCACCATACAACCCCGCCTGCGAAGCACGACAATTGTGGCAACCCCCCAAAAATTTACCGGTCAAATTGGCGGTGCTGGGTGGAGGGCCTATGCCTCGCAGTGTACGTCTTGCCGCTGAAATGATGAGTTCTAGAAAATGTTTGGCTTTTTTTCAGCGCCTTGTCTATGAGTCATCTTTGTGGTAGTTACTTTCCCAAATAACATTTTTATCCACCTATTCCCTAGCAATACATCAAGGTTGTTAAAGAAAACAAATCGTAAAAGGCTATGGGAAAAAGGTGCAAAAAAGACCAATGCCCATTACAATGGTAAAAGAAGACATCAAAACATGACATGGCAAGCCCTCTAAAATAGTTATAATGAATGTTGAGCGGTCAACCGCGGTCGCTCATACAGAGGAACGTTTCCGGAACGCCGCGCGCCGGCTCCGTGCAGTCGCAGCATAGTCTAGCACTCCAAACTTTCCTTTTTCGTTTGTTAACTAATAATTTTGAGTATGTTCACAGTCCATACAGCTAACGAATGCTGCCTAATTTTAAGTGCTGCTCTGTACCTATGTGCTCTCTGTTTTTGATAAAATAAATAAAATAAAAATAAAATAAAATAAGTTTATTACATATCATTTTAGCTTACATTGCATATCGAGGAGTCTCCATTTAGGCATAGAAATACCTGTAGTTGAAGGCTCCGCTCTTCCCTTGCATTATAAATATGTATACAAACAACAAAAGAGAAAAAAAAAAAAAAGTAAGAAAGAAAATACGATCTTTTGTACATATACGTGAGTGTGATAACAAGGAAAAATAATATTTGTGTACTGTGAGTAACAAATCTGCCAATGTGCCAGAGTAACAAATAGAGTTTTAATTATACCAAGTGATTTGATTGCTAGACGAATTAAATCGTGGACCTTTTATCTATATCAAACAGAAAAAGAACGCAAATTCATCATCATCTGCCTAGCCTTTTCCCAACAATTTTGGGGTCGGCTTCCAGTCTAACCGGATGCAGCCGAGTACCAGTATTTTACATGGAGCGACTGCCTATCTGACCTCCACAACCCAGTTACTGGGTAATACGATACCCCTTGGTAAGAGTGGTTGTCAGACTTTCGGGCTTCTGCCGTCCCGTAACGACTGTCTAAGATCTAAGAAAGACAACCGGGACCAACGGCTTAACGTGCTTTCTGAGGCACGGAAGGGTCTTGGTATGTTTGGTCACACATCCACGGACCAACCGCGGCAAGCGTAGCTTAACCTGAACGATCGACCCGTGAGGCTGTTATTACTTAGCCACAAGTTCTTCCACAAGACAAAACAACGCGCACTGTTAAAGCTATTATTTGAATCAACGGTGTATACAAATTATCATAACATAAATTGACGCCTTTCTTTTCCCCGAAAGAGGCAGAGGTATACCTATACAGTATATGAGTACATGCTAATTTCGCCAGTTGGGTTTGAGTCCCATTGAATAGGGGTTGAGCTTATTACCATAAACCAGACCAGGCACTAATCCAAACGCCGGACTGCTACTAAGAAATTTTAGATAGAAAAATGACACTGGTATCGAACCAGGATCTCACTTTCAGCAGTAGTGCTTGCGATCTGTTATACCCATTCAATGTACCCTTTCTTGCTTACCTGGCACCTTATGCTGCATTCCTGTCAGAGTGCTGACACAGCACCCCTCGACTCCTCATACACCCATCCCACTCATCCAGTCAGTCGTCTTCCATCCTTCATCCCGTGCACTCGTGTGCTGCACTCGCGATAATTATTGTAAATGTTAAATAAATCGTATTAGATTCCTACAGCAAAAAAGTGTTTCCTTTTTTAAAAAGAGTGACCTAGACCGGTTTCTAACGGATCGATCGATTATCAAACACACACTTCACATACACACGTCACTACACACAAACTACATTCATATACACACTCCTTCATACACATCCACAATCATTCACCCCATTTGCTGTGTTAACAACGATTGTGAACAAACAGGAAAGTCACGGTGGTATTGTATTATATAAATTGAAGCCGCAAAATCTCCGACTTCTAAGATACAGGTCTGCGTACCGAGTTTAGGAGCCTGGAAAACTGACAATAATTTTAAACATGGTAATACAAACCACTGTTTCCATATGCTGTGTTCTGTGTTGTTTTTTTTATGTACTAATAAACGTATTATATTATACATAAAAAAGTAGATCACTAGACAACAGACCACAAATTGAAAATTATCATGTAAATAGTTTTCATCTCTACATAAACGTACCTATATTTAGCTTCAGTTACACCCATTTTCCATAATAACGAAGATTTTGACCCGGACCGGGTAACTAAAGCTGTCGTAATTAACGTAGACAACTAGCCGTGTCCGATCGCCGTGACGGACATTTCCGTCCACCAGAGATTATAGGCTGTTACCCCGAAACTTCGGCTGGGCTTACCCGTCACAGGCGTCGCTTGTGTAATTTTGAATAATGCAAACATTTCAGACACAATTTCACGTTAATTTGGGAAAAATAAAACGTTTCTAAGGTAATTAAGGCAAATTGGAACGATAAGGAAAATTTTGATTCGAAATACGCAGAAAAAATGTTAAGAAGATTAGCGGTTGTGGAAACACAAAGACAGTGAGGCGAAATAAATATTGAATTTAATGGGTAAATATTTTATTTATTATTCTGACTATTATGGTGAATTGAAATACTGCCACTCATGATTGATTTAATAAATCATGATGGCAAATTAAGATGAGTGCAAATAAGGGTAGATGTCGTAGATGGTTTCATTTTTTTAACTTCCAAACTTTGATAAAAAGTTCATCCCCTTTCGTCCCCTTTGGGTGATGAATTTCCAAAAATCCTTCAAAAGTTCTGACTTTCGTTATATATTGTTTTTTTTTTGGGCAAAATTTAATGTTTCTGGACCCTATAAGTTGTCAGTCATCATAATTTCAGCTGAAAGACGTCCACTGCTGGACAAAGGCCTGCCCTAAAAACATATCGTACACTTGACTGCTACTGTAGCCAAGGGGAGGTTGGCCGCTGGAACTAGGGGCCATTTGGTTTTGGTGTTTCTCATTTTGGTGGGCTTTGCCATTTTTGCAGGCAAATTGGCGATCGGAGTACGGTTTGAAAAATGTGTAGAGAGCACTGCTACCCATTCTCTAGTAAGTCCCTTAGTCGCCTTTTACGATACCCACGCGAAGAAATAGGGTGGCGCTATTCTTTGGTCTCTTGATGTAATACTATCGGTCTATCAGTGCATGAATGAACCTAAGTTTAGTTCACGATATTCACATCTAATTATGAACTAAACTTATGTAGTAACTTCTTTTTATTACTAAGGAATGACTATCTTACCGCTAGACATGCCCTTTAGCAAAAACTTCATGAATCAAGCTCAACATCTCTTCGCCACAAAACCGTGCTGAAGCCCCAAGCCTGTCTAATTACGTGTCTGTCTTGTTAGCACAATTAATATCTCGCCCCGAAGCAGACGCGAGATGGTGGCCGCGGTCACGTCTTAGAAACCGATTGTGAGCCGTCACTTTATTAGTAAAGTAGTCTGGTGGAGCAACTTCGACGGCCGCCATGATGGTTTGGTGGTCTTAAATTTTATTTCATTTTATTTTAATGTACCTGCACTACCTACCTAATGAAATTTATTGCCATCTAAACTATAAACTATAAACTATTAAACTATATTAATCCATACTATCCATACTTCCATACTATAATATTATAAATGCAAAAGTAACTCTGTCTGTCTGTCGGTCTGTCTGTCTGTCTGTCGGTCTGTCTGTCTGTCTGTCTGTCTCGCTTTCCTGCTAAAACTACTGAACCGATTTAAATGAAATTTGGTACACAGATAGTTTAGAGCCTGAGAAAGGACATAGGCTACTTTTTATCCCGGTAGTATGTTCCCGCGGGATAATTTCCGACCTCCACGCGGGCGAAGCCGCTGGCAAAAGCTAGTATCTAAATAATTATGTCTTTAATTGAGGATTTTTGTAATGAGGTTTACATAATATACATCAGGATAAAAGCTTTTAAACAAGGAAATAGAAAAAAATCTATTGTATTCTTGATTTTCTGACGTGTATTGAATCTAATCGTAAGTTAATGGTCTCTTGCAGGTTGGGAAATTAATATTGGTTTTTAGCGATAAGCGTATTTCTGCATTTAAGTATATCCGTAATTTTTATGGTGTACATACTAAAAAGTATTCAATATTCAATTCTATTATGATTTTTAATTATGTGCGACTAACGAAGTGAAAACAGAACTTCAGCAATACAATCCCGATTTTGTGGAAATTGGTAACTATTCACAAATACAGGTACACACAAGGTACGCTAGTTAAAGCATGTCAAATAGAAGTGTAAAAGATCAATCAGCAATGTTTTCACTACAGACATAACGGAAATTGTTATTAAAATCAACATTAATTAGTTCGGCACACTAATGAACTAGTTAGTCAAAATCAATCCCACTAACAAAACAAGACACTCAATACAACTTCGACATTGTGACATTGTCATACAAAATATATTGTCACAAAATATTCAACCCTTTGTTCGTCGGCCAGGTATAACGAGGCTGGCAGGTGTGTCGAGATTGACGCAATATTTAATTAGAGCACTTCACGCTCCGAAGGGATTCAAAGGGCTCGAAATTCGCGTTCACGGAGAATTATTGTAATGTTGCGCACTTACGCGTAAGTGCGAGTACAGTATGTTACGTGACGCCTCGCTGGTCTCTCCGACCCGGCCGTCGCGCTGCAGGGTTGAAGGTGTATGATTCTTTTTTAATTGTGCTTGAATCAATGTTTGTGTGCGACTGCGGTTCATGGTTCAATTATATTGAAAGAGTAACTTGCGTATTTTTATTCATAGGTAGCTCATTTATTCAGTACATATATTGATACACGTACGTGAAAGAATTAATTGATCAAAAGTAAAAGTTCTATTCAATTCATCATCATCATTTCAGCCGTAATACGTCCACTGCTGGACATGACCTCCCCCAATTTGGGGGGCTTTGCCATAATCGCCACGCTTGGCAGACGGGTTGGCGATCGCAGTATGGTGGTAAAATGCATAGAGAACGCTGCTGCCCATTTTCTAGTAAGTCCCTTAGTCGCTTCTTACGACACCCACAGGAAGAAATGGGGTGATGCTATTCTTTACGTCCGGCACCACACGGTACAATATTCTATTACTATTCAATTACTGAATTTTTATTATTATACTTAATGTTCCTCTGTAATATTGTTAAGATTTCACCAGCGTTATAAGAAATGTAACAAAGTAATGTATCGTTTTAAATTTTTACATTAATTATGTATTAATTATATTTGTATTCCTTCCATGGTGAAACATCGATTCGATCAGAATTCTATATGTCGCAGATCCCATAGTGGAATGTCAAGCGTTTTTTTTCATTTTAATTTAGTTTAATTTGATTTGATTCTTGGTATGGCAATGCTTGAGTGTGTTTAGTCGATTAAAGTTATCGTTGGTCATTTTTGATGTGAATAAAAAGGCGGTTGACTTGTGCAGTTGACACATTCAAATTGTAATCGTGGTGACAAACGGTTAATTTGGCTAACCTCACTACATTCCATTTTATTTTATTTTAATCCGAAGATAGTTCTTCAATCTTTTGTTATTTTTAATTGTAAAGTGTTCTAAACAGTAAAGTTTAGTGTACCGAACAGTGCCTGTGTATTTCACTTCGGACTTCACGTTCCATCATGACCGAACAACAAGGTTGCGAAGACATGCCCTACCTGTCCTAATATATTAATAAGACCTAAACAATTTTTTAAATTCTATTCTATCGCTATCCTAAAAATCTTTCCTGGACAAGAACTCTAATAGGTCGCAATCAAAAATAATTGAATACTTTAAAGTCATCGCAATTTCGTTAAAACATTCGTATACAACTGTGTATAAATGAAGCTCTACTACTGAATAATAAAGAAAGTCGTTCTCCAGTCCCTGAAATAAGAAAACTGTATCATTTTTTGACAAACAACTAGTCTTGCGTTAGCACTGCACAATGGTTCCTTTAGGGAAAGCGGGCCCGGGCTCACAATGAAACGGGAAAAAAGCGAGGCCACGGAGAAGATTAATTTCAGACCCTATTATTATAATAACTATGTCGTTAGAATAATATTATAAGGCTTTTAATAAAACGGGTTCAACGAGTAGAACATTAAATTGCTCGCTAGAATTTGCGCTAACTTTCAAAATTATAATGTCAATTTGTCTTCAAAAACAGACAAGTCAACAATGTTAGATGGTACTTGTTACAAAAGTTTTTCTCAGTGACATTATTTTATGCTAGACACTAAGATTTTCTGCCTTATTACTAAGAAAATAATCCTAAGGAACGACCCTAGTAATAAAGCCACAGCATAAAAAAACGAAACTACAAAAGTTTGGTACACCCTTACTTTCTCGCGTAGGAGTCTCAATATTGTTTTACTCTGTGGTACTTTTTTTAACAAGGTAAGAACAAATCCTTGGTAGGATCGGGGACGAAAAAAAGGAAAATCTTTTTGAATAATGTCGCCACGTGTTAGGATCCAGGACATTTTGACGCTGCGTCAGCTTTGAAAAGAAATATTAGCGTTAAATATATTTGTATGTGAAATATCTGAGACCTCACCTTTTGCATAGCAAAGTATGTTACCATTTTGTTCTTACATTCTTATACTGATTTGGGTACGAGAGGAAAAATTGAGCCTTTTGTCATCTCGTAAGGAGTAAAGGTCAATTGGGGAGAGGTCAGCACTTTCGAGGGATGGACATGTCGGTCGTTT
This sequence comes from Aporophyla lueneburgensis, assembly GCA_932294355.1. Classification (NCBI taxonomy): domain Eukaryota; kingdom Metazoa; phylum Arthropoda; class Insecta; order Lepidoptera; family Noctuidae; genus Aporophyla; species Aporophyla lueneburgensis. Next base: position 34,202,913 of record OW028737.1, on the reverse strand, counting down.
GTAGGTATTTGTGCGTTAACCCGTTCGACTATGGGGCTATATGACTGCCTTTGTTGGAAGAACACGTCATGTTGGATCTTAGTTTATACGGTATAGTTGTTTATTATATACATGAAGATAAAAAGAAAACTAATAACAGCTACATGGGTGGATCCATTTCATAAGCTACGCTAGCCAGGGTCGATGCGTGGATGGGTGACTATCTTAACATCAGAGACGCCTCTGTGCCTCGGAAAGCACACGTTAAGCCGTTGGTCCCGGCTGTCATTCGTGGATCTTTGGCAGTTGTTGTGATGATCCGTCAGAAGTTCGAAAGTCTGACAACCAGTCCATCCAAGGGGTCTATGTCACTGCAACTCAGTATCTGGGTAACAACCAGTCCATCCAAGGGGTCTATGTCACTGCAACTCAGTATGTGGGTAACAACCAGTCCATCCAAAGGGTCTATGTAACCACAACTCAGTAACTGGGTAACAACCAATCCATCCAAGGGGTCTATGTCACCACAACTCAGTAACTGGGTAACAACCAGTCCATCCAAGGGGTCCATGTCACCACAACTCAGTATCTGGGTAACAACCAGTCCATCCAAGGGGTCTATGTCACCACAACTCAGTAACTGGGTAACAACCAGTCCATCCAAGGGGTCTATGTCACCACAACTCAGTATCTGGGTAACAACCAGTCCATCCAAGGGGCCTATGTCACCACAACTCAGTAACTAGGTAACAACCCAGTTACTGGGTTGTGGAAGTCAGATTGGCGGTGTCGCCACGTAAATAACTGGTATTCAGCTACATCCGGTTAGGCTGAAAGCCAAATCCAACACAGCTGGGAAAAAGCTAAGCAAATTGAAGTGTTGATAAAATAAATAGTTAGCAATTGCGTAACTGAGCACGCTTTTGGGCCTTAAGACCACGTATCCGATTCCCACTTGCACAGGTTTTTGTTTACGAGTTAGAGAATTAAATCAATAAGAACAAAAAAATAAAAGAAAATTCAATTTTCAACGCTAAAAAAACACGAGAATGCTCCTACATCCAAACGGAATTATTTACTAGGCATTAAAAGACCTTTCGAATTCCGAGAACAAAATAATGTTACTCAACACTATCTCACATATTGGGCACCTAACATGTTTGTCCGTAGTATCTTTTCCTACCATTTTTCCGCTAGAAGACAGTGTAAAATCCGTCGGACTGAAGGGTAAATCCGTAAGAAGCGCGACCATTACTCAGGTAGTGTAAGTTCTTCTTGCGTCGCGCGTCGGTACTGCATAGAGATTTGTCACTGTGACACGCTTTTATATTACACGAGAGGGTTTTTACTACACTTTGGAGGAACTAGGTACCTATATTATGAACTAGCTTTTGCTAGCTACTTCGCCCGCGTGGAGGTCGGAAATTATCCCGCGGGAACATACTACCGGGATAAAAAGTACCTTATGTGTTAATCCAGGCTATAAACTATCTGTTTGCTAAATTAAATCTAAATGCCATAAGTAATTTTTGCGTGAAAGAGTAGGTAACAAACATCTATAGGTACATCCATACTCACAAACTTTCACATTTATAAATACTCTATATATGACTGGCCTTAAACTATTGTACTTAATGTAGCTCAAAATGTGTGTTATATAAATGACTTTTAACTTCAAGCGCATTAAGGCTCCCACAAACAGGCGCGATGCGACTCTCGTAGAACAATTTCTATGAAACCTTCGTGGATATTGTTCTACAAACGAGTGTTGCGTCATCGCTTCGAGCCTGTCTGAAGAAGCTTAAGTAATTTTAACGATTCACTTTAAGGGGATTACCTCGCTCAAATCCTGAAAATACCGTGTGTTTAAAGAAGTTTGTAGATGAATCCTTTTGTGCGTTTTCAATATAAAAAAAAAAAATATGTTAAACTAAAGGTCGTCACAAATACATTGTATTGTTTAAAATTTTAATAAACCTACTCAAATTTTACCAAAAAATCGTAACAAATAGGTCCTTTTACAACCTAAATTGAATTTTTTTTCTATAACGGCTCAATAACTCGGCATGAATTTTATACAAAAAAATACGTAATGACGTATTTAACAATATGTATTGATTTTTTCTCTTATTTCTTTTAATATTTTATAAAAATCCGAAATTTCGCGAAAAGCACTATGTCACTCCCGCACTCGTCCCTCTCTCTCTCGTCGTGTCGTCGTAAGTTAGTACGGAGCAGCATGCTCAAGGTCATTGGGCAATGTAATGCCCTTAAATGACATCATAGACATGTGAAATCCACCAATTGGCACTGGTTCCTTGTGGTGACTACTTCCTCCCACGGAGAGTAGGCTTGTGTCCCAGCTGTGGGAACATTATAAAGATATTTGTTTTTTGGACTTGGCATTCTAAAATGCCAAGTACCGTGTGGTGCCGGAGTACCGTGTGGTGCCGGACGTAAAGAATAACACCACCCCATTTCTTCCCGTGGGTGTCGTAAAAGGCGACTAAGGGACTTACTAGAGAATGGGCAGCAGCGTTCTCTATGCATTTAACCACCATACTGCGATCGCCAACCCGCCTGCCAAGCGTGGCGATTATGGCAAAGCCCCCCAAATTGGGGGAGGCCTAAGTCTAGCAGTGGACGTCTTACGGCTGAAATGATGATGATGATGATTCTAAAATGCTAGTCCTAAATCTGAGTCTAGTTCTACCCAAACTGCAATATTAATACAAGGGTCAAGCTGTGTTAATTTTCTAAAAATCATTAGCCAATCAGTGTTAACTTCAACAAAAAATCTCGACTACTAAACTCAACAGGCACCTGTTCACAATCCTTAAGGAATTATAATATCGTTTGACGAGGTTCAGTGCAGCATCAGAGCGAGCAAATAATACGGCCACCGAGGATTATATCAAGTAATTCTCTAATACTGCCCGGTTAGGGGATTTAGCAGCTGCGCCCGGTCGGGTTCCGTGAAGAATTATTAGACATTCTCTCTGCCTATTTATGTGGTGCATTTGTTTATTGAATACTAGCTTTTGCCAGCGGTTTTATTACATATATATACATAAACCTCTCTCTTAAATCATTCTATCTATTGCAGAAAAGTGTATTAAAATCCGTTGAGTAGTTTAAAAGATCTAAGCAAACAAACAACTGGAGCGACACAAACAGCTGGATACTATGTAAAGAATATAAAGAAGCTGTTATTTCCCGTGGATCGGCAGGGCTTCAGGGTTGGTTATAAAAATATCCTCGATTGATTTTCTTTGTTTCTCAATCAATCGAGGATATTACCAGACAATCGTTAGATTAGATTTATGCAGCTACTATTTCCCCGTAAGAAATATAAAGTACAGTTGACGAAAAATCCTCAAGGTTTTGCACGAGGGTCTAGTCAGCATTTTCATGTACTAGTGCTTACACTTTGCAGAAGTTTGTATAAGTCAGCCTATAATGTTCCAGTAGTGGGACACAGGTCTCCACTCTGTGAAAGGGAGTGGGCCATAATAGCTGGCCAGTTGGTCGGTGGATGTCATATGTCTTTGAATTTTTCGTTCTTGGATATGACTCATCACATACACACACTCCTCACATACACACTCTTCACATACACAAACTCATCACATACACACTAACACTCATCACATACTCGTACATACACTCATCACATACTCGTACATACACTCATCACATGCACTCACACTTATGGTTACCTTTTAGTCTGTAGTTTTAGTATGTTGCTTTTTCTCCTGTAATTTCATATTCTATGTATAAGTATAGTATAAGTAATGTCGAAAGAGACTGGATCCTGCGACACAGGGCATTCTAGTGCGGGATCCAGTGTCACACCTGAATATTGTAAACTTTTATAAACTAAACTATATGCCGGTTTCCTCGTGATTTTTTCTCTCACCGTTGCCGTTGTGAGAGCAGTGGTGATGGAATTTAATACACAAAGTAAAGTGCCTACGTGGGTTCAAAATCATGACCTACAATTCGTAGACCGGTGTTCATACCACTAGACCACCAGCTGCAAAAGTGTATCAGTCAAAGATAAGAAACGAATGATGGTGATGATGGTTGGATGAAAGAAAACTTAAACAAAACAAAAACAAACAACCTTAATCACCAACCAGAAAAATCAAAACACAATCCGCTTCGTCTAAATTGAAAATTTAACTTTCATTATAATAAAACTCGGACATTTTGCGACGTGATCGTTCCAACCATAAAATGTGAGTGCAAATAAAATAATGGCTCCGTTCAGTTTCCATTATTGGACCAACGTAACAATAACATATAAAAAAGTGTCATAAAAATCTAGCGAAATTACTGCTTTTATAGCTCCGTTGATCTGTAGGAGAGATGTGGACCAATGGGATGCTGACAGCTGTTTCGCTTTTTTGCGTTAATTGTTTGCGTGTGTGACGTTGTTCGACGTCATGGGACCAACGTGTTCTACATTAACAATTTGTGGATTCAATTATGTTCACAGGGCATGCTACGAGGTAGCCTGCGTTTTGTTTTTACCTCTTTTGAACAAACAGCCTTGTGGTAGCAATTTGGTTTCGCCTGAATCTTTTCAAATAGGTAATGGTGTTACGTCTCAGTTAAAATAATATTACTCAACCTTTACCTACCAAGCAAAATATTTTTGTTATTACTAACAACCTTGCCTTGCCTATGGACTTTGTAGTCTGAAATAAAAGACTTTTATTTATCGTATTTACCAAGCATTGTCCAACACCCTGGTAAGATTCTGATTCGAATGCCTGAAATCACTTATTTTTCACCTAAACCAGCGCAAGCGCCAAATGAGTGATCTTGTTTGAATAGTAGCTTATTTAACATAAAATACCATATCGCATTGTTTCTCCGAAGAGTTGGGGAGTCGTCCCTATAATATACAGGTGTACATACAGTTCCCCAGGTACTTTTAAGTCCCATATAATAGAGGACCAGCCTATTTCATCAATCGGGCACAAATCCAGGCTACTACTGAGAAAAATCCAGACATAAACTCAAGACTTCATGATCGGAATACCGCTTGCGACGACTAGACCAACGAGTCAGCTGAGGCAGGCCGACTTATTAAATAACTTGCTTTAAGAAACTGGATAAAACTATTCCTTAGTACTAGCTGTTGCTCACGGCTCGAAAATCCTCCGTCAGTTCAGAACAGAACTATAAAAATCCTTTCTTTTTATCTCCTCAACTTTGCAGCGCTGTCACCTCCGCTAGTAGCGTAAACAATTTTCATAGTTTCATGGGCAGATGTCAAAGTTTTTTCCTCTCAATGGCGGCCGCTCGGCGGAGAAATTTCCAACTTGCTCCTTGAATTTTAACGCGGCACGAACTCTGGTGTCGTTGCTATACTTGGTTGGCGCGATATTGTTAAAAATCTATACATCTATACAAATAAATAACTTTGAAGTGTCTGTTTGTAATTTCAAATCAACAGGTTTTCACTAAATGCGTATGAAAGTACTAATATACGGTATTAATATCAAAAATTCAATTTTTAAATTTTTTGTCTGTCTGTCTATTTGTTCCAGTTAATCTTCGAAACGGCTGGACCGAATTTGACGAGACTTCAACTGGCAAATAGCTGATGTTATAGGGAGTAACAAAGGCTACTTTTTGTTCCGGTAGCCCATGACATTAATTCCGACGTCCACTTAGGCGAAGCCACAGGCACAGCTAGTATCAAATAATGTTTGTGATTCTGATAAAATTCGTTATAAAGAAATAATTTAGTTACCATCTTTTCGTGACTGCCATAATAATACTTAAGGATGATGACAAAAGGACAAAATTAAATACTTTTGGTATAACTCCTCTCTGGTCGTCATGTGAAAAGTTTATGCAACAAATAACCAAGTCTTAAAAGAAACAGTTTATTAGCAAAAAACTTCCCCAAAATTCTTTATCGTAAAATCTAGGTCGGTCTTATAAAACAGTGTTTAATCTTTTACGATCTCACACAATGGGTGTAGCTAACAAACTTCGAAGAAAAAGACTTCGCGTGTAAGAGCACAAAACGGTCCAATTAGCGCTGAGGTTACGTGCCATGTTTAGAATAGCGACATCTAGCGTCAAGTGGGTGAACTCGTTAGTAGTCCGTGATGAGTATTTGTGTGAGTGAGCGGAGTCTGAATCGCGCTAATGACATTTTCGCAGGAGTTCCTAATAGTTTTGCTTTTATTTTTCATCTGAAAATTTGCTCTTTTCGTCTTTCGCTCTTGAAGTAGTACTTCATTTCCAGTCTTTTATTAATTTTACCGTACTTGTAAGTTTATGATTTTCAATAAATAATAACATTACATGCGTCATCATACTGTCCTGGGTAAAATTGTGAAAATTAAGTTACACTTAAGTAATCCGCTGATGGTGACCCGCCACGTGGTGCCAGACGTAAAGAATAGCACCATCCCTTTTCTTCCTGTGGGTGTCGTAAGAGGCGACTAAAGGCCGCCGGCACTGTGTGTAGTAGCCTTAAGGGACTAACTACGGAATGAGCAGCAGCGTTCTCTATGAATTTTACCACCATACTGCGATTGCCAACCCGCCAACCAACCCCAAATTGGGGTAGGCCTATGTCCAGCAGTGGACGTCTTTCGGTTGAAATCATTGATAATGATGAATCCGCCGATAGTCTAAAGTCAATCGCAAATCAGCTGGAAGCCATCTGTCTCGTTTGTAACCTTTGACAAAACCAGTCTATAACACGTTTCTATAGTGTTTCACTGGTAATTTTCTAAAACAACAAACAAATGAATGCCGTGATGTGTGAAACAGAGGTGGCGGGCGCGCGGCGGCTACGCAGCGACGCGTGACTGAGTGCGTGAAGCACCACGCTCTATAATTTGTGACACTATATGTTTACTCGTGCCGTGGCGCTGGTTATGTTTGCGGTTTACACTAGTCTATATGTTTTGATAAACGTAGGTTACATAAGTATCAACCTATCCATGTTCTTTGTACGGGCTTCCTATAGTGATCTTTCAGCCAAATGGTGCTGTCCGTTGTGGATTATACCGAATCGTCTTTGAAAACCGCAATTTAGAATTCACTTTCGAAAATTGGTGAATATGAAGCAACGAGAGTATGTGTAGTCTTTAGACAATATCAACAAGAAACTTTATCATTTAAGCAACAATCTGGGACCTTCCAAAAAAAAATAAAAAATAAAGGGTTTCCTATAAGTAGAAGAAGTAACCCAAGAAAGCAAGTAAAACCGCATGCCTAGGCTAGTATGCAATAATTCTCACTAAGATAAACTTTCATTCCACTCAAGTAACAGGTAATAAAATCACAAAGTTACAGAACCATTCGTCATGAAACAGACTCGCTCGTGCATGAACTTGTGTTCTCTCTAATTTATTGTCAAAGCATTCTAGTATAGTTATTAGGTATCAAAGACTAGTTCAACCAAGAGTGGAATCATTTTGTTTCTTATCTACGCTAGGAGTATAATAAGTGTCTTTGATTTTCTCTTTTTACCAGAAGATTTGTATGGAAATAGTTTCGTATTGCTTTCAATATCAAACCGTAAAAACCTCTTCAGGTATATTATACCTGAAGAGGTTTTTACGGTTTGAATGCACTAGTCTTTGGGACTACCAGTCGGTTTTGAAATAACATAAAATCTTATACCTTTAAACGAGCAATTCTTATATATAATCTGAGTCTCGGAAACGGCTCCAACGATTTTCGTGAAACTTAATATACAGGAGGTTTCGGGGGCGATAAATCGTTCTAGCTAGGATTCATTTTTATAAAATGTCATTTTATTCGTGTTTTCAATGATCAACTTTATCGATAATCAACTTGAACATAAACTTTTTATTTTAAACACAATTTACCAAAAAATACCGAGCAAAGCTCGGCCATCCAGATATTATTTATTTATGTAAGTAGATCTTATGGCACTTGTACACGTCAAAATTTTGTTGATCAATATTTTAGAAGCTAGATAGCGCCGGTTTTTCTTAGCTGACTGTTCTCTGAGAAGAAACGCTGAAACAAACTCTGAGGTCATAGTTTCTTTTGAAGTCCAACCATTATATCATTCGATTTTTATGTAATTCTTAAGATTCAGGGCCATTTCTTTTAGCCCAATTCTTGAAGAAGGCTACTGCTACTTAACATCACGCTGCCGGCGTCAAGCAAAAAGAACAAAGACAGAAAGAACGCTGAGCGAAATTGAAGCAATAGCGCGGACCGGCGATAGGATGCGACGGAGTACTTCGGCAACAAGAAATAACACGCGGACGAATTCGCAGGCAGAAGTAGCCTATACTTTCAGAGAATACAAGCGTAATGTTATATCGGCTCATTTGGCGTGTTTACTGCCTTAAAGTAGTGTTGCAAAGGACTCGAGTCCTCGAGTCGTAATTTTAAAGACTCGACTCAATTATGCAAGACTCAGTGTGCTCAAAAGGCTCGGAGTCTAGACTCAAGCCGAGCCCGAGTCGTTTACAAGCCACTCGAGTCTAAAAAAGGACTCGAGTCTTAAAAAAAGACTCGAGTCTTAAAATAAATTCGAGTCTATGAATAACTCGTCAGATTATTTGTACGTATAATTACATCATAACCACCCATTAGAACTTATCATTCTTCTATTCGAGTCTTTTCGAATGATGACCTACAAGTTTCATCTTCATGCTCCAAGTTTTTCTTTAAGACTCTAGTTAATTTTAAGAATTGAGTCCTTTTTTGACTCGAGTCCTCTTTAAGACTCGTGTCCTTTTTAGACTCGAGTGCTTGACTCTAGACTTCGAGCCTATTGAGCACACTGAGTCTTGCATAATTGACTCGAGTCTTTAAAATTACGACTCGAGGACGAGTCCTTTGCAACACTACCTTAAAGCACGACAAATGAGCCGATATAACATTACGCTTGTATTCTCTGAAAGTATCAAATAAATCTGTATCATCATCATCATCATTTCAGCCAAATGACGTCCACTACTAGACATAGACCTTCCCCAATTTGTCAAGTCACTTATAAGACACATTTTGAGCTACATTAATTACAATTATTTACGGCCAGCCATATTAACTATCATCATAATTTCAGTCGAAAGACGTCCATTGCTGGATATAGCCTTCCCCTAATTTGGGGGGGAGGGGGGGGGGGGGTTGACGCACTCGACACGCTTTAGTCGCCTCTTACGATATTCACGGGAAAAATCAGATGGCACTATAATTTACGTCATGCACCACACGGAACACGGAGACCGGTATGATAAGAAGCAATTTGCCTACAAATATTTCAGATCAGTTACATTTACTTCCCATATCAAACTAACTTCACATCTATCTATATCAATAGTCTTTGATATCATATCATATATACTGTATATACTGCAGGTTCTATCAGCTTTGAGTTAGCATCGAACGACTATCAAACGCTTTGATATAATATACTTCATCAGTGCTATCGGTGTCAAACGTACTGAAAATAACTGAAATAACGAATTCATGAGTGTTAGCTGAAACGTGAATTTGAATTGCGATCATTGATCTTGTTAGATTTATGAATAGATATAGTAATAGAATAGGAGTTATGCATAATTATGGCGTTTATACTGGTGTATATTATTATTAAAAGCCATTAATGTCTCTATGGTGGGCACAGGCCTCCCTACTCTCTTTCTACCTTTCTCCGTTCCGAGCTGCCATGGACCAATCTATATTTAAGGAGTGCAGCTCATCCCGCCAAGCTCTTTCTGAGCCCGCCGCAATGTTTCTTGCCCTTAAAGGGGGACCTATTGGGTCGTAACTTGGCCCACTGATCGTCTGACATGCGGCAGATTTGCCCAGACCAATTCCATAAAAGTGTGGCAGGTATCCGAGTAACACCAGTATTTGTTTTTGTGATGAAACATATTGTTGTTTTCTTAACCTTGTCCATAATCCGTTCCATAGCTCTCTGGCAAATCTCGAACGTACACCTCTTATGAATGGTCAAAGTCCATGTTTGAGAACCACACGTGAGGATGGGAAAAATACATTTGTGTCTTTTTGTCAGTATTAATTAGCCAGTTTTTTGGAATACCTTATTACTAGTAAGTCTATAAGGCATTCCAAAAAAACTGGCTAATCAATAACACCGTTGGTTTCGTAGTTGCAAGTGCGAAAACGGAGCGTGGAGCCGTGGGTTCGATTCGAGCAAAGAGCAATGGGCAAAGTTCTATTGGGTTTTCCTATGAGAGAGTCAAATTTCTAAGTATCAGCCCGGAGTTTTGAAGTTGGCAGTGTGATACCCGTGCCTTAGAAAGGACCTGCACCTGATCTCTCTGCGGTCTTGTCAGATTTTGTTTTGTCCCATCGGACTATAAGAATGAAGGAATAGGGAGTCTTTAATATCTCTCACGCCGATAATTATTTTCCGATGAGGCCGCAATACGGTCTAGAGGAATTAATCAGGCAATTTAATTTTGAAAACCAAAATCGGGCATGAAATAACACATGACTTGTGAAGTCTGCGGAACGACTTTGGTCAGACTATTTTAAATTGAATGCTGTGAAATAGTTCTATCAAAATTCCAATGGAATTCCTAATAATTAAATGTCATACTTAGTGATCGAAAAAAGAAGCTTCATTTCATTCAGAATTGAAATCGACTGCACACCATTTCCCATACCTAGGTACCAGGTACCAACCTACGTTCATCTCAGACACAAACTAATTCAATGAAAGTATGAGCACAATCCTAGCCCGGCTTTAATGGCCGCCAACCGACCAGAAACTGCGAGTAGCTCCACGTATTTACTTTACAAATACATTCGAACATTACAGTTTGTTTGGCTCCCCTTTGGTCCGAGGTGCTCTGGTTATTAATTAAAAATAATATTTTCATATGCACGTGCGGAAAGTTTGAAGCTTTTCACACGTACAAAGAGAACTTTTGCAGTGAAAACTCTCATATAATTAGCTTTTCATTTATAGGAGTGTACCGTGTGGTGCCGGACGTAAAAAATAGCACTATCCCGTTTCTTCCCTTGGGTGGAGTAAGAGGCGACTAAGGGACTTACTAGAGAATGGGCAGCAGCGTTCTCTGTACATTTTACCATCATACTGCGAGCACCAACCCGCCTGCCAAGCATGGGGATTATGGCAAACCCCCTAAAATTGGGGGAGGCCAATGTCCAGCATTGCACGTCTGTCGGCTGCCATGATGATGATGATGATGATGATGATGATGATGATTAAGGGAGTATTTCCAATACCAAACAGAACAAGCGTAGTGTCGACTGTCTACATAAGCTTTTTCTGGAGGGATGGTTTGCTATACAAACTTTCAATACTGTCTGAAACCATACTTAAAACAGATAGCTAACAAAAAAAAAAACCGGCCAAGTGCGAGTCGGACTCGCGCACCGAGGGTTCCGTACAAACCTGTAGGTATCCTCGGTTTATTCGTAAGGTTTATGTTTATGAAATTATTTTTTTTTTTTATATTTGAGTTGATTGAATGGAAGGTAAATTGCGATTTACGATTTATGACGTATTAAAAAAAAACTACTTACTGGATTTCGTTCAAACCAATTTTCGTTGGAAGTTTACATGGTTATGTACATCATATATTTTTTTTAGTTTTACCATTCTCTTACTTTAGAAGTTACGGGGGGGGGGACACACATTTTACCACTTTGGAAGTGTCTCTCGCGCAAACCATTCAGTTTAGAAAGAAATGATGTTAGAAACCTCAATACCATTTTTGAAGACCTATTCATAGATACCCTACACGTATGGGTTTGATGAACAAATTTTTTTTGAGTTTCAGTTCTATGTATGGGGAACCCCAAAATTTATTGTTTTTTTTCTATTGTTGTGTAAAAATCTTAATGCGGTATACAGAATACATCTACTTACCAAGTTTCAACAACATATCTCTTATAGTTTCGGAGAAAAGTGGCTGTGACATACACGGACAGACAGACAGACAGACAGACAGACAGACAGACAGACAGACCGACAGACAGACAGACAGACATGACGAATCTATAAGGGTTCCGTTTTTTGCCATTTGGCAACGGAACCCTAAAAACCGTCTCATAAAAGAGAGATGGAATAACGTTCTATTGATCAAATTTTACTCTTACTACAAAATAGAAAATACACGATGACAGATTTGCACACTTGTTGTATAATACCAAGGAACTTATACCCGACCCCTGGAATGTGCATTGTCAAATTGACACCATTATAAAAATAAACCTTATGTATATGTTCCTAAGGTCTATTACAGACAATCACTTGGTCAGAGAGAAATTCGGTCCGAGAGAGAAAGCGTTGCGAGAGCCCTGTGTCCCTTTCTTGAAGTAGGGTGCCCATAATGAACGAAATTATAAGATTATTTACGGGTAAAGTCCATTGACGCAATAAAAAGTGTCCCAACCATTTTTCTTAAAAACGACGTCTGTTAGATTTTTACGATAATTAATACTAAACAAAATGGTTATTTGCCCAGCGCGCCATATATTCCAGGTTATACAATAATACTCAATAGCGGAGTTTATGCGTTGCGTTGCGTTTATGTTTACTGCGTTTTACTTTAATCCATCTTTAAAGCGTAACTATTATTATTTTTTTAAATCAAATTATTGCTTAATATATTATATCCTGTTATATTCGTATCTACCTACATCATATTACTTGGTCACCCTAATGAAAGGGACAGAGGGCTCTCGCGAAGCTATCTCGCTCGGACCGCGTATTGGCAGCATGTGCGCATTCCAGGTTGGATTTAAGTTCCTTGTATAATACACTATTGATCATAATCTGAATCATTTTGAAGATTATTGCTAATTCATCCTTCCATAATGTTCGAAAGAAATGTCTGCTTATCAACGTAAACAACGCCATGTATGTTGTAGAACTTCCGATTTGTAGAACCAAAATTAAAAATATTCGTATTGATAGTGTTTAATTTTAATTTTTGTGTATTATGCAATAAAACTCTTTGGACGCGTTTGTGTACAGACGCCAACACATCAACTTACCCCAATCTGTCAAATTTCTTTAATAGATTTTCAACCTTATATCACAATAGTGGAAGGTTAATTTTCGATTGGTAAAATTTGACAGATTGGGGTAGCTTGACCTGGTGGCGTCTGTACATATAGCGTGTTTAGGTTTCGCATAGAACGACCTTTTGCCCCTCTTTTCGTCCGCGGGAGCAGGATAAAACTATTTCCTATTTAATCCATATACCTTATTTCATCGAACCCCGTTCAGCCGTAAAGACGTGAAAGGTAACTGACAGAGTTCTACTCGCGTTTTTAAATCATAAGTTTGGATAAGCCTCTCGTTTCTGTTTTATCCCAGTTCAGGCTTCTGTACGTTATGGGAATAGTCATAAAGAACTTCGAAGCGTTTTAAAACAGTGTTTATTACTACAGAGCCACTAAAGACAATTAGTAGTAATTAGCTTATTTCCCTTACGACTCCCGAGGGAAGGATTGGAGAAACCTCCACTTAAGCATGGGCTAAAATGCAGGCTTGCAAAAATATCGTACAGGTCTGACTGGCCAAGATGCGTTGGACGTCATGTGGGGCATGTATTTATTCGTAAGAGTTTGTGGCTAATAATAACCGCCGCATGGTTTGATCGATCGGTTAAGTTGCACTCGCTGCGGTTGATCCGTGGATGGGTGACTATTTTTACATACTTAGACCCCTCCGTGCCTCGGAAAGCACGTTTAGCCGTTGATCCCAGCGGTCAATCGTGGATCTTTGACAGTCGTTACGGGTCGTCAGAATCACAAAAGTCTGATAAGCAGTCTTATCAAGGGGTATCGTATTACCCAGTAACTGGGTTGTGGCGGTCAGATAGACACTCGCTCCATGTAAAATACTGATATTAATCGATGGTTAGACTGGAAGCCCCCATCAACAACAGGTTTGGCAAATTACGATATTGTACAAGTTACCGATATTCAATATATTAGTAACAATATTTCTTAATGCTAAATGCTAGTAACTCACTTCAATAATATGAGAAAGCCTGTTCAAACTCAGCACCGAGGCAAGAAACTTGCAGCAGCGATACAACACAAGCAGTCCAGTCTGCTCGCGGTAAACTGCAGGATGATGTTGGGCCTGGCCCCAACTACCGCACCCAGTGCGATAGGGTAGTTCAGAAACAGTCCACGTGAGCTTTAGCAAAAGTTCCTGATGCGCTACGGAAGCCGAGCCCCATCAACACATGAGACGATTTTCCCTGTTTTTGCAACATTTTTCATTACTGTTCCGCTCCTCTTAGTTATAGCGTGATTTTATATAGCTTATAGCCTTCCTCGATAAATAGGCTACCCAATACAAAAAGATATTTTCAATTCAGACCAGTAGTTCTTGAGATTAGCGCGTTCAATCAAACAAACAAACTCTTTAGCTTTATAATATTAGTATAGATATATATCATAGAGTTCTACACCACGTATTTCGTTGACTAAGCTGTATGTATATAATGTATAACTAAGCGTATGGTCAAAGTTAAACGGATTAGGAGGAGCTGAACATGACGGGACAAGTACCTACTAATAACTTGAGTGCAGGCCTCGGTCGCTGCCTGCTAGTAGCCTTGCTTACGGCACCAACAGACGATCTGCTTGCTATACCCTTGTACAGTCAGGGAAATGTTTAGTAGATTGACATTGACCTGAATTACGTATGTCGGGTGTCATAGCGATTTTATACAAATGATTGAGAAGTTGGTGTCGGTAATAGTACGAATACACAGATTTATGTACAGTGATATCTATACTATTTAATATTATAAAGCTGAAGAGTTTGTTTTGTTTGTTTGTTTGGTTGAACGCGCTAATCTCAGGAACTACTAGTTCGAATTAAAAAATCTTTTACTGTTGGGTAGCCCATTTATCGAGAAAGAGTATAGATTATGTAACATTGCGTAAGGATACTTAGGAGCCGAGCAAAAAAAAAATACACGAATACGAAAACCTCGCAGAGGCACGTGAGTCGATACGACGGGATGGGTCGGGGGAGCCAGAAATTTGACGCGGATGAAATCGCGGGCGGAAGTTAGTTTATTATAAAGTAACTTCATTACCCTCTTGTTACTATTACACCAATTCAGTAATGGATTTCTAGTAGTGATACTGTATGAATTACCTAAATAATTTATACGTTATCACTACAAATCCATTACTTAATTGTTCTTGTGATGAGTGTTCATGAGTTTTATGTCAGAAGTTGTATGTCTGTATACCCAGCAGGACCCGACGTTTAATCCGATTGAAAGTTAAATGTTAACGTGCGTAGTATTTAGTACCTTCCTAATCGTATTAGTAAAAAATTAGTACCTTCATTGTTACAGCGTAATCTTCAATTATATTCCAGCAGGACCCTCCGTTGTTTGAATGTCTATAGACAAATCTTCTATGGTCCCGTTTAGCGGTGAATTAGTACCATAAAAATACCTTAATTTAATTTTAAAATCACGATTATTTAATGAGGAATGCACCTGCGAAACTTTTGTCAAGCCAGCAGGACCCTATTTTGTTTTGAGGCTTTTAGTCTAGACCGTCATATTTCTTATAAGCATTTTATTAGTACTTTTCAAATAACCTTAGGTTTAATTCAAAAAGTTTGTATTTTAGCTGAAATTTTGTTTTATAAAACTTTTTGTACTTTTTCAGCAAACCAACATTTTGTTTGGTCAATGTATGAGCTTTCACAGCTTTTAGTACGTATGATGGCGTTAATCAAAGAAAGAAAGAAAGTGTATGAACATCATTTAATAATAAACTGTTATGATATTATGATCTGTGTATTTAACATTGGTAAAAAATTAGAAATAATAATAAATGATGTACATATACTTTCTTTCTTTGATTAACACCACCATACCTATTAAAGCTGTGATAGCTTATACATCGACCAAACGAGACGTTGGTCCGCTGAAAAATTACAAAAAGTTTTATAAAACAAAATTTCAGCTAAAATACAAACTTTTTGAATTAAACCTAAGGTTATTTGAAAAGTACTAATAAAATGCTTATAAGAAATATGACTGTCTGGACTGAAAGCCTCAAAACAAAATAGGGTCCTGCTGGCTTGACAAAAGTTTCGCAGGTGCATTCCTCATTAAATAATCGTGATTTTAAAATTAAACTAAGGTCTTTTTAAGGTACTAATTCACCGCTAAACGGGACCATAGAAGATTTGTCTATAGACATTCAAACAACGGAGGGTCCTGCTGGAATATAATTGAAGATTATGTTGTAAAAATTAAGGTACTAATTTTTTACTAATACGATTCGGAAGGTACTAAATACTACGCACGTTAACATTTAACTTTCATTTGTATTAAACGTAGGGTCCTGCTGGGTATACAGACATAGAAGTTGTAACGAAAATATTATGCAGGTCATATATTCGGACAGGTCAAGATAATACTAAATGGGAATACCACAACGATAAACACTTCCTATAGTGTGTTGTATAACATTGTAGAGAAACTTTTTCCTACAATTTTATTTACTTGATCATCTAAAGGCGTTTCATTGTTCTTTGTCGGCGTCAAATTATTTTATTCGTGTATCATTCAAGTGGAGAAACTAGGTGCAAACGGACAAGAAATGAAAAAAAAAAAATAGTGTTTCTTACCAAAGTCAAAACAAAGTGCGTAGTTTTTCAGTTCGTCGTTTTTTCTTCCTTCTGTTTGTAAGAGTAGAGATAGGCTAAAAAGTTTATTATGGCTACTACAAAATTCCAGTAACAATTTCGTTTTATACAGATATCGATAAATAATTGTATTCGTCGTAGCGTATTCGTAAACTTCGTTCTGTCTGGCAAGCATCTTATGGTCAGAACCGTTTTGATTAGAACGTAATAGTGGAATCTAATCTCATAACGTTTACAGTTAAGTGTACTAATTCTACGTAAACGTTAGATCAGTATTACTAGATTTGTATGAACATTTTTATTGATTTTATCTCGTAGTGGTATTTTCTGTTAATTTCTGGAGAAAATTGTGCGATGAAAATTGTAAAAGTAACGGTTTTCGGAACGACATTCTTTAACGTGGCTCACGGTAGGAGAAAACTGGTAGGAATCGTCGCGTGACAAAAAAGCGTAAAGCCCCATTCATGGGACTTTCTCTCTTAGTCTGTTTCTATGATATATACATACATGAACTCATGCTTTTTTCCCATGGGAACGCCACCTGCTACGATTCTCACATACTCTTTTTGCCTCGTTTAGATTCATACAATTAGTCATACACACACGCCGGTTGCGAGTATTACGCACCTGATCTTTCTCATATATAAAAAATAATAATACTACTACATAGGGAGAGGGGGATAGTTTTAATTGTTTTCGAGGATGTTGAAGCCAATAGTGAGGCAATATTGAAAATCAAAGATGGCGGTCGGGTATATTTTTTTTATCTTGATGTCGTTTTCGTGGTTTTCAAGATTTAATTGAAAATTCAAGGTGGCGACAACTTTATGAGAGCTTTAAAAACTTATACTAGATGTCTCTGTGTTAAAAATGCGGATTAGTTTGTGTGTGTGCAAGTATCGCATAGGGAAGGCTTCCCCTACCGCACACGTTTTTAATATTGTATTTTAACTGACGAAAAAAAGGAGGAGGTCTTCAATTCAACTAAAGTCTATTTTTATTTAATGTAACATCTGAGTAGCAATTCCTGTATTGTTAAGAACGATCACAAAGTGATATCAGTCTCAATCTGTAAAAAATAAATTGAGCTTCTTTACATTTTTGACATTTGATTGTCGTTGAGATGAAACTGCGACTAGACTTCGAGCGTTTTAATTACCAGAATTTGCCTTCTGATCACGCATAACTTTTTAACGAGTAGTTTGACGGTAGTTTTTAATGGGTAGGTTTCCTACCTCGGAGTTGTTCCCATATAAAATCGAAAAAAAAAAACATCCATAAAGGCAGCAAAAAATTAGGTTGATTAACTGGTCAGCTAATTAATTTCCACCTGTGGACCGATTCTGTGGAAACTTTTACGTACAAATTTTTACTAAGGTTACCTTGTTCCGTGTGGTGGCCAACATAAACAATAGCACTATCGTTAAGATAAGATAAGATAAGATTTCTTTATTTGTTTAAACATTGTATACATACAGAAGCATGCAAGATATTATATTATTTCGTTCCCGCGGGTGTCGTAAGAGACAAGTAAGGGACTTACTAGAGAATAGGCAGTAGCGTTCTCTTTGCATTTTATCACTATACTGTAATCGCCAACCCACCTGCCAAGAGTGGCGATTATGGCAAACCCCCCAAATTGGGGGAGGCCTTTGTCCAGCAGTGGGTGTGTTTCGGCTGAAATGATGATAACGATGAACGTTACTTTGACTACAGACTACAGTTTTATATAATATAATATCTAGACACGCGGCAGCGTGTCAAGCCAAGTTCAAGTAAAAGAACTGGCGAGCAGCACCGTGTGTAATATTACACGAACCATTTGGAGCCACTTTTGACCCCCTCATAACTCAAAAACTGTTTCACATAAACGTGTCAAATTTGGCTCATATAGTGAAACTTGCAAGATACATATGTGCTCCAAATTTCATAAACATATCTCAAACGGTTATTTAGATATTAACGTCCAAAAATCATCATTTTTATCACTGACTGACCTATAGATCAAAACTCTAACCCAGTTCCAGATGACCTAGAAAGTTCAAATTTGGCATGCAGATAGGTAATTAGGTGAAAACAAAGGAATAAATCAGAAACTGGTAATTTTTTATCATTTTATTATAATTTTTCACTTAATTGATTCTATTAGGAACACTTATAATATAACAAAAACCATTTGGTATTAATTTTATTATAAATTTGTTATAAATAA
This sequence comes from Aporophyla lueneburgensis, assembly GCA_932294355.1. Taxonomy (NCBI): domain Eukaryota; kingdom Metazoa; phylum Arthropoda; class Insecta; order Lepidoptera; family Noctuidae; genus Aporophyla; species Aporophyla lueneburgensis. The sequence goes on along the minus strand of OW028737.1, from coordinate 34,184,056 downwards.
GTACCTACTAATAATTTATGTAAAAAAAGTAATGATATCCCATCAAAAACATAAATGTGAAATGAGAGCCAAGTTCAATATTATCATACATGCCTTGGTTGTTGACTTCAACGACAAAAGAAGTGAGATCTAAATGGGTGCCAAGTTCAATGGTCAGTCCTGACTTGGCTAGTTTTCATATACGAATTATATTATAGCCTTCGCAAGTTTTAAACCTGTTACTTGTCCGTTCTTATTTTATTATTCCGAAAATTTGGCTTGCTGGTAGAAACTAGCCATCGAACATAATAATTCGTATATGAGAACTAGCCAAGTCAGGACTGACCATTGAAATTGGCGCCCATTTAGATCTCACTTCTTTTGTCGTTGAAGTCAACAACCAAGGCATGTATGATAATATTGAACTTGGCTCTCATTTCACATTTATGTTTTTGATGGGATAATAATATATTCCACAACTATCACACAACGCCATCTAGTCCCAAGCCAAGCAGCGCTTGTGTTATGGGTACTAGACAACTGATAAACATACTTATATATTTCTAAATACATACATATCTATATATATAAAAGAAAGTCGTGTTAGTTACTTCACTTATAACTCAAGAACGGCTGAACCGATTTAGCTGAAAATTGGCAGGGAGGTAGTTTAGAGCCAGGAGAAGGACATAGGATACTTTTTATCCCGTTTTTTTTTTTTTTTTTTTTTTCCCCTTTTTACGACCGCGTTCCCGTGAGACGTCACATAAAACGTCAAAGAGAATACAAGTCACTATAAAACGTGGTACTATGACAAAAACGTTGCCTTCGAAGTACCAGGTTATCATAACTTGACAGGAGCTTACCAAACAAAGGAGTGTCAGCTAGAAAACGCTTTATGCCTTCGAAGTACCAGGTCATCATAACTGGGTAGGAGCTAACCTAACATATGAGTGTCAGCTAGAAAACGCTTACCAGATCACCACCGCGTACCAGGTTGTCAAACTTGGTACGTTTATAACAACATTTATTGAATCTGAGGCGATACGAAGTTCGCTGGGTCAACTAATTATCTATACTAATATTATAAAGCTGAAGAGTTTGTTTGTTTGATTGAACGCGCTAATCTCCGAATCGAATCCGGTCCGAATTGAAAAATTCTTTTTGTGTTAGGTAGCCTATTTATCGAGGGAGGCTATAGGCTATATAACATCACGCTACACCTCAGAGGAGCGGAACAGTAATGAAAAATGTTGCAAAAACGGGGAAAATTTATTCCTTCTGAGAGTTTCCGTTGCGTGCGCTGCGTAAACGGTTAAAGTAACGCAAAAATCATGTATGACGGGATTGTTATTTTTAAAAAGTTCAAAAAAAAAGTCCCAAGAGCATATGTCTATCTTTTAAGGTTGACTCACTATAACTCAAGGAGCGAAAATGGACGAAAACTAGCAGGCAAATCGATGCGACGGGAAGGGTAAGGGGAGCAAAAATTTGACGCGGACGAAGTCGCGGGCAGAAGCTAGTTATAGATAAATTACACCCAGACACAGAACAAATGATCGTGCTCATCACACAAACATTTGTCCTGGGTGGGAATCGAACCCACGACCTCCAGCATAGCAGTCAGGGTCACTAACCACTAGACCAACAGGCCTATCTTCTTTTTTTATGTGAGAAACGTATTGGAGTGGTTTTATTAATTTTTAGTCTCAATAGCTATAACCTTGGCGTGAGTACGTTACTTCTAAACAAATGTGCATATGCAATATCCCTTGTGTCATGAGCGTGCCTACATACACAAGTCATGTTCCAATACTCGCTATGCATGGAACAACTACCTTTATTCCATACAAAAGAAAACACGCTTAACATAACATCACACCACGCCTGTATTCCTCGGAGGGTTAGGCAGAGGTGTGTATGTGAACACCGACATGTAGAAGGGGGCGACGCATTGCCATCAACCAATCACAAAGCCAGACTCCGTGCTGTTCCGGGCACTCCTGCCCTCAAAAAGGAGAACCGGGAAATTTACTCATTGCTAAGCTATTATAGCATACCTCGTGCCGAGTTCACACGAGCGTATTGAAATATACACCACTTCCCACATCGTTTTATAAATGTCAAGCCGTTGAGTTTCGTATTTCAATCTGGAGCACTTGTCTCGGTTGGATGGCTGACTCCTGAGCCCCTTGTTGGCACGTGCTCACTTCACCTACGTCTTTCTACGAAGTGCCTGCTCAGTTCTATGTGTATGACGTTATTATTGAGGAATTTAAGGTTCAAATATGTAAAAATACTTGACTGATACAGAATTTCTCTTTCGAATTTACCTTCTTAATTATCGAGAAGTATATTATTATGACAGGACTTTTCGCATCGTGATGTCAATGGTTAAACTCTAAGGGGTCATAAAAAATGAAACTCACCTAAAAAGACAATAGAATTTGACGAAACGCCATTGTTAAAGTTGTAGGCTGTTTGAGTAGAGAGCGTAGTTTTGAAATGTAAAAAATGAAATGGCAAAGTTCAATATAGGAAGGTGTTGGATTTTGCCAATATTTTTGAAGCATTTTTAGGTTCAAAGCATTGTCAGGATTATGGAAGCCTTTTGTTAAGCCTCGGTCCATTTGCCTGTATGTCAAAGGGCTGTATCTCATGAACCATAATAGGTAGTTAGATAGTTGACATTTTCACTGCGTATGTATTTCTATCGCCGCTATAAAAACAAAATGAATAAAAATAAAATTATTAAAATTACCATTTATTTTAAATTTATATAGTGTTTTTTACTTGTGCATTGGTATGCTTTACGCACTGACATTTTCCAAAGGCTTACCAACCTATTCTCCCATGTTTTCTGTTCTCAGGGGCACGCATGCTCATTTAATTAGCTTCCCCACAATTGTAAACTTTTCACATGAACATTCCCTTATAGCATGTTTCGGGGTGTGCGCGCAACATTTGTCATCTAAACTGCTTGACTGGGAAAACAAGATTTTCACACAACTTATGACAATTGCCTTTGCATGTGGTTTATGTATTGTTGTGAGTCTTAACCTGGGTTACATACGATTTTCTTTCAGAATTCCTATCTTTTCGTGATGGCAAAGCGTGATTGAATTTGTTTCTTGTGGATGAGGTAACCACACTAAATTGAGTTTTAGCACGATGAGTTACAGTAATTTCTCTACTGCAAAGAAGTTAAATGCTATGAAAGAAGTATTGTTTGTAAAACATTATTTTAACTGTAACCGATATTTATTCAGTACCAAACTCGTAGTATGTTCGCTCATGATTTGTGACGTGCAAAATATCTAAAGTACGTGTGGAATTTGACACGAACGTGTGCATAGCGATGCGGAGCCGAACGTGGCGGCATGGCAGCAGTTTGGACGTAAATGTGGCCGTTCGGCTATTTTATTCAAATTATCCAATATCTATTCATATAGGTACATTTCACAAAACACTGAGCTGCTGCTGCTGTTAAGCTATGGTCCATTGTCTTAGGGGAAACAATGAGTAGCCCGAAAGCATTTCAATGGTAGGCCATTCACCACGTGACTTACTGAAGCATTATTAATTAGTTTGTCACTTTTTACCTTGTATATGGACGGCCATTTGAAAGAGTGCTGTGACATTTTGAAGATCAAGTCAGCCTACCCCAGAATACTGTAAGACATAGACTTCTTCCGAGGCACGCTACACAGTTCTTCACTATTCGCATCCAATCTGTCGTAGATCCTTTGTGAGGTCATCTGACCTTACAGATGAGTCTGAAGATATTCTTGCCGATGCTTATTACATATTACTTCGTCTGCTTCAACGACCATAAGTCCTTTGTTAACAAAATTTATGAAAATATACAAAAATATTCGTAATACTTAGAAATGTATTTCACGTAGAATTAAACTGCGTGTGCGTAGGTTAAAGCTAGCTTTTATTGAATAGGTTTTTGTTAAAAGCTTATTTATATCGTATAGTAGAACCACTGGTTTCGATTTGTGGGAACTTGTCAGTGGCAGTATTCGGAACGCGTGCAAACCGAAGTTTAGTCGTGCGAAACATCTCGTCCAACCGTGACATATGTCCCACTTCTCTATATCGTTCTAAAAATGTTGTTGTTGCGGAAAATTGTTGTCTGGAACCAGTTTAGTATCTGTTATTGCCCTGGAACTGGGAATTATTACGTATCGAGCACTTACTAAGTACATTATGAGTTCAAACCTAGTAAATTGACAATGTGATTTTGTTAATCTCTGCAATCAAGTTCTCAAAGACTTCACTGATTGTCGGTGATAGAAAACTGCAATTGTCAAATATGGAATTATCTATGCTCTTTTTTACTTTGCATGTGAAGATGCCTATGCTTTGAGCGCAATTTAACAGGTATACCATTAGTTGCAGCACCAATAAAAATTGTTGTTGTGCACTGTTTAAACACTAGACGATGCAAGTTCCTTCAATTTTATTTTGTTCATAAGTATTGTATGCTGGGACTGGGACTATACAAAAGGCGCTCGAAATAGTAAGAGCTTTGTACTAGTTTAATTAAAAAATGTCAAACAAATTAATGCAATGATCGCTTCGGTAGTTAACCTTTCAGACAATAGCGTCACAGAGTGTAGCCGGAGGCTGCGTGTCGGTCAAGTGACGTCGTATTGCTGTTAGTCAGAAACGAATATAGATTTCAATAGCGTTGCTCTGGAACGAAGTTCCTTATCACATGTAATACTATGCAGGAAAATGCATAATCACGATCGTCACGACAGTTTTGATAAAAAAATTGTTTTGACTGTCAAAATATTACACTTTTTTCGGTCTTGCTATCATTAGCCAAATGTGCAAAAGCGAAAGGAATTTCGTTCATCCCACAAAAATTACTAGGGAATACAGAGATACATTATAGCGTCAAAATTATGTAAATATTTATGGTAATTAGTAGGTACCATTAAATTTTTTATTAACTTTTTTTATTCATAATCAAGCTTGTATCTGAATTAACATACATACAATTACAGTACATTATACACTAGAATGCATTTGAGTTCAATAAATTTCATCACCCATTTAAAAAATAATAAATAAACTGTTCCAGTTCCATCGACTTGTAATGTAAACAGTATGGAAAACACCTTAAAATTTTAAATAATATCAATAAATTAATTAAATATAGACAAATTAGCATAGATTAATAAAATCAAAAAGAAAAAATATAGTCACATTAATAAATCAGAATGAACAAAATTTAATAATCCATGATGATTACAATTCAATAAGATTATAGGTAGTTCATCTACAGCATACATACATTTATTCAATAGGACATTTTTTAGATTTATTTTGAAAGCGCTACTATAGACAGCACTTTTTATGTCTAAAGCCATCGCGGACTGTGTTTAGCAATTTTTAGGTAATGGCTAGTATTTTTTTTATTTTTCAAATCCAGTCTAAGGGTGCTTTCCCTTATTTGCCGTTCTTCAGTTGTCTCATAATCTTGTATGTATTTGGCGAAATTACTTAAAAAGAATGCTATATATAATTTTTGACTCCACGAGCGCAAAATAAACCATTTTTAGCTGTTCTATTCCGATTTCATTACTCAAGGCCCTCAGAGCGTAACATGCAGACGATACCGATACATCAATTGCTTTTAGTTCTGGTTTCCAGTTTAACAGTTGGTCAATATGTATACCTAAAAATTTTACTTCGGCAACGAGCTCAATGTCGACTGCATTTAAGGCAACATTTAAATTATCTTTGTTAAGAGCTGTGGTTTTAAATAACATTATTTGCGTCTTTTTTTGTATTAATTAACAATTTATTTAACTGTAGACGATATACGTTTTTTTTTGCCAATAACGAACACAATAAATTAACAAAAGTTTTTGCAAGGCATATCTATACTATAATAATATTATAAAGCTGAAGAGTTTGTTTGTTTGATTGAACGCGCTAATCTCAGGAACTGCTGGTCCGAATTGAAAAATTATTTTTGTGTCGGGTAGTCTATTTATCGAGAAAGGCTATAAGCTATATAACTTTACGCTACAACTAAGAGGAGCGGAGCAGTAATGAAATATGTTGCAAAAACGGGGAAAATCGCACGGGTAGGCGATTCGACGCGACGGGAAGGGTCGGGGGAACAAGAAATTTAACGAAGTCGCGAGCAGAAGCTAGTTAATGAATATGACTGCCCACTGCACATATACAAGTAGGGTGTAGTAGGTAAGGTGGTAGGTTGACAGTATACGTTAATACATAATGTTTAAACCTGTCATCGACCTAGCCATTTCCCAACTATATTGGTGGCTTTTAGTCTAACTGGATGCGGCTGAATACCAATATTCTACACAGAGCGACTGCCTATCTGACCTCCACAAACCAGTTACTGGGTAGTAAGATATCCTTTGGTAAGACTGCTTGCCAGACTTTCAGATTTCTGAGGACCCGTAACAACTATCAAAGATCTAGGAATGATACCCAGTACCAACTGTTTAATGTACTTTCCGAGGCACGGAGGGGTCTTGGTACGTATATGAATATGATCACTCATCCAAGGTTCAACCTCGGCAAGCATATCCTTAACCTAAATGTTTCGACCTATATTTAGCTACGTGACGATAAGTACTAAATAAAGAATTGTACTAGATGGCGGTGTAGGTTCCACAGCGGTTTGTTTAACTCTCATCATTTGTGTCTGTAATCGTCGCAAACGGACGCTGGAGTGAAAATTACGTATTTATGAATTCAGACGGTTTGAAACAATCCTGCTAATAGTGTTATTGCGTACATCTAAGCAGATCTGCAAAGTAAAATTCATGTTTTAGTTAAGAAAATAGTTAGGTTTTATTTTTCAAATTAATCAGCAATATAAAATGTCTGTGAAATCAAATCATAATTTTTGTTATTCATATTTACTATTACGAGTAGGACTTAGTATAAAAGTCGCTACGCGCGTCTTTACGCCTAGATCTTTTAAGCTACACAATGGATTTAATGCGGTTTCCATCAACACCAATAGTTGGAAATCCAATTTTCATTAAAATCCTGCCGCGATATTTTTACGTTCGACTGAAGGCCGAAAGTGTATGCCTATTATGTAAGAATCTCACGTTATAACTTAGGTGAAGTTGGCGTTTAGTGAGCTGCCAGAATTGTCAGTCCTAGGCATCAGGTGTAATGACAACTCACTTTAAACTCACTTCACCTAAGTTTTCACGGTGAGATTTTACAAAATAGGCCCGCAGATCCGCAGTATAATATTAATGAGTATCAAATATACCTAAATATTTATCTGGTACAAACCTCGCCATTGTAGCCCCATTGACGTTGTAAGCGACAATGGCTCTGGGTGCGGATATCCGCTCGGAAGGGCGCGGGTTCGAGTCACACTCCATTGAACTATTGAACCCTTTCATCACAATCACGCTAATGCAAAACGAATGGATATTTATTACTTATTTTATGTTCTTAGTGACAGTAACTGTAGATAAAATTTGGCTACGTATGAAAAAGAAAACACAAAATTCTATGCACTCAAACTGGGAGTCTCAGAAAGTGTTTATACTCCCTGAAACTGCTGAAGTAAGTTCAGCCATGAACAGCTGGACGATGCCACCGAGGCCGGCCCAGGAAACGGTGGCAAGATGACCCCATGATGATGATGATAGATGCCTCCCCCAAGGATTGGTTCGAGTTGGAACTAGAAAAGGATGACAGAAAGGATTTGAGAGCGGGTTCAGCTGTGGGATAGGGTAAGCAAAATCCAAAAATAAAAAAATCAGTGGGTTATATTTTATACATCACTTTTAAACCATTTTAATTAAAACGCTCCGAAATCCTTAACTAGTCTCCCACTTCAAACATTATCTAAGTACATTACTATCTTCGTTCAAGATAATTTCTCTTGAAATACCCCAGTCACGAGACCCGGTCCTACGCTACGCATTCTGGCCATGCCAACGGTGACAAACTGCAGTCACTCGCAATTTATGTGCTCCCTTGGACATGAGGCGTGCCGGGCTCCTAACTGGGGCCATTAATTTAAGGCCAGTTCTAATGTTGATGTATTTTATGAGGGCTTAATGTATCAAGAACGACATAGTCTTCAGTGGAAAATAAAAGCGCTAAAGGGCATTATATTAACACTTTGTTTTGATTATCTGGTTTGAGATGACTCTCATAAGAATACATTCATTCACCTACATGGGAATATTGATACTTTATATACATTATTTTGTTGGGCGTATTGCAAAAAGTAAACAGAATTATATTTTTGAGGTGTTCTTAAAAAACAAATGTTGGTTCAAGTACAAAGCAAAAAAGTTTAAAATAAGCGTAATTAAAAATAAGCGTAGCTAGAAGTGGCTCAAACTTAGTGTCGTAGATGTGGGTTTATAAATGATGTTTAAGTATTCTATTTTGGATGGGGACCCTTCATACATAATACTTGTTTTTCCGTAATTTGTACCTGTTGGATATAATTGGATGTCTTGTTCACGTCTTAATATCATTTTGTGTATCTTTTTACTTTTTGCGATGATTGTATATTCTTCTTTAGTATCTTTTGAATGAGTATGGTTATAACAATGGTAATCGGGTAAAACGGCGTGTCTTAGAAACAAAAATTCGAAGACATGTGACATCTACCAACCCGTACTGGGCCCGCGTGGTGGATTATGGCCCACTCCCTCTCACCAAGAGGAGGCCGCAGTGGGAACATTGTAGACTGATGATGAGACGGGTAAAACAGTAAGTAATACACTCTTTGCTTATTAAGTTTAATATAAAAATGATGCTCGACCGTCCAATACTCTTCTGTGCCTCGTAAAGCATGTTAAGCCGTTGGTTCCGGCTGTCATTTATGGATTTTCGACAGTCGTGACGGGTCCTCAGAAGCCCGAAACTCTGACAACCAGTCTTACCAAGGGGTATCGTATTACCCAGTAACTGGGTTGTAGAGGTCAGATAGGCAGTCGCTCCATGTAAAATACTGTCACTCAGCTGCATTCGCTTAGACTGAAAGCCGACCCCAAAATAGTTGGGAAAGCCTTGGCAGATGGTGATGATAAAATGGAGCTCGACGATGAAGTTTTTATTAAAATTTAGTACCTAGTTACCAGTTCTGTTATAAAATCATAATTTTACTTTTTAATCTCAATTCACAAAACCTATTAATAAAATAAAATAATTCCATTCCCTTTAATCTAGCTACAGAATTTTCGTGCGCCAAGAAAAAAGATACAAAAATTTGAGATTTTCTTCTTCAGATAACATACCTACCATTTCCAACTTTAACTTAAAAACAAGACACATACTCCATTACACCGTGTGATAATAAATTGTTAACTTTGCCAACGAACGGACAATAATTCATAAATGCTTTTGAGAGTCTTGCCAAGACAGCTCTTTCTTTTTCAATACTGACGACTTGGCTGAGTACGCACCTGCATGGTGCCAAGCTCCTGGATCATTAATTTATTGCTGGACCTGAAATCATAAAATAAATTTTTATTTTAAATAAATATTTAATTAGAAAACATCTTGAATTCATTAATTCATTTATTAATAGGCAACGCATATATTAAAGCGCTGGGCTTAGAAACATAACTATTGTACATAATGATTACAACAATTTCCATAAGAGTTCTTTCTACACTCTGACATTTTAGTCGCCTTACAAAGGTTGTCCACTCAATGTATCCGACATAATATACCTCTAGGCCTGATTAATAATGGTTACCATTAATTAAGATAATAGGTACTAAGAAATATAAATAATGCATTAGAATTATGAAACATCCTGTTAATGTTGTTTACGTGTCATACGGTAGAGAATGTACCTACCCAGCGCACGAGTCGACTAGATCATTCCATTTCCATTTTCCATGAGACAAAATATCAAATTTCAAACTACATCATGCGTCATCATAATGAATAATATATTTAGTTTTTTAATTATTCACATGTTATTTTTTTTGGTGTAGTAGTCATTGGTTACATGAAGTGGGCTGCCGTTGTAAGACGATTAAAATTTTACGGTAAAAAAACCTAAGGATTTCTTTTAAAATGGGAGTTATTTTATGTAAAGGGGTTAAATAGTTAATAAAGATTTGTACGAAGGTTCATAGTTTTGAATTATCGAGCGCACGTCATGTGCGGTTTTACAAAAATATAGAAAAAATTGTTGACAAAGAATTTAGGGAATTACTGTAATTGGGTAAATCATAATTGAATACCATGGTGACTAAAGTACAATTAAATAAATCACCACGCTTATAAAAACATATGTCCTGTAGGTAATTTTCCCACCACTTTGCAATACCTTGATTGTGGTGATCGCTATTATGCTGAGTGCATTATGACGTCTTGGTTCGTTGTGACGTGTTGGTACATTGTCACGTCTTAGTACATTGTGACGTCATGTGACGTCCTTGATCGTTACGTCGTATTTACGCTTTATAAAGAAAGAAGTTATACCTGCTGACGACTGATTGTCAACCTGCAAGCGTACGGAATAAAGCCCATTATTCATCTACATATTAACTTGTTTCTTTAGATTTAAAAAGCCCCATTTTTTTCTCTGATTACTATTCCTATCCTATGCATAACCCTACTCAAGTTTAGGGCGATCAACAATTCCCGTGCACACGCCATCGACTCAACTTAACTGTCGTTTTGCCGACAGTTGTCCCAAATTAACTCGATGAATCAGTTTAGACGTGAACGCGGCCCGAATACCAATACTCGAATAAAGCGATGTAAAGCAATGAACGGAGTGCGGCCGGGAGCTTTAGTGGTGTGAAGTTTAGCTAACACTATTGCTGAATATTAAGATCTTTCGATGATGTTGGTGCTGCGTGAAGTATCTGGTGGAATAAATATTTTATACTGAAATACATAGAGTGTAGTAATATTAATGTTAAGAAATTGTATGGTAACTAAGATGCTAGACGTGTATGCATGGTGAGACATGCTTACTTTAATAGCTGAAACTTTGGCATCGACAAAAGAAGTAAATTCCATTTGTATCTTTACAATATTTCAAGCGAAAAATGTTCAATTTTAGGGTGTCTCATTTGTATAATTTGTCCAAAACAAATGAATACCAAAACTTTCGTGTGTCTGAAGCAAAAAGTTGAACATATTATGTTGCGTTACAAACAAATAACCATCGACATGTCATTTATTTCGAAGCAATGTTTTTCCATCGATTATCTCTTTAACACACTTTTATTTAGTTTCATACGTATGTTAACTGTATGTAGTATGTGCCTATATAATGAAAACTCTGAAGGTGATTTTGACCCCATTAAAAACGTCGGATTAACTCGAAATTTGTCATACTTATCAAGGCCAAAGTAAAACAGAGTGAGGTGCTTGATTTCAATTAAAAAATCCCTCAAAAAGCACCTCACGCTTTTTTCCATTATTTTCTACTTTTTGGTTTGGTTTTCTATGGAAGCGTGTTTTTAGTTGCTTAAACTATTATTTTCAAAAAGTATCACGAAAACATATTTCTCTAAAATATTCACCGCAAAACTATAACAAATAAAACTCGGTACAGCCTCAAAGTCGCACTAACACCGAATAGTCTGAGCGTTTCACTTGACGCAAAGTTCGTTAAATGATAAATGATAAATGACTTTATTTTTGCAAGTAGGTTTGTACAAACACTTTTACACGTCAATCATATTTTTTTAAACTAGATGAGGTCGGCGTTTCCTATCTGACTACTCTGAGAAGAAAGGCCGAAACAAACTCAGAGGTCACAGTCTCTTTTAAAGTCCAGACATAATTTGGTTAGATCATGTGAAGACCAGGTGGATTGGTGTCTGAAGTGGTCTTTTAAGGAAAGAACCACACAGATTGAGTGGACCTGTCCAATCAGTGCACGCATTTGTCAGAAATCATGCAGCTCAACTCAGAACTTAAGGAGGTCAATGATTCGACGAACAATACCAAAGAAAGGACATTTGTGTAGGTCGCATAAATTACTCAAACTGCCAGACTGTGATAAAAAGTAAATGAGAAGGAACCTAGAAAAAAAAAATAACACCCACTTAATCTTCACATTTACAATAATTAAAACAATACAATACTTTAAAAGTAAATATTAAATGTCATTGTATAGGTAAAATTCATCAATGGCAATGTGTATATAAAATCAGGAGATAGTCGTTGTCTGATCATTTGAGGATCATGTACATGGAGGTGTCTGAAATGGTCTTTTGAGGAAAGAACCATACAGATTGAGTGGACCTGTCCAGTCAATGCACGCATTTGTCAGTAATCTTTCAGCTCAACTCAGAACATAAGGAGCACAACGATTCGACGAACAATACCAAAGAAAGGACATTTTGGTAGGCCGCATTAAGTACTCAAACTGCCAGATTATCATTAAAATGAAATGAGTAAGAGGGATATATAAAAAAAAAAACAAACATCTACATAGTCCTCACATTCAAAATTATTAAAATAATAATAATAGTATACTCCTCAGAGTATATATTCATGTCAAAGTTAAGCAATAATCAAAATGTCAAAGTGTATAAGCAATAATCATAATGTCAAAGTGTATAAGCAATAATCAAAATGTCAAAGTGTATAAGCAATAATCAAAATGTCAAAGTGTATAGCCAATAATCAAAATGTCACAGTGTATAACCAATAATCAAAATGTCAAAGTGTATATTCCCAATAAAAAAAAAATAAAAAAAAGGAAAGTAATTAATAATAAAAATAAAAAATATCATTCAGTACAATAATAATTTAAAAATAAAAATTGGAGCAGCTTAATCCCAAGCTTTTTTGTCCTCAATATAATCTTTAACAGTGTAAAAGGCTTTCTGGCACAACTTACGTTTAATGAATGATTTAAATTTATTGAGACTTAGATCTTGAACGTTACTTAAGCACTCGCTGTGCGCGGCGAATAGCTTCAAGTTGTCAACTATTTGTTAACACACTACATACTGCCAGTACCAGCGGTTTCACTTCACAGCTAACAGATCTCATCGCTTTTACAACAACAGTGTTTTAGGAACTGTTATTGAAATAATTTATATAATCCATTGAAAAGTGTTCCGTCTGGTGACGAACGGAAAGAATAGCACCATCGTATTCCTTCCCGTGGGTATCGTAAAAGACGACTAAGGAACTTATTAGAGAATGGGCAGCAGCATTCTCTATGCATTTTACCACCATAGTGCGATCGCCAGTTCGTTTGCAAAGCGTGGCGATTATGGCAAAGACCTCCAAATTGGGGGATGCCTGTGTTCAGCATTGGACGTATTTCGGCTGAAATTTAAATGATGGAAAGGTGGTCGAAAAACTTAGTATCAAAGATATAAAAAAGGTTTTCTTCATCAATGACAATGGACCTCTTTTTGCAATTTAACAGCGGGTTGAACAATTTCAAGATCATTTCATTTAGCTAAAACCCGCCAAATTGGTTTTACTCAGTGCCAGGCTTGAGGTAGTCAGATAGACAGTCGTTTCTTTAAAATTCTGGTATTTAATTGCATCCGGTTAGGCTTAAAGTGTATGCTGATGATGATTCATTCAGCTGAAATAGAACATCTGCTGTAAAAACCCCTCCCACTTGTATTAATCGCCATTTCGACTTGTCCTGCGCTTCTTCCACCAAGCGAATTTTATTTGAAAAACACAGTTTTCAGGAAAATAAAAGACTCATAACTTACTTCGCAATAAGTACCTACATACTCATTTAAAAATGCACAGACATATACATACAAACACTCACGCCTTTTTCCTATGAAGGTAGGCAAAAACTACAGAACGCCACCGGCTACTCGTACGATTCTTACATAATCTTTTTGCTTCGTTTATTTTCATACATCTGATCATACACCCACGCTAGTTACCAGTACTACGCACCTAACCTTTCTGAAGAACCTCACCAATAAGGTCGCTATATTATGTTTCCTTTCCGGCGTGTCCAGTCGCCTTGTAAAGTTCTTTTTTTGTCTGCCCTTCATTCATCTTCTCAACATTAACAAACCATCTAGTTCGCATCTGTTTTCGCGAGCAAGCTAGCGCGCGGTCGCGTTGTTGGCGGAATAATAACTTTAAAACAAATAAGTTTACTTACGAAAATACTTTCCTAAATGGATACGAAATGTGTTGGCTGTGATGGTGTGATCATAGATTTGTTACATATGCAGTGTTCACGGGACAAATGTAAAAAGCTGTATCATCTGAAGTGTCTTGCCTTAACGGAGGTGCAGTTCGGGGCATTCACACAGGATTATAAGAGTAGATGGATATGTCCAGAATGCACATGCACTATCCCAAAGAAGGGGAATTCTGAAACACCTGTCCGAGGAAACACAATGATGAATGAAACTTACACACCAAGTTATGTAAACACTGAGCGCGGTAGTCGTCGCAATCCGAAGGAAGTGTAGGGGTCTACTAGGACCGATGCCTATACCCTGGCACATGGGCAACTGATGGAACACGGGTGGGTTTTAGTCAGTAAAAGTCTGACACGCCCTCCCGCTCCGCCCAGAGCGGGAGAAGTCATTTGATGATTTCCCATCCTGAAAAAAAAAAAAAAAAAGGCACTATGATGGATAACGAGAACCAGGTGCTTGATGAACTACGGGAGTTTCGCTTAGAGATGAACACTCGTCTGGATGAGCAAAGGAATACATTCAAACTGCTGCAGAATAAATTAGTTAACACAGAAAACGAATTAAGAGATGTAAAAATCATATTGAAGGTAGCATAAGAACAAGCAAATAAAGTGGCGTTTTTAGAAACTAAAATTGAAGTATTATTAGAAAAAAATGAACAATTAGAAGCCAGAGTTCGTGCTCGAGATATCAAGGAGAAAAGTGACACTGAACAAGGACCTAGTATACCGGCAGTGTCATTTGCAAATATAGTCAAGGAAAGCAAACCGGAGGTAGTTAGTAAATTTGTACCAACAACGGAATGTGTGGCCACAAAATCTGACAACATAGAAATTACCGGAAAAAAACAAAATCTATCTAGTGAGAGTGGTTTAAATAAGTCCGTTATTGTAATAGAAAAGGAAAGTGAAGAGCCGGAAAAAAAAGAAAAATGGACATTAGTAAATAGAAAAAAAAATAGATATCCGAATACCGAAGTTAGAAAACGAGGAAGCACGGCTTCCACTGAAATTCAGGGAACTGAAAGGAAAAAATATTTGCACGTATGGCGTCTGCAGAAGGAAACCACTGTGGGAAATTTAGAAAAATACGTGAAAAATTTATATGAAGAGGCAATACCGATTAAAATAGATAAACGGAAAGAGATTATGCTTCCTTCATTATAGGAGTCCCGGAAAGCAAATATGAATGGTTATGCCAACCAGAATGTTGGGCCGTAAATATTGAGTTTTGCGAATGGGTGTGGTTTCGGAGACAAACCAATTAATCAAAACCTCCGGAGTAAATTAGTCGAAATAGTGTATCAAAATGTAAGGGGCCTCCGCACTAAATTGGAGGATTTTTATACAGGAGTTTTGTCTTCAAGTGCAAACCTATTTGCCATAACTGAAACAGGTTGCAATGAATCTATTCATGACGCAGAATTAATTCCACCTGGATACTCCATTTTACGATGTGACCGAGCAGATGGGCGGAAACACGGAAGCGCGTGTCTCGTGGCCACACCGCGTTTTGAGCTGCGACAAGTGTCCCTACCGGGTGACGTCAACATCGACAATCAGCTGTTTGAACTGGTATGTGCATCAGTGTACCAACGTAATAGATTATTGTTTTTGTTATGTGTTGTGTATATCCCACCGAACAGTAACGAAAATGAATACATGGTGTTATTTAGGATTATTGAACAACTGTGTAAACGTTATAGTGACGCGATAGTAATAGGTGACTTCAACTTATATTCTTGTCCTGTAAACATTCTCAATTATTTTCAATGTTTTCAAGCTTTTTGTGGATTTACTCAGAGTAACAAAGTAGACAATTGCAATGGTCGACAATAAGATCTAGTATTGAGTACATTCGCGGAGGATGCGAGTGTAAGCGTGCGCGCGGCCGAGGCGCCGCGCCGCTTGTGACGGTGGACGCGTATCACCCGCCGCTCGATGTATCGGTGAGCCTGCGCGTGCGCCATTGCGTGCGCGCGGGGTCAGCAGCACTGACGGCGGACACACATGAACCTTTAGGCTTGAATTTGTACAAAGCCGATTTTTTCGTACTGTATTCATTAATTGCGGCCGTAGATCGGGCTCCAATGTATGAGTTAGATTTGCAAACGAGTTTAAATTATTTTTACGGTATTATTAATTCGATTTTCGATGACTGCGTTCCAAAGAAAAAGCGAAGTCGTGTAAGCTCGAGGTATATTTACCCTGAGTGGTACACTGTTGAAATAATTCGCAACATAAAATTAAAGGCCTCTTTACATAAACAGTATAAGGCAAGTGGGTTGAGCACTGATTACGAAGCGTTTGCCCAAAGTAGAACAATGGTTAAAAATTTGATTATGGGAGCTCGGGAACAGTATGAGCACCGTGTTGAAAATCAAATGCTGAAAGACCCAAAGTCGTTTTGGAATTATGCAAATTCTAGAAGAGGCAACAGAAATCAGCAAAAGATTTTGAAGAATGGCGAGGCATTGACTGACGAACAGTGTGCTCAGGAGTTTGCTAATTACTTCTATTCAGTGTATAGTACAGAGCAAGCCGAGTTAGATGTAAGTGCGGCTATGGCGGAAGCGGGCGGCCAGAACGGAGCGGCGCGGGTACATCTTGATCACTTAGAACTATCGGACGTATGTTGCGCGCTTCAACAGCTTAAACCAAAAAAGTCTTCTGGGCCGGACGGCATTCCGCCTTACATCTTTAAGGATTGTTGGTCGGTGCTAGCCAAACCGCTGCAATACATTTATAATAAATGTCTGGAGGGAGCTGTGTTTCCGGAGGAGTGGAAGATTACCCGCGTCGTTCCGGTGCCTAAAGGAGGGTCAGGGATGACGGTGGATGGTTACAGGCCTGTCGCAGTGCTGTCAACTCCGGCGAAGATTTTCGAAGCGGCTATTCATAAGAGCATATTCCAACAGGTCAGCAGTCAGATTTCAGACGTTCAGCACGGATTTCGACCAGCAAGAAGCACTACTAGCAATCTCCTGAGCTACGTGGCTGATCTGGTGCCAACTGTGGATAGTGGTGGGCAGACCGATGCTGCTTACTTCGATTTCAAAAAAGCATTCGATCTAGTAAATAATGATGTTTTGCTCAAAAAGTTAGCGGCTGCTGGTTTTACTCCTCATTTGCTAAGGTTTTTTGCAAATTACTTGAGCGGTAGGCAACAGTATGTAGAATATGCGGGACATAAGTCGGATCCATATTTTACCAGGTCTGGCGTGAGTCAGGGCAGTAACCTTGGGCCTTTGCAATTCATCATTGTGGTAAATGACTTGCCAGAAGTTGTGAAAGACGCCAAATGTTTGCTGTTTGCTGATGACCTCAAGCTGTCGCTGGAAATAAGTAAATTGGAGGACTGCGACAGGCTTTAGAGAGACATAGATAGAGTGGTGACCTGGAGTAAGGATAACCTCTTGCAGTTCAACATCTCTAAGTGCGTCACAATCACTTACTCTCGTGCGCGTACTCCTACTCCATATACGTACAGAATAGACGGGTTGCCAATGGCTAGGGTTACGGAAGTTAAGGACTTAGGGGTGAAATTCAACACGGGGCTAACGTTTCGTGATCACATCACAAGCTGCTGCAGAAAAGCCTATCGTAATTTAGGCTTTATGCTCCGTATGGTTCGTGGCTTTAAAAACATTAAAGCGGTTATTGCCTTATACAATACCTTAGTTAGAAGTCAATTAGAATGTAACGCAGTCATTTGGGCTCCACATGAATCTAAATATAGACTCATGCTGGAGAGAGTACAAAACAAGTTTGTTAGGTACTTGTACTTGCGCTTGTACGGTGTATACCCATTTTATCCGCTTATGTATCCAACTTTATTTATCTTGGGTATGGTTGGATATAACGAACTGAGGGTCAGGAGGGATCTCGCACTCGTCTCGTATATATTCAAGGTACTTAGAGGAAAGGTACATAATGCGGACATTTTAGGACAAATAGGTTAGGTACGTGTGGCAGCGACGACAGCCACGGCTGCTGGCGGAACCGCGCGCTCGGACCAATCTTCTGGGTGAGGCGTCACTGACGCGTGCACTCCGCACTCTCAACCTCATAACTAGTGACACGGACCTATTCTGTTATTCTCTGAGTGAGTTCACAAAGGCTGAAATGTTTGTCATATGTTAAAAAATTGAAATATTGTAAACAAAATAATAATAAGTTAGTTAGTAAGAATTGAGATGTTACACTATCGCATTAGGTGCAAACCTGTAATGGTAGTTGTAGGTTAGAAAATAAATAAATAAATAAATAAATCTAAGCATACTCTTTTCAATTTCTGTCACTATAAATAATATTTTCAAACTGTCCGCTCCAAATTCCGGCTAATTCTAAAAGCTAGCGTGGGAGTGCATTCTAATTTATAAAATAATATCTGGATGACCGAGCTTTGCTCGGTATTTTTTGGTAAATTTTGTTTAAAATAAAAAGTTTATGTTCAAGTTGATTATCAATAAAGTTGGTCATTAAAAACACGAATAAAACGACATTTTATAAAAACGAATCCTAGCTAGATTGATTTATCGCCCCCAAAACCCCCTGTGTACTAAATTTCATGAAAATCGTTGGAGCCGTTTCCGAGATTCAGATTATTTATATATATAAGGTGTATCTATTCATACACGAAATATTTTAAGAGGTAGGTACACCTGTAGGTGGTAAATAGCTATAGAAGCAAAAATATTTTTTTTTATCTAAGCGTTTTTGAATTTTCGTAATTATTATAATTTTAAAACTGCATGAGACGTTTTGCATAAATCCTTTACTCCTAATTCTATGAATGGCCCGCCTGACGCTACGAGGGCGGCGACCGGACGGCACGAGCATGGTCGCGGTGTCTCGGGCCGTAAAAAATAAGAAGGAGCCAGTATTTCTTATGTGCGTTAAACAATTTATAAATATTAAATTTTGAAAAAAATTAATTTACTAAATTTTTTTTTCGTTGCCAAAGCTTCTTTACCACCTATAGGTGTACCTCTTAAAATATTTCGTGTATGAATAGATACACCTTATATACATATATACAAGAATTGCTCGTTTAAAGATATAAGATATACATACATACAAGAATTGCTCGTTTAAAGATATAAGATTATAGAAACGGTTTCAACTAAACCAGGTCCGGTTCAATAGATGTGATTCAGAAATCTGCTGGAATTCCAATATTTGCTCAGATATTACCGGACTCTCATCGGACGCTGCCGTGAACTCGGTAAACGTCTGCAGCTATTAATACTTCAGCTTACAATAGTTTTAATACTGGATTAGAAAGCAGGATTGTGTGCTTAAAGTGTTGTGATGCTTCATTTCCACGCAGAAATCAATTTTGTAAGTCTGTTCAATCTTATCCCTATTGATATTGTTGTGATTAATTCGTGCTATTGTTTGGTGGAGATTTAATTCTTTTGCGTTGTATAGAGCTGCCTTCACAGATTGCTTTTATGTTAAAAACAATATTTACTCTAAAACTATACAATATTTTTGATATTCCAAGTATCATAATTAGACTATAATGTTCTCACTGAGAGAACACACACGACCCAGTGCGCGTTAGTAGATTTTTTGGTCCCTACACACGCCTCAAAGAGATCCCAGCACATACTAGAGGGGCCTGCTAGGGCCGTGGCCGTGGGTCGATAGAGTTACCGCGGCCCTGGCACAGGCAACTGAAAGAACATAGGTGGGTTTTCGTCAGTAAAAGTCTGACACCCCCTGCCACTCCGCTCAGAGCGAGCACTAGATGATTTCTCACCCAAGAAAAAAATCTTGATACCATTTGGCTACCATTGATCCGTTATTCCAAGCGATTGGTGGAAACTAGACAATTTGGCTGTTTCTTAGTTCATTTCAGTCGAATAGCTACATACATATAAGTATACTAGTTATCGCCCATTGGTCGAAATTCGACCGTTCTTCATTTGAATAAAAATACATTATTAAATGAAAAAAATAATAATAATAAATATAAAATATATTTTTAAATGTTTTTATTTTATATTCTAATATTTAAAAATATAATTTATAAGTTTATAAAAATGAATAAAGGGAATTTAAAAAAATAATATGGTTATATTTGACATTCAGTAACACTACAGACAAATAATATTAAAGACAAATATTCTCGATGTGATCATAGATTTTAAAAATGAAATAGGTTATATGTCTATAAAATTAATTCATTACCTATGGTTATACTTGACATTCAGTAAGACTATAGATACAAAATATTAAAGACAGATATTCTCGATTGGACCACAGATTTGGACCATAAACAAAAGAATATCCATGCATGTGTGTATTAAATACACGGTAGTAAATAGTAGTGTATGTAACGTATTATTTATTGAAAATAATGTATTTTTACGCATAATATTAAAAAAAATATTAGCATTCGTCACTTCTTCTTTGTATAAACTATAAGTGTGCGAAATTTCATATTTCTCCGTCCGCCCAATTATCGTAAAAAGGGAACCAAAGTTTTCACTTCACGTATTAATATAGATTACTCTAACAAACAGTGCCTTTAGCAATTTAGAATAAACTGACTTGAACGGTAATTTTCAGTTTTTCATTTCCGATACCTGCTATTTGATTATCGTATTCCTCGACCTCGATTCCAATCTTTAGCTTGCTTTTTGTATTTACTCAATTATAATCCAATTTATTTCTAGTTTCTATGTAATTGGCTTTGACATTCATTCCTTGTAGATATTAAAAAGCAATATGACTAGTAATTGTAGTGTTTCACGTCATTTTAAAAATATAATCGGAGTTGTTTTCCAAACTTAGTCGATAAAATTATAAATTTGAGATTTTTTTTGAAAGGAATTAACCCCAGGCGGAATAGATCTAAAAACTCAAAGGAAACCAAAACTTTATTTGTTAAGATGTAAAATTCGGCATTAAAATTCAAGAAATAAGAAACATTTTACAAAATTTTAATGGCAGAGTTTGGATTTAAAGACTCGTATAGGTCAAACGATGGCCCTATAAACATAGCAGAATCTGAAGAGGCGATGGACACCGCATGAATAACATAACCTGCTTTTGCTCTTCCATGTAAAAATGCGATGAATCTCAGGAACTCCAAAACAACTAACAGACACATTAAGCTAACACGAATAACAAACGAAAACCAGCAGTAGCAAGCTCAACTTACTATAAAGGCGTCGACGAGTTCAACAATAAATTCAACATGTGCAATTTACCTGCGCTCCTGTTTACTTTAGATTTATAAGAGCATTTCTCATGCAAATGCATTGGGGACTCCCCAAATGAATGTACGTTTCATTAAAACTTTGTCTGGGTGACCGCGGACAAGGCACTAATTTGTGCCTTGTTTTACCTGCATTAGACGAATAAGTATTTAATCCCTGGATTTGGATGTCTTTGTTCTCTCCCTTGAGGAGTTGGATCTGCTCTAGAGTTGTGTCTGAAATATTCCTTTGGCTTATTGTGTGCCTAAGAGGGACTGTGTTCTATAATCTATGAACATTTAAATCCATTTTAAAATTTCTACATTTACATATTTGTAATGCACATATTGCACATCTATATTTTGATGCTCCTTCGATGTGGCTGCAAACTCCGTTGATTAGACCAAATAAATAATTTATCACCTCTTAAGTCTTAAAGGAAACCGGTTCAGAAAGAAATAACGAAAGGATCTAGATGTTATAGTCATATGAGTCGGTGTTTGTCATGTCAAAATAACAGATTTTACTAAATGCATACGAAAGAATATACTGTACTTGTAAAAACATTTATTTTTCTTTTCTATTCGTCTATTCCGGCTAATCTCTGAAAAGACTGGACCGATTTTGACGGGACTTTTACTGGTCGGTACCTGATGTTCTAAGGAGTAATATCGGCTACTTTTTATCGATAGCGCATTCCAGTGAGATAATTTCCGACATTCACGCGTGCGAAACCGCGGGCACAGCTAGATTAACATAAATGGTTTCAGCTTACTCACTTTGAGATATCAGACGTAAGCTTATATTTGAGCGCCAATTGGAAGATCGAGTTTCTAGAACATTGTTGGGCTGTTAGTAACTAGAGTTTCATCTGCTCATTATATTGTAAATGAAATGTTTCATAATATATTGTAAATGAAACAAAGCCTTTCTTTTGGGCTCCGTCACAGTAAGGTAAGAAGAGTACTAGATACTAATTACTGATATAATACGAGAAGAATTTTGGTGTAAAATCTATCCACAAAATAATCGAAGGAACTTCAAAATTTTCAAAGGATTGTTACAATCAGTGGCTTACGAAAAAAGCATGGTCTTAATGGAGTTTACATAGTGGTCAGCATAAACACACACAGTTACAGCTAGGCTCTGCCTAAACCTCACTTAACCATCGGCCGAAACCTATGAATACTCCTGATTACATCAGCGCACTTATAATACCTTGAGCAGTGAAGGCCCAGTGGGATCGGCCTCGGCTTTCGAGTTGTAGGTCGCGGGTACGAACCCAGGCAGGCGCTTTACATTGTATAAATAATTTTATCACCACTGCTCTCAAAACGGTGAAATCATTGTGAGAAAACCGGCATTTCTTAGAACCAACAATTCGAAGACATGTGACTTTTACCAACACGCACTTAGCCCGCACGGTAGATTACGGCCCATGCTCACTCATCGAGAGGGGGCCTGTCTCCCAGTCAACAGTGGGAACAATATATGCTGACTATGATATGACTGACATTACTGCACCATATTATAGCACAGCACAGAGTTTACACCAATTTGTAAGGATATTGTCTATGTACTGTACATGAGAAAGCCTCTAATAAATTAGATCACGGTGTACCTAATGCAGGAACTCTCGCGACCTGTGAGTTGTGCGCTGCGTTTATAATTGCTGTCGCTGGATGCAGCGGCTAATATATCAGGTGAGGGTAGCACGTCTTTTGAAAGGGTTTTTTAACAAATTAGAGATTTCGTTGAAAAGTCAAAATTGCTGGCCAATTTCTACCAGCACGTTTACACAGACGAACTCATTCAACAATTGATTTTTCGGATTGAGACTTTTGTAGATTATTTTTATTTAGTTTAGTCGCCTAACTCTTCGATCGTATTCGACATATACAAGAATAAAACATAAAGAAACCTCCGATTTTCGATACTAGTATGAAAATTATTTTGCAAAAACAATACTTTCATTTACAATCGGTTTTGTTGAAACGTCCCAAAACTGTAGCCAATTCCTTAGACAAATAATATTCTAGAAGCATCCTATTTCTCAACGCTTGACACTTGGAATAATTGCATGCATCCCCGTCACCGCCGTTGGGGGCAAATATGGCGTGAAATGCACCGCGCGTTCGCGACCTCAGCAACTTTTCCAATATACCGAGGTACGTCAATGCCGCAGATCATAGAATGTAGGCTGAGATATGCCAGAGAATGTATGCTTCTACATAATAATAATAATAACATAATATTTATTCAAAAATAAAAGGCTTAAAAATATGTACAGTTTTGCTTATATGTAAATTATATTCTAAGATTTACGTGCCTGAACTAGGCAATCCTGTGTTTCAGGCAAGAAGAGGCTAAATAGTCTTATAAAATAAATAAATAATCAAAAGTTGAGAGTAGTCAAATTATTATATAAATGATATGTTGGCTTCTTGTGTCCACACATTTGATTTCAGGATAACTTTGCTCACCAGCATTTACCACCGGGAGGCATGTGAGCAGGGCTCAAATATATTTATTTTTAACTACACTTCTTCTTTTCGTGTCGCCCAGTAGGTAGCCAGGTTAATTGAGGCATCAATGGCTTTCTTATACTACTTTTAAACTAACTTAGCAGTAATTTAACTACTTACACTGTAACGTTTAAAAGTAAATATTTATCACAAAAATCTTAACCATAAACATCTTTACACGGCGATGTTATAAGTCACACGTTTTGACCAAAATGCATAAAATATGTTTATTAATGACGTCTATAGCCGCATGCGGGCAGAGAAATATACATATAGTAGGGGCTTCATCCACTTAATGGTTCAACAATTACTGGATGCGCTGATTCGATTAGTATTGTGGTATTTACATTTCGTTTCTTTTTGATGTTGACAAAACGAATTAACTGATAGGGTTAGTTTCCAAAAGTCCTATCTCCTATCTCACTTCCGCAAACTGCTTTTCGGCCACTCACATTTGAACCGGAACAGAACGAAAACTGGGTTCTGTCAATGTTGAAAATGCGTCGGACGCGCATCTCCTGTGCTATCTCGAAGAAACCAAGCGAAAGTGATAAAAATTGCAAACATAACGTCGTTCCTGGATTAGATAGCATCAAATTAAGGTATTGTGCAACCTTTCCTTGTAAAAACTCTCATCTATCACGTAATTTCTCTTCAAAAAGTAATTGTACGTCACCTCTGTTTTTGCAAACCAACACGAACAAAATCTATCGTTACAAATCGCTTACTCTGTGTAAACAATTACTTATTCTAATTTATATGAGTATCAATGGCGTAGAATAAATAACATATCCATGATTTCTACAATCTTTGTTGAATGTAATGCAATATTGCGGCCGCCAAACTATTAGAGGCCCCGCGGGAGCCTGAATATTTTCAAAAGCGAATTGACTGTATGCCTGTCGGATTGTGTTCAGAATTGTTAGAAACCTGTCCAATGAGAGTTATTGTTTTGAAATTATTGAAAAGTGGGGGATACGTAGAGAGAAAACGCTTTTATTTATGCAGAAATTGATACCTATTACGTTCGAAAAGTCCTTTTACCGTTTATTTAATCTCTGATTTTTCATAACTGTCAAAGTCAAAGTAATCATAGTTCTCGTTTCCATAAGGTTGTTTTTGGGTTGTAGCCACAGACTGGTCTGTCAAATCACAGTGATCTTTATTTACGTTACAATAAGGTTGTGTCGGTACATATATACCCTCGTGATAAAACATATGAAAGAAGTTGCTTAGAGCCTGCCACTAGTCTTCGCGACACTATTATTTATGTACGGATTATTTTATACTTTGTGAATGTGAGAACGTTGCAGGCCTTGTAGACTGTAGGTATTTTTTGCGCATTTTTGACAGGCCTGTTGGTCTAGTGGTTAGTGACCCTGAATGCTATGCCGGAGGTTGTGGTTTCGATTCCCACCCAGGACAAATGTTTGTGTGATGAGCACGATCATTTGTTCTGTGTCTGGGTGTAATTTATCTATAATATGTATGTATTTAGAAATATATAAGTATGTTTATCAGTTGTCTAGTACCCATAACACAAGCTCTGCTTAGCTTGGGACTAGATGGCGTTGTGTGATAGTTGTGGAATATTATTATTAATTTTCCATTTTATTAATTACTACTTGTTGACAGTCCTACACTGTTCTCCCATACATATTAACACTGTAATTTGAAACCATTGCAAAACCCAATTATTTTTAAAAGAGTAACCGTGGAGTTTCTTGCCGGCTCTTCTCCATAGGAATCCACTATCTGGGACCGTGCACCTAGCTTCTGAAGTTTCATAAGTGCCCATGTAGGTTTATCTATATCTATCTATACTTATAATAAAACTGTAGAGAGGTCAATTCTGTCTGTCTGTATGTGCACGCATGGGTCAAAAAATACTGAAGGGATTTTAACCAAACTTGGTACGATTGTAGTCCATACTCCTGGGCAGGTTATAGGCTATATAACATAACGCTAAGACACATAGAAGCTGAGCAATGACGATATATTTGTACCCTCTGGGTATGTGTCAGGTAGAAAATGCTTTATGGCGAGGACGTACCAGGTTATCATAACTTTGCAGGAGCTTACCAAAAAAAGGAGTGTCAGCTAGATAACGCTTTTTTGCCTTTGAAGTACCAGGTTATCATAACTTGGTAGAGGTAACCAAACATGAGTTTCAGCTAGAAAACGCTTACCAGACCACCAACGCGTACCAGGTTGTCAAACTTGATAGGGTTATTACAACGTTTATTGAACCTGAGGCGATACAAAGTTCGCTGGGTCAGCTAGTGTGAAATAAAAATAATTTGATGTGATTTGATTGACATGACTTGCGGAGCGAGTCATGGGAGAATAAATTAATACGAATCACTTAGACGAAATAAAAAAATATTGAATAGTGTCGATTCTTCCGTTTCGGGCGACTACTTTCGACTAATTAGCCGTTGAAAGGTGCGCGTGTCGCTTGATCCAAGTCACAAGTTGCTTTACTCGAGATAGATCATGAACGGGGCCTACGAATGGTTTAAGAGAAATAAATTTCCTAGACAAGAATCCAGAGGGGTAGGATTGGATTAGTAAAGTAGATAGTTATTGACTGGCCTGTTAGTTAGTGGTTAGTGACCTTGACTGCTAAGACTGAGGTCGTGGGTTCGACCACCCAGGACAATTCTTTGTGTGACGAGCTCAATCATTTGTTCTGTGGCTGGGTGTAATTTATCTATATATAATACTAGCGACCCGCCCCGGCTTCGCACGGGTGGACATTTATTTCTTAAGCTCTCTGAAAAAAAAAAAATTGTTTTGTATGTATGTTTTTATAGGTTTTTTATTCGTGTTACATTTCTTTGTTTCGTACCTGCTTAACTCTTTTATTATTATTTTTTTTTGTTTTTTTTTGTTTTTTTTTCTCTTTACCTTAATGCTTCACTATACACTATGTTCGCAGTAGTATTTGTAGATGGCATTAAAACATATTGGTTTTCAGGAGATCCTACTCGAGAAAGTGCAACATATAATTGGCCATGAGAAAAGCACTCTTTTCTGAGATCGATGCCTACCATTGAAAAAGTTTGACCCTGGGATTTATTTATTGTAAGGGCAAACGATACCTTGACGGGAAACTGTAATCTTTTAAAGGAAATAGGCAAATCTGTCGGTATCATCGGGATCCGCGGAATGTGAGCGAGCTGTCCAGCCGCCGGGCTGGTGATGATGGTCGCTTCAATCACATTGGCTCGCAATTCTTTTATCAAAAGTCTTGTCCCATTGCACATATTAGGAGGGCTTACATTTCTTAATAGCATAATGGGCGTTTTAACCGTTCTGAAATCATCTTAGCCATCATATCCACACAAAATTGATTAAATAAATCTTTGTAGTAATGCAGTGCGTTAAAACAGTTTGTCCTAATCATTAAACGGTAACGGTATGCATAATACTGCATGCATGACACAGTCTTATTTCTAACAGAATCATGCTGAGGAATCGTCAAATAATAACCGTCACATCCTGATACAAACATTAGCGGATATTGTAACGGATCATATGCGTGGTGTAATTCCGACACTCGTTGTAATTGTCCGTCTCTACCGTGTAGTACTATATCTCTTGGTCCTTTTTCTTCATCGACTAAAAGAACGGCCACTTCATTTACGGAAGGAGCATTATGTCTGCCTCGGTGTTCAGTCTGAGGTGCGCGATCAGAGTGAATAACCAATTTTAAATTCTCTGAGGTATTGAGTTCCATACTATGTTTAAAACTTCGTATGTATAAGTTATGGCTGTTTAACATAGTCTGCAATTCACTGATCAAATCTAGTTTTAGCATGGGGGCCGTGTTTGATCGTAATGATAATTGGTCAGCATCTGAAATAAAATAGATTTGCAGAAATTGTGGGCTCTGCCCTGATGCCGGTAGCAAGTCTCCTATGAGATGATAAACTTGTCCTTCTACCTTAAAAGTAGGCATAAAATTTCCCTCTCTAATTTCCTTTGCCCCAAAGGAAGTCATCTGGAATAAGCTATTGTACCTACGTATGTTATTCAAAAAATGCGCGGATAAAGAGTGATTATTTGTCAATAGGCTTTTTATTGGTTCTGGTGGCTCTTCAATATTGGGAAGAATAACTTTGCCAGATGCGCAACACATACCGTTTGTTTCATCCTTCCATTTTTTAGCAAAGCATTTAGGACAAATCTTATCCACTGCTCCGATTTGGATGCTGTTCTGAAGAGCATAATCAAGTTGTGGATCATAGCTAAACGCCGATCTATTACTATGGGCTAAAATTCTATTGCCCGTTCTAGTCGCTAAGGACTGTTGTCTAGCTCTCTGTGCCATAAGTCGCTGCGAGCGCTCGGTTCTAGATTCTCGAGCACGCGTTCGCGAGGTTCTAACTCTATTTTCAGCAAGTCGCTGTGCGCGTTCGGCACTCGATTGGCGCATTTTAATACCAATTACAATTTTAAATTCGTAATATCTTTTGAATGGATTGTCCGATTGGAATAAAATAAAAAGTAATTTATAGCTATTGAAACAATCTTGCTCAATAAATAGTTTATTTGGATAAGGATTAGTATTTGACGATAATATGATCAATAAACATAGGCTAATAATTTTAATTACTTTTATTCTATGGAAAAGTGGTTATAATGGCTAAAATATAAATGTTTGGTTTATACTATTGCGGACTTTTTTGTAGGCATTATTGAGTTCTACAACTTTTCTATAGAAGTCAACCATACATCTCTAACCATTTAGGCAGCGTACGCGAGAATCGTTAACGTACGGCAGTTTTTTCGACGCCTTACTCCACAATTTTCACTACCACGAAAAATTCTATCTATTTTCCGGGATAAAGTATAGCCTATACGGATTCGGAAGAATTCCTCTAAGTAATGGTAAAAGAAATTTTGAAATCGGTCCAGTAGTTTTTGAGCCTATTCAATACAAACATACAAAAATACAAAGGTTTCCTCTTTATAATATTAGTATAGATGTATGTTTTTAAAATATATAAGTATGTTTATCAGTTGTCTGGTTGCCATAGTACAGGCTTTGCCTAGTTTGGAATCAGATAACGGTGTCTTGATTGTCCTAAGATATTAATAAAAGATATTAGATATTAATTACTTAAATATCAATAACCTTCAAAATTATTCAGATTCTGATTAATAGTGTGTTAGAGACAGAGATGTGACATTTTAAAAATAACAGTATTTGAAATGCAAAATAGAAAATACAAAATACCTACCTATTTCCATTTTGTATTTAAATACTTTTTTTGAAAAGTATTTTATATTTTATTTGAAATACCTTTTAGGACATATTTTGTATTTGCAAAATGCAAAATACTTTTTGCTAAGTTTTGTAAACATCAAAGAATGAATAATTAATGTGATGAGAAATGGTACTTTTTTTCTCACTATGGCAACACTGAATTGAACTGATTTCTTGTCATTAACTCACTATTATAAAAACTAAAAAGATGGTTACCAAGTAATTTATTTAGTAGGTTAGGTTAGGTCACCGGTTAACCGAATTTATGATCAACTTGCAAACAAACTTGAAACAGTTCAATAATAATTTAGTTCACTTTTTTGGTTTCGTTATTATTTTATCGGAAAGCAAGATAACTTTATTAAAATTGTAAAAAGAGATCATTCATTCGTTCGGTTCAACGCATTTGGCAACCTAAAGGCTTTTTTCTTATGGTGCCATGATTACGAGACCACACAGGAGAAAAATGAGCGACAGTGTATTTGAGCAAATTATTTTATTAAAATATGTTAAGTAAATTTAATTTCAGTAAGTTATCCAAGTAAATTTACCAGCCTGTTAGCTGGCTGAAATAAATAAACTTTTTAACAAAATAAAGATACTTTAAAACTAAAAGTATTTTATTTTAATAAAGCATTTTGTAAATACGTATTTTGCATTTAGTATTTTAAATATAAAATGAAAAACTATTTCGTATTTTGTATTTGAAATAACAAAATACGAAAAGTATTTGCATTTTGCATTTGAATACATTTTATAAACTATTTTGCACATCTCTGGTTAGAGAATTAGGGTGCCGGGTATTTTTAGAGCCATTGGGCAAAGAAATTGTAGCCATTCTTTGTGTCAATATTCAAGGAAGAAGGAAATTCACTCAAACTTCAACCGCCACATTAATGTTTTGAGGTGGTCTCAGATTATATACTAGTTTAACCAACGGTTATCCTCATGTCTCATTGATTGATATGTTGGGTAATCAGTGAAGCGTGCTTGAGATGTACATATAAACCTACATACATACCTTGAACTCGCGTCATTTTTACTGAAATACATTTCTACTTCCGATATAATTTCAGATTCAATTTAATCATCATTATTTCAGTCGAAAGACGTCCACTGCTGGACATAAGCCTTCCCAAAGGGGGGGGGGGGGGGGTTGCCATAATCGCATGGCTTGGCAGGCGGGTTGGCGGTTGCAGTATGTGGTAAGATGCATAGAGAACGCTGCTGCTCAATCTCTAGTAAGTCCCTTAAGTCGCCTTCTTCGACATCCATTCTGAAGAAATGGGATGGTGTTATAGAATATGATAGACAAAAAGCACTTACTATTTTGATAATGCTAAATCAATGTAAAAATATTTCAATCACATTCAATTATTTTTATCGAATCATTACAAATTCAATCTCAGCCTTGTAATCAACTCAAATGAATAAAACAACGTCGTTTTAAAAGAAAACAAAAAAAAAGGTAAAACAAACATTTTTGTTCGGCTTAAATCCAAATTTTAAGATAGACATGAATAATTTAATTTGTAATGGAAAACGTATTTAAATGCAAAATTATGCAAAGTTTGTATGAAACGTGTGTTTGTTAAGATCTGAAAATAAAAGCTTATTTCAATTTATAAACAATTTTATTTTAAGTGTTTATTGTTTTGGGCAGATGATACGTTTAGCCGTCAAAGTAGTGACGTGGCTCGGTTATGTGCTAAAAGCACATTAGGGTACCTATTGCCCTGCCAGAGTAGCTAGTTTTGTTCGAAAGAGTTACCGTGGCCTTGGCATATACCTAGTCAACAGAAGGA
The DNA here is from genome assembly GCA_932294355.1 of Aporophyla lueneburgensis. Taxonomy (NCBI): domain Eukaryota; kingdom Metazoa; phylum Arthropoda; class Insecta; order Lepidoptera; family Noctuidae; genus Aporophyla; species Aporophyla lueneburgensis. The sequence continues at coordinate 34,153,100 of OW028737.1, read as the reverse complement.
ACACGGGTGGATTTTAGTCAGTAAAGGTCTGATACGCCCTTCCGCTCCGCCCAGAGCGGTAGACGTCATATGATAATTTCCCACCCACAAAAAAGGGTACCTATTGCATGAAAAATAGATAGAACAAGCTGTTGTATCTTCTGTAGTTTGACTGTCAATTGGCTACCTCAGGTTGCTAACTCATATGTCCTGTGTTTGTCCATTTTTGATTAGACGACAGACCTTTAAGCTAATTTGGACAAATCGAGCAAATCTGGACAATTCCTTATGAGGATATCTATAGTACCAATGTTATAATTAATATCTAAGGCAAGTGTCCCAATTAGGCAATTCATTACCTATCAGCCGGAACCAACGGCTTTACGTGCTTTACGAGGCACGGAAGGGTCTTCCCAAGTAGCACAAAAGTGCTGTATAACAGCATTTTAACAGTGCACAGTGAATGCATTAGTTGCTGAATAATAGCGTAGACAGCGCATCCTCAGAGGATATAACTCTAATTTGGGCACAAATTATTCAGCACATAGCTGTATAAGAAATCCAATTGACAAATAATTGCATTATAACAACATTATAGTAGCATTTATGTGTGTAACAGTCACCTAAAGAGCTGCATATTGCCTGATTAATGAGGCACGTGTTACTTATTATACAGCAAGGAAGACGAATGTGTACATTGTGTGTACTTTTATACAGTTGAAATTACACACTGAGCGAAATTGTGGAATGCAATAACTTAAATTATTTATTTTTCTTTGATATGAACTGTCAAATTGTAAAACATGAAGTGTATCGTTGTGTGCAAGATCTCAGGTGCCATTTGTGGGAATATACATACATAAAATTGAAGGTAAGTAAAACATCGATTTCCTCCTACTATATTTGAAATCTTATTGGGAAGGTAACTTTACTGTCAAATACCATACATATTTAGTTCAAAATTTTCACGCGCCCTCGGAATACCACTAAATACTAAAAGAAAAGCAACAAAATTAGAATGAAAATAAAATTAATATGTTCGTTTTTTTACAAAGTAACCAAAAAAAAAACTGTTTTCGTGTAATTATTTTTTAATCCATATTTACAATTGATATCCTCTAAAATAAACAAAAATTAAAAGATAAAATTTTATAATAATACAAAGTAACGCAGTGAATATGGCGGATGGCAAGTGAACAGTTTTAATCTCAATTTAATGCTAAGGTCTGTACGGGTGTTCACATGTGGCCTGTAATTCAGCCAAGAGTAAAATAGTTTAGCACTTGTGAAATACAAATCAGACATGAATCGATTAGGAGAGTAGTATTGGTTCACATTTGCGTCAGTTACCTAGATAAGTACCTTTATGGATCCAAGCTTTTAGGGTTCCGCCGTGGTTCTTTTAAAGCCATTTTGTTCCCTTTTTTAGTTGTTATTCGACGATAAGTACTTAATTAAAATTGTAATTTAAGTAGCTGAGATTATAATTTAATTATATGTATAATACATAAGTTATTGATTTATTCAATATGCGACAAAATACCTATAAATTAGTCGGTACCTATCTAAAGATAATGTATTTTTCTAGCCTAATAATTTAATTACTTCCACATGAAATAGCATTATAATGTTACGTTAAGTTTAGGTATTTAATATGTTATTGTATCTTTTGGTTTTTTTCCTCAAAAACTGTATAGATAATGTTGTCATTAAGAAACTGATACTTCTATTATATTAAGTATATTTTTCTTGTTTTTACAGAACGAGACTTTCAAAATAGTTCAGACTATAGAGAGAGGTGTTGTCGATCTAACATTCGTTCCTGCACAGTGGAAAACGAGAAGTACTTTTATACTCCTTGAAATTATAAAAAGATGAAAATTTAAGGCCTGGACCAGGGTGGTACACCCTAAATTGTACTTTAAAAAGGGAACATTAAATAAACATAAAGAAAATTACGTTGTTTTTTTTAGATGCTAGCTAGTACCGGTATTTCCTAACTGACTACCTCTGAGAAAAATTGTCGATATCTGGAATCTTAAAAAGTCTCGAAAGGTATTAATTTATTACTTTAAGAAAATCTTGGATTTCTCTTAATAAATTTTCTTCATTTTTAGGTAAGTACCAGAAACATATAAAACAACAATATTAATTTTGTCGCAACCATATTAGTCCCGAAAATGGGTAGGTTATAAGAAGATTTTTGTAGCAGGGCATTTTTGTACCTACTCAGCCTAATGTCATCAAACACACTGACCTCTATTTATAAAGGCTTTTTTGTATTGTTTTGTTCATATGTGCAATTATTATTTATTGTTACTTTAATTTAAATCCGACGTAAATTTGAAATTTTATTTTATTTCAACTATGTGACGTATATTTTTATTTTGTTAATGACATTTTATTCTTTTCTGCTGCAGCATTGTTACTTTTATCTTAATTTTTGTAATATGGGTTATGTGTGAAATAAATTAATTTAATTTAATTTATTTATTTATTAATAAATATAACATACGGAACCCGTCGCGTCCAATATTCCATTCGCGCATGCCGATACTTGGATACATGCTGTTATTCGAGTGTATGGTAAACACCTGACTAATAGGGGAAAAGTGAATCTGTATGCAGCATAAAGCATTAAATAACTTCACAAAGTAACTGATTATGTTATAGTGAGTGATATGTTCTCTCTTAAAATGCAACGGTTGTATAGTACACGTGTGGGCTATTATTCAGAAAACTTACAGCTAATAGGGTACTGCAGTACTAAGCGCTCAATAACAGTGACTTTGTGGCGTGTTTGTGGTGCTTAATAGAATTACTGTACAGAAAAAAGCATTATAGTTGGCCACGTTTTTTTCGAAACAGCTGTTGCAGCACAAGTGAATACTAATAAGTCTTTATAAATGCTTAGATTACCGCTGTGGGCCTTAAGTGACCATTTATAATGTAGTTCTGTGCTACTTGGGTTGTCACCCATCCACGGACCAACCACGGCAAGTGTAGTTTAACCTGAACGGTAATCCTGTGCGGCTGTTATTGATTAGCTTCCAGCCCCTTCTCGAGCTACCCGTGCTGTTGTTATTACTTAGCCTTAACCTGTATGATTTCGATGACGTAAGAAGGCTGCTAGTCTCAGTAGTCAAAAACTAGCTCAGAAAAGAAGTTACCAGTTTTTAACCCACAGGTTTCCATAATGAATCTGAAAAAAAATATTAATTAAAAACCTTTTAAAATATAAAAGGTGAAGGCCCCACACTAAATAGACCATTAAACTTAACGGTAAATTAATTGAATATTTTCTCCATACTATTTCCGTTCACAACGGTGCTACCGCATAATTTCAAAGGTAAATTACTCGTGACCGCGGACCAATTGAAACAATTTACGCAATGATCCAGTAAATGAGTAAATAATCAATGACTGTAAACAAATACTGGGCAGGGATTTTAATTTACCTACATCAATAATTTAATTTAATGATGGAAGATAGGTACAAATGACGTAATAACTTCGGTATGTCATTTAGACAATGGTCCATAATCACTGAACTATTGTAACTTCCAAATTAACATTTGACTTGTACCTATGAGTTGTTCCGGGAACACATCATCATCACAATTTCAGCCGAAAGACGCCCACTGATGAAAATTATTAGCCTCCCTCAATTTGGGGGGTTCGTCATAATCGCCACGCTTGGCAGGCGGGTTGGCGATCACAGTACGGTGATAAAATGCATAGAGAACGCTGTTGCCCATTCTCTAGTCAGTCCCTTAGTCGCCTCATACACCATTTGTTTGGGTGGGAAATGACGGATGAAATGACGTCTTTCACTCTGGGTGGCCACGGTAACTTTTTCGAACAATTCCGCGACCTTGGCAGGCATTGGTCCCAGCGGACCCCTACAATTTTTGCTGACATCTCAAAGTCAAAGTGAAAGTCAAAGCATTTATTTCAAATAGACCCAAAAAGGCACTTTTGAACGTCAACAGTTACATGAAAATATAATTGATTCTATTTGCCCTTCCAAAAGGTAGATTCGTATGGAGAAGAATGGGGAAGAAACTCCACCGTTACTCTTTTAAAATGTTTTTAATATTTGCATACAATATTTATATAATTATATGTGAAGACGATGCGCCGATCTTTGAGCTCCTACGAGAAGAAATGGGAAATATGGCACTATTCTTTACGTTCAGCACCACACCGAGCAACAAGATAACCATCATGAGTTAACCTTTAGAGGTTCGTTCAAAATCAATTGACATCTCATTTTTAATCTACCATTATAAAGACCTTTCAACAAACGCGTTCTGCGTGAAGCTCGGAGAAGAGAAATTTCTAATCTGCAACTGTCAATTTCCCGAACGAAAACTGACACAACGATTTCTACTGAAGAAATTAAAAGTCCTACAAACGACAAAACTGCTTAGTTGATAGCCCTTACAACCAACGTCACCAATAAACCCAGTTCCAACGCATCAACTAGATTCCAAGAGAATGGACGCCGATAACTCGATTCCAGTTTCCGAGTAAATATCGATACAGACTAAACGATGAATCGTGTTCCTACAACGGGCCCACGATTCAATTTAAGATTCTACTTTATTCGATTATTCGACTCGCAGAAAAATCAGATTTTGTAATGGTGAAATGATGTTTTAAATTCGTTGCGTAGATAATGTTTTAAAGGATCTGATTTAGTTTTTTTAAGATGAATGTTTACTTCAAATAGTCTCGAAAAAAGTTTCTGCTTATGATCATTATGTCACCAAGTCTTAAAAGAATACATTAGGTAGAAAGTTCAAACTATAAAATATTGTTACAAATGATAGGTACTGTAAAGTTTTGCGGTCGTTCGGGGCCTAAACTTTATCGAAGGTTTACGAGAATGTGGCAGACAATCTCGTTTGACACAACGAATAATGGTGACCAAAGATTAAATAGTATTTACTTACTTTGAACTATTTTATGTCTAGTTTCAACACTTCTGACGGCAATTAATTTGAAATTGTAACTGTCAACTGATTGCTTCGTAATTGACATTTGTTAGCACACAACATTTGTAAGTCAAATATTATTTTATTTTTAATCCGCTGCTATAGTGAGTCAGCCATTTTTCCTTTTATACATTGTTATAGTCGGGTTCTGGTTTTTATAACTTTATAGTAGGTTCATAGAACGTTTAAAACTAAAATGCGTTTATGAATAACACTTTTTGAAATCCGGACTTCAGCAAGTGTTAATGTTCGATAACTTTTAATGAATAAGACTCTTAGAATATAAATTGTTAGATGCCAACCCTAATTCTTGGGTATGTTTATTGCAACACCACTAAACTCCGTGTATGACCAAACACTACAAGTTGGTCTGTAAGCCACTCTAACATTCTAATTCGAGTATCGAGCGGTCACTCGCTTCAGAAACTACAACATCAAAGAGAAACAATCACTAAGATTTTGTACCTTGAGGTCACGGAGTTGGTAGTAAATGAAACACTACTCCATTTGCTACCTACTCCGTAGTATGATGATGCAAGGTCTGTCATAAACAATAGCGGAAGGAATCGTCCAGATGTTAATGAAAAGGTAGATTTTTGTCTTTGCCAGATTATTTTTAATCTTTTGAAAACAAGTTTGCTGTCACATTTAAAAACCTGTAACGCAGAATTTTGTAAACGAGACAATTGTAATTGGCTCAATCTTGTACTTTTTACTCCACTTATTTATAAAACTAGTATAGTGCTTCTCCGTAAAGCTTTTACAAAGAAATCTACAACAAAAAATACTTCAGGTTTAGAGGCATTTTATACTATCTTTTGCCAAAGGCTTTGCCCGTGTGAAGTTTGAAAATTATCCCACGGAAATGTACTATCGGGATAAAAATTCCTATGTTTTAAGCCAGGTATATATTATATAGTCCTCCAGACCGTATTTCGGCCATGGCGGCCAATCTCAGCAGAGACTAGCCATCGGCGTGGGAGATATAGTAGTGCACAAATATGCACTCACTATTCCCTTGCTCTCATAGTTCGATGAGACGGCAATTTAACACGACCGGAGAGAGATCAGGCGCGGGGTCAACGGCAAAGCCAGCTAATAAAATATCTGTGTGCCAAACATCCAAATCCTTTCACATTTATACAATTCGTGTTCGAAGCCATGTAGTTAAATCTTGTAAAACAATGAGTCATCCATTTACTATGAACTCTCTTGTATGAATGAACTCGCAATGCAAACTTGAAGCGAGAACACTAAGTTTGCCGATACTGCATTATGTAAGCTGAGACTTAGCTGCAGGATATCATATCCAAACAATACTGTAAGATATATATCTATAAAGCGAGGTTCGTGCTGAAGCCTGCTGAAGAGTTTCTTAATAAGATATACAGATTAATAAAAAAAACCAAAAGGATTCTATTGATTTGAAAAGTTTTGAGTTTTATTTTGGAGTTTTAACTAGCCAAGTAATTGGTTTAAGAGATAATTGTCATCATGTCAGCAGTGGATGCTACTATAGGGATTAAGCAACACGTGTGAGTGTTCACGGTAATCCTTACTTCGAGTACTGCTTCTTCTGATCGGGGTTCCGGGGACAATGAAAATCAGAGTGCATTTACCGAATATATTTCGCGTGATCCCAGATAGAACCGTTTGCCCGGACCAGTGCGCAGTAACTGGTTGTTCCAAAGCATACATCACGCACGCATACAATTTGTTAACCTTGCACTCTGCCTTACATAGTTACATGTGTCCCTACACTAGTAACTTTGACGCAACTGCATTGGGCTGTTCATTGATAGTGAGGTGAACTTTCATCAGAACGCATGTAATTTAATAAAAAGGTATTGAGTTTCCTAATAAATAAATAAATAAGAACATGTCGGACCACACACAATAAAGGGTCCAGTAGTTGGGATAAATTCATCCTCATAACAAACTTAATATTTTGGTTGAAAAACATGTTTTACGTTACAACTGCAAATGTAAGTTGGTCGACTATTACTCAATAATTTGTAACGCCTACTCAGGTCTTACAGTTTTACTTTTAACTGCGATAAATGATCTACTACCGTGAATTTTTTCACATACTCAAAAACAATTACCTGGCGGAATGCCATTTAAATCTAAAAAAAATAGCAATTTAATGCATAATATTTCAGAAACGGATCCCGTTAACGAAAATTTGATTTACAAACCCACAATATTTTTTAAATACCTATGAAAGAACACTACACCATGTGTTAGACGAGAAAAAAAAACATTCCCACTTTACGCGTGGATGCGGTACCCTAAGATTTAATTTTATCGATTTTTTGGCGTAACTAATATTCATGCCAAATTACAGGTTTCTAATACTAGTCTCAGAGCTAAACTGCAAATAGACGGACGGACGGGCGGACATGGTGAAACTATAAGGACTCCTTGTTCACTATGGAACCCTAAAACCACTGCGAGACGATGTTTCTTTGTACATTTTAGGAGAAATATAACGAAGGCTGTCCTCTTTCTGTTCCGATTCTGGCACCCTAAAATAAATATTTATTTTGTGTATAAATATTTGTGGCGAGTCTAGACGTTTTAGTGTGTTCCGACACTATATACTTTTAGAATACTTTTATAGAAATACCGAACAGTAACGCGTCTATTTATTATTATTTTTCCCCCGTAGTTTTCCTACGACTTTAGTTTTCTGGATTTCAGGCCAAAAATAGCCGGCTTTTTAAGTTGCTCAATGGCTCTTAGTGGTATTGTAAATAAATACCGTCAAGCAAAAAAATATTTTTTAACGTAAAAGTCTGAAGATAACAGTCTGTATAAAGCTTAAGTCCGTTCTTATATGGAGTATAGCACCTATTTATGGGATGGCTCAGCAAAATACCAGCTTGCTGCCCTTGATTCGGTGGAACGCAGGGATAAATTCTCATAAGCGACGAGATGTTGGTGGCTAAGCTTCACAGCATGGATTATCGGCGTAATGACGCTTGCCTGTCAGCCTTCTACTGACAGTACTTCGAAGAGTATGCGTAAGAGCTCCACGATCTGATCCCACCATCGTCCTTTTACTTAATACTGGACAGCCAGACGTCCTGCAAGGTACCATCCGCACTTGGTTGATATCCCGACCAAACGTACCCAGCACTTCTCCTCCACATTCATTATGTCCATAGCCAAAGTGGAACTCTCTACCAGTGTTTATGTTCCCCTCCAAATTTAACCCGTCAGCCTTCAAAGCAAGAGTGAAAAGGCATGTTCTGGGTATGCTTGTTCCATCATAGACTTCAGTCATCGCTTTCTAGGAGGGTTGCTTGAGGTCAAGAGCAGAAATATCTAGCAATAAAACGTCATACAAAAATTAATACTATGAAAGATAATCTAGATAGAATTAATGTTAAAAACAGGAAATGATAACATTATGTGCCCCAAACAGGATCTCAATGGAAGTCAAATTTGCCTTAAATAAAACAAGGTAATAAATTAAAATATTGCTGTGTTAGATGTACCTTTAAAAACTATTCAGTAAGACTTCCAACGTTGTTCACATTTTGCTGCTTGAAAGCAAACATTTGAACTTCACAACTTTTCGTTGGTGCCTAATGAAATATTTTCCGGTCGAGGCGAGGGCCTTTAGTTCAGGAAATCTATTTATTGAAACGTGTTTATGTTTGTTTGAGTAGAAAGTTCCGGGAATGTTGATAATTGATTGGTTTTAGATGGGTTTTGAAATAATTTTCTTACATTATTCATGTAAGATAGCATAATCAGCCTCTGAGTGCCCACTGCTGGGACACAGGCGTGCTCTTTGTGACAGGGAATGAGTTGTTATCCACCGCGCGGATCCAGTGCGGATTGGTAGATTTCACATGTCTTCGAAATTTTGTTCTACGACGTATCTGTTTCCTCACAATTTATTTCTTCACCGTTTAGAGAGTAGTGGTGATGCAATTATTATTACAAAGAAAAGAGCATACCTTTGCTTGAATTCACGATTTTCAACTCGTAATCCGCTGGTTGCGAGAAACACAGAACCGGTCGAAGCGGTGGTGCTTTGGGGAATCCAATTTCAAGTACTGGACGTCTATCGGCTGAAATGATGATGATGATGAAAAAATATTCACAGGTCATCAAACAACGGATACGGGCGTCAAGGTAATAAAATCAGCTCCAATTCAAATACACACGAATCTTAAATCCAACAAAAGATCTCAAACTTCACGCGTGCACTCACGACGAAAGGCTTAATAAGGGACAGCCGTTTGACCGACTCCATTCAGAAACACCCGCCGGCAGGGTTTGCATAACTCCTAACTCAAAGGGATAAAGACGAGACAAAGTTTTCAAGGTTCCTTATAAAAAAGTAATAGAGAACATTCCTTTTGACGATACGCCCAAAGGAGCCGTGAAAAAAATTCTACGAGATATTAAGCTGAAAAGGTTAGCCTTGAAGGGAATGGACGCTAACTTTCTGGACGTGTTAAGGAAGTGGGCCGATAAATATGTAACTACTGGATTTTTATAGTTTAGGTACGTGGATGTGGGTTGGGGTTCTATAGAGGAATTTATTGAATTACTAGCTTTAGCCCACGACTTTACCGGGCTGAAATTTCTTGTTCCTTCGACCCACCCCATCACAATACTTTGTTTTCACTTAGCGTTCTTTCTGACAAAGAAAAGGAGGAGGTTCTCATTTTGTTTTTGCTCCTACCCTTCACGCGTGATGTTAAATAGCCTTATAGCCTTCCTGTAGAATTTGGGCTACCGAATGCATAAAAATATTTTTTCGAATCCGATTCCTTGTTCCAAAGATTAGCGCGTCTATACTCTTCGTTTGTTTATTGGTTTAATTTTTAACGTTAAGAAACTATGGCTATGTGATTATTTACATGGCCGTTTGAAACTTTCTTCTTTAAAGTAAGAATGTATTTATTTATTTATGCTTAAAGTATTAAGTATACATACTTATGTACAGAGGCGGGCGGACTTAATGCCATAGGCATTTTCTACCAGTCAACCTTTAGGTAACGTCAGAATCTTACGTCTATATAATAAACTAGCTTCTGCCCGCAACTTCGGCCGCGTTAAATTTCATGCTCCCCCGACCCTCCCCGTCGCATTCAATCGCCTGCCCGTGCGAGGTCCTCATATTCGTGACTTTTTTCTTCTTGCTCAGCTCCTAAGGGTCCTAGCGTGATGTTATATAGTCTATAGTCTTCCTTAATAAATGAGCTATCCAACATTGAACGTATGTAGTTGCTGAGATTAGTACGTTCCTCCAAACAAACTCTTCAGCTTTATAATATTTAGATTTGATTACAATTAAAAACGTTATTGTGAACCAACGTTAAAAGAAAGACATGCTCTCGCGGATTTTTTTTAGAACTTTTTATGAGAAATAATTCCGTCCTACTTGATTTTTCCCTTACTTTAACCGTTAACACAGCGCACGCTACGGAAGTTCTCAAAAGGAATTTCTTTCCCCGTTTTTGCAACATTTTTCATTGATGCTCTGCTCCTATTGGCCATAGCGTGATGTTATGTAGCCTTCCTCAATAAAAAGACTACCAAACACTAAAATATTTTTTCAGTAGTTCCTGAGATTAGCGCGTTCAACCAAACAAACAAACAAACAAACTCTTCAGCTTTATAATATTAGTATAGATAACTATAATCTTGGCAATAACTGCTTTAGATCGCGACAGATGATAAGTATCATTTTGAGGCTCTAGAAAAAATATAAGTTTCATGGTGAACAGATAAATTGAAATCTTAAGAATTCCCGTCAAGAAGGTACATACCCTACATATAAGACCATCCGCCATATTATACTTGTGAAATCATTTCCCTAATACCAAAAAACCTATCATATATATGTGAGTCTGATATACATAACACTTCCTTTGTCGCCATAGTCGGGTAATAAACACAACACTATCGCTACCATATTATCATGGCTTGTAACATATAAGAAGCAAAAATAGCCCTCATAGCAAAAAAAAGAAATGACAAACTAATCAATGGGGCACTATGGCCGTCTTATAAGCAATAGTGTCTTCCGAATAGCAACTACTGATCAACTTGAATGAGTAGGGGGCTTATACAGGATGTTGTTGGAACCGAAGCACGTTGGAACTATTCCAGCATCGACTGTGATTGGCTTTTGCTGTGTTTGGTATACAGATCTTATAAGAATTAAAAAAAAAAAACTAAATTGAAAGTAGCAACCGCACTCAAATCAGTTCACCCGTTTAAGAGTGACGATGCCACAGACAGACACATATAGTGGTCAAACTTATAACACCCCTCTTTTTACGTCGGGGGTTAGAACCGCAGTAGAATCAAACTGGAAAATAAATTGTGGTTGTAATCATTCTGGTGTATTTTGTAAACAGACTACTAATACTATAAATGTTCAAGTTAGTATGTTCCGCACCACTAGCAAGTTAATCAGTCGTTAACGCAAGTCGAAAACTAATCATATGAATGAAATCATCTCAACGTTAAGTCACGTGGTTAGAACAAACAAATAGAAAATTCGAAGCCAAGTTCACATCTTTTGTTATAATGTGTCGTTTTTCTAAAAACAATGTAGAACGAGCGGCCGACTCAGGCGCGTCAACATGGCTACCAACTTATCGTTTTCTACAATTGCTGACATCGAGGCGTTACCGATTGGAGAACGGAATTCGACACGAAACGGTTGCAACTTGGCTAGGGGGCAGATATTTGTGTCTCAATCACAGAAAAACGTTTAACAGATTTTAATGAAATTTGGTACACAGATAGCTTATAACCCGGATTTTTTTTTTTTTTCAGGTGGGAAATCATCAAATGACTTCTCCCACTCTGGGCGGAGCGGGAGGGCGTGTCAGACTTTTACTGACTAAAACCCACCCGTGTTCCATCAGTTGCCCATGTGCCAGGGTCACGGTATCTCTTTCGAACAATCACGCGACCCCGGCAGGCATCGGTCCTAGTAGACCCCTACACTGCTGCTGACATCTCTTTGAGGCGCGCGTGGAACACTGCGCGCCGTCGACCCGAGCTTGGTTCTTACCGAGCGGCGAGCTACCCATTGCTCGCCACCCGCAAGCTCGCGCCTACGGTGGCCGGGAGTCCGCAATCGACTCCCGACGCCCGGGGCGTCTCCTCCTGCGGCGGCTAGGGACGTGAGGGCGCAGAGACTGCCACTCCCTCACGCGCCCCGCCTCCTCTATAACCCGGATTAACACAAATAATACTTTTTATCCCGGTAGAACGTTCCCATGAGATAATTTCTGACCTCCACGCTGGTGAAGGCACTCGATAATTTTAACTCGTTAATACTTATTCTTAAGAAATGTATGCCGATTTTCGATGCTAACAACCATTTTCAGCGCAGATTTCTTACAACATATTTAATCCCTCCCTATCCAAAGTATCAAGAAGTCCCTATTAACAGTGTTCGGTATAAACAACTAAATAAACATCAAAGTGATGAATACTACAGATTCCAGGACGGATCGCTTCCGCCTGCCCGCGCCGGTGTCCCCTGTTTGCTAGAGGCGTCTTTGTCGGAGATTCTGTTTCATCCTCTCTTCAATGGGAAACGGAGGATTCTTTTCTCTTTTCGTTGATCGAATTTCGTTAATAGTTCCTTAGAACTTTTAAGGCACGATTGAGTTCGTGTCGGTTTTTGAGTTGGGTTTTGTTTTGGGTTCTAGAGGGTTTGGAAATTGGCGGTAGGTGCGTTTAATTACCTTTCAATAACCACTTATTATTTCTAGAAAAGGTATTAATTATTCGCAAGAATATATGTGTGTACTGAGTACATACGTTGACGAATCATATTGATCCTTCCGACACCTAGTGCGAGTGAGATGCATTTGATCAAACCATTCCCACATGCTGGAGAGTCCTAGGTCCCCGTTTACCTGAATCTCGGATGACCACTTAACTATTTAAAAAAAACTCAAACTATTTATAAAAACATATACGAGTACCATCGAGCTGGACTGAAAGTAGTTGATCCGCCAAAACAGGTGTCAATGCTAATATTTCAGAAGCGCAACATCGGGAGTAGGGACTGTCAAATACTGTTGTCATTCTTTCTTAGCTCGGGCTCCGAAGTAATATTATATCCATCAATGAAACAGACATAGGAAGTGCACGTAACTTCGACCGAATCAACAGATTTCGAGATTATAAAGTGGAGAATTAGGTGTGGGAATCTAATAACATATCTAACACAAACCAACTGAAACATAAAAAGAGAAACAAGACATTATACAAGGTCAAATAAAATTAGCTGGCAAGCGAAGACAGTAACTGGTGTACGATACTTTACTATAGGTATTAACTATTGTGAATACCTGTAGATTGTATGTTTGAGTTCCTTGTTTTGTATCTACAAGGTCAAACTAAATTAGCTGGCAATCATTTAAACACGTGTTGGGTAACAATATCGAAAACTGATGACATTTTATTTTTATTTTTTTGCGTTCCTTCTTTGATCAAGACCCATCACGCCCCGGAGTTTGGCTAGCTAATTTAATTTGAACCTGAATAAAAGCTCCGAAAGCTAGACGCAACGCGACAACATGACGCGATTCTACGAGAACAGTTTCTATGAAAACTTTATGAAAAATTTTTAACATAGAGATTGACGCGCCGTTCTGCAGGAGCCCTAATATCAACTATCAGTTTGTCTGGTGAGTTGCACCGTGTTCACTCCTATAAGTACATACTAGTAGAACCTAATAGGCCAACATAATTCAAAACTCTTCAAAGCAAGCAAAGACGGTTCAGCTAGGTACTAAACTCTCTCGGTGACAAACTTTTAAACGAGAAGAAAATATGTCTCGATTTTTAGGGTTCCGTACCCAAATGGTGCTAACGGCAACTTATTACTAAGGTTTAATAGTTCATCCGTCCATCTGTTACAGGGCTGAATCGTTTCACCCGAATAGGTAGACACATGAAATTTTTACCCACAGTGTGTTCTATGGCCGCTAAAAATAAATAAAAGGAAAAACCACGTTTCTTGTGCGGCGACCCCATACAAGCATCGGATTTTTTACTAAAGTATTTTTCTAAAACATGTATCAAGTATAGTGTAGTGTAGTTAAATATTGCACAGTGCTACAGAACCCGTCGTGAACGAGTCCGCCTCGCACCTTTTTTTCCAACTTTGCCAAAGTGCAGTCCCCTAACTTCTTAATGAGAGGACTATTTTTTCGCAGCGCATCTTTCAGGGCAATTTGGTCTGTTTGTTCGTGAAATAATAAGTTTATGAGAATCTTTTTGCTCTCTTTCGCACAAACTTTTGCTAATGAGGGCAGTAGGGATCGCGGGAGATAGCGTGTATTTTTGGGCAGGGTAAATAATATGAAGATAGATTTTTTTAGATTTAGATGTTGCTAATAGTTGACTTACGAGTCATGTGTTCGAACTCAGACAGACGCTGTAATTTGTGCAAATTATTTTATTACCACTGCTCTCAAAACGGTGACAGAAAGCATCGAGAGCAAACCGGCATGTTCTAGAACCAAATCCGACGACTCCCTCTCACAGAAAGAAGGCCTGGGTCCCAGCAGTGGGAACATCATTGGCTAATTATGCTAAGTCTAATATAAATAATGGAAGCACAAAAATTTTGCCTACTCCCACTAGTGCCGCAATAATATCACAATACTCGTACACCCAATAGTACTCTTTACCTTATGAACAAATAAATAAATAAAACAAGCAGCAAAACATATTATAAAGACAGGGAAATTCATTGCTATACGAAATGACTACCAATTGGATTTGTCAGTATTTTTTATAATCAAAATTGTCAATCTTAATGAAACTGATGTAGGTTGACAATTTATTCACCAATTTCTCTTGCTGGACAAGATGGAAGTAAAATTTTATTCTCAAAGTAAAGCAACAACATAAAGAACCCGAGCACGAAGGTTTTAACTGTTGTTTATTTAATAACATTGCTACAACATGTCATGTAGAAAACGTAAACAGTATTCATGAACAAAGTTGTTCAACAAAACTAGTTTACTCCAAAAAGTGTAAGTACGCAATAAAATGTTGTTACTTTGAGCTTGTATTACATTTTTATTTCTCAGATTGTTCTTTATATTTGAATTTGAAAAGTTTCGAATGCATTTTGGAGTTTAATAACTGGGTTGTTAAATTTCGTTTGAAACTTTTAAAATGTCAAGAACGTAGTCGCAGTGTTGTTTAAGTATTACTATGACATGTATATTTACTGTATGAAGTATTAGGTATATTAGTTTAATTATTGAGAATTTGAGGACTATAAGAGTCATTGTTTCACTTTCAATCAAGGTCTGGCAGTTTGAGCAGTTTATGCGGTCTACCTTAATGTCATTTCTTTGGCATTGTTCGTCGAATCGTTGAGCTCCTGAAGTTCAGAATTGAGCTGCACGATCACGATATAACAGATACAACAGCACAATTAGTGACAAATGCGTGCGTTGAATGAACAGTGCAGTTCTTTCCTCAAAATACCATTATAGACACCAATCTACATGATCTTCACATGATCTGACCAAGATTGTAACTGTGACCTCTGAGTATGTTTCAGCCTTTCTTCTCAGAGGAGTCAGATAGGAAACGCCGACCACATCTAGTTTTAAAAATATGATTAAAGTGTAAAGGTGTTTCTACAAACCTACTTGCAGACATAAAATCATTTATGATTTATTACTTTCTTTTGCTAAACATTTTTGAGTGGAACATGCGACTTGAATCACCTTACTACTTACATCTTACTACCTACTTCTGCAAGTGTATACCGGTGGCAGTAATCACTATCCAACCAGCTGCGTCGACAGAGGTGTTCCTAAAAGCAAAAGATAATTAGGTCAGGCAACAAACGTACCTATTTAGATGTTTAGGTACTCAGTGCTGCAAAAAATCTTAGCCATTTCCTCTGATTGGAATAGTGCCCAATACACATATTGCACGAAAACTAGTGCCAACATTGCCAACAGCTCACTGAGCCAATAAATGCCTACCCCATTAAAGCATCTCCAAGTTAAATTCACGTCGAAAACATTAATCAAAATAGACATTATATTTATTCAAATTAGTTCGCAGCTAAATCTGTTTGAATATTGAATTGAATTTAACTCTTTAATCCTTCTGTATTCATAACTGAAAATTTAAACACAAATTAGACATTTATTTGATATCTCATACATACGTGGACCGTTTTAACTTGTAATAACGAGTACTTTGAATAATTATATGTAAACGATTCCCTTTCATTACGTTTAGGGTTCACGGTGAATATAGGGGATGATAATACTTGCGGGAAAGCTACGGTAAAGAATAAGGACAGGCCTGGAAAAAATCTGTCGCACCGACTCTGGTAACAAAACTGTCAAACAAAAAAGTAGTGTTTGAAAATTAGACTTGCACCAATTTACTATGAGTTTGTTAGTAAGTGTTATATATGTGTAACTCATTCAAGTCTTTTCTTCGCCTTCCGCATCCAGTCTATCCCAGTCGTTTAAGGTGGTCGGTTCATCTAGCTGAGGAACGTCCTACACTACGCTCGCCGATACGCTCCAGCAGATGGCTACGCCGGCCATCAGTCCTTCAACTAATGTGGTTAGCCCATTGCGACTTTAGCTTGCTCTCTCTACCAGCTATGTCGGTAACTCCAGTGTCGGTGTGTGTCTACGTAGAAAAATTTCATTTTAGACAGAGATTCCTAAATTAAATATTTTTCTTCCTTTCTAGACTGCCGTTTTGAAGACCGTAAGTAAGCAAACGGAAATCCTGCTCCAAATAATTTCATTAATGTTTTTATGTCGTCCCTACGTACCCTACCTATTATGGTTCCGTATTATCCTTTAAAGATCTCAGCAGACTCGTCCACAATACCACCCCGTAGATCCTCAAAAAAGTCCTTTCATAAATTCAGCCCACGAGTCGAATTAATACGTACCACCTTAATCGAATGAATTGAATAATTCAAACGTCGTCTGTGAGGGATTTGTCTTTCATGAAGCGGGCTTCTTTAATTTTTCATCCCTCATCTTCGACATTTTCATAATAATGTCTATTGTTTATTTTTAGTATTACTGCGTCCGGTTTTGAGTTCCAAATGAGTTTTGTAAGTGGAGTTTTCGTTAAAGATACCTTCGATGAATTCTCGTTGTTTTTATATGAAGTAATTGGTGCTTTGCGTTTGAATTTGTATTCTACTAATGTTCTGCTGCAGAGTAAATGTTTTTAATCACCTCTTTAAATGACTGGGCTTGTTTCAGAGGCAGAACTGTGTGAATTAGTCTTGTGACAGCTCTGTTGGGGTTGGCTTCCAGTCTAACCGGATGTAGCTGAATAACAGTATTTAACATGTCGGAACTACTTATCACAACCCAGTAACTGGATAATAAGATACCCTTCGGTAAGACTTAGGCCCGAATTCCTCTGTCGCTGATGTCGGTCGCTGATGTCGGTCGCGCGTACGAATATACGTTGTGTTCTATGAAGCACCATACTGTAAAGCTGACATCAGCGGCGCGCAAGTTGCTACGCGCCGCTGATGACGCGCGTCGGTCTCGCTCGTCAGCGCCGCGTTCGTCGGTCGACTGACGCGCTATAGAACGCTATGAGCGTCCTCACTCTGTTCCCGACCGTCGGCACGCGCGCGTACAGTCGCCCGCCACCATGAGCATTGATACCGAACGTGTGATTGCCGAGGTGCGCCTTTTAAAAACTTTTCCTCGTCCTGACGTAGCTTTTCAAATAAAGTAGAAAATTCACCATTCGTCACCCTATCAGCAACAATTGGGTGAATGTGATATCTTTTTTTTCTATATTGACGCCGTCTCCGCTTGCGTAAGTATGCTGCAGCAACTAAACAATTTATAAACGGGTTCATAATAATATCCCAAATTCAAACTCCGCTTCACAAATCCACAACAAATCCACTTGGAGACGCCTGTACCGTGGAGCGGTCAGTATCGCACTACGGATGTTTTCATTGGCGCTGATGGTCAGCGCGCTACGCGACTGACGGTACGCGACCGACGTCAGCGACAGAGGAATCCGGACCTTAGTATCAAATTTTCAGGCTTCTGACAACACGTAACGACTGTCAAAGATCCACAAATGACAGTTGGGACCAGCTTAACGTGCTTTCCGAGGCACGTAGGGGTGTTGGTATGTAAAGATGGTCACCCATCCATTAACCAACCGCGGCAAGCGTAGCTAAGCGTTCCGTGTGGCCGTTATTACTTAGCCACAAGCCCCTTCGAATTAGTCTTTTATATCTTTCGGAAAAGTTCCAATTAAATAATATTGAATTCTATAAACATACGTTCCAAATAAGTAATTTATCTAATGTGGTATCGATTTGCATGATGTGAAGCAAACTATAAAAATACTCGATAATAAAGCGAAGTATTGATCTGACCAATAAAAAGTACCAGCAACGCTTCTAAACAAAAGCAATTAAAAATTTCCTCCCTGCACTTGAGAACGCGTTAAAGAATTTCCTGCATTGCCTGAGGCTTCAGCACGGGTCCAGTAAACGTTTTAGTATCGATTGTGGAATTTACTCGAACGAGAACGAATGTGAGCTAGAACAATCGAATTGATATGAGGATTCGAAGAGCTTTAGTTGGTTCGTATTTGTTAAGAGACATCGTTTCTAGGAAGTGTGAGATTGTGAGTAGAGTTTCAAAGATATTATTTATACTATTGAACATGCTACGCAGTAAATCAGAAAGTTTGAAATTTTCACTTTTTGACCACAGTGGTGTTGTTAAAAAAGTTTTATCCAATGCATAATTTCTGTATATTTAAGTGATTTTAAAGGCATATTGACGACTGATAAAACGATTTAGATATTTACATAACACACCTAAGTATGTAATCTACATATAATAAAACAGTAAAAAAACTGTGTCTGTACATTGAATATATTAAAAATAAAAAATAATTGAGGGGGGTTTAGAAAACAGTAATAGAGCACGAAACCAAAAAAAAATCTGTCTGTTTCTCTGTTTGTTTGTACACGCTAATCTTCGGAACTACTGGACGGATTTGAATGTTTTTTTTTTGTTGTATAGGTATTAAATGTGGGCAACATATAGGCTATAATTTATTTTGGAAACTTGAACACCTGATGCAGAACCGCAACAGACCAGCTAAACTATAAGAGATACAAAAATGGTACCGTAGCAAAAATTGTTTCACGTGATGAGCATTTTCTGCTAAGAGAATAAATTTGAAGATCTGGAATACCTGATGTGGAACTCCAACAACCCAGCTACACTATAACATATATAGGAATGACGTCTTAGCAAGAGTTGTTCAGCCTGATGAGCACTCTCTGTTGTCGTATAAAATTTGAATATCTGGAACAGCTGATGTGGAACTCCAAGAGCCCAGCTACACTATAACATATATAGGAATTACGTCTTAGCAAAAGTTGTTTAACTTGATGAGCACTCTCGGTTGTCGTATAAAATTTGAAGATCTGGAACAGCTGATGTGGAACTCCAAGAGCCCAGCTACACTATAACATATATAGGAATGACGTCTTAGCAAGAGTTGTTCAGCCTGATGAGCACTCTCTGTTGTCGTATAAAATTTGAAGATCTGGAACAGCTGATGTGGAACTCCAAGAGCCCAGCCACACTATAACATATATAGGAATGACCTCTTACCAAGAATTGTTCAGCCTGATAAGCACTCTCTGCTGACGTATAAAGATTGTAGATCTGGAACACCTGATGTGGAAATCAAAGCTATCACTAATTTCACTATATAATTATAAAATAACATAAGCTGGGAGTACCTTCACGTGGTGAAGGCGGTAACAGTTTAGGACTGATTTTCGATGAAAATTCTATGAATCATTGAAAATTTGACTCTACTGGCTAAAACTTCCATTTATTATTTTATTTTATCGAAGAAATATGCCTTCGGGCTTATGTTATTTGAGTGTTTAATTTCCTTTTCCATTTATCTTCGCGACACGGTAGCCTACCCGGTAACGCAGGGGAGCAGTCACTTAGATTTGGATTGATCAGGTATCTTCAGAATAAAACTATAACCATGCCTAGAAAGAGGTCAAATCTTTCCCAACGTTCCAAAGGAGCTAAAAGATTGAGGATCATAAGATCCCAAGAATCTACCGAAGAGCGTCAGGATAGACTTGATGCTGTTCGAGAACATCAGGCTGCAACTCGCTCCATAGGATCATCTTCGGATCGCGAAACTCGCTTGCATTCTCAGCGTATTTATGCATCTACATCCAGGTCTCTAGAGACCAGTGAAGAATATGATGCGCGACTGTCCGCTGATCGTGAACGTCATGCATTGTCTCGCGAGTCGGAAACGTTTACGGATAAAGAATTGCGCTTGAGTTCTCAGCGTATCTACACATCTGCTGCTAGGTCTCTAGAGACAAGTGCGGAACATGATGCGCGACTGTCCACTGATCGTGAACGTCACGCATTGTCTCTCGAGTCGGAGACGTTCACTGATAGAGAATTGCGCTTGAGTTCTCAGCGTATCTACGCATCTGCTGCTAGGTCTCTAGAGACAAGTGCGGAACATGATGCGCGACTGTCCGCGTATCGTGAACGTCACGCATTGTCTCGCGAGTCGGAGACGTTCACTGATAGAGAATTGCGCTTGAGTTCTCAGCGTATCTATGCATCTGCTGCTAGGACTCTAGAGACAAGTGCGGAACATGATGCGCGACTGTCCGCTGATCGTGAACGTAGATAGATAGATAGATAGATAAAACGTTTATTTGATGCACACAAAAGACGCAACACAACATACAAAGCAAGACGAAACAATAATTGATTGGTATAACAAATTAACGAACTAGATACAAAATGCCAATATACAAAGATAAAAGAAGAAAGGAAGACATGATATGGTAATGATTTTGACACTTTGTGACACAGATTAAAATTCAAAAGTAAAATAATGTGCGGTGGAGTAAAAAGTGCGGTGTGCGTCTCAAAGTTGCACCAAATGGGAGTCCAGCTCAGCATGTGTCAGGTAAATATACCGGACGCTGATATTCTGCTGGATCCCTGCAGTGACCTACGGACATAGAGCAGATGAGATCAGAACGGGAATCATTATTCTCGATGTTGTGAATAGCGGAACTTGCGGGGTGAAATTATGTAAGTACCCACAATGTTTATACAATGTATACTACGGTAAAGATAATACGGCATTTGGAAACATTCTTGTTCGATGATGCTTGCTTATTTGATAACTTGATTGTTAAAATATATTAATGTGTAATGTAATATATAATGTGTAATATATAAATATGTAAATGAATATTCAAAATATGAGTATATATGTGTATGTGTTAATAAATAATCATTTTGACTGGATTGAAATGTGTTTGCAGTGAATAGAAATAGGTATGTTATAACTAGTATCTATGTAATATAGATCTAACCACAATGGACTTTTCAATAATTAATATTTCATTCGTTTACAAGTGCGTTACAAAGATGCGAATTGTAAATAGGACGAATTAAGAAGAACACGGCAGCCAGTTATATTATGGACGTATTCGAAATCGTCATACCCAGTTTTTTCTGCGAGTCGATGAGAAACAGCCGCAGTCTAATTCTGAAGATGCCAAGAGATTTAAGATTCCTTATCGGCGGGGGAATATTGTTCCAGCATTTGGATGCGGCATATCTAAAACTTCCCCTGAAGGTAGCCGTCTTGTGCGGTTGAGTGGATAGTTGTTGGGAGCACTGTCTACTTGAGATTTCTCTTTTACTAGCGACCCAGCTCAGTTTATTGTAAAGGTAGGACGGTTGCTAATACTTGACAACTCCAAATAGTTGGCATGCTAAGTGCAACTTACGCCGTGACTTCATTTTGAGGATAGAGTGCTTATTTAAAAATGGCGTTACATGACTTTTAGGTGGGATTGAGAAGCAGAACCGAGTGCAGGCGTTTTGCACCCTCTGGAACGTGGCAACATATAGGCATACATCATTTATTTTGGAAAATGAACACCTGATGCAGACCGCAACAGACCAGCTAAAGTAAGTATAAGAGATATAAAAACCGGCCAAGTGCGAGTCGGACTCGCGCGCCGAGGGTTCCGTATAAACCTGTAGGTATTCTCGGCTTATGAATAAGGTTTATGTTTATGACATTAAATGTTTTTTTTTTAATTTTTATGTTTGAGTTGATTGAATGAAAGGTAAATTGCGGTTTACGATTTATGACGTATTAAAAAAAAACTACTTACTGGATCTCGTTCAAACCAATTTTCGGTGGAAGTTTAGATGGTTATGTTTATCATATATTTTTTTTAGTTTTATCATTCTATTATTTTAGAAGTTACGGGGGGGGGGGGGGGGACACATTTTACCACTTTCGAAATGTCTCTCGCGCAAACTATTCAGTTTAGAAAAAGAAAATGATATTAGAAACCTCAATACCATTTTTGAAGACCTATCCATAGATACCCCACACGTGTGGGGTACTTATGGATGAAAAACTTTGATGAAAAAAAAAAATTTGAGTTTCAGTTCTGAGTATGGGGATCCCCATAATTTTTTGTTTCTTTTTTGTCTATTTTTGTGTAAAAATCTTAATGCGGTTTACAAAATACATCTACTTACCAAGTTTCAACAGCATAGGTCTTATAGTTTCGGAAAAAAGGGCTGTGACATACGGACGGACAGACGGACAGATATGGCGAATCCATAAGGGTTCCGTTTTTTGCCATTTGGCATTGGAACCCTAAAAAGACACAACAACTTCAAGCTCTCGAAAGAAAAGAGGAAGATATGTAGCTACACTACATTATTTCTTTGCCTATGTTTTTTTAAGGACTATAATTTAAAAAAAAAAACAAAAACTATTACCCTTTTGTTAAAAAATCCTTCCAAAAATGGCCCAAAGACTACACTCAAATAAAATTTATAAATAAAAAGATAAAATAATGTTGAGACTATATAAGAGCCCAAGCGGTCTGAGTTTGTTCAATATTATTTCTCAGTCCAGTTCACAATTCTGAGAAATGCCGGCGTCATCTTGTCTTTAAAATTGACGTGTAAAAAGTGAGCAAAAGTTCTATTTATGTTCACAAAACATCATTCATTTCCGTAACATCACGTTCAGTACAGATTCTGTGACTTACTTCTTTTTGTGAACCACGACAAAATGAAATCAGTGTCTTTTATAGTCAAGTTTATTTTCTTTATTAGAATTAAATGACTATCCAAGGAAAGAGATAAGATACTCTGGTATAGGACTTAGAACTTTCACACCTGATTCAATTCTCTAAAAAAAAAAACATACATAACACCTTCAAGCTCTTGAAAGCTGTCGTTTCAAACGACAGTAAACTTTGAAAATGTCACTAAAACTTGATTCGAAGCGTTTCGTAGTTCGCGAGCTTGCAGCGTTAGTTAAAAATTCCGCACAAGTTCCCTCAGTTCTACAATTTGATTGAGAAGTTGCCCAAGCAAGATATGGGAGACAGTTTTGTATATTTTAAGATGTACGTTGGTTTAAGTTATGAGCTTGGTATTTAAAATTAAGTTTATATGAAGTCAGAGAAATTAATTGGTGCGCAAATTTACTACCAAAGCCTGTATAATTAATAAAATCACTAGTTCTGTCATTTTATGTTAGTTTATTACTCAGTAAATTGATGAAGGGGGCCAGATTTTTTGGTTGCCATATAAGCGCAAACGGCCTTGCGTGCTTATTTTAAAACTTTAGCTTATAATAAAATCACTCTTTTAATGTTGTCATGGATCGAATTCTATAATCTACCTTGCTGGCCCATTGTGAGTGAGTATCAATGTTAAAATGTGGAAAAGGCTAAAGCAGGTATTTTTTCAAGTTACACGTTATAAAATTGCAATATAGCTATCATCCTATAATGTTCACAATTCGGGAACACAGGCCTCGTCGTGAGAGGAAAGGAGTAAGTTGTAATCAACCACGCGATCCGTTGGTGGGTTTTACATGTTTTCAAATTTTTGGTTCTAGTTCATACCGGTTTCTCCATGAAAATTTTCCTTTATCGTGTCGTGAGCAATGGTGATGAAATAATTGACACAAAGAACTTTGGAACAGTTAAGAAATTGAACGACTAAAAAAAAATTAACATTTATGGTATACATGTAGGTACGATACATGTACCTACTTGTTTTATCTAAGGAGACAAATCACATCCCTAGTCTAAGCAAGCATGTTTGTGCAAACAATTTGTCATCAGCTTTAACAACATATCTCGAGAAATCCAAACACACCTACATATATGTTCTTGTACAATAAAATTTACAACCTATCATATAGGGAATTTACTATCTCCGTGATATGAATACCGAGGACTCTAGATGCGTATTTGTTTTTATATTTTATTGGGCCTTCGATTTTTGCCTTTTTGTTTATTTAATGCCAGCATGGATTCATGTAGATTTTATTCATATTTATATACAGGGCAGCGGGAAAATTGATACAAAACCTGAGACCATGGAGCAGTAAATAGTTCTGTATCACCTTCGACATCTCCCGCTCTGGGTGGACCGGGAGGGCATGTCAGACTTTTACTGACTAAAACCCACCCGTGTTCCTTCAGTTGCCTATATGCTAGGGCCACGGTAGCTCTTTTGAACAAATCTCGCGACTCTGGTGGCATTTTTGGACCACCTATGGTGAAATAAAAAAAAGTAACTATAATCACACCTGCCAGATTCGACACAGCAAGTTTGTGTTTGTATATAATTGGGACTCCAAGCCATCAAGACATGTATGCATACTGGTTTTGATAGCACACGTCTGTGGTATAGAAGCCAGTATAACTTGGCATGTGACTCAGTACAACGCTAAGCCAGCTCAAAGTCATAGTGTTACCACTATACCCTCTACTGTATCTACGCCGTCTGTTAAACCGGACAGGTCAGTTTATAGCTGCAAAGGCTCTTGTTTCAAATGGCCAATTCAAACATGGTCCTTCATTGTAAGACCCATAATGTTTGGTGTTTAAAAGAGACCATGACCTCTAAGTTTGTTTCGGCATTTCAAAATATTGACGTGTAAAATCTTAAAAGATCTACTTACATAAATAAATATTTTATTTCATTCATACAGTAGAATATCCAATCGATTTTCTAAAAACTTTTTGCCATTGCCAATCGTTGCACGTTCCGTGCTCACGAGCCGTTCGCATAGCTTGCATTCCACAACTGTGGGTTTGACGGGTCATGTGTTTGAAAACTACTCACGCATATTTTCACAATCATTGAAGAGAAGTCTATAGCTAGATTAAAATAATGTATAGGGACAAGGAAGAGATCTGAATACTTCAAATAAACTAACGATTTTAGCCTTTGGTTACATCCCGTTGATAAATGGAATAGGAAAAGGTACACCACATACCTAAGTGTTTAAGTGTAAAGAAGATATCGACCGAAGTAGCGGTGCTTGGGGAGGCCCGTGTCTAGCAGTGGAAATGATGATGATGAAAGAAGACATTTCTCTATTTTCGAAACGCCCTTCCAGACATGACTCTATGGGCACGCCACAATTGCGGCGGTAAGTCCCCTCTTTGAGGAGTGGATAGAGAGGCGCCACGGCGTCCTCACCTTCCACCTGACGCAGGTTCTCACCGGGCATGGGTGCTTCGGTGGGTTCCTGTTCAGGATAAAGCGAGAGGATACATCCGGGTGTTTCCATTGCGAGGATCGTCTGGAGGACACAGTGGAGCATACGGTGGAGGTGTGCCCAGCCTGGGCGGAGCACCGCCGTGTCCTCGTGGAGGCGATCGGTGGCGGCGACCTCTCGCGTCCGGCCCTGGTGCGAGCCATGGTACGGAGCGAGAGGGAATGGGAAGCCGTCACCTCCTTCTGCGAAGCAGTAATGCTCGCGAAGGAGGAGGCGGGGCGCGTGAGGGAGTGGCAGTCTCTGCGCCCTCACGTCCCTAGCCGCCGCAGGAGGAGACATCCCGGGCGTCGGGAGTCGATTGCGGACTCCCGGCCACCGTAGGCGCGAGCTTGCGGGTGGCGAGCAATGGGTAGCTCGCCGCCCGGTAAGGACCAAGCTCGGGTCGACGGCGCGCAGTGTTCCACGCGCGCCTCAAAGAGATGTCAGCAGCAGTGTAGGGATCTACTAGGACCGATGCCTGCCGGGGTCGCGTGATTGTTCGAAAGAGATACCGTGACCCTGGCACATGGGCAACTGATGGAACACGGTGGGTTTTAGTCAGTAAAAGTCTGACACGCCCTCCCGCTCCACCCAGAGCGGGACAAGTCATTAGATGATTTCCCATCCTGAAAAAAAAAAAAAAAAAAGACATGTCTCTATATTGACCAAAGACTAGATTCACATCAAATCTTAAAAAAAATAAGTAGGTACATAATATAATATTCTGACTTTAAAAGATACTAGGACTCTGAGTTTGTTTCTGTATTACTTTTCAAATCTGGGAAATGACGGCGCCATCTTGTTTTTAAAATCGACGTGAAAGGCTCGTATAAGCAGATGCGACTTGTCGTGCGACGTTTCGCAGAGGGCATTCTAAGCTTTATCGCGACGCATTTTCACTATGGCGCGACGAATGGTCGAGAAAAGTGTGAAAAGTGCGACGCCACATTCGCGGCACGACGAGGGCTTCGCGGGTCCGAAACGATGCCACACACAATGTACCTTATGTTGTCGCGCTGGTCTACGCGGAGCGACAGGTCGCCCCGCCCCTGTGTGAAGTATCGCACGCGATTTCATAGAAATTGTTTTACGGATATATATCGCCAAATCGCGCGTGACCGACGTGTCGTGCTAGTCTGCACGAGTCTTAAATAGTACTTAATAGATATTTTTACGTACAGAAAACATCATTACGTTTCATAACATCACGTCCAGAAACTCTCAAGGAGCTGGTCGAAAAAACAGTACTGCTGTGACTACATTTTTATGTGAGCCACGTTTTAGCACATAAATTGTACGCGTACCGCTAGGTTTGACGACTAGTTTTGGTCCAAAAAGGATTGTTAAATAGTCGTAGTATGTCCGTAGTGTGACGTCGATGTTCGCAATGCTATCATTCCGCGTCAGTTGCTGTTACTTTGACATGTAGCTCGGTGAGCACGCGAATTGAACTGTGTGGTCATTTGTTTTATTTTGAATGGATTTTAAGTTATACTCTTATTGGTCTGTGAAATTGTAAGGGTATTTATTTGATGAGTTCGCAATTCGTTCATGATTTTCCTTCATCGATGATCAATGATATGTATGAAAAATAGATAGTAATTATGATGTTCAAAAGTCATATTGGCACTTGCTATGTTTGTCACCGCCACTAGCAATTGCGGATCAAACAATTGTAGAAATGGCTTTCGGGTCCGCGGTCCCAGTCCCGAAAGCCCCACGACCCTAGATACATTGAACTGAAAACTTTGGAGAAGATCTGTCATAGCAGCTGTCCATCACTTCGAATGGAGAGTTTTACATACATACATTACACATAGGTGTCTGTGTACTTTTGGTATACTTAGGTTTAAAGAAACTTTATTCTCAATAAAAACATAACATGTCGCTTACTTGAGAACAATAACTATTACTTAAATTAATACTAATATTAGGTTCGACTACATCCGTCACAAACGAATTAAAAACTACACAAAACCCGACCCACCCAACGCATTCATTTTTCAAGTAATGTCTGGTTTGCGATTAGATATTGGCTAAGCTGAGTTTTGAATGCATTGAATGAGTGTAGGTTCGTTATGCGTGACGGTAGCTTATTGTATAGCTGTGCTCCTTCAAATGTAAGCATTTTTTTGCCATAGTTGGTCCTGGTTTTTGGTAAAACTAATAGACTTGCTCGTCGTATATATATACTTTGGGTACCTAAAGATATACTTTAAAACATGCATTTTATTTTAGCACGTAAGTTTCTAGTTACGACTTGCCAAAGTCGTTTGAAGTGTCTCCGACGAACTTTCCGATAGATGTATCTAGAAATTTATAAAACTCTAATGGCTTCCAGTTGAAAAGATAGGACCTGAGGGACCGCTGCAAATAATTAAGGACTTTCAGACGTCGTTTTAAAGTCTGATTTTCAATATGGATAGGGATTTGGTCGTGCAGTTTTTAATTTTTTTCAAGTAACTTATTGCCTTAGCTAAATAACGTGTAAATGGCTCTTTTGTGTGTGGAAATAAATAAAAGTTTTAAAAACAAAAATAAAAACGACCAGGGTGCTTGAGATCAACTAAACAATATCTTAGAGAGTATCCATGCTGTTTTCCATTATTTTCTACTTTTTAGTGTGGTTTTCTAAAGATTCCATCTATACTAAGTTAATAAAAGAGTCTTAAAATAGTCAGCTATCTCTGACTCGACTCAAGCACCGACTATCGTGGATCCGACGTAGTCCTTATTCTTTTAACTAAAATCCTAACACCCTCTCTTTTCCCCAACGGCAAAAATGACGAACTTCAATACATAGTTTCATACCCTATTTAAATGTCTTAGGGAATTAATTTTCAGAAATCTTTCCATAGTGCCCATTTTCATTGTTTTAGGTACACGTGTGCACAATTTCATTAGGTATTCTAGTTCATTTACTCAGTGACAGACAACGCAGCCTAAAACCGTCACTGAATGAATGAGCAAATTCAAGATTTTAATTAATACTTATTACCTCATAATGTTGTATTTCAAGATTATTATGTTATTATTTACAGGATTTGACATCAATTGCTTTTAAGCCTTTTCAACGGTTTCCACTTAAATCAAAATGTAGCTATTTTGGTTCTAGTCCTTAATACATCGAAACACTGTTTGTTCATTGTTATTCATGGTTTAATTATATACCGACTTGTTTGTTTCGGCATTGTTAATAATTTGAGACTAAAATGTAGCATTAAATAAGCTTTCTGTTGCGAGGTAGACCCTTCAACCCTTCAACTACAGAAGAATACCGTTTACTATAAAATAAAATTCAAGCTAAAGTTTTCCTTTTTATTATTTTCTCCAATTATCTCCAGAGTGCTAGTAACGAGCAAAAGATTAAAACGCCGCGGAGAGTTAATTTATATTTAATAAACTACGAAACGGTGTGATAAAGTCGGGTTCAGAGGATAAAAGTTTAGAATCTTGAGTGGTTACTGGCGATCACGTTGAATATCGAGGTATTAAAAAATGAGCTTAGATTATATTGATTTTGTTTAAAGAGATTGAAATTGGCTACAGAAATGTTTGCAAGTTTTTATCGAAATCTCTGAGGATTTTACGATAGTGAAAATGATTGTTAATTTAAAAGAATATTATTTTGAATACTAAGACAACTTTGTCCGTGATCATGCTTTATCTAAAATCATTTGTTTGCATTTGCTTAGTTTCTACCTAATCCACTTACATCTTCTATTAGGTAGATTATATAAAATATTGCAAAAAAATTAAAAGAGTAACAATGCATTCATAGATCATATATACGAAACTACACTCTGGCATCAATTTCATTTTCTTGTATATTTTGATGCACAAATGTACCTTTGTCTACATGAAATAAATGATTTTACTTTGACATATGGATGGTAGAAAGTTAACGCTAGCGATGAAGGGAAAGTATCGTAATTTTCAATGCAAAGTTGATTTAAAATGTTATATTTACAATAGAGATTACTAACTTATGATCAGTGATCAGAGTAGGTAGATTGATTTGAAGACAGTGAACTAGCACATATATATTAGTATGGATATGCCTCCGGGATTCCGGGATTTTGAAATAATTAAGATTTTTTCAAGGAATTTCAAATGGTGTACTGTGTAGAATAAAGAATACATCAATATGAATAAGAAATGTACTGTGTAGAATAAAGAATACATCAATATGAATAAGAAATGTTTAACCCTTTTGCTGTCTTTTTAATAGTATACAACATTAATTTTTGTTTATGCAAAACCCGAAACACGGGTCTAGTATTTTTATGTAAAGAATCTATGAAAAAAAATTCAAAACTGTATCATTAATAATCACAAAGTTATAAGCTTGATAAGATATGTCCACGCAAAAACATGTGCAGATCACTACAAACAGCTAGTGTACGTACCATCTCCGTGTAATGGAAGTTTGAGTACAAGAAAGACATGATAATTTTAAAATCGAAACAAAACACTAAGGCCCGCGGCGGGCGCGCGCGCGCTCGCGATATTTGCTCATCAATCGGTGGCATTCGGACGACTGAGGGAGCCGAGGGAGGGAGTTGTTACCCGTCGTCGCCGTCTCGCTGTGCGCCCACGCGCGCTATGAACTGCCGTGACCCGCACAGATGATTGTGGATACGTATTGTCGTTCGGTGTCCTACTTGGAAGCGTAAATAAATATTTTTGGTACAAAATATAACATGGTGTAAAAATTATTGGAATCGATTCAGTTACTGATTCTGAACAAACTATATTCAGGTTTCGCATATACTAAAAATAATATTGTATAGGTGAACGGTATAGTAAAAAAACTATGGTGGCTAAACTAGAGTAAAAAAGAGCAAACGTAAAGTGGGATTCTATAAATACTGTGGTGCGGAAACATGGGACTTACCTCTCCGCTATCTTACTGACGCATGGTTGTCAACGACAACGGTTGGCGGAAAGAGCAGGCGCAGTACGGGTCAAGCCCACGGGTCATGTTTCGTGGCACGCACTATATATGTCCCTACTTAATATTAATGAAGAGACACAGGAAGGAATAGAAGAGGTGGACACTGGAATGATTCCAAGAAAAGGATAGGTATACTATAAATACAATGTAATATGTATATAAATACCTTTCCTTTTCCCGATTTGTTTGGAGTACTATAGTAGGAATAACTTGGCAAACGTAGTTGGCACCTTATTTTATACTCTGTAGGCACAACACAAACACGATTCACTCGCGATTCACTTTGTTACTTGATAAATAAGAAACAAAAATTTTAAATGTTTATCTGTTGCAGTCTTAAAAAATCCTTACTTTAACAATATTTGATTCAATCCCATAAGTACCGAAATGAAATCCCGGAAAAAAGGCTTATCCATGTTATGATTTCTATGACTTTTCATGATGCAAGTACGTAAAATCAATTTACCTACTCCGATCACTGCTTATTGTTTGGTTCGATTCAAAGATCAGGTAAGCGCCAAAAAAAGGCAGACTTATATTTGTAAAAAAAGTGTTCCAGCAAAAATAGGCCTCTGATATACGAAAAACCCGTAGAAGCGTTCTACCTACCTGTCTTACCAGCTACCTACTTTCCACTCGGTATTATCTGCAGTTATAATACATTTTGTACCCTTTTAGTCACAAACAACCAGTTTAATTTTCTATAATTTTGACACGCATATTTCTTAGCCCCAAGTAAACAAAAATCTCAAAATTATCTCACCGCTATCAATCTCTGAGCAAGGCGTTACTCTTAATATAAGCCCGTAACAGCCGCAACCCGCACTTATCTATCGCAGCAGATAAGGGAACTGCTAAAATTTCCAAGACCCTCGTTATCAGAACCAAGTTTCGTGAAATTTTATCTTGTTAAATTCGTTTGTAGGAGATCTGTGGGGTTTTTTGGTAAATGCTGCTAGAATTTGGGGTTGCAGTTTTTGTTTTGATTTTGATGCACTGTTTTTTTAAATAATTGTGCGGACAGATGTGGGCTAAGTAATAACTACTGCAAGGATTGACCGATCGGGTCAAGCTACGCTGGCTGCCGTTGGTCCGTGGATGGGTGACCATCTTATCATGAACCCTCCGTGCCTCGGAAAGCACGTTGGTCCCGGCTGTCATTTGTGGATCTATGACCGTCGTTACGGGTCGTCAGAAGCCTGAAAGTCTGAAACTTCAGAAACTAAAACGTATACTAAATTATTAGTAGGTTAGGTGCAATGATGAGTTGGTTTCAGTTATTAGAAACTAATTTATGTGTGCAAAATATGTAAGTAGGTACTAAGCAGATAGAAAGACATTTTTCTTCACTTTCGCATTTAATAAAGTAATATCTGGATGACCGAGCTTTGCTCAGTATTTTTTGGTAAACTGTGTTTAAAATAATAAGTTTATGTTCAAGTTGATTATCTATAAAGTTGATCATTGAAAATACGAATAAAACTACATTTTATAAAAGTGAATCCTAGCTAGATCGATTTATCGCCCCCGAAACCCCCTGTATACTAAATTTCATGAAAATCGTTGGAGCCGTTTCCGAGATTCAGATTATATATATACATATATACAAGAATTGCTCGTTTAAAGATATAAGATAATATAATACCTTTTACCAAGTAAGACGCTCGACGGCAAAATATATATGTCTCGTAGGCTTAATACACATTGTAGTATTATTCACTGTATTATTACAAAACGTTATGAAAATCGTACTGTTATATCTCTAAGATTTCCACAATTTATATTTTAAATCTAAATACAACCGCCAAATAGATTTAAAACATTCTAAGACTGGATTAAAATATGTATAATTTCGGTTCTCTGTGCTTAAATATTCAATTTAGAACATAGAATATTTAAATACTAAACCAGAGTTCATTGACACTACCAATCGAGACAAGACAATGAATTTATGTATTGAGACTTTAAATCTAAAACCACTTAGTTTTTTCATCAGTAATTTCTTAGTAGAGGGCCTGGTGGTTAATTATTATCAGCCGCACGGTCGATCGATTAGGTTTAGTTACCCATGTCGCGGTCAATCCGTATACGGGTGATCATCGTTACATACCCGTTTGTCCGGTGTGGTGCCGGACGTAAAGAATAACATCACCCCACTCTTCCCGTGGGTGTCGTAAAAATGGACAAAGGAACTTACTAGAGAATGGGCAGCAGCGTTCTCTATGCATTTTACTACCATACTGCGATCGCCAACCCGCTTGCCAAGTGCGACGATTACGGCAAAACCTCCCAAATTGGGGGAGGCCCATGTCCAGTAGTGGACGTCTTACGGCTGAAATGATGATGATCGTTACATACCAAGACCCCTCCGTGACTCAGAGAGCACGTTAAGCCGTTGGTCGCGAATGTTTTCTTTCGTAGATCTGTGGATCTTAGACACCGGTTACGGGTCGTCACAAGCTTGAAAGATGACAACCAGTTTTATTAAAGGATATAGTGTTACCCAGTAACTAAGTAATAGAGGTCAGATAGGCAGTCGCTATACTTAATTTATTGATTTTCATTTGTTGCCGGTGTGCCTGATAGCTGACCCAAAAAAAGTTGCTAAAGCTAAGCAGATGATGAGGGATTTTTCAGTACCAGCCCAGAGTCTGGTTTTGTGAATGCATGGTTCCAATTTGTTGATTACTATCGAGGAGAGCGGGCAAGAAATGACATAGTTACTCTTTTAAAAATAATTGGCTTTTACATGGTGATAGGTATGGGAGGACAGTGTAGGCTTGTCAACAAGTACCTGGTACTTGGCGAACATTTATGCTCACCCCGTAGTGCTTACATGGGACTTAAACATAACTGGTGCAATGTACTATATACTATACTATAGGTACTGCTACACTACCCAACCATTAGGGTATCTGCCGGGGTCGCGAGATTCGTTCGAAAGAGGTACCGTGACCCTGAAGGAATACGAGTGAGTTTTAGTCAGTACAAGTCTGACACGCCCATCCGCTCCACTCAGAGCGAGAGACATCATTTGATGATTTCCTAACCACAAAAAAACAAATAGGACCATTACATGCGTGATTTTATGTAATATTTTTTTAACATCATAAAAAAACGTATCAATTCATTTTCCATATTGTATCCCAAGTAATTTTATGTAGTATTAAAAATGTAGTTAGTGAAACTTCTGAATTAGAAAGTTTCTGAATGTCGCTGCGAATAAAATATACCGTATGTCGTATATGAGGCTTTATTGGACAAATAAGTTAGTGGAATTAGGTTACAGACGGGGTTACATTGGGGACAAACTTTGAAGAATGTTAGTGGGATTGCCCAGACTTTGTGGTCACTGTACATTGACCCTTGTGGTATTACCTTTCGAGTGTGATAATTCATTAGAGATACACGCTTGTTTTAAAGTCCATAATCCCTTGTTGTGGTATTGTGGAGCAGTGATGGCCTAGTGGTAAAGGCCGTGACTTACGAGTCAAGGTCGTGAGTTCGAACTCAAGCAGGTACTTTACTTTGTGTATATTGTTTCATCACCACTGCTCTCAAAACGGTGAAGGAAAACATCGTGAGGATACCGTCTTAGAACCAAAAAATCGAATACGTGTGACATCTACGTACCCGCACTAGGCCCGCGTGGTGGATTATGGCCCACTCTCTCTCACCGAGAGGTGATTGCCAACCAAACAGTTTATAAATTTAACTCGTGCAACTTTTTTTTAACACGCTTTTATTAGCTTCACCTGTATGTTTGTAAGACTGTAACTTTTTTTGTTACCGACTCTTTTGGACTTGATTTTGACCCACTTCAAAGATAAGATTTCATTTAAAGTTTGTAGACTTATCGAGGACCGATAACAATACAATTATTTCATAAATTGGTGCCATTATCCTTGCCAGGGTTACCAGGAAAGCAAAACAAACTAAAAAATACTCTTTTGTAGCTAGCCGAACTAAAAAATAGAAAAAACTTTTTAACAAAAAATTAAACCGCCGAAAAAACTGAAAAGCAAAAATAATAAATATTAAAATTATGATTCAGCGCTTTGAGTGATCTTTGTTCATTGATTTTTCAGCGCCGACTCAAAATTTTAATGTTTATTATTTTTGCTTTTCAGTTTTTTCGGCGGTTGAATTTTTTGTTATAAAGTTTTTATTTTATAATTTTTTGTGACTTTAATGTACTTATAATATTTGGCAAGGTATACCCTATCATTAAAAATAGAGTAATCAAAATCGGACTACTCTGTATAAAGTTATGCGTGGTTATACATTACAATCAGTGAGTGAATAATCAATCATCCCCTGGTTTCCGACCTTTTTTTTTTTTTGTATGGGAAATCATCAAATGACTTCTCCCGCTCTGGGCGGAGCGGGAGGGCATGTCAGACTTTACTGACTAAAACCCACCCGTGTTCCTTCCATTGCCCATGTCCCAGGGTCACGGTATCTCTTTCGAACAGTCTCGCGACCCCGGCAGGCATCGGTCCTAGCAGACCCCTTCAGTTTTGCTGACATCTCTTTGAGGCGCGCGTGGAACACTACGCGCCGTCGACCCGAGATTGGTCCTTACCGGGCGGCAAGCTACCCATTGCTCGCCACCCGCAAGCTCGCGCCTACGGTGGCCGGGAGTCCGCAATCGACTCCCGACGCCCGGAGCGTCTCCTCCTGCGGCGGCTAGGAACGTGAGGGCGCTGAGACTGCCACTCCCTCACGCGCCCCGCCTCCTCCTTCGCAAGCATTACTGCTTCGCAGAAGGAGGTGACGGCTTCCCATTCCCTCTCGCTCCGTACCATGGCTCGCACCAGGGCCGGACGCGAGAGGTCGCCACCGCCGATCGCCTCCACGAGGACATGGCGGTGCTCCGCCCAGGCAGGGCAAACCTCCACCGTATGCTCCACCATGTCCTCCAGACGGTCCTCACAATGGAAACACCCGGGCGTATCCTCCCGCTTTATCCTGAACAGGAACCCACCGAAGCACCCATGCCCGGTGAGAACCTGCGTCAGGCGGAAGGTGAAGACGCCGTGGCGCCTCTCTATCCACTCCTCAAAGAGGGGACTTACCACCGCAGTTGTGGCGTGCCCAGCACTGGGTTACGACAATCGTACCTGCCATGTCGCCATGAGATCACACCGGAGCTCTGTCCGCCGTGCCGCGATTTGTCGCGGCAGCGGAGTTTCGCCCCGGCGTTTCGCCTCCTCGCGCCACTCCCACATGTGGGCGAGGACCTTTGCCTCCAGATCCCATGGCGGCACTCCGGCAAGGAGGCTCGCCGCCTCGCAGGAGACCGTGCGGTATCCCCGGATCAACCGGATGGCCATGACCCTCTGGGCCGCACTCAACCAGCGCGCTGGGCGCAGCCTCAATGAGGGCGCCCACACCGGTGCCCCGTAGAGGGCCATGGACCGCACGATCCCCGTGTAGAGCCTCCGGCAGGAGGCGTTTGGACCCCCCAGATTGGGCAGGTGCCGCTTTAAGGCAGCCTCAGCCCGCTCCAGTCTGGGAGCCAAACGTCGGAAGTGCTCGACGAAGTTCCAAGACCGATCCCTGTGGGACACCGCACGACATCTCTCGCCGGATCCAGTCTCCCTGGTGACCGGGGTAGTTGACGGCT